>CM061548.1:171444145-172644145 GCA_030864215.1 Capsicum pubescens | reverse complement strand
TTTGATCTTAGTGGGCGGACATGTTTGGCCCAAATTTGGTCTACCAGGCTATGGAGAAGGTTAAGGTGATTCAGGATAGGCTTAAGGCTTCCCAAAGTCGCCAAAAGTCTTATGCAAATGTTAGGCATAGAGACTTGGAGTTTGAGGTTGGGGATAAGGTTTTTGTTAAGGTATTTCCCATGAAAGGAGTAGTGCGGTTTGGCAAAAAGGGAAAGCTTAGTCCCTGGTATGTGGGTCCTTATGAGATTTTGTGAAAAGTTAGTAATGTTACTTATGAGCTGGAGTGGCCTTCTACCTTGAGCTTAGTTCATCCTATCTTTTATGTTTCCATGTTGAGGAAGTGTCTTGGTGATCCTTTTTCGGTTATTCCTTTGGAAGAATTGGGTCTCACGGATTCCTTGTCTTATGAAGAAGTTTCGATTGAGATCTTGGATAGGCAGGTTCGTCGGTTGTGGACCAAGGATATGAATTCGTTTAAGGTTCTTTGGAGGAACCATAAGGTGGAAGAAGTAACTTGGGAAGAGGAAGAGGACATAAAGTCTAAGTATCAACATTTATTTTCTGCTCTTAGGATTCGGGTGAAAGGTATGTGTCTACAACACATCTTTTTTTCAGAGTTTGTTAAAGAAAAGATTTATATTTTTGCCTCTTCATTTTTTAACTTTGTTAAAGATTGGAAATATGTTTGATAATGCAAATGACTCTAGCATGTGGTTAACCCTACCTTGTCCGTAATGCTCCTAGTGGGGGAGACTGAAACACCCTGATTTCTGAACCTTAGAAAAGTTCTTGAAATTCTTATCTCTGGACCCAATACGACTCATGGGTATGAGTCATATGACGGGGTACGGATGGTATGGTCCGATCCTATACTGACTAGTATTGGTTGGTGGGATGGATTTTGATTACTGGAATGGATACGACTTAGGGGTACAAGTCGTATTAGTGGTTACAGGTCATTTGCTTCCTTCACTTAATCTTAGACTTGGTTACTTAGGTTGGATCTAAGTACGAGTGGATCACCATGAGCCGTAAGCTAGGGTACGAATCGTACCAGGAACTCTATGGTAAACAGTGTTTAATTACCCCGGTATTTTATTTTTGCAGGGATACGGGTCATGGATACGGATCATATCTTGTGGTTACAACTTGGTTGGATAAGTTGTATACTGGATAATGTTTGATCCAAGGGTGGAATCTTGGATACGAGTGGTGGATACCAATCGTATTGGGAGGGTACAACTCGTATGGGTCAGTCGTATTCCTAGAACGGGTTTTTAAGGGACTTAAGTGGGGGTATTCTGGATATTTCTCTACTTATCCTAATAAGTCCCCACGACTTCTAACTTACTTGGGAGGATATTTACCCTAATATTCTATTCATTAACACTTTGAAACTCTTCCTAAACACTTAATAATTCTCTCAAAAGCTATTGGGCAAGGGAGCTAGGGTTTCAACTACGGGATCAATTTGGGGCTTGTATTGGTGATTTATTTTCATCATCATCTTGGTTTAAGGCATGTTTCTTTTCCCTCATTGTTAATTTAACTAAATGCATGGTTTATATGAATGTTTCATAGTTTTACTATTGTATGACTTTGGCTTTCAAATATGGTTTGGGAGTTTTGATGTTAATTGCTTGTTTATGGTTTCCCATAGTTTTAATTATGCTTTTATATGCATTAATGGTGGTTTTGGATGATTGGATTGAATGGGAATGGTTTATTGGTAATTGGAATTGGTTTTGGTTATATTATGCCCCCAAGGTGTTTGATAAAATGCTTATAAAGATATATTCATTGCATTGACATTTTTTAATGGAACTCTTGTATGTTTTAAACTTGGTAAAGGAATTATGCATGGTTTAAATGGTTTGAAATGGCCAAAGGCTAATTAGTTATGCTTGTGGGTAACATGAAAATCTCCTATGTGGTTTAATATGGTAAATGGAAGGGCACTTAAAAGTCCCTTTAAACCTATAAATGGTTGGCTATAGATGATACTTGCAAGTAAGGGTTGGTATGAAGATACCAATATCAATGGCCTTGGTTAATAAATGGATAATGGTTTGGTTGTTTGGAACTGGTTTTAATTGTATAATAATGGCGGGATGTGTAGTAAAGTCGTGGACGGTGGAGGTCCCGGAGGGACTAAAATTGAGAACTCATATTTGCCGATATGAGGTTGATCTTGATGACCGTGTGCATAATGTCACACTTTATTTTAGATATGTACTAGGCATCCCCATAGGATACTTTCCTGGTCGAACGGCTACACACACTAGGGCCCTTTCAGCAGGGGGAGCTGAGCTCATATAGCCCGTGGATGGGTTAGGACAACAAATCTACACAACCCAGGCAAAGGTTTTAAAGGCTTGCTAAATCTGGTCCCTTTTTCCGGCATGGTTATATATATATGTAGGTTGTACGAATTATGGATGGTTTTACTTGGTTTTATAAATGGCTTTATTTTATCCTTATACTAAGATCATGCTAGCGGTCACCCGCTAACCCCATCTACTACCGACTGTATACCCACGCTATGCAGGAACCGGTCATTCTACTCCTTATACATAGTGATTGACTCGGGAATAGCATTTGGACTGAAGTGGCGAGCTTCCATCTTTTCGGAAGGCTTCATTTCATGTTATGGATACTTTTAGACATTTTAACTTTATTTTTTATATTGGTTTTGGCTATGGTTTGGGGCATGTACCAACCGAATCTCATTACTCTTTCGGATAAAGGCTTTGTGGTACTTCGATTGGTTGGTATGGCACTACAAGAAAATGGCTAAATTGTGACGGAATATTTGAGAAGGAACACTTCTGTCACAATTTGTGACAGAATTTTGACGACTTTATGATGGATTATTTTTGCATAAATATTTTTTTTGGTTTTTATATTCACATAAAAATTCAAAGAGTAACAGATTTGTGACATATTTTTGATAGATTTAAATATAATTTTTGTGACAAACATATTTTTGTCACAAATTAAAGCTGATGAGAAAAAGTAATAACTTTATGTCATAAATTCATGACTAAATTTGTGACAGATTAAGCATTTCATCACAATATTTTAAAAAAACAACTAATGTAGTAAAAATTTGTGACGAACTTATTCCGTCATAGTAAAAAAATTTATTTTTGATGGATTTATTTCCGTCAAAAGCAAAATTGGGGAGTTTTCCTCTCAATTTTTTTCTGTGTTTTCATTTTCCTCAATTTTTTTTACATTTTTTCATTTCCCTCAGAACATAGACAGTGAAAAACCCTACATTTCCCTCAATTTTTATTCTTCTTCTTCAGCAGTACGTTCATCTCACTCTCATTCAGCATTACGTTCATCTCAAGCATTCATCTCAATTTCTATTCTTCTTCATTACTTGTTGAGATAATTTATCTCAAATTCTCTTTTTTTACGTCTAGAAAAATAGAATAGATCGTTGTTCTCAATTTCAATTGGGTCTTTTGATTTTGCATAGATTATCCCCCATTCTTCGTCGATTATGATTTAAAGTGAATAATTTTAGTTTATGATCATCATCTAGCCCCTTATACTTTGAACCTAAAAGGGCGAGCTTCCATTAGTGATTATTACGATGATTTCTCTGAAATTTACTCCTAATAATCTATATTTACTTCATAAAAAATGTTTATGCATATTTTTCATTTGTGATGCTGCCAAGGTATTTTTTTAAACGTTGTTGCATATTTTGATTTGGTAAACTCATGCTGATTGTTTTTTATCCATTTGAAATGGGGAAATTGTAATACTAACAAGGTATTTGTTTAAATGTTTTAGTATATATTTATTTATTAATTTGTGCTGATTTTTTTTTGTTATTGTGGTTTTATGCGTGTTTGAGAAGTTTAAACTTGTGTTTGCTTAATTGGTGTTTGTTTGAATGTTTAACCTGATTTCTTAATTTGATGGGTTGTCTGTGGTATTGTTGGTAAAGAAGATGAGAATTGTAATTGCCTACAAGATACTTGTTTACATGTTTATGCATGTTTTGATTTGTTAACATATGCTGATTGTGTTAGTTTTTCTCGAAGGTAATGTCCGGGGCATTTTTTGCCCGATATGTAACGAGTACACTTTAGTGGCAGTATTCCTGCTTTAGGACTGAAGTTAACATTTGGTTGATAGCTTAGCTGAATATTGTGTTTAAATAAACACCCATATAGTTTAGTATAGTATTGCCCTTTTCTAATAGCAACTGGGTGAGCTACACTTTTTTTATAACCAAGGTAAGCTACACCATCATACGTTATGTTGTGCCCCGATGAGTTGCTTTCTCATATCACTAGTTTGAGATTCAGTTCATAGATCAGTTTTCTACCTACTGTTATTACTAATGCTACTTCAATGATATTGTGGTTGTCGGATACCTTTATTATGTTTAATCATCTATCATAGCTGAAGGGCTATTGGAAACATCCTCTATCTCTATGGGGTAGGGGCAAGGTCTGCGTACACTCTATTCTCCCAGACCCCTACCTATAGGATTGCACTTGGTTCTTACAATGGGTATGTTGTTATCTTTAATTTTGATTCACATGGACTATTTTAGAAAAATAAAACTTTTACAGAACCTACTTAATTCATCAAAAATATTCTCATATGTGCAAGTTTAAAACATTTAACAAATGTAGACGTGCTAAGTTCTCATAGATGCAAACATGATTTTGGAGGTTTTCTTACTATGACCTTTCAGCTATTGTGTTGGATATAGCATAAACGCTCAATGTTCAGCAACTGTTAACTATATAAAGATTACTCAACTGTTTGGTGAGTATCCTGGTTCCCTAAATGTGAACAGCTGCATGGTTCATCTATTAATTTTCTTTCTACTAGATTTTGTTTTTCGATTTTTGATAGTTGATAAATCTCATTATTGACTATTTGATCATTAACTGTGAAATTGGATACTAAAAGCTTGATACAACCAACAAGAAATTGAATATAGCAGGTTAACAATTATTTATTGATTGATCCTCTGCTCTTTGCCTTTGCTAATCTATAGTTAGGATTCTTTAGTAGGCTAGGTGGATTAAAGGGTGTATATATCCCTTTCGATTGGATCATTTATTCAACCGAGAAGCTTGTACATTGTTTATTAAGTAGAGTTATCCGAGAAGATGCATTGTAGAGTTTTCTAGTTGTATATTGTAGATTGTAGATGCATTAGATTATCCCCCAATGTAATTTAAGTTTCTCAAATGAAAAAGATTTCGCTAGCAATGTTGACAAGTTAATCAAGTTACCTAACCCTCACCTACCCCTACCCACCTCGTCCACCCAAAAAAAGAGGTTCATCTGTCTCGACATTTATTTGTTTCACTTCTTGTCTCTCCTAGTAGTAGTATTTGTATTATTTTCAGTGTTTTATTAAGTTTTAACATATTTATTTGGTTCCTATTTATTTTCATTGTCAACACGTAGGTTTTAACATATTTATTCAATTTCAGAGTACACGATATGAATAATTCTGACCGTAAGTGGATGTATGATAGATTGCTGAAAGATAGATTTATAAATCCTAGATTTATTGATGGGGTTGAGAGCTTTGTTGAATTTTCTAAAAGTCATCCAGAATGTATGGACGGTGAAAAATTAAGATGTCCTTGTAATCATCGTAAGTGTCAAAATAAAAATATTTTGGATGAGTTTACAGTTATGACACATCTTGGAAATAATGGCTTTGTACCGAATTATTATCGTTGGCATCATCATAGAGAAAGTTACATTCCAGATCCAAGTGTGCTTGAAAATCATCAAGAAAAAGTTTCAGCTTCAGATGAAATCGTGAATTCTCAATCTCATAATAAATTTTGAGCTATGATTTTTTATGTTGTGGGGCCTTCTTATGATGATAACATAGAAGAGGATCCAAATCCCACAACACAAAATATTTATAATTTGATCAATGCATTGGAACAAGAAATTTAGCTGGGAAATCCACATGGACACACACAATTATCTGTCGTTGCTCGTCTATTGAATCTAAAGGTGGAACGTTATTTTTCTGAAAGATTGTATGATAAGTTATGTCAATTTATATCAAAACTGATGCTAACTGATAACATAATGATAGATAGCTTTTATAGTATAAAAAAGCTAATGAGAGGATTGGGCTTGTCGGTTGAAAAGATTGACTATTGCAAAAATGGTTGTATGCTTTATTGGCGGGAGGATAAGGAACTTGTCAATTGCAAGTTTCATTCTCACCCTCGATTTAAGAGATCAAAACATCAATGTTCCAAGAAGAAAACTAATATTTCTTATAAGAAGATGTATTATTTTTCTTTATCTCCGCGTTTACAAAGATTGTATGCATCCGATACTACAACAAAACATATGAGATGGCATTCTGAGCAAGAAAGGGATGGTGTGATGCATCATCTCTCTGACTCTCCTGCTTGGAAACAGTTTGATCAGGCAGACCCTTCTTTTACATCTGAAGTGAGAAATGTTAGATTGGGTTTGTCAACTGGTGGTTTTCAACCATTTGGTCAATTTGGCCCACAATATTCTTCTTGGCCTGTGATAGTTACACCATATAATTTTTCACCTTGGGTGTGCATGAAGGATGAATACACCTTTTTGTTTGTGCTTATACCTAGTCCCTAAAATCCAAAACAGAAAATCGATGTCTTTTTGCAGCCTCTCATTCAAGAGTTAAACAAATTATATGGGGAGGGAATTCAAACATATGATGTTTCAAGTAAAAATATTTTTCAAATGAAAGTTGCATTGATGTGGACAATAAGTGATTTTCCTGTGTATTCAATGTTATCGGGTTGGAGTATAGCAGGAAAATTAACTTGTCCTTATTGCATGAAAGATTCTGATGCTTTTTCACTACCTAATGGTAGAAAGATCTCCTGATTTAATAATCACAAAAATTTCTTACCACCAAATCATCCGTGGCGAAGAAATAAAAAGTGATTCAAGAGAGGTGAAACGGTACAGAAGATTGCATTTACTGAACAATCGAGTGTACAAATACTTAAGGAGATTGAGGACTGGGGACTCGTGAAAGTGATAGAACTTGGTTCTGATGTGATAAATGCCAAAATTTTAAAGAATAGTGCATGTGGTTGGAAGAAAAGAAGTATTTTTTGGGAATTGTCTTACTGGAAAACAAATCCTGTTAGGCATAACCTTGATTCGATGCATATTAATTTTTTTTATAATATCTTCAACACTGTGATAAATGTCAAGGGAAAAACAAAGTACAATTCAAAATCTAGGTATGATTTAAAACTACTTTGCCATCGTCCAGAGTTACATCAGAATGAAAGTACCAAAAAGTATCCAAAGGCTTGTTATATGCTAGATGATAAGGCTAAAGAAATGCTTTGTAAATGGTTGCAAGAATTGAGATTTTCTGATGGTTATGAGTCTAATCTGGGAAGATGTGTTGACATGAATAAGCTTAAACTTTTTGGTATGAAGAGTCATGATTTTCATGTGTTTATGCATCGGTTAATACCTATTGCATTTCTAGAATTGCTTCCACATAATGTGTGGCAATCATTGACGAAATTGTGTCTTTTCTTTAAAGATCTCACCTCTACAACAATTACAGAGGAACACATGAGACAACTAGAAAAAAATATTCCTCCCATCTTGAGTAAGCTAGAGCGCATTTTTCCTCTAAGCTTCTAGGATTTTATGGAACATTTTCTTATTCATTTAGCTTATGAAACACGTTTAGCGGGTCCGGTTCAAGCACGATGGATGTATCCGACTGAGAGGTAAATAAAGTTAATTATATGTCATAATGTATGTAAATAAATATATCAATTATACCATATTGACATACTTTAATGTTTGAAGGAATCTTCATAGATACAAGAATGATGTCAAAAATAAGAATAAAGTTGAAGCTTCTATATGCAACGCATATTTAGTTGAGGAAGCATCTTTATTTTGTGCACACTACTTTAAGTCACACATTCCGACATGATACAGAAAAGTGCCATGAAATTTAGATGATGATGGAGTTGAACAGGACCATTCTGAAATGCTTTCTATTTTTAAGCAAGCTGGTCAAGGTTTAGGTAAGCTGAAAAAAAGGAGGTTAGATGGTAAAGAATATCACGCAGCTCGTATATATATTTTCTGAATTGTGATGAAGTAAAACCATATATCAAGTAAGTTAACTATGAATTATCTATAAATATCAATAAAAAAATTGATATTGAAATTAAATTAGCTTTTTTTCTTCAAAATTTATGAAGACATCTTGAGACAAATACAATCATGTATTCAAGATAACGAGATTGATGCTAAACTTGAAATAAAGTTTGCATATTGGTTTGAAAAATATGTAAGTATTAATAGGTCTAAATCATTCTTAATTATTCATTATTATTCATAATATGCAATCTTAATCGATGTCTAATTATTTATAATATCAATAGGCACAGGATCCTTCTTTCGGCATTATCAATCAAATCATGAAAGATCTTGCAGAAGGGCCATTATATATGGTTCAACCCTTTTATGGATATGTCGTAAATGGTTACAAGTTTCACACTAAAGAATACGGTTCAAATAAATCTATGATGAATAGTGGTGTATGCATCAAGGGCTCTAGCCCTAGTGCTGATAATATCGATTACTATGGCCGATTGATAGATATCTTACAACTAGAGTATAATGCATTACCATTCAGGCAAACCGTGTTATTTAAGTGTTCTTGGTTTGATCCAATGCCAAAGCATGGTACAAGAGTGCATTCACAGTATAATCTTATTGATGTTAACAAGAGAAGAGTCTTTAACAAATATGAACCATTTTTTATGGTTGTGCAAGCATATCAGGTGTATTTTGAAATGTATCCTACTACCAAAAAGACAGTGAGTGAATGGCTATCCGTTTGCCCAATAATGACACACTCTATTGTAGATGTTCCCAAAAAAGTAGAGCAACCTCATACATTGAATGATCCAGCTTTTCAAGAGGAAGATAGTCAAATACATGAGATTGATATTGATGAAAATGAAATACTTAATACATTAAATGATCCAGATGGTATGCTTATTGACACGGATGCGGAGGAAGAAGAGAAAGAGGGGAATGGTAGGGAGGAGGATAAGAATGATGAAGATGTGGATGATGATGAGGATAAGGATAAGGATGATGATGAAGATGAGGATGAGGATGAGGATGAGGATGAGGATGATGATGATGATGAAAAGGAAGAGGAAGAGGAGGAATGTGAACTTCATAAAAATAAAACAAGAAAAATCTAATTTTTGAATGTTTTTATTTCTTAATGAATATGATTTTGAATGTACTATTCTATAAATTTGATTGTTATGAATCCCTTGTTGGAAAATTGCTTTATTTTGATATAAAAATTATTGAGAAATTGCATACTCCCTATCGTGAAAGAAACATGTATTCTGCAATCCTTGTTGTTCCAGAGACATTTGAAAATCTTGGTATATATACTCTTATCTTTTCCTATTCATTTTTCTTATGTCTGAAACTAGAACTCTGGTAAATGTATCTTTAGGCTAGAATCTTATTATTTTGGTCAAATCTGCAATATTTGGTGGAAAAGAATGGTGAATACTCCACTAGATCTTGGAATTTAGATGTTCATAGTCTAGCTAGCTTTGCTAATTCACGACTGCATAAGGTCTTTTATGTGTTTTCATTGAGGTGGTTTTTTAAATGTTGTTGTGTTAATAATAGAATAAATCTAAAAAGTTGTTCTGATCTCATTTCTATTGATTTTGGGAACGAAAAGGTAAGGAAACAGAGAACAATATATTTTATTCTCCTGCCTGTTTTGTGTCCATTTCCTTAGAATATTTTTTCTTTCATAAAAGATCACTGAAGGCTTCATTGTCCATGCACAAACAAGGTAAAAGAGTTTATGTCGAATACATTGTTGTTACTGTTGGACTAGTTAGATCTTTTAGGTGGTCTATGGTACATGTGTATTTGATCTTTGAGTTTTGGGGGTATTCAGTTTATGTACAAATGTTAGCATAATTCTTTGCTTTTCAATACTTATTACTACTAGACTAATACTGAGCTAACAGTTGAGCGTTTAGTTAAAGGAAAGTCTGGTGCACTAAAGCAGTGTCTATTGTAGGCAGTTTTGCACTTTTGCAAGAGTCTGTTTCCGCTGCTTAAACTCGTGACCGCTTTATCACATGACAACAGTACTAATCCTATATTAATAGGACACCCCAGAAAGGAAAAAAATGCTCTTTATTAAATTTCAGTGGCAATGCATAATCAAAGTTTGCTTAAAGTTTCGGTATTTGAGTTCTAGGAGTTTTTAATAATCACAAAATGACATAGCTTGAGTTGCTTATTGGAATGTTCTATATATACTATATTAGATAAGATTTATGATTACTAAAGACTAAACTTTCCTCTTTTATAAATGAGTATTTATTTTTGAGTGATTGCCCGTTGTTATAGTCTAAGGAAATCAAGATATCTGTATGTGTGGATGTCTTACTTCTTCCCTTTTCTCGCAGTTTAAGCTTAATTCTAGTTGTCCACAACAATATTGATTTTTTGCTTACAGAAATATTTGTTCATCTGAAGTACTTTGTATGATAATTGCAATGTTGTGGCACCTCTGTAAATTTGATTTTTCAATTTCTTTGACTTCCTAATATTGATGTGTTGTAGCCTCTGATTCTCCCAAGTATCTTACAGAACATAATGTTGGTTATTTTAGTATCTTACAGATCAAATACACCTGTTTAGAAGTTTTTTTAACTACCAACCCACATGACAACATGAACTTTGACTAATATGGCGTTGTTTTACGATGGGAACTTGAAATAGTCATAACTTCTTATCCGGTTATCGAATTTAAGTGAATCATATATCGATGGAAGGCTTATTGAATTTTCCACATAACAAAAAGTGAAAATCTTGAAAATTTCTCATGGAATAATTATCATTCACTTTAGAAGCTAATACTAGGCATTCTTGGGACGAAATTAGCTAGAAAACTTTGGGATATTACACGTACCAACAAGAGTGAGTCTTTATCTCAACTAGTGGTATCACATATTTGAATCATATTCTATTTTTTGTTAAGTTTGCATGAACTGCAAGAGACTATAGGTATTTCTAGACTTCCTTCTTTTTCATTTTAGGTGTACTTCGTCCCGGTTAAACATTTTCAGCCCTCATGGTTTCAAACTTACAAAATGGTGCATGGTTTTCCACTAGACCTCTATTTTCTTTTTTACACCTCCTGTAAAAGTTCTAGAAAAACTATCATGAAGTTCTCGCTGACGCACTTGAAGCACACAATAAGGCTTGTATCATTGGGAATTCCTAATCCACCAGCAACACCTTCCTATAGGCTATAATGTTGATTTACCAAAACTCTTGTGAAAACTCGGGAAATAAACAAAATACATAAAAAGCAACTTGTATAACTTTTGTTCAGGCTATCAGAATTTCCTGTTTTACTAATTACTCTCTGGTGAATTTTCTTCTGAAGTCAAAATATAGCTTATGCCCTATTTAAACAACTCTTGTTATTTCGTTCATATAAAAAAGAAACAAAACTGAGCTTAGAACTAATTTTACATATTCAGGATTATCGACCCACATAAATCATTTTGAAGTTCTTATACAAATACTGAAGGATACAAAATGCGTAAATAAAGGATAGAAATTTTGGAACATAAAATTTATTCATATTGATAGTCGAAACCCAAAACTAAAACAATCCAGGAAAACTATTTCTATCAAAAGCAATTATCCATAGAAAAAATGGAAAAGTAAAGCTAAGATGTACATGTTATTACTATTGAATGGGTTTGCCATAGACAAGATCTTTCAAGTTTGCATCAGTTGTTCTTTAGTCGCAGCCTTACTTCTCATTAGTAACGTTTAGTTTTGCAGGTAAAAGTTATCCTTCTACTTTCTAGCAGCCTCACTTTGTTGAGCAGACCTTGTAAACTTGCAGAAGTAACAGAATCCTCCTTCAATTTTCTCCTTAAACTTTCTTCTTCCTTAGTCCGCTATCTTCTTTCTTCTAAAATAACGCGAGCTAGACTCTTACTCCTGGCCTTTTTTTGTTGCCAATGGTGCAAAACCTATTGTAGATTATTCTTAATACTATTATTCTCCGCTCTCAAGTCTTTTGACACAATATTTTCCATCTTCACAACTGGAGCTGAAGTTTTAGAATTTGTCATTTGGCTTTTGATAAGCTAATTGTTCAATTTCACTCCTTTTTTGTTTTGAAAAAAACTCAGTTTCTATGTTATTTTATACAGTTTCAATATTTATACAACCTTGTATTGTATTATTAGGTTGCACTAGTTTGTTATCGCAATGATTTGGTTTGTTGTGTGCTGTATTGTGTGCTTTAGAGATAGCTAGGTTTTCTACTTGTTTTGAAATAGGATTTAGTGAGATTTGGATGAACTAGTAGATTGGATTTGTAGCTGAAGTTTTAGAATATGATCATATGGCTTTTGATCAGTTCAGTTCTTTTAGCTAATACTTTTCCTTACTTTGGCAGTAAATTTAGGTACCTTTTGGTTGAGTTAGAGTGTTTGTTTGTTTCTATCTATGTATCAATCTATTTGCTCATA
The DNA here is from genome assembly GCA_030864215.1 of Capsicum pubescens. NCBI lineage: Eukaryota > Viridiplantae > Streptophyta > Magnoliopsida > Solanales > Solanaceae > Capsicum > Capsicum pubescens. The sequence goes on along the minus strand of CM061548.1, from coordinate 172,631,534 downwards.
CATAATACTATTTTCATGATAAGGTGCACTTAGTTCGATCTGAATTTCTAGGTACTTGTTATCTGTTCCAATTTGGGTGCACCTTTTTAGTTGGGACTATAAGGTTGTAGTGTAAATATTGTGCGCTAGTATAAACCTCAGTGACTATAAGGTTCTTCCCACGATTTAGGGTGTTTCATGCCAAGTGACTAGTATAAACCTCAGTTTCTATATTGTGAAATTCCATGAAAAAACGCTGTGATGATGTCTTCTGTGTGTATATAAGTTATTGTCATACTGTAATTTTTTTGTATATTTGTATATATAGGTTGTCATTGTTCGAGTTTGCCTACCACCATTTTTTTGTTTTCATACTATTTTTGTTGGCTGATTATTTATATTTTTTAGGATAAAATGGAGGTTGTCATAGCTACTGCTCTTTCGGGATCAACAGATGACTCATCAAAAAAATAAGAACTTGATAAAAATTGCATGTACTTTGATGTTGCGGGTGGAGCAAAAAAATGACATGTGTATGGATTGGGCTCTCAGGCTTCAACCTTATATAAAGATATGACACGCAACTTTTCTGTAGTGTCCGATCATGGTGCTGAAGAGAGCATCAAAATACTTGAGAAAGAGGTGTTGTATATGAGAGAAAATCAAGAGAGAGTTCTTCAAGAGCGTGTAGAGTCGGAGGTGCAACAACGAGTAGAGCAAGAGGTTTCCCGTTTGAGGCAACAAAGTGATGATCGATTCAAATCTATGGAGGAGCAATGGTCTCGCATGATGAGCGATATGGCATTATCTTCTCGCTCATTTAGTAATCCTTCTCTCCCTAATAGAGACTCATCTAATGCTCAAGTGTTTAATATTTTGAGACTTTAGTTACTTGAAGTGTCGATTTGAACATTGTCACACTTTTTTGGATAGTTATATGCTTTAAATTTTAAACATTGGTAGACTTTTGCTTATTGAAGTTGTAATTATGCATGTTTTAGTTAACTTCGGACATTTTTTATTATAAATCTTATATTATGTTATATATATATATATATATATATATAGTGTGAGAGAGAGCACATAGTATTTCGTAATTATTATTTACTAAAATTAAAAATTTAAATAAAATTTGTGACAGATTTAATTTGTCACAATCTATCCTAAATTTGTTACTAATATAGGTAAGAGAGTCATATTGTGACTAAATTAGTCTGTCATAAATTATTTGTAACGAAATGTATTGTCACAATTGTGGTGACTAGATTTAGAAATTTATTACGAAAATTATTCCTTCACTATTTTATAACGGAATATTTTGTCAAAAATCTATTACAAATTTGTGATGGAATTTAAGTCAAATATAAGGATTTATATTGTGACGAACGATCTATCTCAGTTCCATCACAATAATTTTGTGACGGAATTTAAATCCGTTACAATGATTTTATGACCCAAGATTTTGAGATGCACATTTTTCCGTCACAAATCCATCACAATCAATGATATGTGACAGATTTGAGACTAAGATCTCTGTAACAATTTTGCCATTTTCTCGTAGTGTGGGCGGAATCGGTATAGGTTTTGGCCTTTGCATTGAAATAAGCCGGTGGGCTGACATTATTGGACGATATTGTTGGTTGTTCCATCTGACTACATTTTGGATTAATTATATTATGTTTTGGAACGTCTTTGGTTATGGTCTGGTTTATGGCCTTGTCTGGAGTGGTTTGGTATGGTTGGATTATTGGTATGAGATGGTTGGACTCGATTGGGTTGTTCACAGTTGTAATCTATTCCCAGGATCTTTGTATCAGCAGTTACACTATTATATTTCATGCTCGAAATTCAGCCAACTCAGGGCAGGCGACTGGAGGTTGGGTTGGGTAACGGGGGGAGGGGGTCTCCAGTCCTGGTCGGACTTGGGACGCCTATTACGACAAGGCCCCAGTACGGGGCGGTTCAAATCAGTTTTTCAACAGTTACTTCTTGAGCATTATCATTCGCAGCAGATACCGTTTTCTTCTGTTCTGGGTATAACACCCTACAATCATGTTCATCATCCCCTTGCATTTTACACTCCTTGCAGTACTTCGGAACCATATCATATTTAATTTTAACTCATTCAACTCTTGATTCATTCGTACTAGGATTGATGATTTACATCTCTACAAACTTTGAAAACTCTGATAATAGATCCATCTGCACCTTAACCCTAGCACAATTAGGCCTGGTTTAGTTAATGGTTGCCGAATCCAATTGAAGTGGTTTACCTATAGTCGATGCAATCGAAAAAAGTGAATCCTTTACAAAAAAAAGGTAGGTTTTAAGTTCGGAAAGGAGATCCATGCCAATGTTTGAGTTGTCTCTTCCTCCACTTTAAATTTCACATCATATATTAAGGGTCTCATTGAGTAGGAAAAGCCTTGTTTATCCTCAATGTAGTAAATATTTTTGGATAAAATATTGACAAAGTCATCCTCCCTGTCAAATCTGATGAGAATGTGTCTATTCCTTAATAGGCCTATTATGCAATCTCTTTTAATATTACATTGTTTCGGAATTTGCGACCGAAGCTCTTCCATTTCGGGCCAACCATATGAAAACTTACCAGCAATCGCAAATTGCAAGTTTTCCATGATATTTATTCTGTTAACTTCATCTTCCGTCCATTGAATCCTAGGAACTCCATTATTGTAGGTAAGTTTTTTCAAAGGAATCGACTCCACATCTACAACACCCGCACGTTTGTTTGGAGCTTTTAGTAAATTAACAAAACCTTCCAACTTGGGTGAGGAAGTTCCCTTCTGATCCGATATAGACAAATTGATAGGTACAAGTGGTAAAAATTAATGTTTTTTTTAATTTAATGTTTTTGCAAATTAAAAGAATTTCATCTTTGATTGATATGGTGGGTTTGTTGGGTGGTGGATGATGAAGAAGAAAGAATTGAAGGTGGCGGTGAAGAGGTAATTGATGGCGATAATGATGGTGTATGACAAAAAAGAAGAATTGAATGTGATACAGTGATGGTGACGAGCAAATAAATGGTGGTTATGATGGTCGGATAAAGGCCAAACATAAATTTTTCGGTGAGATGAGATTGGAGTGGATGGGTTAGCGATGAAGAAGGTGTATTTAATGATTAATTAGGAATTTATTTAATGTAAAATATGATCAACAAAAACATTAACAAACCAATAAAAAAATATAACAATTATAATTTCTGACATTGGGCTGATGTGGCGGGCGAGTATAAACTACCACTTGTTGTGAGAGTGATTTATTTGTTTTAGGGTAGTATAAAATTCACTATTAATATGTATAAGGGTGTATATGTCACTTCAATAGTTTACGTGTGTCTACGACTTTTCAAATATAGTTTACGGTGGTTTTAATGTCGTTTTCCTTTTAAAAAATGTAATGTATTTTTTATCCGATAATTTCTTGTTCTTCGATTTTTGTTATTAGTTTTCCCAAAACTATCGATCTATCAAAAACAATCTTTTTATACTCTACTTATAAGGTAAAGTCTATACTATACATCTATACTATCTACTTACACTCTATTCCTTTTAGATTTTACTTTTTAGTGTTATACTAAATATGTCGTTGTCGAGGTAAGTATTTTTTATGTGATGTTTTTGTTTCTTTCTGTAATTTTCTTGGTAAATAAAATATAGTACAATTTTTACTATTAGTTTTTCTTCTGTTTCCACTTTTTCTTCCTTGTTTTTCTTTTTAAAAAATATTCATGGCACTTTATAGCCAGCCAAATGTCCTACTCCATAGAGACAATTGTCAGAATGAATAATCAACATAAGTTGTGGTGCAGCGGATGAAGCTGCTCCACCCTTAATTAAAGGTTGAAGGTTCGATCCTGGGTACAGAGAAAACTCTGTTGGGAGTGCTACCCCCCAAATGGGGCCCTATCTGACGCGAATCTGGATTAGTCAGATTCCAATGTGGATACCGAACACCGAATGGAAACCAAAAAAAAATTGTCAGAATGAATAGATGCGGTCTTTTTCAAATTTTCAATTATGAGAACAGCTTTTCTTTTCAGTGTTATTCTCAGAACAACTTTTTTTCTTTTACGCTATTAGTGCAATTTAATCGATAAGACAAGTATTTACTACACTACCTTTTGTAGGGTTGCTAATTAAGTAAGATTATTTAGATATGTTGTTGCTGATTAACTTAACCTAATTGAGTAAGCATATATTATTAGTCGGAAGTGAGTTTTAACAATAAAATAAAGTTTGATTTAATTTGCGATAATAAGTGTAATTTATTTTGACACCTTCTGATATGATAATCCCACTTATTTTTGTTCAACTTGTAAATTTTGTAAGAGAAAAACGATTAATAACCTTCAATGTGCGTGTTATTACTAAAATACTAATTTTTGAAGGTACAAAAGGCACTTCGGTGTATTAAAACTCTCGCTATGCACAGAGTTCGGAAAAAGACCAGACCACAAGGATGTATTGTAATTTTTGAAGGTGCAATTTATTTTTTCGGAGATAGTGATATAGACTGTGTACATTTTATTCTCCCCACACCTCACTATGTGGAAATATACTGAATTTGTTGTTATTGTTGTACAATTTAATAGAAATAGGAAAAAAAAAAAATAGACTACAGAGGAAATTAAGATAAGATCCTTCACACACAAATAAAGCTTTGAGATAATATAAATTATGATGATACATGGTAATCTTTGTCACACGAAAATAATCGAATGTGAGAATGTTATTTTTATTTATAGAAGAAAAAACTAAATAAAGAAATGATCTCTTTGTGGAATATAATAGAGCCGCAACGATTAATTGCTAGAGAATTAGGGCAGACGACTTTGCTCTAAATAATAAAGTGGGAATATAGGGCAGACGACTTTTCTCACATTCAATTAGTTAATTAATTAGTGTACTTGACCGCATTTCATGTAATTATTAAAAAAATAAGATAATTTAATATTGTAATATTATATTTATAATCTATATCTATAATCTATAATATGTTAAAAGTGTGAAGACCGCTATAAATACGATTTGAACTTCTTGCCCTTAATTAAAATACTCTGTAATAGACAAAATAATCTTTTTCACCCTTTCTCTAACAACAAATATTTTCCTCTTCAACCATTAAGTTTTAAAAATTTACCTGGCATATAAGTATTATTTTATAGGTTTATACTAATATTCTTTGTTTTCTTTACTTATTCGTCATTTGTTTGTTGTTCTTAATTTGTGGTATGCTTCAGTTGGAGGAGGGACGTGTAAATTTTGAATGAGACATCGTGTTTCATAGAGTGTTAAAGCTAACCAAATGAATTTTTTTTTATTTGTGATATATCCTATTTACAAAATTAAAGCTTGTATGTAAACAACCAAACATATAATATGTTTTCGAGTCTTGACCAATTTACTAAAACATAAGTATTTTTTAAGTTAATGGAGTAGATTTTTTATGATTAAAATTATTTGGAGAAAAATTATTATCTTGATAAATTGATAAGAAATAACTCATATTGAATAAATTGAAAAAGATTTAGAAAAGATTTAAGGGTATTTTTATCTTTATACATGCTTATTCCACGTATTAAAACTCATGTATTACTAATATCATCAAATTGATGTATTAGTTATACACCTTATAATATCATGTAGGGTGTGTAACTAATACATGTACTAGTTATACATTGCTTCAAAATTGCTATTAAATAAAGTATTAAAATAATACCACACTTAATCCATGTATTATTTTTTAATACAGCCTACCAAACGACTTCTTGATATTTAATTATAATCAACTATTTCTAAAAAAGGGAAAAGGCATTAAAACAATTTTAAACTATATTTGAAAGCTGAAAACACATCTAAACTATTAAAGTGACATAATACACACTTGTACTATTTAAAAGTGAATTTTTTTCACACTAAAAGCTAACATAGCATAAAAATAAATAAAAAAGCAACACATTTTTGAATTTTTTTATGTTTTTTTTCTCTTGATTTTCTCACCTTTTTATATTTTTCTTTCTTTCTTTATTGCATCTTCATATTTTTATATTTTTCTCTCTTCTTCAACACCCATATTGAACTAAGACTGTCTAACGGGCCGGGCCGGTTCAACCCGGAACCGGCCCTCTCATTCTTACCGGGTTCCGGGCCGGTTACGGGCCGGGTTTGGCCTTAACCGGTCCGGTCCGGGCCGGGCTGCACAGTAAAAATATTAAAACCCACCCGGAACCGGCCCACTTAACCCAATCCGGTCAAACCCACTAAAACCCGGTCAAACCCGGTCAAACCCGGTTAAAAACCGGTCAAATATACACTATATACGCTATATACATAATATATACATTAAATATACACTTTTATAGAAGATATATACACGTGTATACATTAAATATACACTTGTATAGAAGATATTAAAATTATAAATCGTTAAATAAAAAAAAATAAAAAACAACGACTATACGTTAAATATACACGTCTATAGAAGATCTATTAACATTCATACACTCTATTCTATGTATATGTAATACTTTAAATGAGATATACTACAATATATATACATTACAATATATATTTGTATAGTTATATACTAATTTATAAAACATATACACATGTATACGTTAAATATACATGTCTATAGAAGATCTATTCACATATATACACTCTATTCTATGTATAGGTAATACTTTAAATGAGATATACTACAATATATATACATTACAATATATATTTGTATAGTTATATTCTAATTTATAAAATATATACACATATATACGTTAAATATACACGTCTATAGAAGATCTATTAACATTCATACACTCTATTCTATGTATATGTAATACTTTAAATGAGATATACTACAATATATATACATTACAATATATATTTGTATAGTTATATACTAATTTATAAAACATATACACATGTATACGTTAAATATACATGTCTATAGAAGATCTATTCACATATATATACACTCTATTCTTATGTATAGGTAATACTTTAAATGAGATATACTACAATATATATACATTACAATATATATTTGTATAGTTATATTCTAATTTATAAAATATATACACATATATACGTTAAATATACACGTCTATAGAAGATCTATTAACATTCATACACTCTATTCTATGTATATGTAATACTTTAAATGAGATATACTACAATATATATACATTACAATATATATTTGTATAGTTATATACTAATTTATAAAACATATACACATGTATACGCTAAATATACATGTCTATAGAAGATCTATTCACATATATACACTATATACGCTATATACACAATGTATACATTAAATATACACTTCTATAGAAGATATATACACCTGTATACATTAAATATACACTTCTATATAAGATATATAAACATATACACATGTATACATTAAATATACACTTGTATAGAAGATATTAAAATTATAAATCGTTAAATAAAAAAAAATAAAAAACAACGACTAAGGAGTGAATGAATTTGTGGAATTTTATTGATTGCAAAATGATCCAAAATTTATAATTTACATGAATGAAAAATCTATAAATTATGCATCATTTTTTCCAACTCATTCATGTTAATATTAATTGGAACTTGCATAGGGTAGTCGAAGTCAACGGGGGAAAAACCCTGCATTGGACTTGATTCTGCTGAGTTCTCCCGTGAAGTCATAATTTCTTCAAGTTTGAGGTCGTCGTTGGGCTCTGGTTCCATTCCTTGGTTTCTTCTTTCTGCTCTAATCCAATCTCTGAGGCAAACTAAAACATTCATTGCGTTGCTTCCCAATGAGTGTCGGTTGTCTCCAAGCTGCTGTCGTCCCTGACTGAAGGCGCTCTCTGATGCAACGGTTGACATAGGAACATTCAAGATATCTCTGGCTAATCTTGAAAGTACAGGATATTGTGATTCATTATTCCTCCACCAATCCAGCGTGTTGATCCGTCGTCTGCGATCCTCTGGTGGCGTCCGCAGATAATATTTTAGCTCTTCCCGATAAGTTGATGTGTAAGCTCTCTCATCCACACTGTTCCAACAAGTTAAATCATAAAACGAATCAGGAAAACCACTATGTGCCGGCCTTTTAGAAGCTGATGGCTCCTCGGGAGGATGAGGAGCGACAGTTGGAGTGATATTTGTAGGTACGGCTGAATCAAATAAATCAGCATAGTGATTATATAATTTTTCTATATAATCTTTTGCATCAGCCGTAGCCGTCCACAAATCAGGTTGTATTTGTTCAGAATCATGGTTAGTATTTATTTCTAAGTTAGTATAAATAAGAGTACTAAAGTGACACATATGATTATATTTCATGCACGGATTTAACATAGCAGCAACCAAGTAAATAGGGGGAATCGGGAAGAAATATTTTTTAAATTTCGTAAACATAGCGCCAACAGCTTCTTTATAACCTTCTTTATCTTTATATTGTCGGAGCAAACCAGAAATATCGGCTATATATGCCAAAATATTACAAACAGTAGGATAATATGCACCGGAAAATTCAACCGTAGCTACATAAAATTTTTCTAAGAACTTAACAAGATCATTAATTATAACCCAATCAGAATTATGTAGCATGCAATCAGCAGAATCAGCAAATGAACCACAATGTTGGTTAAAAGCTAGTGTAATAGGAATTCTATATTTATAACAAGTTTTTAAAAATTCATACGTAGAATTCCATCTAATATCAATTTCCTCAGGCATCAAAATCGGTGCAAGTCCATTTTCTTGACATTTAACTTTAAATTCTTTAATTCTAGATCTACGATTATTTCCTTGAATAAAACCAACAGCAAGACGAATTTTTTCAATATAAACCTCAAAAAAGTCAAGACCATCTTTTACAATTAAATTATATATATGACATGCACACTTAACATGAAAAATTTCAGGAAAGGGCGGAGATAGCGTAGATTTTATTTTTGTTATAGCAGTCTTGTTGTTAGAAGCATTATCAAAAGCAATACATAAAATTTTATTTTCTATACCATAATATCCGGCAATTTTAATAATAGAATCAGCAATAAATTGTCCAGTATGTTTCCGATCTTCATCATATAAAAAAGCAAGAATACGTTTTTGCATTATGAAATTACTATCCATCCAATGACAAGTAACGGTTAAATAATCATTTTTATTTACAGCACGACCAAGATCGAAAGTTAGGGACAATCTACATTGAATATTTTTTAAGAATGTTGATAAATAAAAACAATATTGTGAATGGAGTCTAAAAATATCAGACCGACAAGTAGTTCTAGGAATACCATTAAACATAGGATTATAAATTGCTTGTATATAACGAATAAAGGCATCAGAAGAAGGAAAACTAAAAGGCAAACAACCCACAGCTACCATTTTAGCTATTTCTTCTCTGTCCCTCAATTTATTATACTTTTTCGCTACTTGACCGGTTGTTGGGTCCATTCTAGTTTGCGTTGACCCACCAACATCCCCACCACCTTTTGCAATATTCAACTCTCTAGTGTGATCTTCAGCTATATGTCTCATTAACGTACCCGTACCCCCTTGCTTACCGCCACTTCTATGCTTATATTTTTGTTGACAAATATTGCACTGCACCTCAATATCTGATATACGTTCAAAAAATTGCCATGCAATACTAGTTCTTTTACGGGGTTTTGGGGCACTGGGAGGACGGGAAGGGAGATTAACTGATTCAGATCTAACGTTAGCATGTCCTACTGCGGGTGTTTCAGCAATATTTTCATCATCTTCGTCTACATTAACTGCATCTACTTCATTTTCTTCTTCTATACCGTAATTTTCCTGAAATTCTACATAATCCATATCGTGAGCACCTACACCTATTTCTTCCTCAAAAGGTGTACCAAGCGGTACCGGAGGCGAAGTCACACGGGTATATCTATTACTTGAACTACCTCTACCGCTAGTAATTCGCTTTTTACTACCACTACCGCTTCCGGGACAAAAATTTCTAACACCTTTAGTAGCGAGGTTTTTTAATTTATCCATAATATAAATTAAATTAAACTAAAAATATTCAAAATACACAAATATAATAAAATTAAATATTAAACAATTAATACAATAAATAAAAATTAAACGTAAGAGATGGAACGACAATACCAAATTTTGGAAGTATCCGAAGATTGCGACTTTAGAAACTTCCGCTCGTACTTTGTAAACGAAAAATTAAAAATTTAAATTGAACACTTTAAGAAATTAAATATATTGAATATTTGAGAATTGAGAATTGAGATTTGAGAGAGAATGAGATTTGAGAGAGAATGAGATTTGAGAGAGTGAAAAATTGTGTGAGAAATGATTTGAAGTTGTAGGGTATTTATAGATTTATTTTGGGGATTAAAAAATATTTTTTTTTTTTTTTTAAGTTAATGGGCCCAAACTAGCCGTTTGGACCCAAAAACGGTAATATAGCCGTTGGGCCAACGGCTAGTTTGGCCCAATAATTTTTTTTTTTTTTTTTTTTAATTCCGGGCCGGTTCCGGGCCGGTTAATCGGCGGGCCTGGACCGGGTTGGTCCGAGCCGGGTTAACCGGGCCCAGTTTAAAAAAAAAACCGGACCGGAACCCGGAACCCTAAAGCCCTAGGGCTTACCGGGCCGGGTCAAACCGGTCCGGTTTGATATGTAGGGCCGGTTCGGGCCGGTTCGGGCCGGGCCAGCCCGACCCGTTTGACAGGTTTACGGGCGAGTATAAACTACCACTTGTTGTGAGAGTGATTTATTTGTTTTAGGGTAGTATAAAATTCACTATTAATATGTATAAGGGTGTATATGTCACTTCAATAGTTTACGTGTGTCTACGACTTTTCAAATATAGTTTACGGTGGTTTTAATGTCGTTTTCCTTTTAAAAAATGTAATGTATTTTTTATCCGATGATTTCTTGTTCTTCGATTTTTGTTATTAGTTTTCCCAGAACTATCGATCTATCGAAAACAATCTTTTTAAACTCTACTTACAAGGTAAAGTCTATACTATACATCTATACTATCTACTTACACTCTATTCCTTTTAGATTTTACTTTTTAGTGTTATACTAAATATGTCGTTGTCGAGGTAAGTATTTTTTATGTGATGTTTTTGTTTCTTTCTGTAATTTTCTTGGTAAATAAAATATAGTACAATTTTTACTATTAGTTTTTCTTCTATTTCCACTTTTTCTTCCTTGTTTTGCTTTTTAAAAAATATTCATGGCACTTTATAGCCAGCCAAATGTCCTACTCCATAGAGACAATTGTCAGAATGAATAATCAACATGGATTGTGGAGCAGCTCATGGAGCTGCTCCACTCTTAATTAGAGGTTGAAGGTTCGATCCTGGTTACAGAGAAAACTCTGTTGGGAGCGCTACCCCCAGATGGGGCCCTATCCAACGCGAATCTGGATTAGCCAAACTCCAATGCGGATACCAAACACCGAATGAAAACCAAAAAAAAATTGTCAGAATGAATAGATGCAGTCTTTTTCAAATTTTCAATTATGAGAACAGCTTTTCTTTTCATAGTGTTATTCTCAGAACAGCTTTTTTTCTTTTACGCTATTAGTGTAATTTAATCGATAAGACAAGTATTTACTACACTACCTTTTGTAGGGTTGCTAATTAAGTAAGATTATTTAGATATGTTGTTGCTGATTAACTTAACCTAATTGAGTAAGCATATATTATTAGTCGGAAGTGAGTTTTAACAATAAAATAAAGTTTGATTTAATTTGTGATAATAAGTGTAATTTATTTTGACACCTTCTGATATGATAATCCCACTTATTTTTGTTCAACTTGTAAATTTTGTAAGAGAAAAACGATTAATAACCTTCAATGTGCGTGTTATTACTAAAATACTAATTTTTGAAGGTACAAAAGGCACTTCGGTGTATTAAAACTCTCGCTATGCACAGAGTTCGGAAAAAGACCAGACCACAAGGATGTATTGTAATTTTTGAAGGTACAATTTATTTTTTCGGAGATAGTGATATAGACTGTGTACATTTTATTCTCCCCACACCTCACTATGTGGAAATATACTGAATTTGTTGTTATTGTTGTACAATTTAATAGAAATAGGAAAAAAAAAAATAGACTACAGAGGAAATTAAGATAAGATCCTTCACACACAAATAAAGCTTTGAGATAATATAAATTATGATGATACATGGTAATCTTTGTCACACGAAAATAATCGAATGTGAGAATGTTATTTTTATTTATAGAAGAAAAAACTAAATAAAGAAATGATCTCTTTGTGGAATATAATAGAGCCGCAACGATTAATTGCTAGAGAATTAGGGCAGACGACTTTGCTCTAAATAATAAAGTGGGAATATAGGGAAGACGACTTTTCTCACATTCAATTAGTTAATTAATTAGTGTACTTGACCGCATTTCATGTAATTATTAAAAAAATAAGATAATTTAATATTGTAATATTATATTTATAATCTATATCTATAATCTATAATATGTTAAAAGTGTGAAGACCGCTATAAATACGATTTGAACTTCTTGCCCTTAATTAAAATACTCTGTAATAGACAAAATAATCTTTTTCACCCTTTCTCTAACAACAAATATTTTCCTCTTCAACCATTAAGTTTTAAAAATTTACGTGGCATATAAGTATTATTTTATAGGTTTATACTAATATTCTTTGTTTTATGATTTGCTTTGCGAGAATTTATAAGATTTTGTTTAGTGGGTCATGTTAGTTTTAGTTCTTATATGTTTCTTTATTAATTTATCATGCAAGTTTTAGTGATTGATTTAAACTCTTCAATTGCTGATTACTTTTTGGGATAATACTTATAAAAATGCCTGAACTTTGACCGGATTTTCAGTTGAGCATAATGAACTTTGCGGGTCCTATTACTTTCCAGATTTTTTTTTCGTATTTTAATGGCATATATCTGCCCACTTGAACACGTGTAAATATGAGGTTGGCACATGTATTACACGCGCCAATACACATGTAAAAATGAGATTGACGTGTGTATTAAACCGCCAGCCGCCGAAATTGGGTATAGAGTTTCGGGGGAATTAAATCCACTTTAAAAAGTCTAGGGGGTAATAGGACCCCCGCAAAGTTCAGTATGCTCAACTGAAAATTCGATCAAAGTTCAGGTATTTTTGTGAGTATTATCCCTTACTTTTTCTTATGTTTGTATGTATATATTTATAATCAAATTTTGGCGATTTAAAATGTTTTAGATAAAATAGTGATCGATTTAAACTCTTCACTTGCTGACTACTTTTTCTTATGTTTCTATGTATACTAGAGGAGCATGGCCCGTGTCAGCACGGACCCAATGTTAAGATATTTTTACTATGTACAGTAAGTTAAATTGATATTAATTCAAATTATGAATTATAAAATATGAATACACAAAACATATTAACAACTTGATAGTATTTTTCACGAAGTCAATTCTTACAAGATAATTATGTATAACTTACTCATATAAATGATAAAATTTGATGCATTTAAAAGTTTATATCTTTAATCATATGATTGAGATTTGTTACATTAAGTAGAAAATTTGAGATTAGAAATGATACATAAGACTTGAGAATAAGTGTTGAAAAAGATAAAAGGTTATCTAGTCATTACATATTACATTACATGTGAATTACAATTAATAACCCGCATTATATTCCCTTACTAAGCCGCCATAAACATCATTTGCTTTCATTTTTCCCTTCTCTTTTATTTGTCACCTTGTTCTTTGAAGTTAAACTAAATTAATATTTTAAATTCAAATTTTAAGTGTTTCAAAAATTATATAGAAAAGAAAACTATAAGTTACCATCTTTCATATTAATTTAAATTATTTGACTTTGAGAACATGATAAAATATACTTATGTAGATATTTTATTGAACTTTGCTTTTGTATATGTTCCTTACATTGAAACGTGAAGTCTTTTGTTAGAGTGTACAAAAATAATGCCGATAGAATATATTAATAATGTTTGCATTAATAATGTTTGTATTAGTAATATTGGTATTATTTATGCTAACATTATTTCTTATGCACTGTTTGTTGTACTGTATTAGAACTTGTATTTTCAATTTTGATATATTTAAACAAAAGCTAAAAAAAAAGGTTGGATTGCATATACATCCTAAGAGCCATTCGGGATCTAGCATGAGCTCAATATATATTTTTTTGTCTCAATTTCTATGACACAAATTGAATTTAGATAATCAATCATACTTTTAATATGTTTTTAAATATTTTAAGTTGTTAATATTGTAATTTATAATATTTTTTATGTAATTTTAAATAACATATGTTACTCTCTCTATTCAAACTTTTGTAGCATTGATAGTCAATTGTATTTTTAAAATAATTTAAAATTTTAATTATTGTGATTTATAATATTTTTCTTTTATTTCAATTTAAGTGAAACTGATACAATTTCGAGACTCAACCAAATATTTATATCACTTAATTTTTTTAAGTTGTTAATTATTGTGATTTATAGTATTTTTTAAGTATTTTATAAAAATATATGATAGATTAAATTATTTTTAGATATTTCAAATTTTTAATTATTGTAATTTATAATATTTTTTATGTAATTTTTAAAAAATATACGCTACTCTCCTTGTCCAAAGTTTTGTGTCACTGATAGTCAATTATATTTTTTAAATAATTTAAATTTTTAATTATTGTGTAAAACTTTTTCTACTCCAATTTAAGTGACATGATGCTTAGATGACCATAATAATTAATTAGAGGTGATATAGTAAAATCATGATTGAAGCAGCGAAATAGACATGTCTTACATGATTCACAACAACTAATTAGAAGTGGTATAATAAAATTACTATAAAAGATACTTGTGAAAAAAAAAGTAAGTGAAATCTCATTTAAGACGTCAAGTTATTTTAAAACATCAAGAGTTAACTTATCATTTTATATCTATTTTATATTTTTAATTAAATATTATTTATTTATTTATTTAATACTTAGATGACTTATAATAATTAATTAGAGGTGATATTTAGTAAAATTATGATTAAAGTAGTTGATGTAGACATATCATAAATGTCTATTCTATTATTTTATTAGATATTATTAATCTTTTAATATGTAAATAATTTATAATAATTACTTAGGAATGATATAGTAAAATCACGGAGCAAACAACTAAAGTCGACAGATCGACGGAGAGCTGCTTTAAATACTTAGATGACTTATAATAATTAATTAGGGATGATATTTAGTAAAATTATGATTAAAGCAGCTGAAGCAGACATGTCATAAATGTCTATTTTACTTTTTATATTAAATATTATTAATTTTTTAATATATAAATAATTTATAATAATTCATTAACAATGATGTAATAGAAAGTAAAATTATGATTGAAACAACTGAAATAGACATGTCATAAATGTTTGTTTTTTTAAAATTAAATATTATTATTTTTTTAATATATAAATGACTTATAATAATTAATTAGGAAAAATATAATAAAATTACGATTGAAACGGTTGAAGAAGACAACATAAGCAGACATATCACAATTTTCTCTTCTATATATTAGAAAAAAAATTAAACTAGGTGAAATTGTAGTAACAAATAAGAAAAAAGTAAATTATATGTTTGGTATGAAATTAAATAAAGAATAAAATTTATTTAATTGTATCAATAATTACTTTTTACAATAAATTATCATCTTACTAATCAATTTACTTAAACTTAATATATTTGAAATAATTTTATACATAAAAAAAGATAAATAAAAATAAAAAATAAATGGAAGATAGGGGGCCCACATATGTGGAAATATATGCAAGGCCACATGTGATGGCATTATTGTAAATTTCTTACATGCTATTGTTGGTAATTAAAGAGAAAAGAATGAATTTTTATTAAAACTTTTAAGGAGGTTCAAAAAACAAAGCACAAAAGATTATCAAATTGAGCTTAGAACTTATTTTAAAGACCTTAATACCTTCAATATTGAATTTAAAGACAAAAAGCTCACATGTTGAAACCAACTCTTCTAATATATAGAAATACTAGTTTTGGTGTACGCGCCTTGCGCGTGTACCTCACTTTATTGAATTCAAATGTTATACTAAATAAGATATTTGTTTAAATAATAAAGATAAATACTATAATTAAATTCAATATCTTTTGGAGAATTTATTTAATTAAACCTAATCTTTACCAAAAAAACAACTCGATCGACATTTATCTGCCACCTGTAAACTGCAACAAAACAATATGATGATGAGACATCAAAACAATATAATTAAATCTAACCTTTACACAAAAAATTCTTCGAAGTCGTGCGACACTCATCTACCACCCGTAAACTATAACAAAATAATACAACAATAGAGATATCAAAATAATACAACTAAACTTTACCTTTACACAAAAATTCTCAAAACAGAGATATAAAAATAATACAATTAAACCTAACTTTTACCTAAAAAAAGATCCTCAAAGCCGACCGACATTGCTCTACCACCTGTAAATTCATCTACAATCTGTAAATTATAATAAAATAATATAATAGCGATCACAAAACTTCAGTTTTGATGAAAATAATTTTTGTCTAAGCGAAAATTTGACATTAAAGAATGACTTGAATGAAAACAAAGAAGATATATATATACACACGTTGAATTCTATTATGTTGACAAAAATAGTGAAGAAGTTGAGGGTTAGAAAATTAAGCATCCACCAATCTAGACATGCAACTAAATCAAGTTAGATGAGCGTCAATTATATTTTTCCAATAAGTAAATCAGTTTCTTCTCTAGTTTAACGTGCATCTCAATATGTACAAAAGTATTTCCTTAGTAGAATACTATTTTAGGAGTATTTTTCTATCCTATTTTAGGAGTATCTTTCTAATTAATTAGTACAAAGGAAAATATTAATTGATTCTCCTTCCATATATTTTAGGACTCTAGTTAATATAATAAAAATAATTAAATAATAAATTTTAAAAAAAATAGTGAAAAGACAGTTTTGCCTAAAGGAGAGTCTTTTAATAAAGGACAAAAAGTTCAAATCACTTTTCTAAGGGTCTTCATACCTTTAATATATTATAGATATAGATTATAGATATAGATTTATAATCCAATTTTGGCTATTTAAAATGCATTAGATGAAATATGAAATTAATTAGTTTTGAGTTGAATACGTTTCTTCCTTGTTGAAAGCTAAAGGCAGAAAAGACCAATAGTAAATCTCAACATTTAGTTCAAAAAATATTTCATGTTTTAGTTTAGGAATAGATTTTATTGCTCTTTAGCCAGAATGATAAATAAGGTAATTATATTCAATTTTATAAATTATTTGATTGGTTCCTTTTTAGTTGGCAACTTTTCAAGAGTTAATTCGACTAATTTTTAAAGCTAAATTAGATTAGATAAATTTGACATCTTAAACATAAAATTTAGATATTAAAAAAACTATACGAAACGTACTATAGATTGAATTTTTTCTTATAACAATATAATAAAAAATTACATTTTAAAATGTTGATCAAAATTTATATCTTTTGATTCTAACAAAGAAAACTATCATAATTCATAACTAAAAAAATTTAAGGCTTATAAATCAACAAAAATTTTCTTCACTTCATCTTTCCTTATTTAAACTATAGAAAATATCCCATTATTTGAGGTTCAATGCCAATTAAAATTTACCTTATATAAATATTTGATAAACTTCTATATTTCTTTATAGACCTTTAAGAGGTTTGTGAAGTTTAATACATGACAATTAAAGTTTTTTCCTTATTTCGTTACGATTAATCCTTTACATATATAATTATCAGGGCTTTTTTCTTCAAAATTACCTTACATAAAGTTTTGATAAACTTCTATAAATTACGTAAATAATAGACCTTCAAGAGGTTTGTGGAGTAGTTGATCATCTAGATTCACCAATGCATGTTTGTTGTTTTCTTTAAACTTCTTAAAAGTTTTGATTTAGTTTTAGTTATTTACTTTTTTAATATTACTTGACTCATGTTAACTTGACACAACCTTAAGAAAGCATTATTGAGAATGTTTTTTTACTAAACTAGCCTTTATTGATATTTTAAAACTTTAAATTTGACTATTACTACTTTATATAGTTATTTAACAATGAAATAATATTGAGAAAAAATAATAGGCGATTTGTTAAATGAACGAATAAAAAAAATTATTCTTAATACACAAGAACACAGCCAAGTAAAATAAAACAGAGGGAGTACTAAATTCTAAAACATGACAAGGACGATAAAAATGAATTAACATGGTAATATTAACTTTAGAAATAAATTAAGCTATAACCAATTATGTAATTATTGATACAATAGTATATTTATGTTATAATAGATCAATATATTCTAAACTTTGAAATGCTATAAAATAGTTATTTAGTTTTCTATAACCTTGGAAGGTCGTCTTCAATAATGTGAACTCTTGAAATTTTCATTATTTGTAAAAATAAAATCGGGTGAGACACAACTAAAAATTACAGATTTGAGTTACGATACTATTCATATCATTTAAATAGATGTAGTATTAGTTCTAGCTCAATTTCTATTTTGTAATAATGTTTTTTTTTTGTGTGTATATAGTTTTATTAATTAACGTAAGACACACATGCAAAGCACATGCACTAAACTAGTGTTAATTATATATATGAAGGATTTGTGAGAATTATTAAAGCTAAATATGAAAAAATAATTCTTGATTTGCGTCATATTTTAATTAAAGATTATGTAGAATCATTTCACTAAAAAAACAAAAGGATGAGCAAAATAAAATGCTATGACTTCTTTTTCTTTAAATTAACTTTCTATATCTAAAAAGAATGATGGCTATTTTTAACAAAAATTTAAGATTAATTTGTTAAATTCGCATGATAAATTTTTTATTTGTATTTGTGATTGTATAATAGTATATATAGAAGAACAAATATATAAAAAGAAGAACAACAATTAACTTTTTTCGTACCCTTCACCCCCTCCCCCCTTTCCCCATAATCATAAAATGTTTTGAGAGCTTCTTCTTTAGTACCTACTTCTTTTAGTATTTTTTTTTTTTGGGTATTTAATTACTCTTTATTCTTGTAACAACAATGAATTTGTAACCGTATTCACTAAAATCATAAACTCACATTATTTTATTTTGGCATCCCTTTCATAGTCAGGAAAAAGATTATGGTTGTTAATTATAAGCAAGAAAGTGAGTAAAAATTAGGGAAAATGATTGTAATTGTAGATGTTGTCCTCAAAATATTTTTTTTATTGCCTCAATTATATATTTAACAAAATTAAATATAAATTAAGATAATTAATGTGAATTGTCGATACTATTAATTATGAGTAAAAGTTATGAAGAAGAAAAGGTGTGAGTTATAAATGACTTTTTAAATTAAAATATTTTAATACTCCTAACATAAGAAGAAAAAACAATCATAGAAGGAGAATAAATATAAATTGAATCATTGACACGTCTTGTAGAAATACATTTTTCTGCGCTTCGTGCGATCATAAAAAAATTAAGTAAAATTATATTTGGTTTCATAAAATAATATTATTTTTTACTAATCAAATATTTTTTTCATGATATTTTAATAGTTTATATCAGTGATAAAACTAAATTTTTTGCTAAGGATATTCAAAACTTTAGTATATATTTCTAAAACGTTGTTTTTGCCTATACACACAATATTATTTTGTATATATATGTACGATATAATTTTTATATAATTCTTTTACGAAGAAATTTGAGTCAATGTAGCTATGCTATTGATCTATATAAGTTTTCTAATAGAAAAAAATATTTCAGATTAATGAATTATGAGAGAGAAAGAGTTTCATAAACCTATATATGTAACAATTATATTTGTCACATTATATACCAATTACAAGAAGGTCCTCTTCATTATCTAAATAGTGTATTTGTATTTTTCATCGCCGTGTAAATTCTTACACAAATGGAAAAAGAAATCATCTCTTTCTTTTGTCCTTTGTAGAAGAGGGTGTCCATATATAGTCTTGAGTGTAACCATAGTAGTGTATGCACATGTTCAAGGCTATTTTTTACCTACCTAAAGAAATACAAATTAATCACATAGAAAATATATTTTTCGTTAAACATCTTATGTATTTATATTGAATCAAATCCCTTATTCAGATAAGATCAAATAGAGATTCTTCGTTGGCATACATAAATAGAAAATGTATGATGTCATATCAATTTAGCAACTGTTTCAGAATTATCAAGAAAAAAAGTATTATAAGGCATATATACACACATGAAAATTATGAAAAACATATGACAATATAACCTGCAAAAGGGTGAATACCAAAGATCTAATCAAATTTGAGGAAACTAAACACTTGTAGCCATTTCAATTAACAAACAAATTGTCACGATCCAAAATCTCAAGGGTCATGATGGCACTTGTCGCAGCAATCCTTGACAAGTAAGCCTATCACCCCAAATCAATACACAAAGGGGGAAAAGACAATAATAACCCCAAGGTAAGGCTTCTAGAATGAAATCGAATCATACATATATAATAAATGCGGAAGAAACATATAACAATGCAGCCATAACTCTCAAAACGAGGTGTCAATAGTATAAGAACGTATCTAGTACAACTTGAAGCCAAGAAAATACACAAGATATTTAAATACAAGAGAAACTATGTCTCTGAAGAGAAAATAAATACATAGTCTATAAAGAAAGGTAATAGAAGACATTCAGATGCTAGAAACGTCAACCACTACCTCGAAAGCTCCAGATATTTCACGAATCAAGCAGCGTGGGGCGTACCTGAACCTAAATCTATACCAGAAGGGTACAGTAGGGGTGAGTACGGTCCACTTATACTCAATAAGTATCATAGGCGGATCGAGCAAAGTAGAAAATAAGGTATACAAAATACACACCAAGGGCACGTCACCTGCAATCAGAAAATGTCCCATAATAGTAGCTCATACCGCTTGCACTAACAATTCTAATACATTACAATTACGACAACAACACAGTGATAACGCTCAATCTACAGCTCTCGTAAGAGTGTAAAGCGGTCGTTAGCAAATATAGAACCCAACCTGGGTTGGGTATCGATCCCACAGGGAATAGCTTGGTCAACAAGTAAGCAACGATTACTAGACTTTTAGTGCAAGTCTCGTAAGAAGGGGGGTTTGTAATGTGTAACCAAATTATTAAAGCAAAAACTGAAAATAGCAAAGTAAAAAGAAAGAATGTTTAGTAGGTTGTGAAACAATGAGAATTGAGGAGTTGGGGTTATGTCCACCTTCTAAGTTATACGTCTCTATTGACTATGAGTATGTTGAATTCAGACATGCATGTGCTTATAGAGAATTGTATTCGATGGTAAATCCAGGCGTCTTTCGACCTATTCGAGGATTATTTCACTTTAACTCTTTCGAGCTTAAAGCGTGTCTAACGGTACGAATTCTCCAAGAGGTTAATCCAGTTACGACACTAACTTTTTAATAGGGGATGAGACCCTACTACCTTGACATTATCTCTTTTCCATACAGATAACCTTTCTTTCGAACAAGTTAAATGTTATACTGGCGTATTCTTGCGTTTGCAACCACAAAGAATTTAGATTAAGATAAAGAGAATAATGATATAAGCAACATACGTGTCACGAACTCACAAACTCACAGCAATAAATAATATCTCATTCGGCTTCCATAACCCCAACAGAGAAGTTTAGTTACCCATGAGTGGGAAGGAAATCACAATTGACATTGTTGTTATACCACAATAAAGATTTCACGTTTGTAATGGTGTGGTAGGCGTTAGGCGTGAATACCTTAGCAAAGTAACGTTTCTCTTGTTGTGGAATTTAAGAATAGATGAATAGAATTAATGGAAGAATGATTGTTTAGAACTAGAATGTCTTAGAAGTAGAGTAGAATTGAATTGAATGTAAGAAGATGTAAGAAGATGTAAGAAGATATAAGAAGATGTAAGAAGATGTAAGAAGATGTCTTAAAATCTCTAGCAAGATAGGGTATTTATAATACCCATATCCTATTCCTACTAAGCTAATGAAATGCTTAACCAAATCCTACTAAGCTAATGAAATACTTAACCCAATTGTACTAGGTTAATGTATTATTATCCTAATCCTAATAAGCTAATGAAATACTTAACCCAATTGTACTAGGTTAATGTATCATTAGCCTAATCCTAATAAATTACTGCTAGTCCCCAAAGTCTTCAGAAATGTTGTTTTAGCCCGAGACAGAATTTCCATGCGCCATCTTTAGTCCTTGGCGTCCAAGATTGGCTTTTCTCCTTTCGTGAAGCTTTCTTTGGCGTCAAGTTATCCATGAAATGTTGAATTCTGCATCATTTATACCTAAAACTTTGCTAATCATGTTCGTTAGCTCACTTACAGGAAAAAGGACTAAAAGTACATGAAATATATAATTTGTTCTCAAAACTAGGCTAAAATATGGGCAAAATATAGTGCTATAGGCGTGTAAATTCGCCTATCATCAACACCCCACACTTGAAGCTTTGTTCGTCCTCGAACAAAATATCATGTCCCTCTAAACATCAACTTAGGATTTCACAGCAATAACACAAAATATTCGTCAAGACAAGCACAACAATTATCAACAAAGAGTAGTTTTCTGATCACTACTAGAAATAATTTGACCTCTAACATAGACTCGTGATGATGGCTAATTCGTATTCAAAAGTTAAGGCACAAAGAATCATACACAACTACCCAAAACTCATCAACCATGTGTGTCTCACAATATATTACCCATAATCACTCCCAAGTATAGCATATTTTTCAAACATGGGTATAAAAATATCCTTGCTCTCACTCTCACAAAGAATTCATATGTAGCAACTGATGACCATAGGCTTGCCCTTAGTGTAATGCTCCACTAAATGTCAGAATGTTAAGCTTAGGATCAAATAGGTCTTTTGCTGGTTGTAATGTAGGCTAAGGGACGGGTAGGACTATTTTGGCCAGAAATAGTGACTATGTTCCTAAGCGCTTTAATACATCACATTATATCATTAACACTTTTCTTTCAAACAACCTCTCTACTTTCTTTTAATCTACCACCCTTTTTCTCCTCTTTTGTTTTTCAATTTTAAACATAACTAACTTTTCAGTTTTCCTTTCCTTTTTCTTTTGATAACATACCTCTTATGATAGCACTTTCTTTTTCATAACTCATTCAAGCACCAATGCATTCTAAAGCATCATACTCACCCAATTTCCTCTTATTTTGTCACATGATTTTTTTTTCACTTTAAAGCACTTAGGAATTTGGATCAAATTATGGTCTTGAAAAAATGGATTAGGCTTACATATGAGGTTTGTCAAAGAAAATAGACTAAAGGCTCAAAAGGGGTTAACTAGGATGATGTCCATGGGTAGGTAAAATGAAGGTAAACAAGTATAGGTTGCCAAAGAAATGCCTAAATCATCTCCTAAACTTACACTCTTTATTTTCGCTTTGCATACATACCAGGCAAGTTCTAGCATCAGCCGCAAACATAGAATATACTATTAACCTCACACACACAAGGCACATGGTCGACTTTATTGGGAGTAGTATAGACTCTTGGCCCAACAGATGAAGGAATTGAACCACACAATATCACATAGTGAGTCACAATTAGAGCCTAAACGTCTCAATAGTCATAATTTTAGCACAAACTCTTGTCATAATCTCATGCTGCCTATTAGAATAATTTTATGCGAAGCTAAGTTAAAAAAAAAATTTAACTACTGAAAAAAAATAATTAACTACTAACAAAACAAACAAACATAAATAAATGCAAATGTGGATAGAGATATTAACTACTAACAAAACAAACAAACATAAATAAATGCAAATGTGGATAGAGAAGTATAACATGCAAATACCAGCACCCCACACTTAGACGGGACACACTGTCCTCAGTGGAAAATAAATAAGAAGAACCTGGTTAGTCGGACTCATCCTCTATGTATGGGGTCATACCCCTTGCATCAGAATCATCAGCAGAGTCGTCATCCTCAGAAGTTCCTCATAAGTATCCCACTTAATTCCAAGAGTGAGTCGAGGTATTTTCAGCGAGGAGGGTTCTCCTTGCTCTTTTCGGCCTCTTTTCTTGCCTTTTTGTGAAGTGGTAGCCTTATCTTTGCCTTGTCTTGCTTTGGGTGCCATTGTACCTGAGACTTAAAACAATGTTCATGTTAGCATCATCTCGATGGATACAATCTATAAAAAAGCAGTAGTGGCACCACCCCACACTTAGTTTGTTGGTACAGACTAGTGAAGTGAAAGTGGTCGATTACTCAGACTTCATCGACATACGTTTTAGGTGCTCTATTCCAACAATAAAATCAGTGCAGTCATACTTCTTGTAATCTTGGCAATACTTGCATGTGTGAGATATCAAGACTACTACATAGAGATTGAATCAAGGTATAACATCTAGAAATAATCACAACCTCCTATGTCGGTAGGCAACTATAATTCTTATCCCGATGAACAAGTCATTCCAACATGTAAGTATTCAAGTGACAAGATTATGCAATTTTTGTGACCATATCAATTCCGAAAAAGTAAGACAGTGCATCAAATTCAAGTTGGAAATAAGTTACGATCATCCTTACGTATTCATTCACTCACTTGGTTGTATCATAACAATTCAATCACTTTCAAATCATCAATACTACTTTAAGATTTAGCAATTCATAATAGGCGTAGTAATGTAGTACTTACAAAATATAAATGAAGAACAAAGAAGCACTTACTTGATTGAAGCCTTTGGAGATGTTCTTGTGAAGTGGGAGAGCAAAAAGAAAAGTTTTGAGATGATTTGGAGAGTATGTGCGGCGCCTAGGTCAAGTTTTCAATGTGTTTGTGTTTCAAGACTAAGTCTCCTTTATATAGGAAAAGAATGGGTCGGGTTTTGACCCATTTAAAATCAGTTTTGGAGACAAAAAGTGACCATAGGCGGCGCCTTTAGCTTTGCCTATGGTGACCATAGGAGGCGCCTAATGCAAAGCCTATGGTGAGCATAGGCGGCGCCTAGTGTAATGCCTTTAGTGACCATAGGCGGCGCCTTTAGCATGGCATATGAGATTCAGAGACCAAATACTTTAGCATAGGCGGCGCCTATGCTATGGCATACTTGAGCATGGGCGGCGCCTATGCTATAGCACACTAGATTCCGAGACCTTGGGCTATAGTATAGGCTTTGCCTTGTTCGTGGCCTAGTTTTACCTAGGCATAGCCTTGCTCGATGCCTATTTTGTCATGAGCAATGCTCAATCCATAGTCTTATGCATCTTCATGCCTAACTTACCACCTTTACCATGCAATACGTCCAAATCAAAATTTGAAACCGATCTCCTCGTTGAATACCTCTTGCACCTATATTTGCTCAAAACCAATAAAAACGATTAGTACGATGGGTTGCCTCCCACCAAGCGCCTTAGTTTGGGTCGTGGCACGACTCTTATTTTTGGATTTTTTTATTTATCAAAATAAAATACGTAATAGAATGAAAGAAAAACGAAAAATGATAAACGATGGGTTGCCTCCCATCTAGCGGTTGATTTATTGTCGCGGCACGACATAGTTACCTCGAGTACTTAGACTTCGTCGAGATAGATGGTGGATCGTTTTCTGAATGGATTCAGACGACAATGAGGCTTACTTGTAGGCATGCAATCTTCTTCGAGATGACCCTTGTGCATGCCTATCCCAGGAGGGATACCAATTATATCATTAATAGTCCAACCCATAGCTCTCATGTATCTCTTCAGAGCATAGATGAGAGCCTCTACATACTGTTTACTTTAATCATCCGCACCCACCGGAAGTATATTTATACTTTCCAAGAACACATACCTTAGATAATCGGGGAACTCTTTCGATTCTAGCATTGGTGGCTCTTCAAGGGAAGTCTTCGCTGTTGGTGACGGTTGATTCTTAAGATCACGGTCCGGTTGCTTAGGAGTATGGGAATAGGACTCTATTTCTGTTAGAGCACCCATAAGTTCTTCATAATCTTCATCGTCCTCATGCTCAACATTCAGTGGCGTAGCATACAATGGCTCAACAGTAAGCTGTTTCTCTACAGATAATGATTTCTTATCCTCATGATGAACATCAGCTACAGAGAACACATTCATATCGCTGGGATGCTTCATTTCTTTACATATATCAAAGCGGACCACTTCGTCATTCAACCAAAATAAAAGCTCATTAGCTCTCATGTCAATAAGCACACTTCCTGTTGCAAGGAAAGGACGTCCCAAGATTATGGGAACTTCAAAATCCACCTCGCAATCCAAAATCACAAAGTCTGCAGGAAAAATGAAGGTAGACACCTTCACCAACACATCATTCAAGATACCCACAGGTCGTTTTACTGACCTATCTACCATCACGAGCCGCTTATTGGTTGGAGTAGGGTCGCCCAACCCCAACTTTCTGTAGATGGATAGTGGCATCAAATTGATGCTAGCTCCCAAATCGCACAATGCCTTAGCAAAATTCATAGATCCAACCGTGCAAGGAATAGTGAAAGCACCAGGGTCTGCCTTCTTCCGTACTAAGGACCTTGTGGCAATTGCACTGCAATGATGAATATTATCTACCGGCTCATAGCTTACTGACCGCTTCTTTGTTAAAAGGTCCTTCATGAATTTAGCGTATCCGGGCATTTGTTCTAGTGCCTCCACCAACGGAACATTAATGGTCAGCTGTTTTAACATTGCCATGAATTTACTGAACCTTGTATCATCCGCCTGCTTCTTCAATCTTTGAGGAAAAGGTGGTAGTGGATAGGGAATTGTTCTCTCCATGGATTTCTTCTCCTCTTGCTTCCGTTTTTCATCTTTTCCAGGCTGCACGTCGTGAGGAGTGACGTTAAGGACGTTAGGATCGGCTACTGCGGCATCTTCCCCTTTCGCCTTATCATCAATTTCTGCTTCTTCGTCAACCACTTTCTTGCCCTTAGATGAAGTTTCCAGCGCCTTACCACTTCGAGTAGTAATAGCCATGCATGATCCCTCATTCTTTGGATTTTGCACAGTGTCGCTAGGTAAAGTGCCAGCCTTTCTTTGATTGAGTGCTGCTGAAAGTTGGCTCAATTGCTGCTCTATTTGCTTGATTGAAGTGGAATGTAAATCAACTAATTGCATCATGGAGGATAAATCATTTATTACCTCCGTTACTCCCGCGCTAGTTGCTTCCACTCCTTTCAGTAGTTTAGCCATCGTGTCTTCCATACTTCCAGAACTAGATGTGGTGGCGTCACGTCTTCCAGGGGGAACATACAAACCACTACTGTCATTCTTGTTCTTCCAACTACCTTGGTCCATGTTTCGAGATTTACCATGATAGTTCCGACCTTGGTTTCCTTGGGCATTGCCTCGGAAACCCCCCTGATTGTTCAAGTAGTTGGCTTCTTCTTCCGAATCAGGTTCATTTCTTCCTTTTGACGCAACAGCTTTGACTTTTTTGGTCTTCCCTGATAATAGATGCTTTGTAAGAAGATCCATTTGTGTCTTCATGTGCGCCATATCTTGATTACGTTCTTCTTCTCTTCTTCTTTGGTCTGCAGTCATGCCTATAGATAAAGTGGGGCTTGATACCTCAGAATCTCTGGTATGCCAAGCTCTACTTTGTTTCGTCATACGATCTAGCATATTGCTTGCTTGACCAAAGGTGAGATCCATAAAGGATCCTCCAGCCGCATTATCCACCACTGGTTTAGTTATTGAATTCAGGGCTCTATATAATATCTCCATTAGGTGAACATTAGTCATATGATGGTTTGGGCACCTCGCTAGCTTTGTCTTGAACCTCTCCCATGTTTCATGAAGAGCTTCAGTGGGAAGCTGACGAAAATTGCTGATTTCATCTCTCAATTATGCTCTTTTGGATGGCGGAAAGAATCTTTCTAGGAAAGCGTCTCTCAATTGCCTCCAATTTGTAATAGAATCAGGAGTCAGCCCATTCAACCATAGAGTTGCCTGCCCAGACAGAGACAATGGAAATAAGCGTAATCGAATTGCATTCTGACCAACACCAGGATTGTCAAACGACTTGCATGTAGAAATAAAGTTGATGAGATGCATATTTGGATCATCGCCTGCTACTCCACCAAATAATCCCTTAAGTTGCAATAACTGAATCATGGTGCTCATGATGTTGAACTTGGCTCCGGGTGCCAATGGTGGAGGAATAATGGCTCCTGTGGCTCCGGCTCCATCAAGATCATCATCATCATCGTCGAAAGCTGGCTGCATAGCTTGGCGTTCAGGCCTAAACCTAGCTTGACGATCTCTTCTGTTGGCAGGTGTTGCGATCTCAGCGGCATGCCTAGGGTTTAGTAGCTCGTCATCACCTAGATCTTCATCGTCAGGATTTGTTGCTCGCCCAGGGTTATCAATATTCTGTTGATGCACTTGAGCGGCGGCTAGCGCAGCTAGTCTCGCCTGTTCCTGTTGAGCAGCCATCCTTTCAATTGCGTGTTGTGCCTCTATTCTGCGAATACGTTGTGGTTCAGGATTGATAGGTAATAACGGTTGACCAGAACTTCGGGTGTGGGGCATGCACTGAATGAAAACCTGCAGTAAAAAAAACAAAAACTAAAAGTAAAAGTACGAGAGTCTTTGACCAAAGGATTTAGTAATTATTACGAACTTAATTGACACTTGTATTCCCTGGCAACGGCGCCAATTTTTGATAACGCTCAATCTACAGCTCTCGTAGGAGTGTAAAGCGGTTGTTAGCAAATATAGAACCCAACCTGGGTTGGGTATCGATCCCACAGGGAATAGCTTGGTCAACAAGTAAGCAACGATTACTAGACTTTTAGTGCAAGTCTCGTAAGAAGGGGGGTTTGTAATGTGTAACTAAATTATTAAAGCAAAAACTGAAAATAGCAAAGTAAAAAGAAAGAATGTTTAGTAGGTTGTGAAATAATGAGAATTGAGGAGTTGGGGTTATGTCCACCTTCTGAGTTATACGTCTCTATTGACTATGAGTGTGTTGAATTCAGACATGCATGTGCTTATAGAGAATTGTATTCGATGGTAAATCCAGGAGTCTTTCGACCTATTCGAGGATTATTTCACTTTAACTCTTTCGAGCTTAAAACGTGTCTAACAGTACGAATTCTCCAAGAGGTTAATCCAGTTACGGCACTAACTTTTTAATAGGGGATGGGACCCTACTACCTTGACATTATCTCTTTTCCAGACAGATAACCTTTCTTTCGAACAAGTTAAATGTTATACTGGCGTATTCTTGCGTTTGCAACCACAAAGAATTTAGATTAAGATGAAGAGAATAATGATATAAGCAACATACGTATCACGAACTCACAAACTCACAGCAATAAATAGTATCTCATTCGGCTTCCATAACCCCAACAGAGAAGTTTAGTTACCCATGAGTGGGAAGGAAATCACAATTGACATTGTTGTTATACCACAATAAAGATTTCACGTTTGTAATGGTGTGGTAGGCGTTAGGCGTGAATACCTTAGCAAAGTAACGTTTCTCTTGTTGTGGAATTTAAGAATAGATGAATAGAATTAATGGAAGAATGATTGTTTAGAACTAGAATGTCTTAGAAGTAGAATAGAATTGAATTGAATGTAAGAAGATGTAAGAAGATATAAGAAGATGTAAGAAGATGTAAGAAGATGTCTTAAAATCTCTAGCAAGATAGGGTATTTATAATACCCATATCCTAATCCTACTAAGCTAATGAAATGCTTAACCAAATCCTACTAAGCTAATGAAATACTTAACCCAATTGTACTAGGTTAATGTATTATTATCCTAATCCTAATAAGCTAATGAAATACTTAACCCAATTGTACTAGGTTAATGTATCATTATCCTAATCCTAATAAATTACTGCTAGTCCCTAAAGTCTTCAGAAATATTGTTTTAGCCCGAGACAGAATTTCCATGCGCCATCTTTAGTCCTTGGCGTCCAAGATTGGCTTTTCTCCTTTCGTGAAGCTTTCTTTGGCGTCAAGTTATCCATAATATGTTGAATTCTGCATCATTTATACCTGAAACTTTGCTAATCATGTTCGTTAGCTTACTTACAGGAAAAAGGACTAAAAGTGCATGAAATATATAATTTGTTCTCAAAACTAGGCTAAAATATGGGCAAAATATAGTGCTATAGGCGTGTAAATTCGCCTATCATCACACAACATGTAGAATATAAGTATACATTATATCACATGCAAGTAAAAATAGAGAAAACTATGTACATACAAGATGATCAAGTATAAATAATAGGATATAGAGAAAGTAGACATATAACAAGTCAATATGACAATCCAATCACAACATCAATCACAATAAAACAAATACAATGTATAAGATGATGATGGTAATGATGATACACGAGACCCTCGTACAGTCTCCATATACGCCTATAGAGATAAAGTTTCTCGATGTAGGACCCATTGGGGTTCGTCAACGCATATGCAATTCATATATCATGTCTTCTACATAGCTACAGCTTCCTGATGTAGGATCCATGGGGAGTTCGTCAACCCGTATACAACTCATATATCCATATCTCAATGGGTATTTCCACAACCAACCACATGATATAATTTTCACAGCCACGTGAGCCAATATCTACTAATTATTTTCAACTATCCATGAATTTCCACATTTTTCACATATACCAATAAGTATGAATATATCACAACACACTAATGGTACCACATTAGGCATTCTCAATAACACAATACAATTATTCACATGTATTCAAGGCTATCAATATCACATAGGAGCCCATAGGGTCACCCATATCACGTAATATCTCAATTTCAATAATTATATCACATATAGCCCCCACACAAGCACAACACATAGATAGCCATTTTTCATGATTAGTTCCCACCCTTAACATCCATTTTATACCAATATTTACTACCCAACCCAGTTTAAAAGAATTAAGTCATAACCTACCTCAAATGTCAAAATCGGTTCATTACACTTCAAATCCGCGACCTTACTTTTCACGAATGATCTTGAAATCACCTAAAATCAAGAACCATAGAATCTACGCATCAAAACAAAGTCAATGATACTCATATTGCCTACTTTTAGTTCGGGGTCAATAGACTCTCGAAATAGATTTTCGAAAAAGAAGGACAAAAACATAACTTTACCTCAAAAATGAGTTGCCCATTATTTTAGGAATCTACACCTGAAAATCTAAGTTAAATCGAGTCAAAAAAAAGGTTCAAATCAAAGAAAAATTATTTTTAAGCTTCACCCGCTTTACTTCAAAAATGTGTTGCCTAAATTTTTAGGAATCTACAGCTGAGAATCTAAGTAAAATCGAGTAAAAAAAGAGGTTCAAATCAAAGAAAAACCATTTTAAAGCTTTATTGGGTAAAATCTTTGAAATCTGTGTTAAAAATCAAGAATCAAAGTTGTTTTGTAGGTTAAATTGATGAAAAACTAGTAATTATAGGATTAAAACATTATTCAAGTGAAAAGGAGTGAAATTGGTGTTTAAAATCAAGCCCTAAGATTTTTGGAGTTTTGAGAAATTAATTAAGAATTAGAGTAGAAAAGGATGAATTCCCACCTTAAATCTGTAACATAATCAAGAAATAGATATTAATCTAGGTTCCTAAGCTCCCACAAGCTTCACTTTTAAGCCCTCACACTATTTTAGGGTTTAACTCTCAAGAGGCAAGGTGAAGCAATGGGAAAAATGGGCCAAAAAGGGTTATTTTACAGTGCAGATTTTTCTGCACTAGATTTTTCTATGTCCAGACAGACTTCGACGGGGTGTCCGATATTCGTTCGGAGTTTGATATACGCAAACGAACTATGCAAACACATTAAATTTGATGCTTCAGACTCAATAGTGATATCATAATTTAAAAAAAAAATATCATTTTCATAAAGTTGACCCATGAAAACCGAAATTGTAATTTTTCAAATCGAGGATCAAAATGAGATTTAGGGCCCGTTTGGCCATGGATTATTTTCCTTGTTTTCCGGAAAATTTTTCCGGAGTTGGAAATTATGGTGTTTGGCCAAGAAACTTTGAAAAATAATTCCGGAATTAAATTCCGAAAATGGAAAACACCTTTTTGTTGTTTTTCCTTTTTTCCACTTTCAATTTCAACTTCCATTATTATTACATATAACCCCAATATTTAAATTTTTACACAAACCCCTCTTATTAACTAAATTCCGTAATTTTTAAAAAAAGACCAAATTCAATAAAATAATTAATTCAAGTGAAAATAATTCAGAATTTTCATCAACAAATTTAAGAATATATAAAATATATTTATATCTATCAATCATATTTATCAAAATGTATTTTTCTCTATTTAGTCGATTATAGTTAGATAAACTTATTTAGCTCGTGCTTGTGATATTTTTATTCATATTTTTGAAGAATAACAATCATAATAATTAGTTTGTTGTTAATTATTTTATCAATTGAAGACATATAAATTATTTTCTCAACATTTGGTTGTATGTTAGTAGGTGAATTAGTAGTTGGGTGATTTTGATAATTTTTAAAAATTGAGGGCATAAAATCATATTTAAAAAAGATTTTTCAAAAGTCTAAAAAAAAAATTCAAAAAGACATGGCCAAACACAACTCCAACTCCAACTACGGAAAAAAGTAATTTTCATGGCAAAACGACTACTTAAAAGCCGTAAAATCACACCAAATATGTTATCACCCTAAAATTGACGTTTTGGATCTGCTGAGGCAATCCGTTCAGCCATCTATTGCACGTATCAAAAGATATCTACATAAATCAAAATAAGGCTCTCAGAGTCACAAAAATCACAATTTGCACAAAAGGCACCAAAATGCATCGAGAACCGTGTCAATTACCCCCACACTCTAAAAATATCATAATGCAACTATGGAGAGGGATAAAACAGTCAAATCACATAAAATCACAAATTTCACATATTTCATCAAATTTTCAGGTTGTTACATCATCCATTACTAAAAATCTAGTCCGTCCTCGAACTAAGACAAAGAAATACCCGAATCAACGAAGAGTTGGAGATAGTAACTATGCATATCATACTCGATCTTCTAAGTAGCCTCACTTACAAGTCAATTTCATCACTGAATCTTAACCTCATGGATAACTCTAGAGCACAACCGCCTAACATACCTAGCCAAAATGGAGACCGGCTCCTCAACAAAGGACAACCGCTCATCTAAATGAACAAACTCCCAATGAATGACATAAGACTCATCAGGAATGTAACAGAAAGTATAGAAACATGAAAAATTAGATGAACAACCGATAAATCTGGGGAAAAGACAACTCATAGGCCACATCACCAACGATCCGAAGAATCTCAAATGGACCAATATACTTGGGGCTAAGCTTGCCCTTCTTCCCAAACCTCATCACACCCTTCATGGGTGAAACTCAAAGGAAAACATGATGACCAACACCAAATATCAAGTCATGAAGCCTATGATCTGCATAGCACTTTTGTCTACTCTGAGCCTCTTGAAGTCTGTCCTGAATGACTCAACCTCTATCCAAAGACTCACAAAGTAAGTCCATACCTCGAGGTCTAACCTCAGAAACATATAACCAACCCACTGGTGAGTGACAACACCTACCATACAATGCCTCAAAAGGAGCCATATCTATACTGGAATGGTAGCCATTATTTTATGCAAACTCTTCTAAAGCCAAATGTTGCTCCCACTGGCCACCAAAATCCATCACATAGGCGCAGAGCATATCCTTCATAACCTGAATAGTCCGCTCTGACTGACCATCAGTAAGGGGGTAAAACATCATTCTAAGATTAACTCGAGTACCCAACTCATCCTGAAAAGTCCTCTAAAAATAAGATGTGAACACATAACCTTGATCTGCAATAATGGACACCGGCACACCATGCAGACACATAACTTCATGAATGTAGATACGAGCCAACTTCTCAGCATTGAATAAGACCTGAACCAGAATAAAATGAGTTGACTTGGTAAATCAATCCATGATAACCCAAACACTGTCATAACCACAAGATATATGGGGTAAACTAGTCACAAAGTCCGTGGTGATCTGTTCCCACTTTTACTCGGGAATGGGTAACCTCTGAAGCAAACCACCCGGTCTTATATGCTCAGCCTTCACCTGCTGACAACATAAGCAACGAGCCATAAAATCCTCCACATCCTTCCTCATACCGCCCCACCAATAATGTCATCTCAAATCTCAGTACATCTTAGTCACTCCTGGATGGATGGAATATATGGAATAATGGGCCTCCTCCAAGATCAACCTAAACTAATCACCTACTCTCGGCACATAAACTTAGCCCCTAATCCTCAAAACTCCATTCGAATCAAGTGAGGATTCTTTCGCCTCGCCACTCAACACCTTATTTTGAATCAACCCCAATCCAACATCATCAAACTGATAAACTCGAGTCTACTTCATCAAAGAAGATCTAGCCTCCACATATTCCTAAACACGCCGAGTTGTCAAAATATTAAGCCTAATCATCTGGTTAGCCAAAGACTAAACCTCCAAGGGTAAAGGCCTTTCCTGGGTCAAAAAATGCGCCAAGCTACCCATGTTAGTCGACTTTCTGCTCAAGGTATCTTCCACCATACTAAATTCGACACTCTTCATATTAAGATCTCGCTGGGTGAAGAAGTATTGAAGGCTACGATAATCTGAGAAAATCTCACAACGGACACCATACAAGTAGTGCCTCCCATTCAAAGAAAAATTAATCGCGCACAACTCCAAATCATGGGTAGGATAATTCCTCTTTTGAGGCTTCAATTGACAAGACGCATAGGCAACCACCTTACCCCTCCTGCATCAATACAACACCTAACCCAACACCTGAAGCTCACACAAGACGGTAAATCCCACGACCTCCTTGGGCAAAGTCAATATGGGATCTGAAGTCAACAAATTCTTGAGTTTTTGAAAACTCGCCTCACAAGCATCAGACCACTGAAAAGAAATCTTTTTCTGAGTCAAATTAGTCAAAAGAGATGCAATCGATGAGAAACCCTCAACAAAATGCCGATAATAACCTGCCAAGCCAATAAAACTCTAAATCTCGATGGACAAAGTAAGTCTTGCCCAATTACAAACTACTGCAATCTTGGCTGGATCAACTATAATACCCTCCTTAGTCACCATCCGACCCAAGAAAGAAACAGACTCTAACCAACACTCACACTTGGAGAACTTAGCATACAACTTCTCATCCCTCAAACTTTGAAGAATAATTGTAAATGCTCCTTATGATCAGCCTCACTCTTCGAATAAATCAAGATATCATCTATAAATACAATAAGAAAAGAGTCGAGATACGATCAAAACACCTGGTTCATCAACTTCATGAATGCGGTAGGGTTATTGGTCAACCCAAAGGACATGACCAAGAACTCATAATGACCACATCGAATCTGAAAAGTTGTCTTTAAAATATCTGAAGCTCAAATCCTCAACTGGTGATAATCAAACCTCTAATCAATTTTCAAAAATACCGCAACACCCTAAAGCTGATCAAATAAATCATTAATGCGAGGAGGAGGATACTTATTCTTAACCGTCACTTAGTTCAAATGTCAATAATTAATACACATGCGCATAGATCCATCTTTCGTCTTCATAAACAATACAGGCGCACCCCAAAGCGATATACTAGGTCAGATAAATCCCTTATCCAACAACTCCTGCAACTGATCCTTCAATTCCTTCAATTCAGCTGGGGCCATCCTATAAAGAGAAATAGAGATATCTTGGTGCACGGATCAACATCAATAGCAAAATCAATATCACAATCTGGAGGCATACTAAGAAAATTCGTAGAGAACACATTCATAAACTCATGGACAACACGAACAAAATCTAAGGAAGGAGGTGAAACAACACTAGTATCATTAATATGATCCAAATAATCTAAACACCCCCCTAACTAGTCTACGAGCCCGAACATAAGATATGACCTTCTAAGGTCCCGAATGAAGTGCACTCTTCCAAGCCATATTTGGTACACCCGGCGAAGCTGAAGTCACGATCTTAGCAAAATAATCTAAGACAGCGTGATAAGGAGCCAACTAATCCATACCCCAAAAAATATTGAATTCAACCATATATAACGCAATCAAATCGACCCAAGTCTCACGATTACAAAAATTCACAACACAAGATCGGTGCACCCGATCCACCACTAAAAAATCTCTTACAGGGGTAGATACGCGAATAAGCATGGCAAGAGGCTCACTAACAAAATCAAACCCCAAAGAAAAATATGTAGACACATAGGAAAAAGTAGATACGGGATCAAATAACATAGTTATAGGTCTGAAACAAACGGGGATGATACCTATGATCATAGTGTCTGAAGCCTCTACCTCAGGTATAGCAGGTATAGAATAACACTGTCTACAACCACCAACTGGTTGAGTAGCACCACGACCACCACCATGGGCTCCACTACCTTTACCTCTCGCACTCCATGTAGCACCCCTACCTCTCACAGCTGAAATATAAATAGCTCTAATCATATGACAGGGACAGTGTTTGGCAACATGGCCACTCTCATCACAAACATAACAAACTCTAAGCTTGCCTTGGTGGCCCTTCTACACTGCTGAATCAGAAGATCCATCATCTGAACTCTGTAAGACCACCTGCACTAGCCTACCCTGATATCCACGAGAACCTCTAAAATCCCAACCACGGGGAGCCTAACCTCTAAACTCACCAAAATGGCGCACCCTCTTAGCGCCTCCCTGAGATTCTCTAAGAATACCCTTTTTCATCTTGGCATAATCCATAATACTATGAAAGACGCTCCAAATATCACCATCTGAGAAGCAGCCAACTCAAGAGAAATATCTAAACCCTTCACAAACTTCCAAACCTTCTCAGACTCAATGGAAATACTAACATAGGAATATCTAGACAAGGCATAAAAATATGCCTCATACTCTGCAACGTTCATGGATCCCTAATCCAGATAATCAAACTCATCACACATATGATCCCTCAAACTATAAGGCATCAATCTCTCCAAAGAGGCATTAGTAAACTGATCCCATGACAACTCGAGGAGCTTTAATAGGCCTACAACTGACAAATGATCTCCACCAATCTCTCATAGCATCTCT
Organism: Capsicum pubescens; assembly: GCA_030864215.1. Lineage (NCBI taxonomy): Eukaryota > Viridiplantae > Streptophyta > Magnoliopsida > Solanales > Solanaceae > Capsicum > Capsicum pubescens. Next base: position 172,594,312 of record CM061548.1, on the reverse strand, counting down.
CAATTAATATGTAGTATAAGAAACCCCATGCAACTCCAATAAACACAAGTTATGCAACTTCTCTCGGTAATCAATCAAAAACTCATGGGCATTCTCGTCCACAACATCACTGAACCTAGGAGGACCCAAATGAGTAAATCTATCAAACCTCTTCGGATCCTCAAAAGACATCACAGTACTCCCAGCAAGAAGAGACATAGTGAATCTAGTAGGTTGAGATCCTATCTGAGGAAGTAACATAGATGAAGTCTGAACTTCTGATCTCAGAATACCATTCTTAGATGTTGGTTCTGAAAAAGAAATAGGACTCGGGATCTGTGGAGTACCCAAAATAAAAGCAGGTACAATAGGAGAATCCACTCTGAACTGGAGGAACACCGGCAAAACCAAAGGAGAACCCTCTAAACGGGTCAATAAATGCACCAACAACCACTCCAAAACTAGGGCAGACGAACTCTAAAGAACTGGAGTAGAACCCACTCCTCCAACCTACTCAACACGAGTCTCGGGGGAGAGTCCCCTAGCACTCCTCCTAGACGGGACTGAACCACGGGTCTGTCCCCTTTCCCGAGTCCATCCACGACTTGAGGCCCACTCTTTCTACTAAACTCTCTCTCCAGAAGTAGATTTTACTTCACTGACCTCGCGATACATAGTCAACACCATCTGCATAGAATGAGTGAAACACAACTCAAAACACAGGTATGAAAGAACTTCGCATGATAAGGAATAAAATGAGAGAAGTTTCCTAAAGACATTCTATAACCTCTTAAAGATAGATACGAACATCTAAGTACCGATCTGCGGGACTCTATTAGACATCTCATTCTTACACCATTGAAACCAATGAGATCTGGCTGCTCTGATACCAATTTTTCACGACCCTAAATCCCATGGGTCATGATGGCATTTGTTCCGGAAATTCTTAACAAGTAAGCCCATCACCCCAAACTAATACACAAAGGGGGAAAAGACAATAATAACCCAAGGTAAGGCTTCTTAAATTAAGCCAAACCATACATATATAATAAATGTGGAAGAAAAATATACCAATGCGGTCATAACTCCCAAAACCAGGTGTCACAGCATAAGAACGTATCTAGTACAACTCAAATTCAAGGAAATACATAAGATATTCAAGCACAAGAGAAACTCTGTCTCTAAAGTGAAAATAAAGACATAGTCAATAAAGAATGGTAATAGAAGACATTCGAACATTAGAAACGTCAACCACTACCTCAAAAGCACCATATATCACCCGAATTAAGCAACGTGGGGCACACTCGAACCTGAATCTACACTCGAAGGGTATAGTAGGGGTAAGTATGGTCCATTTGCACTCAGTAATAATCATAGGCTGATCGAGCAATGTAGAAAATACGGCATAAGAAATACACACTAAGGGAACATCACCTGTAATTAGAAAATATCCCACAATAGTAGCCCACACCTCTTGCACTAATGGTTCTAATTTACGACAACAACTCAGTATGTTAAATACAAGTATAAATTATATCACATGCAAGTAAAAATAGAGAAGAACATGTACATATAAGATGGTTAAGTATAAATAACTAGATATAGAGCATGTAGACCTATATAATAAATCAATATGAAAATCCAATCACAACATCAATCATAATAAAAAAATGCAATTTATAAGATGATGATGCACAAGACCGTCACACAGTCTCTGTATATGCCTACAGAGCCAAAGCTTCATGATGTAGGACCCATAGGGATTCGTCAACCCATATACAATCCATATATCATACCTATAGACTACAACTTCCTAATGTAGGACCCATGGGGGGGAGGTTCATCAACCCGTATACAACCCATATATCTATATCTCAATGGGTATTTCCACAACCAACCACATGATACAATTTCCACAACTACGTGAGCTAATATCTACTCATTATTTCAAACCATCCATGAATTTCCATATTTTTCCCATATACCAATAAGTATGAATATATCACAACACACCAATGGTACCAAATTAGGCATTCTTAACAACACAATAAAATTATTCACATGTATTCAAGGTTATCAATATTACATAGGACCCCACACGGTCACCCATATCACATAATATCTTAATTTCAACAATTGCATCACATATAGGCCCCTACACGGGCACAACACAAAGATAACCATTTTTCATGATTAGTTCCCACCCTTAACATGCATTTTGTATCAATATTTACTACTCAGTCTAGTCAGAAAGAGTTAAGCCATAACCTACCTCGACTACTGAAATTGGTCTGCTATACTTCAAACTCACGATTTTACTTTCCACGAATGATCCCGAAATAAACTAAAATCAAGATAGATAAAATCAACGTGTCAAAATATATCCAACGATACCCATATTGCCTACTTTTGGTTTAGGATCAAAATGAACTCCTGAAATGCGTTTTCGAAAAAGAAGGGCAAAATCATAATTTTACTCCAAAAATTTATTTCTCATATTTTTAGGAAACTACAAATGAAAACCCAAGTCAAATTGAGTTAAAATGAGGTTCAAATCAAAGAAAAATTATTTTTAAATTTTACCGAATAAAATCTTTGAATTCCGTGATAAAATCAAGGCCTAAAATTTTGTAGATTTTGAGAAATTAATCAAGAAATCACTAAAAAATGGGTGAATTCTTACCTTAAATCTGTAATAGAATCAAGAAATAGATGTTAATTGAGCTTTCCAAGCTCCACAAACTTCACTTTTAAGCTCCAACACTATTTTAGGGTTTAACTCTCAAGAGGCAAGATGAAAAAAAAATGAGCAAAATGGCCCCAAAACTACTTTAATAGTGCAGAAAGATCTGCACCAGGTGAAGAAAAAAGTTATTTTTTATTTAAAGTCCAATCCGAACTTCGTCGGGGTATTTGAGATTCATTTAGAGTCCGATATATGCAAACAAACTATGTAACCGCACTAAATTCGACGCTCCAGACTCAATGGAGATTTCAAATTTTCAAAGAAAACATCATTTTTACAAAGTTGACCCCCAAAACCCAAAATCATATTTTTTTAAATCGAGGGTAGAAATGAGATTTAAAAGTCGTAAAATCACACCAAACATGTTTCCACACTACATTCAACATTTAGGAGCTGCTGGCACAGTTGGATTTTCCATCTGAGGTCGTTTCAATCAAATATGAGTCCTACACTCATATTTTCAATTTTTCAACTTTCTGACCAACAGGTCGAAATGAGCTCGGGTGCACCAAAACCCGAGCCAAAGGTATACATAACCTAAAATCGATATTTCAAAGCTGGTGGTGCAGTCCCTTCAACCTTCCATCGTACGGATTAAAAGATATCCACTTAAGTCCAAAATAAGTCTCTCAAAGCCATCAAAAATCACGAAATTGCATAAATGGTACCAGAATACATCAAAAATTGTGTCAATCACCCCCGCACCTCAGAAATACCACAATGTAACTACGAAAAGGGGTTAAATAGTCAAATGATTCAAAATCATAAATTTCACATATTTCATCAAAAAACAGGTCCTTAAATCATCCTCCACTAAAATCTAGTTCATTCTCGATCTAAGGCAAAAAAATACCTGAATCAATAAAGAACTAGGGATAAGAACTATGCATATCAGACTCGACCTCCCAAGTAGCCTCATCTATAGGTCGATGTCACCACTGGACCTTAACCACAAGGATTACTCTAGAGCGCAATCGTCTACCGTCCCTAGCCAAAATGAAGGTCGACTCCTCAACAAAAGACAACCACTCATATAACTGAAATAACTCCTAACGAATAACCCGAGACTTATCCAAAATGTAATAAAGAAGCATAGAAACATGAAAAACTATATGAACAAATGATAGATCAGGGGAAAATCTAACTCATAAGCCACATCACCAACTGTCCGAAGAATATCAAATGAACCAATATACCAGGGGCTAAACTTTCCCCTTTTCCCAAACCTCATCACACCCTTCATGGGTGAAACTCAAAGGAAAACACGATCACTAACACTAAATCTCAAGGAACGAAGTATACGATGAACATAACACTTCTGCCTACTCTGAGCCATTCTAAGTCTATCCTGAATGATCTGGACTCTATCCAAGGACTCACAAAGAAAGTTCGTACCTCGAGGTCTAACCTCAAAAACATCAAACCAACCAATTGGAGAACAACAAAGCCTACTATACTATCATGATTCAATTCACGAGTCATGATGGGACCTACTAAAACCCACTTGTACGTAAGCCAACATCATAACCCAGAGCTAAGGCAATGGGTTACTTTGGTAGAAATGCCCAACTAGGCCTAAACACACGAATACAATTATAATCAACAGAATTCCACTAAAGAAGACAATCAAAATACGGATACCAATCCCACGACCTGGTAATATCATTACAAGAACATCTAAGTATGATAATAGAAAATACAACCCAAAGGTCTAAAATAGTCAACAATTTTGTATCGAATATAAAAGACTGAACAAAGATAGAGGAAAACGAGCGACTCAAAACTCCAAAAGCTCACCCTGTCTTCGAAAAATCAATACTGCGTGAACTCAACTTAGCAACGACAACTAATACTTGGTATGTACCAAAAAGGTACAAAAGTATAGTATGAGTGCAAAACAATGGGTACTCGGTAGGCATCATTATCTATTTGAGCTAAATTATGATATAAAGATGATATAAAGTAAGATAATATCTCTAAGTCAAGGTACAAAATCGAACCTGAATTATCTTCATCATCATTGTATAAAATAAATTATCAACTAGCACAATAATATGATATCTCATATCAATACACACCAATACTATCATATATAATGAGTAATCGATCTGGAAGCATAAAGCGACACTAATACAATTACAACCGCATAAATACCAAGTTAATGCACATACATCCATTAGAGCATAAAGTAAAAAAACTCACCACGGTGTCCCATACCACCGGGGAGTACACCTAAAAGAGCATAAAGTAAAGAACCCATCACGACGTCCTATACCACCAGAGAGTGCATCAAAAGATCAAATCATCAACGTATTGGATATATAACCAACCTCCCATTATTTATGGTTTCCCACATTTCACACCAACGGTCATTGCCAACATTCATAATCCTCATCAATTGTCACAATTGAATAAAATTTACCAAAGTACTCATAACCTTAAACATATCATCATTTAGAAATCTATCGCATTGATATACTCGATCTCCGCACTATAATTAACTAGCTGATGCTCATTATTAAACTACTAATTCATTAGTCATCAAAGGCCTTCTAGTTATTAGCCTAACCGATTCTTTACATAATCTTTATTCATGAGATAGTAACTAATCATTATTCCTTAATTAACCAACATCCAACATCTAATCGAGGTTCACTATTTGACCATAGGTGCATTTAAATAATGCCCATTTCTAATCATCATAATAGCACTAATCACCGTCTAGAAAAGGGCCACTAATTATCATTATACTCTTATATATCTAACCATTAATATCTTGTAGTATCTAGCATCATTAATAGATAAATCCTCAATTACTATCTAATCGACATCATAGCTTAGTCATCCATATGATTAATCATCACCCATACTAACCTATTATCGTTATTTGCTACGTAACAACCACAATTGCTAGTTACCACATTTCAACCAAACAAGGTTTACTAACTAGAATTCTAGACTTCAGCCATCAAGTAAGATAGTCACTTAGTAATCAACTAGTCACCGCATAACTCACTTAATAAGAAATATACCTTACTTAATCCATTGATGCAATGCTACCTAAGCTCACTAGATGAATCCTTAAATGCCACACAATATCCTGTTTACCAACTTGTCATAATTCATTATTCGGCATATACTACTTCTACTCACTATTCAACACTAGCAAGAACTACACCGCTCAACAAGTGATTTGTATCGAAGAATTATAACCGACATCTCAAGAATAACATTATATTTTCAAATAGTGGTGGATCCAAAAATTTTACATCATGGGTGCTCAATTATTTTTAGTTTGAAAATGGCAAAGAGTTGATGCTCAAACAATATACTTAAATGAATTGCTATATTTTATACATAAGTAATAATGTTTATCAAAAAAGAAATGGGTGCTTAAGTACCCATAGTATATACCATAGGTCCGCTACTGTCTTCAAAGCACATACACATGTAATCATATAAAGGCATAATCACACATAAACATATATACACATGTTTACTATACATAACATCAATATATCCTTCGGACTTACCAAGCATCATTATATCATCATATGTATCCTACGGACTTATCAGGCATCACCATGTCATCAATATATTCTCTGAACTTACCAGACATCATTATAAGATCAATATATCCTCCGAACTTACCGGGCATCATCATAGCATCAATATATCTTTCGAACTTACCAGGCATCATCATAACATCAATATATCCTTCGAAATTACCGGGCATCATCATAGCCTCAATATATCCTCTGAACTTACCGAGCATCATCATAGCCTCAATATATCCCCTGGACTTACCAGGCATCATCATTACATCAATATATCCTCCCGACTTACCAGGCATCATCATAACATCAATATATCCTCGGACTTACCGGGCATCATCATAATATCAATATATCCTCTAAACTTATCGGGCATCATCATAACATATATAAGCAATCCAAACAATAGTAAATGCAAGCCCCAAGAGGGATAGAGTGAAAAAAACATAAGGAAATATATATCACCAAACCTCATTATTCATTATCAACACAATATATTAATAAGTGAATGAACAAGTATATCCATATGGTATGAACACTCACTACTTAACTGGGTTTAACATAATCATTAGCATTTTTAAGTACAAAGCCTTAATTATATCTTCTAGAGCCCCTCTTTATTACCATGATTCGCAATATTAGCACAAGCGGATTTTTAGCACAAACATTAGTGTAATCTCTAGCCTTGAATATAATATGAGTAATAACATACTCCAAGGTCCACATGGTAATTTAGTCATTGATTTAAGTGATAACATAGTCATGGGTTCAATTTATAAGACAATTCATTGCTAACCAAGCATCATCAATAATCTAGCAACCTATCACGCACATCATTTTTAATACCAACATCATGAATAAATATTTACCGTGGTTAGTTATCATATTGCCAAAGGCACATCATTTTTAATACCAACATCATGAATAAACCATTTACCGTGGTTAGTTATCATATTGCCAAAGGCATATTCTATGCGTTTAACTAGTATCTAGGTCGCTAATGAAACTACGAAGTCCAAACTTAAGGCGGGTCAAGTTCCGTTTCGAATAACCCAATTTTCTCAAATAGTCTAACTTCTACCTGGGACTAAGCTAAGCTATCTTAGTCATCTCATAAAGGTTTATCAAGCTACACTAGTTCTATGGTACAATTCTTCCTCAAGTATTACTCTTAATTCATCCAAAGCTACGAGGGAAATTTCCACAACTATACACAACTAAGGTCAACTTACTATTTAACATGAGTGACAAGGTCACTTCCGTTTAACTAGAGCATCTAGAGCATTCTTATGTTATTCATGAGATAACAAGTCCAACTAACCAAGGTTCTAGACTATAAGTCAAGTATCACACTTTATGAGTTTCATAGTCTAAGTGGTTCAACTAATCCCGAGCACTAACATCTACCACTTCAACACCTAAAAATCCACCCAATATTATCAAGATATCAAAGTCATACTATAATAAATCTTAATCTAACAAGGAGTAAGCCTAACCAATCTCGAATCCAAATATAGTTCACGAACTGATAACCTTTGCTTTCCCCTTTCTCGAAGCTTCTTCAAGGAGCCAAGCTATCAAAAACACAATCTATGCATTATTATGAGAACATCAATACCCATATTGCACTATTGTGCTTCGGGTCCAAAATGACACCAAACCCCCCTAAGTGGGTCCCACCTATGAAAAATAAGTTTCCGAGATCAACCTATTATTCAAATACCTTTAGGAAGTTATATCCCTCAAGAAATTAGTGCAAATCAAGCATATTTGGGGCTAAAATCAAGCCACAAGCCATTTGGGGTTTTGGGTCAAATAATCAAGAATTCAACACTACAAATAAAAGGATTCATACCTTAGATTCGATGTTAATCATGAATATGCAAGTTATTCAAGCTCCCAATCAACATCCAAGACTCAATTTGAGGTCTACACACTTTATTAGGGTTTATGGAACTCAAGACAATGGAGAAAGGGCATTTAAATACCCCTTCCCAGGCCCTCAATTTAGGCGATCGCAAACACGTAGGTGGCAGTCTCGATACAACCCCCGCGATCACGCTATTTTTGTAGCACCAGATGACAACTGAAATTCGAAATAAATTCCATGTTTTGGCCAATACTTCTGGATGCATCCAGAATTCAATATGAGCAAAGGAAATGTGCAACCACAATGATTTTAATATTCCAGATGCGTTAGCAAAGTCAGATTTTCCATCCGAGGTAGTTTCAACCAAATATGGACCCTACACCCAAATTTTTAATTTATCAAATTTTTGACCAATAGGACGAAATAAGTTCGGGTGCAGTGGGACCTAAAACAAAAGTCTACCCAGCCTAAAATCAATATTCCAGAGCTACTGGCACAGTCATAATTCACATTTGATATCATTTTACTGGGGTTTTCGCTCGGTGGTCATTTGGAACGAGCAAAGACTTCTAAACAGGGAAATAGTTCTAAGAACCAAACGGACTAGCCGATAACTAAACTATCAGTTCCAACAAGTCATAAATGAGTTGAGGTAGCTAAGGGAAAGCTCTAACAATGAAAATAAGCAGAATAATGAGAAATAACCCGAAGGGTCACTACACATATAATGCCTTAAAAAGATCTATATCGATACTGGAATTGTAGCTGTTATTATAAGCAAACTATGCTAACACTAAATATTGCTCCCACTGTCCACCAAAATCCATCACACAAGCGCAAATCATATCCTTTAAAACCTGAATAGTTTGCTCTGACTAACCATCAGTCTAGGGGTAAAATATTGTGTTAAGATCAACCTGAGTACCTAACTCATCCTAAAAAGTCTTCTAAAAGTGAGATGTGAACACAAAACCTCAATTTGAAATAATAAACACTAGCACACCATGCAGACGCACAATCTCACGAATGTAGATATGAGCCAACCTATCAGCACTGAAGAAAACCTAAATTGGATTGAAATAAGCCGACTTGGTCAATCAATCCACAATGACCCACATATTTACAAAATCATGAGAAGTACGAGGAAACCTAGTCACGAAGTCTATAGTAATCTATTCTCACTTCCACTCAAAAATGGTTAACCTCTGAAGCAAACCACCAGGTCTCATACGCTAAGCCTTCACCTTCTGACAACATAGGCAATGGGCCATAAAATCTGCTATATCTTGCCTCATACCACCCCACCAGTGGTGTTGTCTCAAATCATGATACATCTCAGTCACACCAGGATGGATGGACTATCTGGAACAACGGGTTTCCTTCAAGATCAACCTAATCCAGTCGCCCACTCTCAGCGCACAAACTCGGCCTCCAACCCATAAAACTCCATCTGAATGAAGTGAGGCTTCCTTTGCCTTGCCTCTCAACACCTTATTTCAAATCAAACTCAATCCAACATCATCAAACTAATGAGGTCGAATCTTCCCCATCAAAAAAATCTAGCCTCCACAAATTCCAAAAGTTTTCAGTTATTGAAATATCAAGCCTAACCATCTGGTTAGCTAAAGACTGAACCTCTAAGGCTAAAGGCCTCTTCTGGGTTAAAAGATGCGCCAAGCTACCCTTACTTGTCGACTTTCGGTTTAGGGCATCCACAACCACATTAGCCTTGCCCAGATGATAGAGAATGGTCAAGTCATGATCCTTAAGCAACTCAAGCCAATGACGTTACCTCATATTAAGAACACACTGGGTAAAGAAGTACTGAAGTCTATGATGATCTGAGGAGATCTCACAATGGACTTCATATAAGTAGAGCCTCCACAACTTTAAGGCAAACACAACTGCGCACAACTCTAAAATATGGGTAGGATATTTTCTCTTATGAGGATTCAACTGATGAGATGCATAAGCAATCACCTTTCTCTTTTGCATCATTACAACACCCAATCCAACACTCGAAGCATTAAAAAACATGGTACAGGCCACACTATTTTTGGGCAAAGCCAATATAGGAGATGAAGTCAGCAAATTCTTGAGATTTTAAAAGCTCACGTCACAAGCATCAGACCATTGAGAAGAAATCTTCTTCTGAGTTTTGGTCAACGGAGCTATAATAGATGAGAAAACTCAACAAAATGCCGATAATAACCTGCCAAGCTAATAAAACTCTGAATTTCGGTGGCTGAAGTAGGTCTAGACCAATCATAAATCACTGCAACCTTGGTTGGATCAACCAGGATACCTTTCTTAGTCACCACATAACCTAAGAAAGAAATAGACTCCAACCAAAACTCACACTTGGTGAATGTAATACCCCGTACTTTTCCTACCTTTAAAAGTTTCCCAAGAATGTTAGAAGTTTTATTTGAAAGATGAATCCACTTTTATACACGTGGTATTTTCAAGATTTTTACTTTTATCATAAGGAGAATTGAATAAGCTTTCCATTGATATAAAATTCTCCCATATCCGACACTCGGGCGAAGAGTTAGAGCCTTTTTATTGATATAGTGTATCACCTGAGCCTTCAGCGTGTCGGGGAGATAGCTCAAATGGAAATTGTCAATTTACAGTATTTCTATGCAATAGTGGTGCATCGCGCCAAACTTCCAGGTCGTAGAAAAAGTGGCAACGCGATAGCTCCGTATCGCGCCACCATGCAATTTCCCATTTGTCACTTTCTAGTGACTTGGCCTCATAGTGGCGCGTCGCGCCAGGGATGAAAATTGGAAAAAATTCTCAGAAATTAAATACGTGTCCTAGGGTTAAAAGGGTCAATTTCCCACCCTATATAAGCCTTATAACATAAAATTTGGCCATAATTCAGCAACTTATACTCAATTACTCTAAAAAACTCTCAAGAACAAGCCCTAGGGTTTTCATAGAAAGTTCAATTCTAAGGGAATTCACCATCAAATTTCAAGAATCTCTCCATCAATCTTTATAGAATCACAAGCTAAGGTATGTGTAGTGTTCATTCATGGACTCCTTTCATCTATGAAGCCCAAGAATCTCTTTTCTAAGTTTAAGTTTATGGATTTCTTAATGAATTTCATGTTGGGTTTGTATTGTTTATGTTGAGAATGATCAATTGAATTCAAATCCATGTTGGGTGATCAATTTTATATGGAATTGATTTGTATAGATGTATATTCATGTGAACCAATGAATAAACCCTAGGATGATGAATTAGAGAAGAATAATGATGATTAATGGTTGTATAATGTTGTCTACATGTGCTATGCCTACCATGTATTTGATTAAATGCCTAGATAAAGAAACAATTCCCAACTAGTATGATATCATGAAATCCCCATGTATGTACAAGTTTATGCATATCACATGTTTGGTGAAGTGCTTCAAAATATGAATTATGAATTGTGTAGTTGGTCATATGTTAAAGTAATCCATGCTATGTCAGTTTTTTCTCATCGAGTCCTGGGGGTACTTGTACCCGAACATTTAGCTGTGTGCTTAGAGACATGTCATAATTTCAAGATACTCTCAGTCAAGCTATGATCCATAGAACTCAGTCAGCCATGTGACTCAGGAAAACCCAGAAATCTCAAAAATCTCAACAATCTCAATAGTTCAGTAATCTCAGTGATCTCAGTACTCAGTAATCTCAGCAACCTCAGTACTCCCAGTCAATCTCAGTACTCTCAGTCAGTCCTCAGAATTTGTCACTTTCTAGTGACTTGGCCCCATAGTGGCGCGTCGCGCCAGGGATGAAAATTGGAAAAAATTCTCAAAAATTAAATACGTGTCCTAGGGTTAAAAGGGTCAATTTACCACCCTATATAAGCCTTATAACATAAAATTTGGCCATAATTCAGCAGCTTATACTCAATTACTCTAAAAAACTCTCAAGAACAAGCCCTGGGGTTTTCATAGAAAGTTCAATTCTAAGGGAATTCACCATCAAATTTCAAGAATCTCTCCATCAATCTTTATAGAATCACAAGCTAAGGTATGTGTAGTGTTCATTCATGGACTCCTTTCATCTATGAAGCCCAAGAATCTCTTTTCTAAGTTTAAGTTTATGGATTTCTTAATGAATTTCATGTTGGGTTTGTATTGTTTATGTTGAGAATGATCAATTGAATTCAAATCCATGTTGGGTGATCAATTTTATGTGGAATTGATTTGTATAGATGTATATTCATGTGAACCAATGAATAAACCCTAGGATGATGAAATTAGAGAAGAATAATGATGATTAATGGTTGTATAATGTTGTCTACATGTGCTATGCCTACCATGTATTTGATTAAATGCCTAGATAAAGAAACAATGCCCAACTAGTATGATATCATGAAATCCCCATGTATGTACAAGTTTATGCATATCACATGTTTGGTGAAGTGCTTCAAAATATGAATTATGAATTGTGTAGTTGGTCATATGTTAAAGTAATCCATGCTATGTCAGTTTTTTCTCATCGAGTCCTGGGGGTACTTGTACCCAAACATTTAGCTGTGTGCTTAAAGCTATGTCATAATTTCAAGATACTCTCAGTCAAGCTATGATCCATAGAACTCAGTCAGCCATGTGACTCAGGAAAACCCAGAAATCTAAAAAATCTCAACAATCTCAATAGTTCAGTAATCTCAGTGATCTCAGTACTCAGTAATCTCAGCAACCTCAGTACTCCCAGTCAATCTCAGTACTCTCAGTCAGTCCTCAGAACTCAGTACATTTTGTCAGTCAATGGGACTCAGTAAATTCAGTTTAGCTCCGCTAAACAATACCAATAATATTAGTTCAGTTCAGTTGATCAGTTCAGCTCAGTTAATCAGTTTAGTGTCTTTCATATGGGAGTAGGATTCAGCATCGAGCGATCCTAGGGATGGGGACTCACCCACTAGATAGGACTGAGATCCCTAGAAGAAATCCCTAAGTTGTAGAACTACGTAGCCAGCGTAGGTACGAGATGTCACCCATTAGATAGGACTGACATAATCAGGGATCACCTATTAGCGCATTTAAATGTATAGGACTGATCCTAGGGATCACCCGCTAGATTAGGACTGACTCCACAATAGTTGTCTTTACCAGTGGCACGGTACTGACACTCTTCCTGTTGGGGTTATAGGTTGGACCCCAGTTAGCTTAGTATGGGGCATGTCGGTTAGATGAATACATCCCACAGTTTCAGTTACAGAATCAGGACTATTAGATACAGTCAATTCAACTCAGTAGTATGGATTTAGGACTGTCAGATACATTCATTCCTTATCATTATAAATAGACTCCAGGATCACCCACTAGATAGGACCAATCTCAACTATGGTTAACTAGTAACGATATTATCAGATTTAGAGATCACCCGCTAGATAAGACTGATCTCAGATTCAGTTACTCAGATACAGTATGGAACTCAGCTAGTTCCATCAGATTCAGGACTATCAGATACAGTCACTCATGTTATCAGTTATATCAGTTATCAAAACTTATGTTATTAGCACTCAGCTTTAGGACTGTCAGATACAGTCAACCAGACCAGTTCTTCATAATCAAAACTGTCAGACACAGTTATCCATGTATCAGCAACATAGTATTATCCCTCAGTATTTAGTAATACAATATTAGTTTCTACTCATCAGTGACTCAGATATCATTGTCAGTAGACTCAATAGTTAGAACTCAGTATCCAGTCCTATCATGATCTTAGGTACAGTTATGTATGCATGAATATATTCTCACGTTCATGTTAGTCAGTCAGTTAGTATTGTTTATGCATATGAACCTATTACATTCTGCCTACCTCACTTGTATACAAGTATATTCAAAGTACAGACGTATTTGCGCTATGATGTCTTATACCATAGTTTAGAAGCACGATCTCCAGAGTATCAGTAACATCCTAGTTCAGCAGTCAGAGTCAGATGTGAGTCCTTATCCTTCGAGGACATGATGATTACATTAATATTTTAGTTTTCAGTTTATTTTAGTAGATGAATTTAGTTGGGGACTTATCCCATCAACTCCTAATTCAGTTCAGTTTAGAGGGTTTTAGACTATAGCACGTCCGACAGTTATTTCAGATTTGCTTTGGTATTGTTATACCATTTTCAGACATTATTTTATCTGATGTTTATCCAGTTTGAACCTTATGGCCTTTCAGTACATATTTCCGCATTTATACATTATATTATACAGTGATTAGGTACAACTATCAGTCATGGGTTAGCTTGTGGTCCTTCGGGTTCATGGGTTCCGTGTGGCATTTCGAGTACCAGATTTGGGGCGTTACAAACTTAGTATCAGAGCCTAAGGTTCAATAGTGTCCTAGGAAGTCTGAAAAGCCATATCTAGTAGAGTCTTGTACATCGTGTGTTGTGTACCATACTTATGTGCAGGAGGCTATGACGTGTTTTAGTAATAGTTTCCCTTTTTTCAGTATTCATGTCATACCAGTGAGCATAGGCTCAAAGTTAAACTCTCAGTCATGAATCAGTCGGTTGATGCCCTGTGCATCATCCCAGTATCTCAGTAGGGTGAGTATTCTTAGAGGGACATAGTTTCCCAAGGGGGAGATACCCCATTATTTCCTCAACGTTCTCATGCCTTAAATTAAGTTTATCTTCGCATAAGGAATCCAGTTTAGAATAGAGGGTAATCATAAGTTGACCCTCAAAGTCCCAACCTCAGCTATGGGCCAAGTATTCAGAGGCTTAGTTCAGTTCACGAAAATCAGTTTATGTATCATGTTTCAGCCTCAGTCATGTTCTTAGGTTCCAGTTCATGCATACTTCTAGCATAATCATGGGGTCATTAGTGTTTTTCAGTCACGTAACAGTTTTCTTAAACTTTACTCAGTCAGGTTCTCATATTTCCACTCATGCATGTTTAGTAAGATGATCTCGGATTCATTAGCATTTTCGGTTAAGATAAAAGTTCTCCTTAGTCTTACTCAGTTTCATGTTCAGTTTTCATTACAAAATTGGTATTCAGTTCATGCTCAGATCCTCATTACAAATTTGGTACTAAGTACCCTTGCATATTCAGTCATGCATTCATATATTAGTTCAGTCATGTAATTATGCACCATGTATGCATTCTCACAGAGGGAAATTTAGTTCATCAGAATATTCAGTCATGTATTTATGAGTCAATTATTAGTCATGGATCAGGTATGCATGAATTCAGCTTATTAGTCATGCATCAGATATGCATGTTCAGTTTGTTATATTCAGATCTTTAGTCATGTCAGTCATGAGATCATGTTTCAGTTATTTATGTTCAGTATGTACGTCAGTTTATGTTCTCCCCCTCACTCTCAGTCTCATTCGAGGATGAAATGTTCTCAAGAGGGAGATATTGTAATACCCCGTACTTTTCCTAGCTTGAAAAGTTTCCCAAGAATGTTAGAAGTTTTCTTTGAAAGATGAATCCACTTTTGTACACATGGTATTTTCAATATTATCACTCTTTATCACGTGGGGAATCTAATAAGATTTCCATCGATACCAAATTTTCCCAAATCCGACACCCGAGCGAAGAGTTAGAGCCTTTTTAGTGATACAGTGTATCACCTGAGCCTTCAGCGCGTCACAGAGATAGCTCAAATGACAATTATCAATTTGCAGTGTTGCTCCGCGATAGTGATGTGTCACGCCAAACTTCCAGGTCATAGACAAAGTGTCAACACGATAGCTCCGCATTGCGCCACCGTGCAATTTCCCATTTGTCACTTTCCAGTGACTTGGCGCGTCGCGCCAAGGATGAAAATCGGGAAATTTTCTCAAAAATTAAATACGTTTCCTAGGGTTAAAAGGGCCAATTTCCCACCCTATATAAGCCTTATAACACGAGATTTAGCCATAATTCAGCAGCTTATACTCAATTACTCTAAAAAACTCTCAAGAACAAGCCCTAGGGTTTTCATAGAAGGTTCAATTCCAAGGAAATTAACCGTCAAATTTCAAGAATCTCTTTGTCAATCTTCGTAGAATCACAAGCTAAGGTATGCGCAGTGTTCATTCATGGACTACTTTCATCCAGGAGGCCCAAGAATCTCTTTTCTAAGTTTAAGTCTATGGATTTCTTTATGAATTTCATGTTGGGTTTGTTTTGTTTATGTTGAGAATGATCAATTGAATTCAAATCCATGTTGGGTGATCAATTTTATGTGGAATTGATTTGAATAGATGTATATTTATGTAAACCTATGAATAAACCCTAGGATGATGAAATTAGAGATGAATCATGATGATCAATTGTTGTATAATGTTGTCTACATGTGCTATGTCTACCATGTGTTTGATTAAATGCCTAGATGAAGGAACGATGCCCAACTAGTATGATATCATGAAATCCCCATGTATGTATAAGTTTATGCATATCACATGTTTGGTGAAGTTCTTCAATATATGAATTATGAATTGTGTTGTTGGTCATGTGTTCAAGTAATCCATGCTATGTCAGTTTCTTCTCATCGAGTCCTGGGGGTACTTGTACCCAAACATTTAGTTGTGTGCCTAGAGCCATGTCATGTTTTCAAGATACTCTCAGTCAAGCTATGATCCATAGAACTCAGTCAGTTATGTGACTCAGGAAAACTCAGAAATCTCAGTAATCTCAGTAGTTCAGTAATCTCAGTGATCTCAGTACTCAGTAATCTAAGCAACCTCAGTATTCCCAGTCAATCTCAGTAGCTTCAGTACTCTCAGTTAGTCCTCAGAACTCAGTACATTCTGTCAGTCAATGGAACTCAGTAAATTCAGTTTAGCTCCTCTAAACAATACCACTAGTATCAGTTCAGTTCAGTTAATCAGTTCAACTCAGTTAATTAGTTTTGTGTCTTTCATGTGGGAGTAGGATTCAGCACCGAGCGAGCCTAGGGATAGGGACTCACCCGCTAGATAGGACTGAGATCCCTAGAAGAAATCCCTAAGTTCTAGAACTACGTAGCCAGCGTAGGTACCAGATGTCACCCGGTAGATAGGACTGACATACTCAGGGATCACCCGTTAGCACATTTAAGTGTATAGGACAGATCCCAGGGGTCACCCGCTAGATTAGGACTGACTCCACAGCAGTTGTCTTTACCAGTGGTGCGGTACTGACACCCTTCTATTTGGGGTTACAGGTTGTACCCCAGTTAACTTAGTATGGGGCATGTCGGTTAGATGAATGCATCCCACAGTTTCAGTTACAGAATTTGGACTGTCAGATACAGTTAATTCAACTCAGTAGTATGGATTTAGGACTGTCAGAGAAAGTCATTCCTTATCATTATAAATAGACTCCAGGATCACCCACTAGACAGGACTGATCTCAATCATGGTCAATCAGTAACGGTATTATCATATTTAGAGATCATCCGCTAGATAGGACTGATCTCAGATTCAGTTACTCAGATATAATATGGAACTCAGCTAGTTCCATCAGATTTAGGACTGTCAGATACAGTCACTCATGTTATCAGTTATATCAGTTATTAGAACTTATGTTATTAGCATTTAGCTTCAGGACTGTCAGATACAGTCAACCAGACCAGTTCTTCATAATCAGAACTGTCAGACACAGTTATCCATGTATCAGCAACATTGTATCATTCCCTCAGTATTCAGTAATACAGTATTAGTTTCTACTCATCAGTGACTCAGATATCAATGTCAATAGACTCAGTAGTCAGAACTCAGTATCCAATCCTATTATGATCTCAGTTACAGTTACATATGCATGTATGTATTCTCGCGTTCATGTTAGTAAGTCTGTTAGTATTGTTTATGCATATGAACCTATTGCATTCAGCCTACGTCACTCGTATACCAGTACATTCAAAGTACTGACGCATTTATGCTATGGTGCCTTATACCATAGGTTTAGAAGCACGATCTCCAGAGCATCAGTAACATCCCAGTTCAGCAGTCAGAGTCAGATGTGAGTCCTCATCCTTCGAGGACATGATGATTACATTACTATTTTAGTTTTTAGTTTATTTCAGTAGATGGAGTTAGTTGGGGAAATGTCCCATCAAATCCTTATTCAGTTCAGTTTAGAGGTTTTCAGACTATAGCATGTCAGACAGTTATTTCAAATTTTCTTTGGTATTTTTATATTATTTTCAGACATTGTTTTATCTGATGTTTATCCAGTTTGAACCTTATGGCCTTTCAGTACATATTTCCGCAATTATAAAGTATATTATGCAGTGATTAGGTACAGATATTAGTCATAGGTTAGCTTGTGGTCCTTCGGGGTCATGGGCACCGTGTGGCATTCCGGGGTACCAGATTCGGGGCGTTACAGTGAACTTAGAATACAATTTCTTATCCCTCAATCTCTGAAGCACAATTCACAAATGCTCCTCTTGCTCATCCTCACTCTTGGAATTAACCAAGATATCATCTATAAATACAATAACAAAGGAGTCGAGATACGATCGAAACACCCGATTCATCAACTGCATGAACACAAAGGGGCATTGGACAACTCAAAGGACATGATTAAGAACTCATAATGACTATATTGCGTTCAAAAATCTATTTTCAAAATATCCGATGCTTTAATCCTCACCTAGTGATAACCGGACCTCAAATAATTCTTCAAAAACATTGCGACACCCTGAAGCTGATCAAATAAATCATCAATGTGAGAAACAGGATAGTTATTCTTAACCATCACCTTGTTCAACTACTAATAATTAGCACACATCCGTACAAACTCATTCTTCTTCTTCACAAACAAGATAGGCGCCCCCCAAGAATATACACTAGGTCGAATTAATCCCTTATCCAATAACTCCTATAACTGATCCTTCAGTTTCTTCAATTATATTGGGGCCATCCTGTAAGGAGGAATAGAAATGGGCTTGGTGCCCGACTCAACATCAATAACAAAATCAATATCACGATCTAAAGGCATACCAGGCAAATTCATAGAAAACACATCTATAAACACACGACTAATACTAATAGAATATAGCAAAGGAGGTGAAACAACACTAGTATCACCAATATGAGCCATATAAGATAAACATACCCTCTCAACTAATCTATGATCCTGAACATAAGAGATAACCCTCTTAGGATCCGAATACAGCGCATCCTTCCAAGCTATCCTTGGCACACCCAGCAAAGGTAAAGTCACAGTCATAATATAATAATCTAGGACAATATTATAAGGATCTAGCCAATCCATACCTAAAATAACATCGAAATCAATCATATCTAACACAAGCAAATCTACCAAAGTCTTACGTTTGGCAAAAGTCCCAACATAAAATTGGTACACCCGATCCACCACTAAAGAATCACCTATCGGGGTAGATATATGAATAGGAATAGGAAGAGGCTCGCTAACAGAATCAAAACCTGAAGTAAAATATACAAACATAGGAGAAAGTTGATCCGTGGTCAAATAACACCGATGCAAATCCAAAATAAAGGGGAATAATACTTGAGATCACAACAGCTGAAGCCTCTGCATTAGGTCTGGCTGGTGTAGCGTAACACTGTTCATGACCGCTAACTGCTTAAGTGGCCCCATGACCATCACCGCAAGCTCTACCACCTCTACCGCACGATTCTTTAGTAGTACCACTACCCCCTAACAATTGAAATAGAAGTATCCCTAATCACATGGAGGGAATAGTCCCTGGCTATATGGCCAATCTCATCGCACGCATAACAAGTTATACAGACCACATCATCAGAAGAAGGTACCACTGGACCCGAATGGCCACCCTACACTGCTGAACCCAAAGATCCACCACCTGAACTCTATAAGGCCACCTATATTGTCCTACCCTGATATCCACAAGAACCTCTAAAATCTCTACAATGGGGAGACTGACCTTTAAACTCACCAAAATGGTGTACCTTTTTAGCGCCACCCTGAGATACTGAAAGAATACCCTCTATCATCTTGGCGTGATCCATAATACTCTAAAAGATGCTCCAAACAGAACCATATAAGACGTAGCCAACTGAAATAAGACATCCAAACCCTTTATAAACTTCCAAATCTGCTTAGACTCGGTGGAAATGCTATTATAGGAATATCTGGATAGGACATGGAAATATGCCTCATACTCAGCAACTATCATGGAGCCCTGCTCTAAATGATCAAACTCGTCATGCATCCGATCCCTCAAACTGTAAGGCACGAATCGTTCTAGAAAGGCATCAACAAACTGATCCCATGAAAACTTGATGTTGGGTGTATTTACATGCCTAAACACCATAATTTACCCATGTTATAGCTAAGTTTTGAGGATAAAATATATAATTCCTGCACTTTTAGTCCATTTTCCTGTAAGTGAGCTAACCTACGTGATTAGCATGTTTTCAGGTATTAATGATGAATATTTCAGCACTTTGTGGACCTTTGGGCAGCAAAGGAAAACTTCACAGAAGAGGGAAGGCAGCTTTTGGAAGCTTATGGACTGAATGTGACGCATCGAGAAATTGTCCCGGGCAAAAGCAGTATTTTTAAATACTTAGGGGTGCAGCAGTAACTTAATAGGACTAGGACAAGGATGTTATAAAAACTCTATTTGCTGAATTTTTCAGATGCATTGATTCATTCATCCATTCATTAACGATTGCTTTCAGAATTCGGTCGACACTTTTAGTATTTTTTTTCACGTTACAATTTCTGTAACTTGAACACAGAGAAACACGCTACATATTTGGGGAAGTCGGCTAAGAGGAAAAATGTCATCCCTCTTTGACGTTAAAAGCATCCTCTCGCGAAGATTGTTCTAGTTTTGGTATGATGATGATGATGTCTTCGTTGTTTTCCTTTACAATCATGTGTAGCTAAACTTCTCTGTTAGGGTTATGGAAGCCTTTTGATATACTATCTATTACTATGAGTTTGTGAATTCTTGATGCGTATGCTACTTATATCATTACTCTCTTCGTTTTAATTAAATTCTTGTGGTTGCAAACATATATAATACGCCATTATAGCATTAACTTGTTCGAGAGAAAAGTTACATGTTTGGAAAAGAGAGTGTGACAAGGAAAGAGGGCTACCAACCCCTATTTACACATTAATGCCTTAACCAGATTAATCTCTTGGAGAGTTCGTACCATTAGTTATACGTTTTAAGCTCGAGAGAGTTAAAGTGAAATAATCCTTAATGGTTGAGAAACACTAGGATTTACCATTAGAATACGAATCTCTATAAGTGCATGCATGTCTGAATTCCGCATTACTCATAGTTGATAGATACATAGAACTCATTAGGTGGACATAACCCTAACTTATTTTTCTCTGTGAACAAATCTTACTAAACAAAGCATTCTGTTGTTACTTTGATAGCATTAATTCACGTCACAATCCAATCCCCCCTTTTCCGTGGAATTTTCGATCAACAGTCTAATAATAGTTGCAACACTTAGTGACCAAGTATTCCCTGTGGGATTCGACACCCAACCCAGTTGGGTTCTATATTTGACAGCGACCGCTTACACTCTTATGAGAGCTGTAGTTTGGGTATTATCAAATTAACCGGATTAATCTCTTGGAGAGTTCGTACCATTAGTTATACGCTTTAAGCTCGAGAGAGTTAAAGTGAAATAATCCTTGATGGTTGAGAAACACTAGGATTTACCATTAGAATACGAATCTCTATAAGTGCATGCATGTCTGAATTCCGCATTACTCATAGTTAATAGATACGTAGAACTCATAAGGTGGACATAACCCTAACTTATTTTTCTCTGTGAACAAATCTTACTAAACAAAGCATTATGTTGTTACTTTGATAGCACTAATTCACGCCACAATCCAATCCCCCCTTTTCCATGGAATTTTTGATCAACGTTCTAATAATAGTTGCAACACTTAGTGGCCAAGTATTCCCTGTGGGATTCGACACCCAACCCAGTTGGGCTCTATATTTGACAGCGACCGCTTACACTCTTATGAGAGCTGTAGTTTGGGCGTTATCAAAACTCAGAAGCATCAACAGGCCTACAACCAACAAATAATCTCCACCAATCTCTCGCAGTATCTCTCAAATGATATGTAGTATAAGCCACACCATTCGCACAAAAATAGTAAAATATAACTCAGAACATAAGGTATGAAATGACTTCACATGATAAAGAATAAAATAAAGGAAGTTTCCTAAAGACGTCCTACAACTTTTCGAAGATAGATACAAACATTTACATATTGATCCATGAGACTCTATTTGACATCTCGTTCTTACACCGTTGAGATTAATAAACCTGGATCCTCTGATACCAATTTATCACGCCCTAAAAATAAGGGTCATGAAGGTATTTGTCGCGGCGTACCTTGACAAGTAAGCCTATCACCTAAACTGATACAAAAAAAGGAAAAGATAGAAATACCCAAGGGTAAGTCTTCTAGAATAAAGCCAAACCAAACAAGTAATTATAACAATATGGAAAGAACATATCCAAATACCATACATTCCCAAAACCATGTGTCAATATTATAAGAACTACTAGTACAAATCATGAGTCAAATACATCAGGAATATCCACACAAGGTCAACATCCGTCTCTGAATACTAAGAAAAACATAGGTACTATATAAAGATAGAGGTGAACTTCGAACGCATGAATGTCCAACCGCTACCTTGGAAGCTCTAACAATCTCCCAAGTCAAGCAAGCCGAGGCGTAGGGGTGTTCATGGGTCGATTTGGATCGGTTAGTGGTTTAAACCATAACCAAAATCAATTTAGTTAGTTTTTGAATTTCTAAAACCAAACCAAACCACAAAAAAAAACCGTTGATTTGGTTCTTGTCAGTTTCATTCGATTTTTTGTTTTTTTTGGTTATTGACTAGCCTACTCCAACCATCTCTAGAATAAACTCCTTTTTAGAACTCATAGAAAAGAGTATCAAATTGAATAATTTCTCATGAAATATTTGTACAGTGATGGACAAATGACACTATAAACTCTTAAAAATCAGAACAAAGACATTAAACAAAACCAACATTGAGATAAAAAGCACTAGCTTTGTATTGTAGGCACTAAGATTAACCAACAACATACAAACAAATACATGTACATTGTAAAATAGAGTTTTGTATTCTGTTGTAGTGTACTACAAAAAGAGATAGAGTTGGGCAAATTTGAGTTATCTGTTTACTTTATAGACTAGCTAGGTGAGCTAATCATATAGGGAGAAGATTGAATAAACAAAGAGACATAAAACTACCATTTGAACCAGGGACCATGGTAACTCATTTGAAAGATTCTTTGTTTATGTGACTGAAGATGAAGCAGCATATGGATTACAATTTCAGTCATCATTCATGCCATCTCTCTTGGGTTATTCATAAACCATACATCAATAAAAATTCAGTAATATTTAACAAAACCCCTCTTCTCCATTGCCTAGCTAAAGTTCCATCCCATAAAACTTTGGGATTTTACTATAGAATAGAATTAGATTTAATCACCAAAAATATTCCACAAAAAATAAAGAGAAGACTACACTATGAAAGCGAGCGTAAACGAGATATAGGGGGTTAAGAAACTAAACAAGAAAATTTTGCAATATCTGAGCTAGCCGAGACTCTAGAAAACAGGGAACAAGTATAATTAGTAGGAAGAAAGTGAAACACTTGTAGTTTCATGGACCATCAACGCAAAACAAATGAGAGGGAAAACCCCTTCACTTGGTAACTCTTAGCCTAGGACTATAAGAGCCCCCTCTTCCAAATTTAGTTCAATTTTGTATAATCCACTGCTCGCAAATAACTAAACACAAGAACGACAATGATTTATAAAATTGCTCATAATTAAAGGTACAGATGACAGGAAATAGAAGAAAAAATCATTTAAAAAAACTAATTGCATGTCATGCACTCCTCTAAATTCTTGTATAAAATTAAAATTAGCTAAGGTAGCTAGAATAAAAAACTAAAAATTACCTTCCCAAGCTTTAATAATCTTGTATTTAAAGTTTTCACTTCTCAAGCTTTAGTCTTTATTTTTGCTTTTTCTTGTGAGATGAAAAACTAAAAAGAATTTTTTTTATCGTTTGCTTTCTATGAAGAACAACATAAGCTAATGCGGTACTGCCTTTCAATAAAGAACAAAAGAAGCAGCAGTTGATGAACTACGTATTGTGAAAGCTGAAGTAGAAAAAGTGCAGTAGGGACCGTAGGATTAACTTATTAGTACTAGTAGGTAGAGTTGGGCTTGGGTTTGGGGCTTTGGGCAATTGGGCTAAAGTATTGGTTGGGCTAGACATAGATTAGAATTTAGGTTAAGATTAAATTTAATAAAATATTTATATTTTAATATATAAATAATTATAATATATAAATATATATAAAATTTATCGGTTCGGTTTTGTTATTTTCACGTATTTTTTTAAGTAAAACCATAACCAAACCAAATAGCATCGGTTTTTTTAAAATTTAAAACCAAACCTAACTAAACCAAACCAAACGTTGGTTTTTTTTAATCGGTATAGTTCAGTTTACGATTTGGTTTAGTTTTTAACCAAACCTATGAACACCCCTACGAGGCACACTCGAGCTAGGACTTGCATAAAAAGGGAACAGTAGGCATGGGTACAGTCCTCTTGTACTCAGTTGGTATCGTAGGCCGATCAAACAAAGAAGTAGGTAAAGTATACAAAATATACACTAAGGGCACGTCACCTGGAATCAGAAAATGTCCCACAACGATAGCCCATACCACTTGCACTAATAGTTCTACAATATCCATACATAATACAACAACACACCAGATAGGGATACAAATATACAAAATATAACATACAAATAGAACAAAAGAGGAACATGTATAATCAAGATCATCAAGTACAAATAAAGAAATATAGAACAATTAGACATTAACAAGTCAAGATATAGAACAAATAGACAGATGATAAGTCAATATGGAAATGCAAGCACCACATAAACATAATAAAGTAAGTGCAATGATGATGATGATGCACAAGATCATCGCACAACTTTCGTGATAATCGCACAATCCCTGTTTACACCCACGGAGGCAAGCCTCTCGACGTGGGACGCATGGGTTTTTTTTCAATCTATATACAATCCACGTGTGTATATATATATATATATATATATATATATAGATATCCATATATCCTCCCCAGCACATCCCTCGAGGAGGGTTTTATATGATGTCACATTTTTTGTCGTAAAAAGGTATTGCCAGTGTTTCTCGAGTGTTGCTACAGTGGTATCATTTATTTTATGAATGAGTATGCTATCAGGATGTAATGCTCACAAACAATTCCAATGAGTATTTGCACAACCAACCACATGATATATTTCTACAACTAACCACAATGATACATTTTCATAACCACGTGAGCCAATATCTATTTATTATTTCCATTCATCCATGAATTTTCACATGTTTCATATGCCAAAAGATATGAATATATATATATATATATATATCACTTTACACCAAAGGTACCACAATAGGAATTCGTAATAACACAATACAATTATTCACATGTATTCAAGGCTATCAACATCGTATAGGATCCCACACGGTCATACATATCATGTAATATCACAATTTCAACAATTATATCACATATAGGCCCCCACACGGGCACAACACATAGAAATTTTTCATGATTAGTTCTCACCATTAACATGCATTTTGTACCATCATTTACTACCCAGCCTAGTCTAAACGAGTTAAGCCATAGCCTACCTTAAAAGTCGAAATACCGCAATCAAGACTTTTGCTCCCAAAGCCTTATTCCTCATGAACGGTCCCGAACTCCACTAAAAAGATCAAATATGAAATCTAAGCGTAAAAATAAAATCAATGACACTCTCATATTGATTACTTTTGGTTCAGGATCAAAACGGACCCCCAAAATAGATTTTCAAAAAAGAAGGGCAAAATCATAACTTTACTCCAAAAATATGTTTTCGATATCTTTAGGAATCTACAACTGAAAACCAAGTAAAATCAAGTCCAAAGCGAGATTCAAATCAAAGAAAAATCATTTTTAAGTTTTACCAGGTAAAATCTTTGAAATTCGGATTAAAATCAATAATCGAAGTTGTTTTGAAGGTTAAATTAATGAAAAACTAGTAATTATAAGATAAAAATATTATTCAAGTGAAAAGGAGTGAAGTTGATGTTTAAAATCAAATCCTAAGATTATTAGAATTTTGAGAAATTAATCAAGAAATTACTAAGAAAATGGTGAATTCTTATCTTAAATCCGTAATAGAATCAAGAAATAGATGTTAATCTAACTTCCCAAGCTCCCACAAGCTTCACTTTTAAGCTCCTACACTATTTTAGGGTATAACTCTCAAGAGACAAGATGAAAAAAAATGAGCAAATTGGACCCAAAAACTGCTTTAATACTGCAAAAAAATCTGCACCAACTAAAGGAAAAAGCTGTTTTTTAAAAGTTTAATTTGGAATTCGATGGGGTGTTCGGGATTCGTTTAGAGTCTGATATATGCAAACGAACTATGTAACCATACTAAATTAGATGCTTCGGACTCAATGACGATATCAGATTTCTATAAAAATATCATTTTCACAAAGTTGACCCCCAAAATTCAAAATTACAAAATTTAAAATCGAGGGTCAAAATGATATTTATAAGCCATAAAATCACACCAAACATGTTACCACACTAAATTTGACATTCCAAAGCTGTTGTCGCAGTCAAATTTTTCATTCGAGGTCGTTTCGATCAAATGTGGATCCCACATCCGTATTTTTAATTTTCCAACTTTCTGACCAACAGGTCAAAATGAGCCCAGGTGCACCGGGACCCGAATCAAATGTATACCTAGACTAAAATCAATATTTAAAAGCGGTTGGCATAGTTCGTTCAACCATCCATCGTACAGATCAAATGATATCTACATAAGTCCAAAATAAGGCTCTCAAAGCCATACAAAATTGCAATATCGCATAAATAGTACCAAAATACATCAGAAACCACGTCAATAACTCCACGCCCCAGAAATAACACAATGCAACTAGAAAGAGGGGTAAAACAGTCAAATCATGTAAAATCACAAATTTTACATATTTCATCAAAAAATAGGTCGTTGCATATTTATCACCCGTTTCGATTGTAGTAATATTAAAATACAATTTTTTTTTCATAATTTATAATTTCAAAATAATAATAATTTTTTTCCTTGTCAATTTTCTTGAAATCTAAAAGTTTCTTTTGGAGACTTACTACAATCTCAATATATTGAACAATTTCATTCTTTTGTGTAGTAACACATTAGCTTTTTGAAGATATCAAATACTTGTGTACTACTTTATAGTACAAAACATCATTTATATGGTGAACATCTCCTTTTAAGGAGAAATTTTTTATCATGATGATCAAAATCATTATAAATAAGATCCTTTGTAAAATAGTTGAAGCACCATAGGTACATAACTAATGAAAAATTTGTTCAGTCACACAATAACATTCATTTTTATTCATGGTCACAACCTTTACATAAAAGAATTATTTATTTCTTTTATCCTTTGGTAGTTCCTAATAAAACATACCACAACATTTGTGATGTACTAAAAGTACTTGACCAATCATCATTAATATGAATATTTTTAATTCTCTCACCCCTCCCTTAGAGGTGAGTTTTTGGTATCTACCAACCATATATAAGCACATTCTTATTCATAATCTTTAACACATATATACCCAATTATTTTTAAGAATGCTCGTTACATGCTTATTACAAGTCACATTTTCTTCAAGAATTGGACTATAATCATATGTATTTCATAATTTATTTTATAAGTTCAGTGTCATGCCTTGACATTTATCATATTGATTCCGCAATCTTTGAAGTCAAAGGCCATCCTTGGTGAACTGTTGCATAGAACCTAGCCCACTTTTCGTAACCAGCTAATTTCAAATACTTCTTCACCCTAATATCAACTGTCTCAACCTTTTCCATTAACATGTGGAATTTTGACTTTGAATATGAGTTGTCCATTGTATAAAAGATCTCTGATAATGCATCATCAGACTTTTTGTATAGTTTTTTCACATTTCTCCATAGGTGCCACATACATGCATAATGTAGAACATCTTTGTGCACGATTTCGATCAGATACAACACACATGTTTTGTTCTTCCCCGTACGCTTTCTTTAGATTCTCAAAGAACCAAGTCCAAGATGCATTATTTTCAGAATCAAGCACACCATATGCCAAAGAGAATATATGACCTGTATTTATAAATACATTTTGGACATTCTGATTTACGTACATATAGAAACTACATATGTAGTTATTAAAAATACAGATCCAAAAAGTTGTATATTTTACTAAATACATATTATAAATTACATATACTAACATGTAAATCTACATCACAAACATACATTATCACTTATACATTTTTTCATCCATGAAACTTGGGAGATATAAGTATTTTTATATAGACATGTATATATCAGAAATAAATTTGTATTACCAAGTTATATGCAAAAATACATATAAACATATGACCAGGTGTATAATGCAAATATAAAAAAATGATACTAACCTGCTCCATCCATCGTACATGCAGTTACAAATGTTCCAATATACATTCCTCTCAAATGACTACTATTAAAAACTATGACAGGTCTACAATGATCAAATCCTTTAACGAATGCACGAAGAGCTATAAATTCACACAAGAACTCATTCTCATCCGTCTTCTTCATTCTTATATGTGACTCGGGATAGGTATTGTTCAACACATATAAGTAGAATGGTAATTTCCTGTAAGATGTTGATGGCTTACCCCTCAACTCTTCTAACGCTCTTTCCTTGGCCCTCCAATATAAATTTTATGTCAAATCCATATCAAAATCTTCCTTCATGTCATTTTTTATTTCAATCGCACTGTATTTTCGTTTGTGGTTTTTCAATTTTTGTTTAACAATACCACCTATCAATATACTAGTAGCATGCACCTTTGGATAGACCTTGTCCTTCACCGAGAAAGTATGTTGAGCTATGAATTCTCCTATTCTAAACATACCAGATTCTCCCATACCAGAAGCACGACATAAAAAATCACAGTTCCCTGATTTGCAAACCAATGTATAACTGCATCCAAGATATTTTAATACTATCAAAATACATATTCAAACTCATTTTAAACATGAACAAAATAATATAGAATGTACGTACCATTTCTTACTTGACTTTTCACTTCGCGTTTGAAATTTCTCCCTAATTGTACAATCCTTCATGAACAAATTTAAAAAAAAATTCGTCAAGTAAACCTGGTCTTCCTCAATATGTTTGTGATGTGGGTCTGATATAATCACCTGAACCGTATCCATCTTAAATACATCTAAGTCTGTTGTATTTTCAGAAACAATCAAAGCTCCTTCGTTAGATGTATTTATCACTGTTTGCATATTATTAACGATGTCTCTTCTTTCAACAACGCATACAGATGAACTTGCAAAGCTGCTCCCTACAACTTTATCCAAACTGCTTACATACAAAGGAAGACAATTCATGTCTTGTATCTCTTCTTTTTGCAAAATAAATACCTTCAAACTCATATCATTATGTATTTGTATTTGCCTGCATTACCAGTGATTTGATATTCCACTAGAATATGTTTGCTGGTTAAGTCCATATTTAAGTGAGATGCCAAAACATCATGCAACTCAATGAATGATGCTTTTGTGCTCAACAGTATAGCATCAGTGACGTACTCTTCATAAAAAAAAATTCATACGTCCACCTTCCTGAGTGCTTCACGAGAACTGGTATGCTTTCCATTTCTAACTGATTTAACCAAAAATTCCCCAATAATCATATTTAGAAAGAATTCAAATGTTACAACATACACTTTTCCAAAGAAAAATTAAAACACAATTTTTCAGTTATAAAATTGTAGTAAGTTACACAGCCAACAACTACAGTAAAAAATATATTTATACAACATTTGTTAAACTTAAAATACAAGCACAACAAAAATTAAAAAAAAAACATCAGCTGAAAAAGACTAAATTCTATTAGTTTTTTGTTCTATCAGTTCATATCATTCAACAACACTAATAAAAAATATATTTACAAAATATTTGATACACTAAACTTAGAATCAACAGTTAATTACTTTAGGCTAAATACAATGAAAAAGTATGTGTTCAACGTTAAATACGAACAAATACAGAACTTCCAGATTCGACCACAACTAAAACATATATAAAAATCTTTGCATATTCACAAATATACTCTTAAATTCCGACAAGAAAAAACTACAAAAAAATAGAACTTGATCAGCTTGAAAAACTGAATTCGATTAGTTTTCGTCCTAGCAGTTCAATTAATATTGCATAAATTTTAAATTACAATTTATTTAGAAAATATTCATAAATAATTTTATGACAAAGTGAACAGTTTCAACAAAGCAACACAATTAGATCAATAGAAAAAATCATCAAAATAAAAAACACGTTCCAAAAAATAAGTATAATCACAAAAAAAAAATTGATTGAATACCTTCAGCAATACTTAAGCACGAATTTTCAATAGACAGTTGAATTCCAAAAGTTTTTCTAGAAGAAGGTAGTGTTGATCGTTGAATCAGAAGAAATTTATTATTGAAACTGATCTAGAACAGAAAAAACTACACTTGAGTCGAATTGTTCAATTTGAGCGAAATTGAAGATTCAACTTAATTTGAATTGATTTTTTTTTGAATGAATACATTTCTGAAACTATTTTTTGAATTTGAATAGGGTTGTTAGAAAATAACAAAAAATGCGTGATTAATGAGGTTTTAATGGGATTGTAATCTTAACAGTTAATTAAAGGTAATATTTTCAGATTTAAATCAGTTAATTATGGGGCAGTAAAACAGTTGTATTTGTATTTTTATAGAAACAGTTTGTAAAAATATAAAATATAACTTTCTATATTATGTAATTATAAAAGTGTTTCTATGAATCTCATAATTAAGGTGATAAGTATGTTATTCCTGAATTTTGCCCTATACTAAATATGTAACTATTTAATTCAAAAAGATCAGTGAACATTAGTAATAAAAGAAATTATCATGAAGATAACACTTACCGCTTATGATGTTCATGGACACAACAAAAAAATTTATCTCTCACCATTTTTTGATGAGGAATGAGCAATTTGTGTTGATAACGTGTTAAAATTAATCTAAAAGAGTAGTGGTATGAAAGAAGAAGCAGGCAAAATAATAAGACAAGAGATAAAAACTTTTCATTCTTCCAAATATCAAGTGTACAAGTCTTAAGTGTCTACACTATAAATATTTATGCCTCTATTTATAGTGTTACATAGAGACAAATAAAAGGTTGTCATAAATATGACTTAAGGAGTAAGATCATGGAGGAGGTTGAAGACATAGTATTTGAGATTTGAGATCACGGAGGAGGTGAAACATAATTGTGAATAATGATGGAGAGAAGGAAGTATTACATTAAGTGGAAATCCAAATAAATAATACATTTTATAACATATTATCCCTTATTTATAAGTGAACAAGTGTAATACCCCGAAGTTTCCTAACTTATTTTATCTCAAGAATGTCAAGTATTAGCTTCTAAATTGAATGATGTTTATTCCATGAGGAATTTTCAATATTTTCACTTTTTTTCATGTGGAAAATTCAATAATCTTTCCATCGATATAAAATTTTCCTAAATCCGATAACTGGATAAGAAGTTATGACTATTTCAAGTCCCTATCGTAAAATAATGTCGTATTGGTCAGTGGCGCGCCGCACCACAAGATAAAAGGGAAATTTTCCCTTTTCCAGTGTCCCAGCGTGATTCTCTACGTCGTGCCAAACTTCCAGGTCGCAAACAAAGTGGAAACGCGATGGCTCCGCATCGCGCCATTTCCCTATTTCCCAATTATCAAATTCCAGTGACACGACGCAATAGCACTGCGTCGCGCCAGGGGTCAAGGTAGGGAAAGTTTTACCAATTTAAAAGACACGTCCAAGGTTAAAAGGGTCAATTTTCCACCCCTATTTAAGCCCTTTAACACGAGATTCAGCTATTTGGAACCCAAAATATACTAGGTTCTCTCAATTTTCTCTTAAGAACAAGCTAGGGTTTCAATTGGGGATTCAATTTTAAGAAAGTCTCTCCGTCAATATTCACTAAATCAAGAACTAAGGTATGTCATGTGTTTATTCATGGGTCTCTTTCACCCATGAAGCTCAAAAATCTCTTTTCAAAATGAAAGATTTGTATATTTACGAATGTTCATGATTTGATTGAATTGAAAAGTGATGTTCATGTTGTTGTTTAGTTTCACTCCATGTTAGAGACTATTAATTACAAGAATTGATTCTAGTATGTCAGAAATTACGCGGTATTCATCATAAACCCTTCAATTCACAAGTTGATTGATGTATCCTTGATTATTAGATGTGTTGATTATTGTATAACCATAGCATGCTCCCCCCATGTTTGATTAAATGCTTATGTTAAGGAAACGTGCCATACTATTATGATAATATGAAATCTCCATTCATGTACAAGTTATGTATGTCAAGTGTTTGATGAAATGTCCTAGCCAATGGGTTATGTATTGTTGATGTTGGTCTTGTACTCAAGAAAGTCATGCTTTGTCAGTTTTCTTCTATTGAGTCCTGCGGATACTTGTACCTAAAAAATATAGCTGTGTCCCTAGAGTCCGTGTCATGTTTTCACGATATCCTCAGTCAAGCCATGATCCATAGAACTCAGTCAGTCATGTGACTCAGAAAAGTTCAGTAATACAGTAATCTCAGTACTATTCCATCAGTTAACGAAACTAGTTAATTCAGTCCAGTTCAGTTCAGTAATCCATGATCAGTGTTTATTTAGATGGGAGTAGGAATTAGCACCGAGAGAACCCAAGGGTGGGAACACACACTGTCAGATAAGGGTGTGATTCTTAGAAGTTATCCTTGTATTCCAGAACTATGTAGCTAGCATAGGTTGAGATATCAACATTATCAGATGAGGGTTGATGAGGTGGATAAACACTGTCAGATGAGGGTCCCACCATTCTCTTTTAAGGACACTGTCAGATGAGGGTCACTCACAGCTTGTCCTTACCAGTAGCGCGGTTTTGACACCCTTCTAATTGGGGTTATAAATTAGACCCCAACTCAGCCATAATGGCGTATTAGGGGCATGTCAGTTAGATAACTACTTCCCACAGTTTCAGTTACAGAATCAGGACCGTCAGATACAATCATTTAGTCTCAGTAATAGAACTCAGATAGTTCTATAGAATTTAGGACTATCAGATACAGTCAACTCAGAACAGTACGAAACTCATCTAGTTCCATCAAATTTAGGACTGTCAGATACAGTCACTCATGTCATCAGTTATATTAGTCATCAGAAGTTAGTTATCAGCCATGTTAGTTATCAGTAAATTCATGTTATCACGATCTCAGATATAGTTATGACATATTCATGCATGTATTCTCACGTTTATATTAGTTAGTTAGCCAGTATTGTTCATGCATATGAACCCCATGCATTCAGCCTACCTTCCATGCATACCAGTACATTCAAAGTACTGATGTATTTACGCTATGGTGTTTTATACCATAGGTTTAGAAGCACGAGCACCAGAGCATAAGTAACATTCTAGTCTCAGCAGTCAGAGTTAGCAGTGAGTCCTCATACTTTGAGGACATGGACATTTTATTATTATCTCATTAAATTAATTTATTTCAGTAGTTGGGGTTAGTTGGGGATATATCCCATCCACTCCTTATTCAGACAGTTCAGTCAGTTAAAGGTTTTTCAGACTATCACGTTCAGACAGTTATTTTAGTGTTTTGGGTATTTCATACCCCCATCCATATGTTATGATTTATCAGCTATGTTACAATTTTGAACCTTATGGCCTTTCAGTTCATGTTTCTGTATTTATACAGTATATCATGCAGTATACAGGTACAGATATCAGTCATGGGTTAGCTTGTGGTCCTTCGAGGTCATGAGCACCGTGTAGAATTCCGGTTACCAGGATTTGGGGCGTTACAAACTTGGTATCAGAGACTAAGGTTAAATAGTGTCATAGGAAGTCTGAAAGCCGCATCTAGTAGAGTCTTGTGAATGGATGTGTTGCGCGCCACATTTATGTACAAGAGGGTGTAAGATATTTTAGGAACAATTTTCTCTTCTTTCAGTATTCATGTCATATCCAGTGAGCATAATCTCAAGTCAATCTCTCAGTCTAATCCATTTCTCCCTTTCTATTACAGAATATGCCTCCTAAAAGAAGAAACAGAAATCAGTCAGCCTCTCTGTCCGAAGAACCTTTGGGCAAACATGTTTCTCATATAGAGTTCAAAGATGCATTCACTACTTTTGCTCAGTTAGTTGCTGCTTAGAATGAACGACCAACCATCGTTCCGGCCAACCCAGCTGTCAATTCAGCTACAGACAGGATTTGGGAGTTCACCCGAATGAATCCTCCATCCTTTATCAGGTCTAAGTCTGATGAGGACCCTCAGGAATTCATCGATCAGGTTCAGAAGGTTACAAATATCATGGGGGTTACTCCTGTTGAGAGTGTTGAGCTAGTTGCATACCAGTTGCTGGATATTGACCACACTTGGTTTAAATAGTGGATGTCAGAAAGGCCAGATGATGCAGGGCCTATTGAGTGGGAGGAGTTATTTACTGTATTTTTAGATAGATTCTTTCCCTAAGAGATGAAAGAGGCTAAGGTGTTAGAATTCATCAACCTCAGGCAGGGAAACATGACGGTGAAAGAGTATTCTCTTAAGTTTACTCAATTATCCAGATGTGCTCCTCATATAGTTACAGATAGCAGGGCCAAGATGAGTAAGTTTGTTTCTGGGGTGAACGATAGTATGGTCAATGAGTGTAAGTCTGTGATGTTGAATAATGACATGACTTTGGCTAGGCTTATGACTCATTCTCAGCAGATAGAAGATCAAAAGGTTAAGATGAGGGACAAACATAATAAGAGAGCACAAACAGGTAGTTTTAACTTTGCTCAGCCCAAATCAAAAGGAGCAAACCGCTCTTAATTCCATCCTAACTCATCAGTTCTAGCTCCTTCTTCAGCCAGTGCTCCAGCTCCTAAGTTCAGGGATGGAAATAGAGATAGGGCGCCAAGCTCTAAGTCTCATGGCTGTGTCAGCAATGCCCGAACTAATCCCCTTTGTCAGATTTATGGTAAGAACCACAAGGGTGCTTGTAAAGCTGGTAGCGATGTCTGTTTCAGATGTGGTAAGCCAGGCCACAGAGTCAGAGATTATCCCCAGTCGGGTTATTAGGGTCAGTAAAACCGTTCCTCAGCTTAGTCCGGTCGCCCAAATCAGCAGGGTGCCACTTCCAGTTCTACTAGTGGGCAATGCCCAAATAGACTATATGCTCTCCAGTCCCGACAAGATCAGGAAACTTCTCCTAATGTGGTTACTGGTATGTTACATATCTATCATGTGCATGTTTATGCTTTGCTAGATCCAGGAGCTTCCTTGTCTTTTATCACTCCCTATATAGCAGTTGATTTTGAAATCAGTCCCAAAATTCTAGCAGAGCCCTTTTCAGTATCTACCCCAGTGGGTAAAACCATCATAGCCCGGCGGGTATACAGGAACTGCCCGGTTATGATATTTTAGAAAGTCACTTCAGCAGATTTAGTCGAATTAGAGATGACTGATTTTGATATCATTCTCGGCATGGATTGGCTTCATTCCTTCTATGCCACAGTCGACTGCAGAAACAGAATAGTCCAATTTCAATTTCTATATTCTCTCTTGGGTCATATTCCATCCGCATTGCATAGTCCCATTATGTCTCCATCTACCTCATTAATTCCTGAAATAATGCTAATCACATTGGTTAGCTCAGTTTCCGAATGAACCCATCCTAAAGTAAAGGGGTGCTCAATAGTAGATATACAGTTTGATTTAAGTTGAATTTTATGAGTGCAGATTCTTAGTGAAATACCCATAATATCCAAAATAGTCCATCCTATAGCTAGTATGAAATTTTATAATACAGACAATAATGCCTCTACCTCAGTCTCCTTCAAATCCACAACAATAATTACTAGCAATAAGTTATTGGACCCTAGGAAAGCATAGCACAAATGGGATGGGAGGGCCTTCAACTCCAATACTGTTGGCTATTCAATTAATGGACGGGCGGCAGGAGTGATTCTATTTTTTAGATCCAAAACAAGCTTTTTTAGAGCGTAAATATATGAACCTCTCCCATACAGAGCACCAACCATCTCGTCGTACTCCTCAATTCCATCACTATCAAAATTCATAATCACTGCTGCTAATACTTCAACACCCAACCTCTCTTCTATTGGAACAATCTATACATCAACTTCATCGTCAATGGTGTCTATCACAGACACGATTCTCATTTTATTTGGTTGCCGCATCGAATGGCATACATTGAAGATTACCTGTTCATTGTTAAGTCTAAATCTCATCTGTCCCAACTCCATATCAACCAATGCCCAACCCATAGCTAGAAAGGGTCTGCCTAAGATAATAGGGAATTAGAAGTCCACCTCAAAATCAAGTATCATGAAATCTACTGGAAAGCTGAAATATGCCACCTTTACCAACAATCACATAGAATACCAACTGGGTTTTTCACGGTTCGGTCATCCATTAACAATCTTATCAATGTTAGTTTAGGTGCTCCTAACCCCAATTGCTTAAACACAACCAGTGGTATGAGATTAATACTTGTTTCTAGATCAAATAAAGCCTAAGAAAAATTGAAAGACCCAATAGTGCATGGAATGGTGAAGGCTCCAACATCTTCCTTCTTCTCTACTAATGATCTAGAGGCAAAAACACTACAGTGATTAACATTGTCAGCAGTCTCATAGCTCATAGTCTGCTTTCTAATGATCAGATCTTTCATGAATTTCGCATAGCTTGGCATTTGCTCTAATACCTCAAATAATGGAATATTTACAGACAGGTCCTTCAACATAGACAAAAACTTTTGATATTCACTCTCTTCCTACTTCTTTTTTAATCTCTAAGGATAAGGTAGTTGAGGACTTGGGATGGTTTTCAGAACAGATTCCTCAACCTTACCCTTACCTTTGTCTTTTATACTACTATCCTCAATATCTAACAATTTATTTGCGTCTATTTCAGGCGTTCCATCAACAGAAACAGGATCAACATTATTCTTTGACTCATTCACAGTGAACAGGGGTGGATCCGTGGTGATTTTACCACTTCGAGTAGTATTGGCATGGCAATGACTACTATTTTTTTAGGTTTTGTACTGTATTACTAGGAAAATTGCTAGGCTATCTTTGATTCAATGTGGCTGAACTGCTGCTTCAGCTATTTGATCGCAGTAGTATGTGACTCAACCTTCTGATTCAGCCCTGATAGATCTGCCTTAATCTCCTTAAGATAGCTTTCTTGACTTTCTTAACCTTTTACAAATTTTGACAACATTACTTCCATTCTAGACTCAGTATCTCATCT
The DNA here is from genome assembly GCA_030864215.1 of Capsicum pubescens. Taxonomy (NCBI): domain Eukaryota; kingdom Viridiplantae; phylum Streptophyta; class Magnoliopsida; order Solanales; family Solanaceae; genus Capsicum; species Capsicum pubescens. The sequence goes on along the minus strand of CM061548.1, from coordinate 172,556,646 downwards.
ATTTGATGAAACATATCTATCTCTCTTCTCATTGTAGTCATCCTTACTCCTCCAATCACCATCTCATTCTCTGTTCCTTTCTTGGTACCTATCACCATAATAGTTTCGACCTTGGTTTCTTTTCTCTTTGGCTCAAAAACTTACCACTTTGTGATCCAAATACTTTACGTCATCATCTGCATCAGACTCATAAGCTTTAGAAGTATATTACTATGCCCCCACTGTATTCACCTTTTTACCATCATTACAGTAAATTATTTTGAAAGCATCCCAATATTAGTTCTGAGATGTGCAACTTCTTGTGCTACCATATCATCATTAGATCTACAGTCACTTTTAGCTCAAATAGCATATGTACCAACCCTCTATCAACCTCTCGAGTATGCCATCCTCAGTTTATCAAAGAAATTTCATTTAACATCTCTTGGGCCATCTCACAATGTAGACGTATAAGTGCACCTCCAAATATTGTGTATGCCATTGTCCTAGAGCTAACATTTAAGGATCTATAAAATATTTCCAACAGGTTAGATCGTGGAATCCTATGATGGGGTGCCATGCTCAACTTCTTTTTAAATCAAAACCATGTTTCATACATAAACTCTACAGGTTACTGCCAAAAATTATAGATCTCATCTTTTAACTACAACATTCTGGCTGGAGGGAAAAATTGTTTCAAAAACTATCTATGCAACTCATGAGAAGTCGTGATTGATCCTCTAGGAATTTCTCCCAGCCATAATGATGCTTTACCTGTTAGTGAAAAAGTGAATAACTATAACCTCAATGCTTTTTGATCCAACTTTGAGATAGTATATGAAGTGCATATCCCAATAAAATTTGCTAGATGCATATTTACATCATCTATTACTACCACCGAGAATACACCCTTTAGATTTAGCAGCTGGATCATTGCACTAGTAATATCAAACTTCACATTAGGGGTAAAGCAGGTGGAATAATGGCTCTAGTCTCATCAGGCTTTACATAACCCATGTATTCATATTTGTCATATAGTGGTAGATACTAATAGGCTGGGACTACTCTAGATCTACCACCACGCCCTCTATCACGATTTGCATCGAGCGGTGCTCGATGATTCTCTATTGGTCTTGGCAAAGCAAGATGCATCTTTTGAGCAAATCGGTCATCCTCGGTTGCTCTTCTCTCTTCATCTGCCTCTGCTATTGCTCTATATATCTAATGGAAACATTCTATGGATCATCAGTAGAAGAAGGAGGTATATTCTAAGGATCTCAGACCCTAAACCATTATGAACTTGCTTTGACATCCTTCGTGGTATTTGTAAAATTCTTTGTGGTTTAGGATCATAGGGAGTAAGGGATTTCCTTGAGTCCTAGTTCTAGGCATACACCAGTACATACCCAACTAAAAACAAAAAATAAAAACTCTTAAACTTTACCAACTTCAATCAACAATTCACACTGTAACGATGCCAAAATTTAATGTCATCCAAAACTAACCTCCAAAGAAGTATGTTGCGGTTAATGCCAAATATAGTATCCTAAAATAGGTGGGTTCGAATGCATAGGGAATACGTCAAACAGTATCTCAAACTTGACAAAATCCACGAGTAGTGCAGAAAAGTAAATGGGGGGAATTTGAAGTCAACAATAACCAGTAGCCAAACTTGAATTCTTGAGTTTATAAATAATAGAAGATGAACACTAGGATTGTGTTCCCCCTAGATTTACAACTATGTAAGATTCTCGTGTTCAATCCACCTAACCTCTTACTCTGCATGCAAAGTTGACAAGCTATGTACTATCAACTATCTTGTAAATGCATTGATAGATTTTACCCTTTACCTTGTGAGTCTCAGGGTGTCACCTTGTTGTCCCTTGTCTATAACCTTAGTACAACTCTCACTTTTTGAGTCTCAAGTTGATTAGACAAGGGGTGATAGCCCCAAATCACTATTGTAACCTCCTTTTTCCAATCTTAAACTCCCCTGTGAGGACATTCTCGAATACAGACAATTCCCAAGCTTCTGTAGTATCTTGGGTCTAATTAATATAAAGAAGGTTGTGATACATGCAACTACAGTAGAATAGATAAATCTCCCATTTCCCTTATATAACTAATTCACCAGGGTTCCCACAACCCTAGTTAAGGAGTTTGGCTGCTCATGTTCATGCAACAATCTATGATAATCAATGAAGAATACATATAATTAATTTCACAATGATACAACAACAACAACAAACCTAGTGTATTCCCACCTGGTGGGGTCTGGGAGGGGTAAGATGTACGCAGTCCATACCTCTACCTCTAAAGAAGTAGAAAGGTTGTTTCCAATAGACCCCCGGCTCAAGACACAAGATACCACACAAATACATAGTAAAGCACAGAACAAGATTACAAGATTACATAACATAAATACGACACCCATAAGTAAAAGAGAACAGAGGAAAGCACCCAGATTCGTACTAAAACAAGGAACACGGAATCATAACAAGGATACTACCCCCACCAAGTAAGTCCCTACACTAGCGACCCAAACTGGCCCTAGTCCTCTTCCCTAATTCGCGTCCTCCAGACCTTCCTATCTAGGGTCATGTCCTCGGTGAGCTGTAACTGCTCCATGTCCCGCCTAATCACCTCACCCCAGTACTTCTTCGGCCTACCCCTACCCCGCCTAAAACCATCCAATGCTAGCCTCTCACACCTACGAACCGGGGTATCCATGCCCCTCCTCTTCACGTGTCCGAACCATCTCAATCGGACTTCCCGCATCTTGCACTCCACTGGAGTCACACCAACCTTCTCCCGGATAGTCTCATTCCGAACTCTATCCCCTCTAGTCAGCCCACACATCCAGCGCAACATCCGCATTTCTGCCACCTTCATTTTTTGGATGTGGGAATTCTTAACTGGCCAACACTCCGCTCCATACAACATGGCCGGACGGACTACCACCCTGTAGAATTTTCCTTTAAGCTTGGGCGGCACCTTCTTATCACACAACACCCCCGACGCGAGCTTCCACTTCATCTATCCCGCCCCAATACGGTGTGAGACATCCTCGTCAATCTCACTGTTACCCTAGATCATGGACCCGAGATACTTAAAACTATCCCTCTTACATACCTCCTGTGATTCCATCTTCACTACCACCTCATCCTCCTGTAATTTCACAATGATGAAAGAGAAAAATCCAAAATCTCCAATTGAATACGAAACATAAACTTCAAGAACAAAATTTCAATGATCAAAGTATGCTAAAAGATTCAAAATTAATGTAAAAGTGTGCAACCTAATAAAGCAATAACAAAAGGTATTTATAGTATCTCAAAATAATAAAGAAATCCTAATAAAAATGGAATAGGAAAAGTAAGTCGGCAATCATTACAACTCGTAACGTCTCCTTACGGGTCGTATGTTGCTAGTTGTGGGCATTCTAGTGAACATTCATCTCCAGGGCTTCAAGCTTCTGTTGTCATTGAAATTTATCACCTTGAGTCATAGTCAGTCCTGACGACTCGTGGCCTTCACTCGTTATCACTTGAGCCTAAAAGTTTAGGACTTTGTGCACTAGTCTCATTACAATTACTCACTACTAGTTGTAGTCAGACCTTACAACTCGTAGTCTTTTATAACTTCACTTCAAGACTTCGGTTATGTTCACTATTCTATTGACGACTATTCTCAGTGACTAATAGCCAATTCTTACAAGTCGTAGTCAATCTTTACTTGGTTTCTCAACTTTTCTTTTGCTTCTGGTATCCTGATGAGTCTGGCTACGAGTCGTAAAGTGACTTGATGACTCGTGTCTTGACAGTTACTTTGCCTTTTTATAACATTTCTTTCTTCTTTTTAGTCAAACTCCACTGTCAATCTATTTTACCTACAACAACACACAAGACCACATCATATCCAATAATATAACCTAAGTCCAAGCATGAATTCCTTATTTTAAGCATTAAATACGCCGCTAAATCCTGGCACATCAATTACCCGCCAAGCCTATGAAACTCCAAATCACAGTAGGAGAAGTAGGTTTATCCCAATCACGAATCCCTACTATCTTAGCAAGATCAACTATAATACCATGCTTGATCACTACATAACCCTTGAAAGAGGTTGGATCCATCCAAAACTCATATTTGGAAAACTTTTCATACAACTTCTTATCACGCCCTCTAAATGCTTTACTTGATCAACCTCATTCTTGGGATAAACCAAGATATCATTTATAAATACAATCACAAAAGAGTCGAGATATGATTAAAATACCCAATTCATGAACTCCATAAATGTTGTAGGGGTATTTCTCAACCTAAAAGACACGACCAAGAACTCATAATGACAATATCGAGTCCAAAAATCCATCTTTGAAACATTCAAAGCTCTAATCTTTAACTGGTTCTACCCAGATCTCAAATCAATCTTGGAAAACACTGAAACACCTGAAGTGAGTTAAAAAAAACATCAATGCGGGGAAGAGGAAAATTTTTCTTAATCTTTACCTTGTTTAACTGCCTATAATCGATACACATACACATAGAATCATCTTTTTTCATCACAAACAAAATAGGAGCACCCAATAAGATACACTAGGTCTAGTGAATCCTTTACTCAACAAATATTGCAACTGCTTCAACTCCTTCAACTTAGCCGGATCTATGATATATTAAGGAATGGAGATGGCCTTGGTGCTAACTCCACATCAATAGCATTCACGATTGGAGTCATAAAGGCAAATCCACGAGAAATACAACCAAGAACTTGTGAGACCTAAATAAAGTCCATAAAAGGAAATTAGGTAACATTAGTATCACAAACTTGAGTCAAATTTGACAAAAACCATCTTTCTACCATGTACGAGCACATAGAAAAGATATAACACCCTTCGGGACAAAATTAGGTGTACCCTTCCAAGTTAAACTTTGTGCACCCGGCGTAGCTAAGGTCATGGTCTTAGTATAACAATCAAAAATAGCATGATAAGGATCTAACCAATTCATAACCAAAATAACATCAAAATTAACAATATCTAATATAATTAAGTTTACTCAAGTCTCATAGCCCACAAAGGTAACCATACTAGATTAGTACACCTAATCCACTACTAAAGAATCTCCTACGGGGGTAGAAATGTGAAGACGCATATAACGGGGCTCACATTCAATATAAAACCCAAAAGTAAAATATGTAGACACATAGGAGAATAAAGATCTAGGTTCAAATAACACAGAGGCAAATTTGTAGCAAACTGGGACAATACCTGTAATAACTGCATCAAAATCCTCTGCCTCAGGTCTCCTAAGTATAGCATAACACTGACCACATCCGTTATCGAATTGAGTAACCCCGTTGCCACCTTCAGGAGCTTCCCTAACTCTATCTTTAGAACCACTTGCACTACCATTATCACTATGTAAACCACCTCTTACAACAAATATTAAAGTAGGGGAAAGATAAAGCTGAGAACTCTGCTAAGTAGGTCTATACAAACATCAAGGGCTATTGGTACGCCCAAATTACAACTCTTTTACAAGAGTGTAAGCGGTAGTTGTCAAATATATAACCCAACTAGGTTGGGTTCGAATCCCACAGGGAATATGGTGCTAATTAAGTTGTATGCAGATTAGTTAACTTTTAATCATTCATTTTCGTAAGACCAAAACGGGAGGGAATTTGATTCAGTTCACAAATTAATGATTTCAGTTTAACAAGATGAGAGATATGTAGTATTTGAATCTAGAGAAATAACAAGCTAGGGTTATGTTCACCTTGTAGTTATCAATACTTTCTAATTATGGGCTTTACGAGTTCATACATGCACTGTGCTTACAGAGAAACATATTGCATTTAATAACATAATCCTAGTGTTTCTCAACCATCAAGGACTAATTCACTTCAGTTCTCTCAAATCAAAAGTGTTTACAAAAACAATACAAAATCTCCAAGTAGTTAATCCTGTTAAGGCATTAATATATGAAATAGGGGTTGGAAATCCTATTTTCTTATCACTACTCTCTTTTCAAAACATCAACCTTTCTATTGAACAAGTTGTGTTTTAAGGAATATCCTCTATGTTTGCAACCACGAGAATTCAAGATAAGCAAAGAGAGTATGATGTAAACAAATCAATGCATAATAAATGAAAAAAATCCAAAGTAATAGATTGTATGCTACAAGACTTTCATAACCCTAACTAATAAACTTAGCTACTCATGAGTAAAACAAAAATCACAATAGAAATATTCATCATACCAAAAAGTGAATCCAATTTTTGGTGGAGAAGAAGAAGTTGCGTTTCTCCCTTAGTGCTAAACCGTCACTCTTAGTGCAAAAATAATACAGAATAATGAATAATATGTGACTTTTCAGAATCAAATAGTTTTAATAACTTTTTTCTCATAATTTCCTTCTAAGTCCCCACACTAACTTTAAATGACAAATTAGTCTTGGACATAGTTTTTAGGCACCACATTTGGTCCAGACTGCTACTCTCTCTTGTGTCATATTCCATTCGCATTCCATAGTCCAATTATGTCTCCATCTACCTCATTAAAACCTGTAATCATTCTAATCATATCGGTTAGCTCAATTACATAGAAGTAGAGTAAAAACATAAGAAACTAGAAACTTTGTTCTCCAAACTTAGCTAAAATATGGGTAAGTTATGTTGCTTAGGTATATAAGTACACCCAAGATCACCACCCCACACTTAAAGCTTTGTTCGTCATCGAACAACTTATCCATTTATGCATACTACACAAGTCTTAACACCCACGAAGGAAAAACAAGATGCTCAAATAGGCTCACACAGTAATTATGAACAAGAAGTAAATTCATGGATCATTACTAGAGACAACCTACCCTCAAGAATAGACTAATTAAGTTGGCAAATTCATGCATATCGTTTAAGAAAATAAATCATATAAATTACCTAACCTTCATCAACCATGTGCCCTCACAACAAGAAAGTTACCCATAATCACTCACAATCATGCAATTTCTAACAATATGGATATAAGAATCAAGTTGTGCTCACTCTCACAAAGAATTCTCAAATTACAACTGATGACCATATGCTTACCCTTAGTGTAATTCTCCACTAATATCATAATTCTAAGATTAGGATCAAATAGGTCTTTTATGAGTTGTAATGCAGGCTAAAGGATGGGTAGGAACTATTTAGGCCAGAAATATTGACTATCTTCCCTAAGCGCTTTAATACTCTACATTATGTAACTAAGACCAATTTATAACAACTAATTTACTCAATTTTCATCTATCCATATCTTTTGTTTTCACCATATCCCATTAAACTCAATTAATAACACTGTGGTAGGAGTATGCAACCCTTTCAAATATTTTTTTTGCACCCATTTCACGTTACGCACCCTTATGATAGCAACGCTCAACTTAAGAAATTTGCCATAGTTGAGGTGCACAATGTCCAAGAAAGACCAGGGTCAAAACAAGTTCATTGTAACATGTCTGGGATAAAATTTGAAACTTTTTCAATAATTTTTGCTACTCCCAACCACATCAATTGCACAGGACAATAACTAGACTTTGGGGCATTAATTTCACATTTTTTCTCTTATTGTCAAACTCCTAACTCAAATTGATTTTACATTAAATCTCTTAGGAGCTGTTGGATCAAATTACAGTCTATTAAAGAACAGGTTAGGCTACAGATGAGCCTAATAAAAGAACAAGCTAAAGGCTCAACGGGGCTAGCTAAGATAATGTGCAAAGGTAGGTCAAAAGAAGGCATGAACAATGGTTGTCAAAGAAATGCCTAAATCATCTCCTAAACTCACAATCTTTATTTCGCTTTGTACACACACTAGAAAATGTTCTAGAATCAGTTGCAATAAGGAATATACAACAGTCTTACACACTCATGGCACATGGTCAACTCAATTAGGAGTATTATAGATTCTCGACCCCACAATTATGTGAATTCAAATAAAACCAACAATCACAACTAGAGCCTAGGTGTTTCAAACGTAATGATCCATCACATGCTTATGTTATAATGTCATGTGATCCACAAGAACATCTACATGTAAGTAAATGACTAATTTTCTCTTAAGACAGTCGACATCCATCCGTCATCGAGAAAAGAACCTAACTATGACTAAATCAAACAAATATCTAACAAGAAACAAAATAAACAAAATAATTAATCCTCTCACAGAAGTATACTGTAATACCCCGGGATATTTTTCGTTGAAATTTTGTGCATAAACGTGTTAGGTTCTATCTTCTAGAATGAATTATAAATTTTCCATGCAAAATATCTTAGATTATGACCCACCATTGTGTAGAGTATTGAATAATATTTCCAACGATATGTATATCATCCAAATCGGACACCCGAGCGACGAGTTATGAACATTTCGATCGAACCATGAATAGTAGTGAACAGTAAAACGTACAGGAAAAAGTACTGAGGCCTGGCGTATTTTTTCTCCAACTTTAAACAATCATAAATCCTTGTACATAATGATCTGGGTGATCTACTACATATCAAAGGAAAGATCTGCGAGTCCTCTTTCCAATGAAATTGGTTTTATCCAATTTTTCTATCGAAAAAAAAAGTGATGGTCGATCTACTTCAGCCCATCAAAAGTAAATTTTTGGGTCAACTTCAAATGATCATAACTCCTCATACACAATGATCTGGGTGAGATACTATATATCAATGGAAATATATGGGAGTACACTTTCTAATGAAATTGGTTTCATCCAATTTGGATATCGGAGTAAAACGTTATGGTTGATCTACTTCAGACTATCAAAACAGTCCACCAAAGGACAAATTCGAGAAACAGTTTATTTTTAAGGGCATTTTGGTCATTATGTCTTCACTTCATGGACAAAAATTATCCATTTATACCTATATTGAGCCAGAAAATTTATGTTCTTCCATTAAAAACATTAAGAGAACTAAACCCTAGGTCCATTTTGAAATCCAAATATCTTCCAATTTCACCGTAAAAATTCAAATTTGATCCGATAATCAAACTCATCATCTCGAGACCTTCGAGGAGAACCCCTTATTTGTGTGAATAGGACTCCATAATCAAGAGGTCAATTTCAAGGTATCTGGGGGTTTTCAACAAGAGCACTCTTCCGTTCTTGTGCTCAAAAGTAATTTTCTTTACGAAGACATGATTTTTACTTGATTATTATGATTTTGAAGCATGAACTCATATTCTATGATGATTATTATGAAATTTTGATGTCTATGATATTGAAAGATGGATTTACATGTGTGGTGATATAAAGCATGAATCTTGAACGATATTTATCATGATTTTGATATTCGGGTCTTGAGCCCCATTTGAAATTGTGTCTTTGAGAAAATGTGTGCTATAAGCACGTTGATGTTGAATATTTGAGATGTGTTGAATGATTTGACCTTTTGGTCTTAATGGAGTCATTTTGAACTCGAATATGAAAGAAATCCACAACGTGTTTGATTATGATAAATGGGTAGCATGATGGCTCCCGATGTATACTTATATATGATAAAAGTTGTTTTGTTATGGATTGTCTTTGAAATGATCTGAGCTAAGTCCGGAGTACTCTTTAGCACCGAGTGGGAGGTATAAAGTGACCTTACTTCCCTAGAACTACGTGCTCCCATAGGACATGACCCTGAGGCTAATTTATATAGTGATCACTAGTGTTTTTGGATTGATATTGGAAGTCCTACTCCAATGGCAAGGATAGGACGACTCTCCCCAACGTGGGTTGGACGTTGGACTCCATGTGGCTCACATGGTTTATTTCGGTTATAGGATCTCCCAGTGTGTGTGTGTTTCCTTGTGTCTATGGTAAACGGTGAAGTGATTTGAAAGTGGAATTGTGAAAGTTATTCTTTCGAAAAATTTAAATGATATTTACATTATGAGAATTGATATTCTTGATGAACTGAAAGTGATTGACAAATTATATGATGACTCACATGTGTTATTATACTTATTTCATCCTCTCATGATTATGATGATTTTCTTCGGGCTATGTGAGTCTTTCATACATCCTGCATATTTCTTATAAATATTTATGATGATGATGTTTATACAACTACATACGCCCCCATATACTCGGTTCCTTTCCATGGTACTGACCCACATCTTCGGATATAGGCTGCATTTTCTCGAGATATAGGTTCAGGTGCTAAGTTCCAGGTTCGACAGTGATTCTTCGGGCACATTGTTCTACATCCTCTGTTGTGGTAAGTCCTCATGTTCCGAGGATGTGATGTCTGATGTTGGTTTCACGGAATTGTTTATATTTCATAACTGAGTATGAGTCAGTAAGGGCATGTCTCAATGGCTCGTTGGTTTTATTGATTTTCTTAGAGGCTTGTCAAACTAGTATAGATGTTGGGAGTTGACTAATAAGTCGTATGTTGTTATCTTTCTAAAATTCTTTTATTCTTGGATGATGATTACTCTGTTGATATTTGAGGGTTATTTATGGAAACCCCGTTGATTTGTGTTAAACTGGATGAAAATGGCTCAAAGGGTTAGCTTGGGGCTACTCGTAGCCTCAAGCACCGTGTGACGCTCTAGGACCCATTTTGGGGTGTTACAAACTTGGTATCAGAGCCTAAGGTTTAAGGAGTCCGAGAGAGTCTGACAAGCCGCGTTAAGTAGAGTCTTGATCATCGGTGTGTAGCGCGCCAAATCTATGAGCAAGAGGCTACAAGGCATTTTAGGAAAAAGTGGTTTCTTTCTTTCAGTACTCATGCCGTGCCAGTGAGCGGAAGCTCAAGTTCAAATCTCAGCCTAATCTGTATCCTCCTTTCGTGTTCAGTACATGTCGTCCATCGAAGCTAGTGAGTGAACTAATAAAAATCAACCAGCTCCTCAACCCGTTCAAGCAGATCCCTTCGGCGGATATGTCTCTCACGCAGAGTTTAGAACTGCTTTTACTACCTTAGCTAATGCAATAACTACTCAGGTCAACTTGTAAAATGTTATCCTATCTAAACTCTTGGATCACACTCAGCAGAATGAGGGAAATGAGCGTAGGATGAATTGGGGAGCTAGAATAAATCACTCTACGTTAGGATCACGGGGTAATAACCTCTCCCAGCTCCATCAAATAACTTCAGCACTTGTTCCGCGATCAAAGCAGGACCCAATATCTAAGTATAAAAAGATCATTCGAGGTAGAGCGTCAAGCTCTAAGTCAAAAAATCATAAGCAAGGTATTCTTACTTATCCACGTTGCGAAGAATGCGGAAAGAGCCATAAGGGAGTGTTTAGGGTAGGTAGTGACGTATGTTTTGGATGTGGTAATCCAGGCCACCGGTTGTGGGATTGTAGAATCATATCATGGAAGGGTAAGGATCTGCGCCGGGAGGGTGTCACGTCCAGTACCCATAGTGATCAGCGTCAAGACAAGCTTCATACACCATAGATTACTAGTGCCCTGGGTAACACAGACCATCCAGCCCTTACTCAGGGTACCTCTTCTAGCACTACTGGCAGTCTGCGCCAGGATAGGTTCTATGCTCTGTCATCTCACCAGGAGAAAGGGGACTCTCCCGATGTCATTATTGGTATGCTCCGTATATTTCAGTTTGATGTTTATGATCTGTTGGATCCTGGATCCAGTCTTTCATATGTTACACCTCTGATTACTGTGAATTTTAAAATGGGTCCTGGAAATATTTCTGAACCCATATTAGTTACTACCCCAGTGGGTGAGTTGATTGTTGCCCAGAAAGTGTACGAAAATTATCCTATTATAGTCCCTCATAGAGCAAAAGACGTATTCTCAGATCATCGATTATTTAGTATAAGTGTCTATCTTTGGAAAAATATTAATTTTTATCATCGTGTTGATGAAAACTTAAAGTCTAGTGAAACCGTGTGAGGCATATTTCGATTCACTAGCGACTTATTATTTATTTTGTTGATTCATCTTGTTTTCTGATGACGGTAGAAAGTTTAGGTTTAGAGGTATAGTGTTAACAAAGGCTGAAAAGGGTGATTTATGGAATGTATGTACAGTCGAGTCTTCATGGATGTGACTGAGCTAGTAATGGAGTGGTGTGACCTTGTATGATGGTAAGGTGTTTGTTGTGCTAGAAAAAGTATAGATTAGTGATAAAACTACTCGATGGTCGAGAGATGCCAACCTAGATCGCAAGAGAGAGTCTGTTTGAAACCTATATGGCTATGAAAGAAGTTTGGATGTATAAAAAGGGGCATTCAGCGATGAAATATAGAGGAAAAAGGTACTAGCGAGTCTTAATAAGATAGACCGTAGGATTTTGATTGATCAGTGTCGTAATGAGATTTTGACGGACTAGTGTTTTTGCATGTTTGGCATGTATAAACATAGTAAGAGGTTGTGGTTAACTATAGCTAGAACTAGACACTGAGTTTGGATTAGTAAATGATTGGCAAGATGGATGCAATGAGTGACTTGTTGGTGATGCTTGTTGTATAGAAGTGAACCAGTAGGCTTGAGCAGTTTATGTAAGAGCATGGGTTGATTTGACTCGTGATTAGTTGTAATGTTGTAAGTATGATGAGGAAGTTGCTCAAGGTGTTATAGGGTTGCACTAATTTCAAGTTAATAAGTATTTGAGTATTTTATAATGACTATTGGGGTACAAAGAAATAGGGTGTGACTCAGCAGGTAGCATTGAGAATTTGTTTTATGCCTTTAAGTATAGTCATTCGGGATAAGTTTTATTATGCATAAGTGTCATTATATCCAAGACTATAGAGAAAGTAATTGTAGTTTGACTAGGAGTTTGGATATTGGCTCATAGCCTTAGAGTGATGGCTTGAACCTAAGGGGGAGATGATAGAACGAGTAACCAAGTCGAGCTTTTCGATCCTAATAAGTGTACTAGTAAGTACTGGAATAGTTGTGAGAATTAATGATGTTCGATCTGTCCTTACTTCAGTATTGTCAGCACTCTCAATACCTACACGTGCCTTATGTTTCAGTTCCATGATTATAATTCATGTTCGTGTATATCATAAAGAATCATATACTCTCCTAGTTCTCAAGATATGGAATTCCAGTTCATTCCGCAGCTGAACTCACATCCCATGAGTTATGAAGTCCAAATTCAGATCATACAACCCATGACTCATGTGCTTAAGTTTTGGGGTATGTTAAGTCCAAGTACTCAAGTAATATCTTTACGATCAAGGGAATTTGGATTTGCATCATGCGTGTCCCCAGACAAGACCTCTTTGATGAGACTGATATTAAATACTAGATACCTCAAGCCTCAGTTGAGTGTAAAGTCGTGCATGGTACTTCTTTATTTTTGGGTACTCATGTCCTAATCTTTTAGTTACCTTTCCTTAGTCAAGATAGCTTTGATGAACAATTGTGATGGAAGAGAGTGAGCGGTCCTTGTTGATAAAGATTTTTGTATGCTCATTTTAGCTAAGACTGTAAGTGAGAATTAAGGATGGAGACCAAGCCTTTGGTACATGTCATGGTTGGTTGAAGTTTTATATGTTATGTTTGGGAATTTTTGTAGTGTCTTGTTTCATGTGGGTCTACAAATACAGGGAGAATGAGAAAGAGTTTTGTTTATGACGGGGTTGATAGATAATGCTTCATATGTTTTCTGAAGAATTGAGTAGTATGAGTGCTAGTGTCATTGGTGAGATTAGTTGAAGATATGAGAAGGATACTTTAAGAGTGTTTGCTTAGGAGTGCATATGTGGCTATAAACATAGGCTTGAACGTTATGTTATATATCTGAATGAATGCACTGCAAGTTATTAGATGTCTTGTATGAGGTTGAATGTGCTTGTTAGAGTGGTAATGAGAATTATGCATGAGAGGTGAAGTTGTGAAATACAGAGTGTGTTGGGTTCATGGTTCATACTAGTATTACATTGGTATATGGCATATCTTGTGAATGCCTTGAGTTAGGCTTGAACATGGTAAGAGAATTTAGTTCAGTGCAGATATTAGTAGAGGTAAATGTGAACGTCATGTAAGGAAAATGAGTTAAATCGGATACGAGGATATTTAAGGAAAAACAGTATGGTTGAGGGAGTATTTGAGCAGTGTTGCTATGTTGAAGCAAGAAGTTCTATCTCCTGGGGTCTAGTGATTCTATCCTAACTTGTGACATTTGGGTCCTTGTTTTAAACCGATAGGGTTGTATCGATGTTATGATTTATTTACTCCCTAGTACTATCGGAATTTCTTAGAAGGAGTGTTGGAAGAGTACTCCGTTTGAGTGTTGTAGCGAAAACCGATTGGTTAAGGGTGCAACTTGGGGAAACGAGGTGAAGATGTGATCCAAGTACTTTTTCTCATAAGCTCCTATCAAGACAAAAAGTACCGTTCTTTTCTAAATCATGCACTTCTTGATAAAAGTTGTAGCAGTGCAGCTCTTATTCTTATATGTTCACCTGTAATTTCTGGAGTCTATGCATTTTATGTTGCATTCGGAGTTAGAAACGGTGTAGAGATGAGACTAATGAATGGTTTAAGCTATATGTTCTATTCCCTATCTAATCTTGGCATGTATAGAATCATTTGATGATGAATATTTCCAGGGGGGATGATGTAATACCCCGGGAAATTTTTCGTTGAAATTTTGTGCGTAAACGTGTTGGGTTCTATCTTCTAGAATGAATTATAAATTTTCTGTATAAAATGTCTTAGATTATGACCCACCATTGGGTAGAGTATCAAATAATATTTCCAACGATATGTGGATCATCCAAAACGGACACCCGAGCGACGAGTTATGAACATTCCAATCGAACCGTGAATAGTAGTGAACAGTAAAACGTGCAGGAAAAAGTACTGAGGCCTGGAGTATTTTTTCTCCAAATTTAAACGATCATAACTCCTTGTACATAATTATCTGGGTGATTTACTTTATATCAAAGGAAATCTATACGAGTCCTCTTTCCAATGAAATTGGTTTCATCCAATTTGTCTATCGGAGAAAAAAGTTATGGTCGATCTACTTCAGCCTATCAAAAGTAAATTTTTTATTCAACTTCAAATGATCATAACTCCTCGTACACAATGATCTGAGTGATCTACTATATATCAATGGAAAGATATAAGAGTCCTCTTTCTAATGAAATTGGTTTCATCTAATTTGGATATCGGAGTAAAACGTTATGGTTGATCTACTTCAGACTATCAAAATAGTCCACCAAAGGACAGATTCGAGAATTAGTTGATTTTTAAGGGCATTTTGGTCATTATACCTTCACTTCATGGACGAAAAATTGTCCATTTATACCTATATTGAGCCATAAAATTTATGTTCTTCCATCAAAAACATTGAGAGAACTAAACCCTAGGTCCATTTTGAACTCCAAATATCATCCAATTTCACCGTAGAAATTCAAATTTGATCCGATAATCAAACTCATCATCTCGAGACCTTCGAGGAGCACCCCTTATTTGTGTGAACAGGATTCCATAATCAAGAGGTCAATTTCAAGGTATCTGGGATTTTTCAACAAGAGCACTCTTTCGTTCTTGTGCCTAAAAGTAATTTTCTTTACGAAGACATGATTTTTACTTGATTATTATGATTTTGAAGCATGAACTCATATTCTATGATGATTATTATGAAATTTTGATGTCTATGATTTTGAAAGATGGATTTACATGTGTGGTGATATAAAGCATGAATCTTGAACGATATTTATCATGATTTTGATATTCGGGTCTTGAACCCCATTTGAAATTGTGTCTTTGAGAAAATGTGTGCTATAAGAACGTTGATGTTGAATATTTGAGATGTGTTGAATGATTTGACCTTTTGGTCTTAATGAAGTCGCTTTGAACTCGAATGTGAAAGAAATCCACAACGTGTTTGATTATGATAAATGGGTAGCATGATGGTTCCCGATGTATACTTATATATTGATAAAAGTTGTTTTGTTATGGATTGTCTTTGAAATGATCTGAGCTAAGTCCGGGAGTACTCTTTAGCACCGAGTGGGAGGTATAAAGTGACCTTACTTCCCTAGAACTATGTGCCCCCGCAGGACGTGAGCCTGAGGCTGATGTATATAGTGATCACTAGTGTTTTTGGATTGATATTGGAAGTCCTACTCTGATGGCAAGGATAGGACGGCTCTCCCCAACGTGGGTTGGACGTTGGACTCCATGTGACTCACATGGTTTATGTCGGTTATAGGATCTCCCAGTGTGTGTGTGTTTCCTTGTGTCTATGGTGAACGGTGAAGTGATTTGAAAGTGGAATTGTGAAATTTATTCTTTCGAAAGATTTAAATGATATTTACATTATGAGAATTGATATTCTTGATGAACTGAAGGTGATTGACAAATTATATGATGACTCACATGTGTTATTATACTTATTTCATCCTCTCATGATTATGATGATTTTCTTCGGGCTATGTGAGTCTTTCATACATCCTGCATATTTCTTATAAATATTTATGATGATGATGTTTATACAACTGCATACACCCCCATATACTCGGTTCCTTTCCATGGTACTGACCCACATCTTCGGATGTGGGCTGCATTTTCTCGGAATGTAGGTTCAGGTACTCAGTTCCAGGTTCGACAGTGATTCTTCGGGCACGTTGTTCTACATCCTCTGTTGTGGTGAGTCTTCATGTTCCAAGGACGTGATGTCTGATGTTGGTTTCACGGAATTGTTTACATTTGATAACTGAGTATGAGTCAGTTGGGGCATGTCTCAATGTCTTGCTGGTTTTATTGATTTTCTTAGAGGCTTGTCAGAATAGTATAGATGTTGGGAGTTGACTAATAAGTCTTATTTTGTTATCTTTTTTAAATTCATTTATTCTTGGATGATGATTACTCTGTTGATATTTGAGGGTTATTTATGGAAACCCCGTTGATTTGTGTTGAACTGAACGAAAATGGCCCAAAGGGTTAGCTTGGGGCTACTCATAGCCTCAAGCACCGTGTGATTCTTCGGGACCCATTTTCGGGGCGTTACATATACTAACGAGAATGTCCTATTTTCTTACAAAACAAGTAGCAAAGTAGGCAACCACCCCATACTTAAGTTATGCACTGTCCCCTGTACAAATAACAAGATAAAGAACCTAGCTAGTAGTACTCCTCATCCATATTAGGAGTTATGCCACCTGCATAGAGATTATCATCGGAGCCATTTTTCTTGTATTCATCACATCATCCACGTCAGCCACACATAACGAAGCTAATTACAATTAAGATGAAGGTGGCGAAGTCACCACCCCACACTTAATTTGTTAGTATAAACCACTTAAGTGTTATTGTCGGGTACTCAGACTTCGTCGACATTCACTTTGATATGGCGCACCAATATTAGTCACAATAAAATTTACTCACTTCAATTCCACCAATTTTACTTCAATGAAATTTTTTTTTGAACAAAGTTATGCCTTAGAGCTTCAACATATCAATATACACAAAACACCATCACTTTTACACGATTTAACCAACACTATGTTCCATCAAGTAAGTTGTGAAATAATGGTCACACAACTAAACTATGTTAGTCATGAACAATTCAATCATATGCAAAATCTCAAAGTACTACAACAATGGAGTCTACTACAACAACGATGGTTTCCAAAATAATGGTGTGCATCTTCCCCAAGAGTTTCAAAACTACTTCTACAAAGCTATGGCAAGAATTCAATCCGTAATCCTCAAGAAATCAATCAACAATTATCACATAAAGTGACAACATCAAAGGATTAAGAAAGAAAAACTTACCTTAAAGATGAAAGATTGAAGAAATAAAGGGAGAATTGTTGAGATTATGAAGCAAAGAAGAATCTTGAAGGATAAAAGGAATGTTGAGAGCAAGAGCTTGTACGTCTTAGGGGTGAAATAAGGGTGAATTTGGGCATTTATGGCGTGGACTCTATTTAAAGAATGAATTTCGGGTCGGGTTGACCCAATTAAAAGTCGAACACTAACCTAAATTTTGAGTGATGTGCGGCGCACAAGTTATCGCCCAAGTTTAAGTGTGCGTCGCATTGGGCATTGCACACGTGAAACAGTGAGCCTATACGGTATGGTTAGTGTCGCACATGTTATCGCACAAAGGTAAGTATGCGACACATAAGAAATCATCAACATGAAGGTGTACGCCGCCTAAAGTATCGCACAAGTCAGGTTAGGTGCCGCAAAGGCACTCGCACAAGTGAAACAGTAGGCGTAGGCAATGTGTTAGGCGACGTACAATGCATACCCTAGTTAACTTTGGGCACTGCACAAGGGATAACATAACTTAAGTATTTTTATGCCTACTCTATCTCCTAATTGAGGCGGTGGGAAAGGTCCATACTACGGGGGATTCAACCCCGTACCCCCATCGAGGTCAGTGGTGGGCTCTGGGATCGGGCCTATCAGCCCGATCCCTATGATACCACCACAGACATCATTGAAAATCACAAAATAAAGTTGCACTGCAAAACTTGTGGGGTCATATTAACATAATTTGGGTCACAACTCTAACACGAATCATGACTCAAGCCTTACACATTTGATCACTCCAACTTACCTGTAATATTCCCGTTACTCCTAAACTTACCACCTTTGATATGACTCACTTTCAAAATGGAATTTGGTACCAATCACCTCCTTAGTACCACCTACACTTAATAAAAATCAACTAAAAATGATTAGAAGGGTGGGTGGCCTCCCACCAAGCGTTGTAGTTTCGGTCGTGGCTCGACTATTATTTTTGCATTTTTGTTTAATATGATAAAATGAAAATAAAATCATGGGTTGCCTCTCATGCAGTGCCAGATTTAACGTTGCGGCACAACTTGATTATTTTGACTACTCAGACTTCATCAAGATATATCGATGATACCATTTGTACCTCATCTTCATAGAATGCATCAACGATCGAGAAAACACTCATCTCTTTTTGTTGTTTCATGGATTTACAAAATTCAAAACTAACCTCTTTCCCGTTGAGCCTAAATTTCAGCTCATTCAACTCTAGGTCAACTAACACTGTCCCAGTTGCTAAGAATGGCCCACCCAAAATTATGGGTACTTCAAAGTCCTCATCAAAATTAAGAATTACAAAGTCGGTAGGAAATATAAAATCGACCACCTTTACAAGTACATCATGTTGAATCCCAACCGGACTTTTCACCGATCTATCCGCCATTACAAGTCACATGTTTGAGCGTATGGGGTCTCCCAAACCCAACTTCTTATAAACAACTAACGGCATCAGATTGATGCTAGCTCCCAGCTAACATAAGGTCTTAGCAAAATCCAGAGACCCAATCTTACAAGGGATAGTGAATGATCTTCCTTCTTCTGCACCAGTGACCTTGTAGAAATAGCACTACAATGATGGAGATTATCCATTGGTTCGTAGCTTACCTCTATTTTTTGTCACAAGATCTTTCATAAATTTAGCATATCCTGGCATCTGCTCAAGTGCTTTAACTAAAGGCACATTCACTATCAATTGCTTCAACATAGACATGAATTTGTTAAACATGTCTTTATCTTCTTTCTTCTTTAATCATTGTGGAAATGGGGGGTGTCCTTGGGATTTCAACTGGAGTAACTTTTTCCTTCTTTCTTATGCGTTGCTCCACATCACTAACATGCTTCGGCTTAGGTGGTTGTTCCACTTCCGCACTCTTTTTTTCCAAACCTCCCAACTCCACAGGCACCATTAAAGATTCATCAACCATCTCCCAATCTATTTCGACCGCATCAGTATGAGAGGATGCTCCCAATCCTGGACTAGATAACATATTACCACTTCTAGTGGTAATATTCATACACAATCCATCAGACCTCAGATTCTAAACCATATCACTTGGTAGAGTCCCATTCTATCTTTGGTTGAATGCTATGGATAATTGGCTCATTTGCTGCACCAGTTGTTTAATAGAAGTTGAGTACGAATTTACTAGTTGACTCATGGAAGTTATGTCACTCTTCATTGTAGTCACCCCAGAATTGGTCTCCTCAACTCCCTTTAATAGTTTCTCCATCATGTCCTCTATGGACATTTTGCCTGAACTGGTGGCAGCATTAACACAGCTTCCATGAGGTACATACAGTCCACTTCTGTCACTTTTATTCTTCCAATCTCCTCGATGGTTACAACCTTGGTTTCTTTGACCACCAGTTTGGAAAATCCCCTGGTTATGCAAGTAGTTAGCCTCTTCCTCGGTGTTTGATTCAGCTCCCTTACCGTGGGACCCCACAACTTTTACCTTTTTTACATTCCTTAATAGCAAATGTTTCATGAGCAGATCCATTTGGGTTTTCATGCGAGACATATCCTGATCATTCTTCTCTTCTCTCCCATGCTGCTCTACTGATATTACACTAGACCCAGTATTATTTTTTACCACAAAATCTCTGGTATGCCAAGCTCTACTTGTATTAGTCATTCTTTCTAACATGTCCGCAACCTCAGTAAAGGTGATCTCCATAAAATCTCCTCCTACAACATTATCCACTATTGGCTTTGTAAGTGAGTTCA
Source organism: Capsicum pubescens (assembly GCA_030864215.1). Taxonomy (NCBI): domain Eukaryota; kingdom Viridiplantae; phylum Streptophyta; class Magnoliopsida; order Solanales; family Solanaceae; genus Capsicum; species Capsicum pubescens. The sequence continues at coordinate 172,536,158 of CM061548.1, read as the reverse complement.
AAGCTCTGTAGAATGTTTCCATCAAGTGTTCATCAGTCATCTTATGGTTTGGGCATTGAGTTAACTTCTTTTTAAACCTCGCCCAAGTCTCATGCAAAGCTTCACTATCCAATTACCTAAAGCTGTTGATCTCACCCCTCAACTGTAACATTCTGGAGGGCGAAAAGAACCTTTCTAGGAAAGCTCCTTTCAATTGCCTCCAGTTTGTTATAGAATCAGGAGTCAGTTCATTCAACCACATAGTTGCCTCTCCAGACAAAGATAGTGGGAACAATCTCAAAAGAATAGCATTTTGTCCCACTCTAGGATTATCAAACGACTTAAAAATAATGATGAAATTCACCAAATATAAATTTGGATCATCACCTGGTAATCCACCAAAGAGTCCTTTCAACTTCAGTAACTGGATCATAGTACTAGTGATGTTGAATTTCACCCCAGGATCTAGTGGTGATGGAATTATTTCCCCTGTATCTCCAGCTCCATCTAAATTTTCCTCCTCATTTTCAATATCAAACTGCACAGCTTAGCGGTCTAGTCTTCCTCTGAATGGACAATTTTGATTTACAGGTGCAACTACTCCCGCTGCACGCCTCCTATTAGCCGGGTCAATTAAATCATCATCTCCCAAGTCCTATTTATCTAGATTAGGTACCCGACCTGGGATATCTGTATTCTGTTAATTTAATTAAGCATTAGCCAAAGTGGCTAATCTTTCAGCTTCCTGTTGGTTAGCCATTCTTTCAATGAGATGAGGTTCATGATTGAAGGGTAATAATGGTTCTCCTGAACTTCTGGTTCGGGGCATAAACAACAATGAGCCTATAACAAACAAAAACAACAAATAAACGTAAAATAAGGAAACTTGACTAACAGTCAATTAACACACATAAACTCAATCGACACCCATATTCCCCGCCAATGGCGCCAAAATTTGGTACGCCCAAATTATAACTCTTTTACAAGAGCGTAAGCGGTTGTTGTCAAATATATGACCCAACTAGGTTGGGGTCTAATCTCACAGGGAATATGGTGCTAATTAAGTTATATGCAGATTAGTTGACTTTTAATCATTCGTTTTTGTAAGACCAAAAAGGGGGAATTTGATTCAATTCACAAATTAATGGTTTCAATTAAACAAGATGAGAGATGTGTAATATTTGAATCTAGAGAACTAGAAAGCTAGGGTTATGTCCACCTTGTAGTTATCAATACTTTCTAATTATTGGCTTTACGAGTTCACACATGCACCATGCTTACAGAGAAACATATTGCATTTAATAACATAATCCTAGTGTTTCTAACCATCAAGGACTAATTCACTTTAGTTCTCTCGAATCAAAAGTGTTTATAAAAATAATACGAAATCTCCAAGTAGTTAATCCTGTTAAGGCATTAATATATGAAGTAGGGGTTGGAAATCCTATTTTCTTATCAGTACTCTCTTTTCTGAACATTAACCTTTCTATCGAACAAGTTGTATTTTAAGGCATATCCTCTATGTTTGCAACCACAAGAATTCAAGATAAGCGAAGAAAGTATGATGTAAACAAATCAATGCATAATAAATACAAAAATCCAAAGTAATAGATTGTATGCTACAAGACTTCCATAACCCTAACTAATAAACTTATCTACTCATGGGTAAAACAGAAATCACAATAGAAATATTCATCATACCAAAAAGTGAGTCCAATTTTTGGTGGAGAAGAAGAAGTTGTGTTTCTCCCATAGTGCTAAGCCTCCACTCTCAGTGCAAAAATAATACAAAATAATGAATAATACATGACTTTTCAGCATCAAGTAATTTTAATAACTTTTCCCTCATAATTTCCTTCTAAGTCCCCAGACTAACTCTAAATGATAAATTAGTTTTGGACATAGTTTTTAGGCACCACATTTGGTCCAGACTGCTATTCTCTCTTGTGTCATATTCCATCTGCATTCCATAGTCCCATTATGTCTCCATCTACCTTAATTAATTCCTGAAATCATGCTAATCATATCGGTTAGCTCAATTATATAGAAGTAGAGTAAAAACATAAGAAACTAGGCATTTTGTTCTCCAAACTTAGCTAAAATATGGGTAAGTTATGGTGCTTAGGCATATAAATACACCCAAGATCAGCTATACTTGGCCACATAGACAAAATTATCATAAACAAAACATCCTCTACAGACAGACTCAATATAAGAAGGTGTGGATGTACAAGGACAAATGCTCTGGCTTGAAGAAATAATCATGGAACCTCCACTCGCATAACCTGATACTTAGATATCAAAAGTTGCAGAACCTAAAGGCCTACCACCCGATCCCTGTAATGTGGATCGAACTGGCCAACCACAATAATTTTGGACTACTAGAGAAATTTTTACCTTATGAGGCATGCCTACTAACCTTACCTTGAGGTTGCACCTTCTTGGTGCCTCCCCGAGTATCTTGGATAATAAACTCGGGTATCTTGGCTTGATCAATAATCCTTTAGAAGGAAGACCCAAAACTATCATTTGTGTTATAGCCAATTTATATGTACCATCTAATCCCTTCATAAACTTTCAAATCCTTTCAGACTCAGTGAAGATGATAGCGATTGAATATTTAGATAAGGTGTAAAAATATGACTTATACTCTGCACTAGACATGTAGTCCTTCTCCAAATGATCAACTCATCCCTTATCTGATCTCTCAAGCTATAAGGTAAAAACATCTCTAAAAAGACCTCAAAAAACTGAGTCAAAATCATAGAAGGCAAACCCAAAGGCCTACAACTGGTAAGCAACCTCCATTAATCCCTATCCACATCCGTTAGTTTATAGTTAGTATAAGAAACTCCATGAACTCAAGAGATCCAAGATTATGTAACTTCTCCTGGAAATCAATTAAAATCTAATATACATCCTTGCTATTAGCTCCACTATATTTGGGATAACCCAAGTGAGTGAACCTCTCAAATCTCTTATGATCATTAAAAAGCATAACTATATCTGAAGCAATTGGAGGAATAGCAAGCCTAGTAGGAAAAATATTCACAAGTAGGGTACCATAGATAATAGTTGTATCCTGAAGTAGGAATACCATAAGTATGTTAACACTGATGGTGGAATATTACTCGAAGGCTGAGGAAACCAGGTCACTGAAGGTAACACCTTTCAAATGACCCAAGAGTCAAACCAAAGGAGACTATAGTATTTGGGTATCGACTGAACTCTATAGAACTTGATCTAGCCCCAGACCCTTATCAAATAATCATCCCTGGAATACACAACCTCAGGCTCTGAAAAGTTCTCCCTACCATGTCCTATATCTGGGTATCTTCTTATCCTCTACCTCTGGGTTGACCATGACCCTTCATTCATCCTTAAACTAGAGCTCCCATATAAGGAGTCGGCTCTGCATTTATAAGATCTATTGACGTACTCCTCACCATATATATAAAACATAATGAATACAAGTTTATAACATTGGTTATGAACAACCCACATGACAAGAAATCAAATTAAAGAAGTTTTTCCTAAAGATATCTTATAGACTTTCAATAATAGATGCCGACGTCTACGTATCTATCCGCAATACTCTACTAGACATCCTATTATTACACATATGAGATCGGTGAACCTTACTCTGACACCAATTTGTCATGATCCAAAAATGGGTCATGATGACACTTATCACGACCCAGCTTAATAAGTAATCCAATCACCCAAACTAATAAAGAAAAACAAAATCAACAGTAAACATAAACTAAGGAGAGACTTCTAGAATAAAGTCCAGTAATATTATATTCAAATATGCAAGTTTGAATAAAACATAACCATCCAAAAATATGATGTCAAAAGTAGAACAACATTTACACATGATAAAATCTGAAATACCTCAAAGAACCAGGAAATTCCATAAGATCATCCACCATGTGTAGTACTTGAACTAGGATCTACACTGAAAAAGTAAAGTAGGAGTGAGTATGGTCCACTTGTACTCAGTAGGTATCATAGTCTGATTGAGCATAGTAGAAAATAACATAAGTGAAGAAACCTATGAGCACGTCACTTGCAAATAGAAAATCCCAAAGGGTAGTTCACACCATCTCCACTAACAGTTCTAATATATATAAGAAAATGAAAACAACACTAGTATACAAGTAAAATTTGCTGAAACTAAACACAAAGTCAAGGGAAACTAAAGAAATCATGAAAGATAGATATACAATGCAATGAGGATGGGATGAATGGTGAAACTCATGGTCATCACATGACTTTCTATATTTGCAACTCTCAAAGTAGTACCCATGGGGGTTTTGCAAATCATATACTATGACTCATATCTCAAATCTCAACCCACCTATCCAGCTCATGTTCGCAGATAAGGTTTTTATAAAAATGTCTTATTTTTTTCAAAAATAGTGTTCCCTAATGTACCGGTATCACATAAATATATATGTATAAAAAAAGATGTAATTCTCACAACCAAATCAGTATGAAGTTAACCTATTCTTTCAAATAAGGTGAATGATATCAAATAAAAACCCCACATGCGCAACACACAATATCATATATCACAAGTCAATAATAACAGAATATAACCCCCCACTTGGGCACACAACAGTAATAGTCTCAAAATATAAACTCCATAGTTATTTTCCTCAACCCATAGCATGGTTTTACCATTTATTAACTGTCCAATTCAATCTGAAAGAAGTTAAGCTATAACTACCTCAAAATGACGAAATCCAAGCTTAAAGTGCTTCAATATGGAACTTTTCCGTTTCAAATAGCCTCAAAATCGACAACATTAAAAAATAGCATCTATGCATTAAAAGAAAGATTATGATACCCATATTGCCCATTCTAGCCAGATCCAAAATGGGTTAAAAAATAAGTTCAAAAATGAAAGGAGTAAAAGTGAAATTTTTTTTAGACATACATTCTCCATGGTTATTAGAATATAGGGGTGGGAATGGTACGGTATTTTAAATTTTGGTACGATAAATTTGGTTTTCGGTGTCTAAAAGAATAATACCCTTACCATATCAAATTAGTTTGGTATTATTAAATTCGGTTTCCGTATTTTATGGTATGGTAATTCGGTAACCATACTTTATTTGATTTTGACTTACATATATTCATATAAAAAACTATAACTTTAAATTTTAAAAACGTCTCAATCATATTAGACTAACAACTATCTTTGTTAATTAATTACACAAAAGAATATTTCAATCACAGTAGAATAGTCAGAGATGCAAACTCTGAACATCATTACCTAAACTTAAGCATAGTACTCCTAAATAATAAGCTTCCCAAAAATTTTATTTCTGAATAAAAGTTACGTTTGGGTTTAAATATAATACATATATGAGTTTTATATGTTTTTAAAAAACTTCATTATGGTACACGGTATTTTGGTATTTATTGCATAAATACCAAATACTGTACAAAATGCAAAAATAGTTTAAAACACGTACCAAATACCATATCAAATACCATAACATCCATACCACGGTATAAAAAATTTCAATTTTGGTTTGGTATTTATTCGGTATATACTATACCATGTCCACCCCTATTAGAGTCTACAACTGAAAATCCTTATGAAAATGGGTTAAAAATGAAGAAAAACCATTTAAAGCTTGTCGCGCCCCATTTTTCTCGCGAAAAGAGAGGTTCAACATGACCACTCCTTTTGGGATTATTTTGAAGAGTGTGAAGAGTCGCCACCGAACATATTAAGGTACGTTAGGGCACCGTTCTAGGTTAACTATGAACCTATTTTTTATATTTAGTCTTAATCCACCAGAAATTCAGGTAAGGGTTCAAATTACCTCAAAAGAAAGGGTTTAGGCACCTTTCGAGGTCCACAAAGGTGGTTCCCGACCGAATTCGTATTTTATGTAGAGATTCTATCTGATAAAACAAAGGTCACCAATTGTTAACTTAATGTTAACTAAGTGATAAAGTAATAAACAAACGTCCTTTATTTATTTCTAATTACTAACTAGGTGGAGATAAAAATAAGATAAATAATGTAAAGTAGAGAAGCGAGAAGAGAGAAGGTAAAGCAATTTATAGCATAAATATTTATTAATTTAAAATTCTAAACTACCCCAAGCAAATAATCATCTAAAGTAAATGTAAAAAAAAAAAGAATTCGCCAAATCAAACAAAGAATGGTTTTGGTCTCATTCGGATCAGAACCCCAACTTGTTAATCATTATCTGACCTACTAGCCAGATTCTTAAACAAGTAACAATCTCAAACTTAGTGTAATGTCTCTGGGTATCATCACTTCCGAATGACTACCCGCCCCACCCAATTTAGGGTGGTTGGAAACCTAAAGGCACACTAAAAAGGATAAAATTAGCACCACTAGAAATGCTTGTTGTCCCACCTATCGTCCAAGAGGCATTGAACTTTGCAGATTTAGATTTGTGGTCTAGACAAATAAAACTATGTTTCTTAGGACTCAAAGCGCGGAAAACACAAAGGACTTCACGTAGCACATAATGTCCCCAAGTTGGCCTCTTGGTTAATTAAAGTGATTAATGTGATTGACATGCAAATAATTATTTATTTATTATGATTAAGCCAATACGCATGCTGCTAACTCATAGACGATTATTAACATCAGAAATGATTAAGACAACTAACAGTTTATTTTGAAAGTAGTGCAGAAAATTGAACAAAACTATGCAGGAATTTGTTAAAATATGCAGTAAAATAATGAGACAGTGCAGAAAAATTATTTAAAATGTACACAAAAAATATTTTAACAATGCAGAAATATAATTAGTCGATATGAAAAATTATACCATAGAGCAACAATTATTTTACAAATGTCTAGAAAAATTACCGAAGATGTGCAGAAATATTTTCTAGAGGTGCATCAAAATTACTTTGAAGGTGCGGGAAATTTACTTTTTAAAAAACATGTTGTAGTTTGTTTTAGAATGCAGAAGTTTGTTGAATGAATGAAAAGTTTTGAATGTACAGCCAAAGTGAGTTAGAAGTTTGTGAGAAACTAACCTAGGAGTTACACGGAAATATTCCAAATTAATTTAATATGTAGATATTTAATTAACAGTCCTAAAACATGATTTCTAAGTGATTAAAACAAAATTATTCCTATATTATATTTGCCCAAGTGATAAAAGTCAATTAACAAATCCTAGGTTTGTTTACCTAAGTGATTCACGTAAGCACACAAAAGCACATAAACACCTAAACCTAGGCTATGTTTGCCTACGTGATTTATAGAGCACATAAATCCCCGCCACCAAGCAGTCCCAAATTTATTATTACATCAGATGTTTATACAGGAATTATTACAAACAATAACAAATAAGGAAAAGAAAGAAACTAAATTGTCGGAATAGTCCTTCCTCCCCAAATGCCCGACGACCCTTCGAATTTAACTTTCTTCCATAAATTTATAAGCATGATCAAAGTGCACAAAAGAACCAACTAATAGAATTCATCCAAAGAAGTTTTAATATTGATGTTAGCATTATGATCATGTTTTCACAACCAATGAATTTATTCACTCCGAGATCATGTTACAAACATTACAATAGTCAAGCGAACGTGAACAAGATAAACAAAGTGACAGATTATATATACTACATCGAGCACATTATTTTTAAGAGACACAAGCAAATAATTTGTGACGTTCAATATTTAAAAGTATTATGAAAAAAACCATACCTCTTAAGAGTAAAAACAAAGACGCAAAATCGAACTGGAAAGAATGAAGAAGGAAACCACAATCTTGAATAGAATCAATAGAAGCCAGTCAATCCCCAAAGCAACAATTGAGAATATATGTCTTGCGAGTTGATGATGTTAAGCCACAAAATAGGAGAATGCCATTATGTCTCAAGTTTTCTTATTTTTGTATAGAGAGGGTAGAAGGGATGATAAAAGGTTCATGAATACAAATGAGGGTTGGCTTTTATATAGTGAAGGGATCACACTGATAAAAGGGAAGAAGAATATTTGATGTAATCAATCAACGAAATGTTCCTTAAATCTAAAGATCACACTTAATAATATAAAATTAGTCAAAATAGATAAAAGGAAAGATAAAATTTCAATCAATCCAAATTTCCTTAAATAAGTAGAGTGAATCAATCTGTTAAGTTTACCATAAATAGAGAAGTAAAATTGAGAGAAGAAAATCAATTACAGGCCAGCTAGAATCAATCACTAATGACATCACAATTTTAACAAACATTTATCACACAATTTCATTATTAATGAGAAAAACAAATCAAATTATCACATTTAGCAAGAAAATACCACACCGGACGGAGTTCAAAATTGAGCATCACTGTGCACCCATTAATTTTGAATCGAAGATACGGAACCAATCACAAGACATAAATCGAAGTTGAGCATGATTCACGGCTAACTAAATTCGTCCCAAAAAAACTCAGTGTGTCAAGAAAAGCCTGGGATGCATTAAAAAAATTCATCATAAACTTTATTATTTTCCGACGATATTTGACTAGAGCTCGGGGGTGGTGAGGTAAGGCGGCTGTCGATTTGTTGGCGAAGAGAAGAGAATGGAGTAGCGGTGGCAGCTATGGCTGCTGCTTTGATGGAGGGGTGGCTTCGGCAGCTGATTGCGGAGTTCGCCAGAGATGGTGAGAGTAGGGGGGTCGCTGGAGTTGATGTTACAGTTGGGAGCGACGGCTGGTGGCTGGACAGTTTGTTAGGCGATTTTGCCAAGGGGAGCGATTCAAGTTTTGGGGTTTCACCAACGTTGATGAACTGTCACCGATCATGGTTGACCGGAGTTTGATAGAGAAAAAGGGAGAGGGTAGAGAGGAGGGTGAGTTGCGGATCCTTTGAGTCAAAAATGAGATTAGGGTTTGATTATTGTTTAAAAAGAAAATGGGGGAGATTTGATCTCAGCCGTTAGATCAATTTTGCTCAACGGCTGAGATTTAAGATTTTGTGGAATTCAAAAAATGTGGCTAGAATTGCAATTAAGTCCAATTAGGCTAAAATTGATAAAATCAGGCTAGAAAATAAATGAACTTAAAAAGATTAAATCGACTTAGGCTGCGGATTAATAAATGTAATATAAAATTAATAATATTAAAAATAAATAAAATAATAATTCTCATATTTGTCACGAATAAATTACGTAGATAAAAATACGACACATACTATATTACGATAATAATAATTCAAAATAAAATAGACACCTATAAATTATGAATACACAATTTTTAAAAAATGGCCAAAAATAACAATAATAAAAATAGTGATAATAATATTAATAATAATAGTAATAGACAACATATTTGTGAAATGTGAACGTGTATATTTTTGAAAAATGATAAAATTATGTAAAATATAATATTTGAATTAATAAATCATAAAAAATGGTAATAAAAAGTAATAAAATAATTTATATATTTTTTTAAATCATGAATGTGACACGTCGTTATTTATTTGATACGTAAAAAATCTTAATGTTAAAAGTTAAATAATTTTGACAAAATAGTAGACTAAGAGAGCATCAGGAGGTCAAAATTAGGTGTCAACGGCTGCCCCTTCGTTGCTTTAGAATGATGAAAGAATTTTCGAGCAACAAAAGTTGACGTAGTAGCCAATTTTGTTCGACCTAAGAGAGCAACAGAAGGTTGTTTTAAAAATAGTGTGATCGAGACTTTGGTTTTAAGTCGCCTACATATCTTTGGTTTTACGAGAATTAGGTCGTGTGTAGTTCTAGATTTAGGAACGAACAATATTCCTAAAGAATGTCAATGATAAAGGCATAGGGCATCAACAACGAAATGGTGGGTCGATGAGATGGGAATGAATAAGATTTGAAATAATGACATAAGTAGAAGTTTGAAAATGTTGAGGTAGGTGAGTCTCAGGATGAGTTCACTCGATGGATGAATAGATGGGTGACATTTCAAAAATAGGAACGAAAATTATTTTTGTTTGTTATTCCTTCTATGTTACCCATGTACTTTACAATATACTAAATAACAAAGGTTAGGGTGTGTAAGAAATAATCAATTGATAAACATAAAGTGAATGTAAAAATAAGAAAACATATTTGTTGTTTCGTGGAATCAGCGGTCTGTTCTATCGTGGGATCAACGGTTTGGCTTCCCGATGCATTGTGGGATCAACTGTTTGGCTTCTCATCGTAGGATCAACTTTTGTCTTCTCGATGCACTGTGGAATCATGGAATTAACTTTTGGGCTTCCCGATACACTGTGGAATCGTAGGATGAGCTCTTGGGCTTCTCGATGTACTGTGGAATCGTGGGATCAACTCTTAGGCTTCTCAATGCACTGTGGAATCGTGGGATCAACTCTTGGGATTCTTGATGCATTTTGGACTTGTGGGATCATCTCTTGGGCTTCTCGATGTATTGTGGAATCATGGGATCAGCTCTTTGGCCTCTCAATGCATTTTGGAATTGTGGGATCAACTCGTGGGCTTTTCGATGCACTATGAGATCGGTTGTTTGGCTTCTCATAGTAGGATCACCTCTTGGGTTTCTCGTGGTGGAATAATTCCTATCATCTATACCTGTTAGTCCTGCCACATTTAGCCCAACTAGATAAAAATGGTTAGCATGGATATATATGTATGTATACAAAATTGAACAAAGTAGTGAAAACAACCATAATAATAATGATAAGAGGAGATAAGAAAACATATTTGTTGTACTGTTAGATCAGCTATTGGGCTTCTTGACATGATGTTGGATTGGACGTTGGGCCTCTCATGATGCAGCGATCCTGTTAATCATGCACTCAAAGAAAAGTCGTCAGTCAAAATAAATGTGGATTTGTACCTTGTTTGGTTCTACTCCTTGGTCGTTTTTCTACTCCATGACTCATTAGGACTTGTACTCCATTGTTATAAAATTTTTTAGGAATTCTAAAAAGTTTTTGCCCCAGTTTAGAATGAAAAGCGCCTTTTGCATGTCATTGATATATTTTTTACTCATGAAATTTTTGAGGAATTCTCAAAAATTTCTTCCCCAGTTTACAATAAAAGCCGCCTTTTGCACGTCATTATGAATTGATATATTGTTTACTTGTGAAATTTTTGAGGTTATCTTGAAACCTCAAAAATTTTGCCCCAGTTTTTTTCTTTGGAGTCTTATATTTCTGTACCACTCAAAGAAAATATTAGTCCAAGAGAAATGGTTTCCCTACATTTGAATATCGTAACCTCAATTATAATCTCCCTCTATATGCTCAAGAGTTGGGCTAATTAGCCTAACGCTTTGTAAGAATTTGAAAGAGAGGGAAAAATGTTTTATTAGATTTAGATCTGACCTAGAGTGGTATACCTACGTATCCAAATGGAAGTCAGGTCGAACATAGTTCATGAGTACAAAGAAAGGTAGAGAAAACAAAAAAGTGTTGTTAGCCAAAAGGCGGGTAAAATGAGAATGGTGACGTGAAATAGGAAAATTTCATACGTCAATTTATATGATGTGCTTTATGTATATATATTTGTTTATGTGGACCTATCTTATCTCCTTTCTCTCTAAGGAAAAAGAGAAGTCATCGGCCAACCACCAGTCACCTCGCCGGCTTTTTTCTCTCTCGACATCACCGACGAAATCCTGTCGGCTTCCCCGATCATCCTCTCCATCGACCAATAATAACAACCATCAAACCACCCATACCTCCAAGACTTCGCCCATCTCCACCATCTAAATCCACCCGCGGTCATGCTGCCTCCGTTATCCCTCCCTCTCCGATGAACTCAACGCGACAACAAACAGTAACCCCTGATGCCACCTCTGTCTTCCCTCACTTTTAATTCATCACATCATCGTCGGAGTTGATGAGCGGCGAGGTTTTCAATGAATATTCCTTCGATTGATATCACCGGGGTAGGTCACTGGCCGCGCGACTCCGGCGACATAGGAAGTATACAGATCCGGTCAGAAGCGACTGATTTTGATGGGCATATTTGAAGTTAAGGCTGGTTTCGACTAGCTCAGATTCTAACGGTACCAAATCTAATTTCGACGACACTTCGGTAAAGCTCTTGTGATAGTACCCCGGCGACTAGTTTCTGCATCTGTTTGCTGGGGTCCAACATACCACGCAGGAAAAGAAGACTTGATCTACAAACGTAACCTGGTGACTTCTAACCTTTGCTATTTCATTCTTCATATTAAGTATTGTATTATCTTCTATATCTTGACTTGCGTTTAATCTATTCGGATTATCCGTTGTCTTATCTTGCACTGCTTTTATTATTAGTTTTGTTGTCTTTGGTGCTAGGCCATTCGTGTGCCCTATATTTCCTGATATTTAGTTTTTGTTGCTATCTTAGTTTAGGTTTTGTTTCTATCGTAGTTTAGTTTTGTTTCTTGCTTTGTTTGTTTTTCTTAAAGGGTGGCTTTGGGCGTCGATGACAGGGTAGGGTCATGTTCGAGGGGTTTGGCCCTGGGAGCGGGTGTTAGGGTGGGGGAAGAGGGGAGGACTAGTTTGGGACCAGGGGAAAGTATGGTGTTAGATCGAGGGTGTGGTGTAGAGTGAAGGGTGCTAAAGGTAGATGTGTTACTAGTATAGATAGGGTGAGGATGGGGTCTTGGAACATAGGAAGCCTTCAGGGTAAGTCAATAAAGCTGGGGAAGATTCTTAGAAAGAGGAGGATTAATATTAAGTGTGTTCAGGAGACCAAGTAGGTAGGGTCTAAGGCCAGGGATGTGGATGGTTACAAGCTTTGATACTCGGGGAGTGATAGGCGTAGGAATGGAGTAGGCATCTTAGTAGATGAAGAACTTAGAGGGAAAGTAGTGGAGATTAAGAGGGTCAACGATAGGCTGATGATGATTAAGTTAGTCATTGGGGGGTGTACTTTGAATGTGTGTAGTGTTTATGCGCCTCAGGTGGTCTTGGACGAGAAGGAGAAGAAGCGGTTTTAGGAGGCTTTGGACGAGGTGGTAAGAGGCGTCCCTAGCTCTGAGAAGATTGTTGTAGCAGGGTATTTCAATGGTCACATCGGGGTGGTACCGAGGGGCTATGGCGATGTGAATGGGGGTTATGATTTTGGGGAGAGGAATGATGAGGGAGTTGCTTTATTAGATTTTGCGAGGGCCTTTGGGTTGGTAGTAGTGAATTCGATCTTTCCAAAGAAGGAGGATCACCTGGTCACCTTCCGAAGCGTAATAGCTAAGATATAGATTGACTTTCTGCTGCTTCGGAAGGGGGATAGGGTGCTGTGCAAGGACTATAAAGTCATCCCGAGTGAGAACCTTTCATCCCAGCACAGGCTTCTGGTGATGGATTTGGGCTTAAAGAAGGATAGGAAGAGGAAGAGAGAGGAGGGGTATCCTAGAATTAAGTGGGGGGCTTGACTCCGGTTAGTGCATTGGAGATAGGGGAGAAGGTGGCAGAGATAGAGGTGTGGGAATTATTGGGGCGATGTGGATGGTATTTGGGATAGGGTTGCTAGGTGATTAGGGAGACAGCTAGAAAGGTGTTGGGTGTCTCGAGGGGCTGGGCCGGTCAGCGGCAGGGAGATTGGTGGTGGAATGAAGAAGTAAAGAAGAAATGGAGACTAAGAAAGGGGCATATGCTAAGTTGGTTAATAGTACGGATGAAGAGGATAAACGGGCTAGTAGGGAAGAGCTAGATATCCCTCTTGGGGTTATGTGTGAATAGGGGTTAAAGTGTGTGGGGGGTGCTATTAATTAGCTTCTATTTAGTAGTTCATGTTTATGGGTTTTATTATTGCTATGATAATTTAGTTGGGGTTTGATGGGTGAAAGCCCTAAATACCTACATGGATATGAAGAGTGAAAGCTCCTTGCTCTTGAAAATCCAAAGCCATCTTCGAAAGAAGGGTTTTGGGTGAAGTTTAGGAATCCATATCATCCTTGAAAGAAGGATGTGGATACCAAAGCAATGATAGATAAGTATGTGTGTGGTTTGCTAAATTTTCACTATCTTAGACATAAAGGTGAATATGAGGTTGACTATACCATGGTATCGTCCTAGAAATAGGGATGCCTTGATTAAGGTTGTGGTTACCAGTTGCTGAACACAGTTATTAAGTATTCGAAAGAATCAATGGGTGGAAGTTTAGTGTTTTGTTGAAAGACTAGCATCAAAATTTATAACCAAACCTACCCATATTTGACTTACTAAATTGATGTTGATTGCTAACACCCACATCACTCCCTTAGTAATGCATGATCCCAAGATCTGTACATACCCGTTAAAACTCTAATTATTCGTAGACCCAATGCATGATCCCAAGATCTGTATCTCCCACATTTTTACCTTCTTGTAACATTGGTTTGGATTTAACTTTTATCTATTATTTTGAAGTAACTTGATTGTCACTCACATTGTTCCTCGTGGATTCGACCCCAACTCTAAAGTTGGGTAAATATATTGACGAAGGTCGTCTTACAATTAAATTGACATATAAGTTGAGCGTTATCAAGTATCCATAGTTTTGGTACTCATTCTACACTTATGTTCCTTTTTGGTGTAGATCTGAGTACTAGTAGTCGTCGCTGACGTGATGATCGTGATGAGTTAATTCTAAAGATAGGGTGAGCTCTCAGAGTCGGGTTTTCCCTTTTTTCTTCCATTATCTATGTCTAGTCTTTCATTTTTCGAGACAGACTATTTGACTATTCAATACTTCTATTCCTTTTGTAGTAGCTTTTATACCGAAACTATTGGGTTGTGGGATGGTTATTTATACTTTATCTATCTTTTACACTATATTCATTGTTGTCTTATTCTTATAAGTAGTTGATCATTGATTTTTGGGCTTTTAGGCCACTTTTCACAAAATTAGCCCGTTGTTTGTAACTCCGGGCTATAATTTGGCTTACCTACTGACATAATAAAGTAGGTGTCATCATGACACATAAATTGGATCGTGACACAACCTTTATGTTATTAGTGAAAATTTAAAACTTGTCGAATATGTTGGTAGTGTGTTATCACTTATAGCCCGAAGCCTAGCTCATAACATCAATCAAACAATGAATGCTACATTTTATATGGAGTCTGATGCATTTTCCAATCTTGAAACTTACATCGAATGAAGAGATTATTGCACAGTCATTGGACTGAAAAAACTGGAGACGGTAGATGCAGAAGATGATTACAAAAGTGTTGATGAAGAGCCTCAACCTACTTATAACACCCCGTATTCAAGTACATGTATTGGCGTATTCAAGTACATGTATCGGTCTTATTTATATGGAATTAATTTTTTTATTTTATTTATACCGGAATTTGCCCGTCGATGGTTCCATACGAAGGTTATTGAATAAGCTTTCCAACGATATAAAGATTTCCAAAAACGGATAAGTTTCGGATATAATCGAGCACGTTCGAAACTATAAAACGGTGGCCGGCATATGGTGAATAGTAAATGTGCAGGAAAATTTTCTGCACACAAACTACTAAGGCCTGCTAGTTTTTTGGGTCAACTTTGAACGATCATAACTCCCTTAATATAATTAACTGGGAGAGCTACGAACTATCAAAAGAAAGATATTTGAGTCTTCTTTCCAATACAATTGGTTTCATCCAAATCCAACGTCTAAGTAAGGAGTTATACTCGTTTTATTTTAGCCTCTCAAAACAGATTTTTAGGGTCAACTTCAAATGACCATAACTCCTTTTACAGGACGAACTGGGTGGCCTACTTTATATGAAATGAAAGACCTTTGAATTATATTTCCAACGATACCAATTTCACCCAAATCTGATATCGTAGCAAAAAGTTATGGTCGATCTACTTTAGCTTGTCAAAATAGTCCACCATGGACAGATTCGGATTTACTTAAAATTTTAAGGGCAATATGGTCATTTTCCATCCCCTCATGAACGAAAGTTGGTCATTATATACATATACTTAGCCTCATATCCATTATTTATCATCTATTATTGAAGAATAAGAAACCCTAGCCAAATTTCAACTCCAATTATCTTGTGATTCAACCGTAGAAAATCCAAATTGATTCTGTAGTTGTGTTCACCGTCTCGAGGGCTTCGAGAAGCACCCCTTATTTGTGCCAACAGGACTTCGAAATCAAAAGGGCCATTTTATGGTAAGGATGTAAATTATGTTGGTGTTATTTATATGGATATGTATATATATGCATGTAAGCATAGGAAGTGTGTTATTTGATTGTTGTTGAAAGATGATTGGAAATGATGTTGGATTATTCTTGTGCATGGTTGGATTATGTTGAATTGTGAAGGGATTTGGTGTGATGATGTGGTATTGAAATGATGATTATATATATATAGAGATACACACATAAACCTATTGTTCAAGTTGGTTTTTGGAATGCTATGCAAATATTGGTTGTATGGAATTATGGAAGAGAATTGTGGTGTTGGGTTGCTAATAATAGATGCCAAACATTTCATTGTAGATAAGTGATTTGTAAAGGCGGAAAGTTGTGTTGAATTGGTATCCGAATCTACGACGAGGTATGTAAAGCATACTCTAACGAAGTTCTTTGGCATGAAAACACCAATGTTCCATCAAGTAAGATTCTGAGGTTGTCCAAAAACATGTATTGTTCTACATTACCAACGAAGTTGTTTCCATTCTATAGTATCAAAATGCTTCATTGATATACCAAAAGGCTCATATTTCATTGTTGTGATATTGATGATTCTGAAACACGTTGTTGATGTACCAATGAGTCTTTATTACGTCGTTATTGTATAGAAGGTCTATTACTTGGTTCTTATTGATGTATCGTTGTTTCAAAGTATCAAAAATGTGGTGGCGACCGAAATAACAATCTCAAAGATTAATTGAACTAAGTGATGGAAGTTCTCTCTTATTGGGTGGTATCCCAAGGGCATAAGCCTAGCATGGGTCGATCCCTATTTACGTCTTTATCGGGTGGTATCCCAGGGGCATAAGCCTAGCATGGGTCGATCCCTATTTACGTCTTTATGGGTGGTATCCCAGGGGCATAAGCCTAGCATGGGTCGATCCCAGTTGATATGTACTGGAGGCAGCCTAATGGTCACAGTACAGTACAGTAATGATTACAAAGATGTTAAGAACGAAGGTAAAGTGATTGAATAAATTCAATGTACAGGTTGTCACAAGTTCTAGTAAGTGTGGTCCACTCCTATTACGATTTATTCACTTGTTTCGGATTTTTATTGGGCTCCTATATCATATGTGATTATCTACAGCTTTACATACTTAGTACATATTTCGTACTGACGTCCCCACGGAGACCTGCATTTCATGCTACAGGCACAGGTACCTCAGCTCATTCACAGCATAGATAGGAGCCAGGTCATACAGCTATTGTTGGTGAGCTCCAGTTTGCTTCGGAGTTTTCCGCGTCGGTTCCTTATGTTTTGTTATTGTACAGGAGTTATGTGTGGGCGGGGGTTTGTCCCGATCCTAGTTATGTCATGTATATCCTAGAGGCTTTGTAGACATAAGGAAGGGTAAAGTCATGGAAGTTTATATAGTGATGTTATATCTGTATATGTGGTGGCCCCGACGGCCAAGTATTATATATATATATATTTTTGCGTGTTGTGCTGATACAGGTAATTAGATCCTTCTATATGTAACGAAGTGCTGTCCAATTTTTTGGTGACATGTAAGGGAAAGTGCAGGTATTTGAACGGGTTCTCCCGGGCCTTCTCGGCTTCGGGTGCCAGTCCAGCCCGATGGGATTTTGGGGCATGACAAAAGTGGTATCAGAGAGGTTCGTCCTAGTGAGTCTACAAAGTCGTGTCTACGTAGAGTCTTGTTTATCGGTGTGTTGTGCACCACATCTATAAACAGGAGGCTATGGACATTTAGGAATTGTTTCTTTTCTTCATGTCTTATATCGTGCGATAGAGCTTATATTGTATATGAAGTCATAGTTGACCACTGAATCAGTTTGTTTCTTTTATTATAGTAATGATGTCGGTTACCAGAAGCAAGAATACTGGTAAGCAAGTAGATGTGGCTGCCGGAGAGGGGACTAGTAAGTCACCCACTATACCAGCTAATCAAAGTGAGGCTCCAGCTGAGCATGCATCAGAAACTTCCCCCAGGCCGGAAGAAATAAGGGGGAGGAGAACTATATCCCCAGAGCCACCTATTAATGTTGTTGATCAAGATCCTAGAAATGCAGTGCAACTTTTGACTCGTATATTTGCTGGGCAAGCTCAAGGGTGAGTCATTCCTACTGCAGGTCCTAGTGGTATAGATAGGGCGGCTAGTCTTCGAACACAGGATTTTCTTAAGATGGATCCTCCTACTTTTATCGGATCCGATCTTAACGAAGATCCGCAAGACTTTATTGATCAGATCCAAAGGGCCCTAGAGGTGATGTATGTATCGGGCAGAGAGATAGTAGAGTTAGCCGCGTATAGATTCAAAGGTGAGGCTATATATTGGTATGAAGACTGGGAACGGTCAAGGGGCATTGATACACCCCCATCTACTTAGAAAGAGTTCAATGAGGCATTTATTGATCATTATCTTCCATATGAGACTCGTCAGGCCCGTGCGGATCAGTTCTTAAATCTTCGACAGGGTAATACAAGTGTAAGGGAGTATAGTCTTCGATTTAATTCTTTGTCCAGATATTCTCCTAATGTTATAGCTACTATGGATGACAGAGTTCATCGGTATGTGGATGGATTGGATCCGTATTTGGTTAGGGATTGTACTATTGCCGCTTTGAACAAAGATATGGACATAGCGAGGATCCAAGCTTTTGCACAGAAAATGGAAGATCAGAGGCAGAGGAGAAGAACACAGGAATCAGAAAGAGGATATTCCAAGAGGGCCAGATCTACAGGGCAGTTCGTGGCATCTCAAGGAGGGTTCAGACCACAGTTTTCTGCTAGACCACCTAGGTCATTATCTTCTTATTCTGCAGCTAGTGCCCCACCACAGTTCCAAGGGTCCAGAGGAAATCAATTTGGGCATAGAAGTGAGAGTCAGAGTTCGTGGATAGTGGGGTACCAAGGGTAAGGGAATATGAGCCAATCGAGACCTCCTCGAAAGCTATGCAATAAATGTGGAAGGTATTATTTGGGCGCATGTCGGCTGGGGACTAATGTTTTCTTTTGGTGTGGTATGTCGGGGCATATGATGAGGGAATTCCCACGAAGGGACATAGGGGGTATGGAACGACCTACGGGGTCATTTGTTGCATCATCATCATTGATGCCTTATTCAGGAAGGGGTGCACAACCAATGGGTCGTGTTAGAGATGATAGAGGAGCCACGGGTTCTAGCGGGGCTCAAAATCGTACGTACGCTCTAGTGGATCGACAGAATTTAGAGGCTTCCCAAGATGTGGTTACGGGTACGTTGTCTATCTTTTCATTCAATTTATATGCCTTAATTGATCCCGGTTCCACATTATCTTATGTTGCTCCATTGGTTGCTGGAAAGTTCGAAAGAATACCCGAACTATTAGTTAAGCCATTTGAAGTATCCACACCGGTTGGGGAATCTATTATAGCTAGAAGGGTTTATCGAAACTGCATAGTAACTGTTTGTGGTCGTGATACGATGGCTGATCTTGTGGAGTTAGAAATGGTAGATTTTGATGTTATAATGGGTATGGACTGGTTGGCGTCTTGTTATGCCACAATTGATTGCTGCACGAAAAAGGTATATTTCCATTTTCCAAATGAATCAGTCCTTGAATGGAAAGGTGAAATTAGCGCGCCAAGAGGTAGATTTATTTCTTATTTTAAGGCAAGAAGAATGATTTCCAAGGGATATATATATCATTTAGTTAGAGTAAGGGATACAGAAGCGGAGCCACCAACTCTTCACGCAGTTCCGGTGGTAAATGAATTTTCTGATGTATTTCCTAAAGATCTTCCAGGTTTGCCTCCTGAACGAGAAGTAGAGTTTGGTATTGATGTAATACCAGGAACCCAACCAATCTCCATTCCTCCGTATAGAATGGCCCCAGCAGAATTACGAGAATTGAAAGAGCAATTGAAAGATTTGCTAGAAAAGGGGTTCATTAGTCCTAGTATTTCCCCTTGGGGAGCACCAGTGTTATTTGTACGCAAAAAGGATGGCTCGCTAAGGATGTGTATTGATTATCGGCAATTGACTAAGGTGACTATTAAGAATAAATATCCTCTCCCAAGAATTGATGATTTATTTGATCAGTTACAGGGCGCCAAGTGCTTTTCTAAGATTGATTTGAGGTCAGGTTACCACCAAGTGAGGGTCAAAGAAAAAGATATACCCAAAATAGCTTTCCGAACAAGGTATGGTCATTATGAGTTTCTAGTTATGTCATTTGGGCTAACAAATGCACCCGCAAATTTTATGGATTTGATGAATAGGGTTTTTAAGCCATTCCTGGATGTATTTGTGATAGTTTTTATAGATGATATTCTAGTTTATTCTAGATCAGAAGAGGACCATGCCAATCACTTACGACAGGCATTGCAGACTCTTCGTGATTGTAAGCTTTATGCAAAGTTCTCTAAATGTGAGTTTTGGTTAAAGTCGGTGGCATTTTTGGGTCATATTATATCTATTGAAGGGATAAAGGTTGATGCTCAAAAGATAGAAGCTGTGAAGAACTGGCCAAGGCCCACAACGCCTACGGAGATTCGTAGTTTTCTCGGGTTGGCCGGTTATTATAGAAGGTTTGTTAAAGGCTTTTCTTCCATTTCAGCACCCTTAACCAAGCTAACCCATAAAGCATCCAAATTCCAATGGAATGATGCCTATGAGAAGAGTTTTCAAGATTTAAAGAACAAGTTGATTTCTACACTCGTGTTGGTACTTCCAGAAGGCACCGAAGGGTATACAGTGTATTGTGATGCTTCTAGAATTGGTTTAGGATGTGTATTGATGTAGCATGGTAAGGTAATAGCATATGCTTCTAGACAATTGCGGCCACATGAGAAAAATTATCCTACACACGATCTTGAGCTGGCAGCAGTTATTTTTGCTTTAAAGATATGGCGCCACTACTTATATGGGGTTCATGTTGATATATATACTGACCATAAGAGCTTGCAATATATTTTTAATCAAAAGGATCTAAATTTAAGGCAGCGGAGATGGCTTGAACTATTAAAGGACTACGATGTTGATATCTTGTACCATCCAGGGAAAGAAAATGTGGTAGCTGATGCGTTAAGTCGTAAGGCTATGATGGCGCCTATAGAAAGGCAAGGTATGGTTAAGGATCTTCACCAGTTAGCTAGTTTGGGAGTTCGCCTTCTTGAAACTCCGAATAAAGAGCTTATCGTACATAATGCTGCGGAATCTTCATTAGTAGCTGAAGTGAAAGAGAAGCAATATGCAGACCCTATTTTATTACAACTTAAGGAGAACGTTCAGAGTGGTGCGACCAAGTCATTTGAGCTTACGCGAGAAGGAGTACTTCAGTGCCAAAACCGATTGTGTGTGTCGGATATAGACGGGCTAAGAAAGAAGATTATGATAGAGGAACATTTTTTAAGGTATTCCATTCATCCAGGATCAACCAAAATGTATCAAGATTTGAAAGATATGTATTGGTGGAATGACATGAAGAAGAGCATTGCAGAATTTGTAGCTGAATGTCCAAATTATCAAAGAGTTAAAGTTGAGCACCAAAAACCCGGAGGCTATATGCAATGCATAGATCTTCCAATTTGGAAGTGGGACATGATCAACATGGATTTTTTTAAAGGTTTGACTCGTACAGCTCGGAAATTTGATTCTATATGGGTGATTGTGGATAGGCTTACTAAATCCGCACATTTCTTACCTGTTAAGACCACTTATATAGTTGAAGAATATTCGAAGCTGTATGTTAAGGAAATAGTCTGATTACATGGAGTGCCAACTTCTATTATATCGGATCGGGAAACTCAATTTACCGCAAACTTTTGAAAGTCTTTCCAACGGAGTTTGGGAACACAAGTGAATCTGAGTACAACTTTTCACCCTCAGACAGATGGACAAGCAGAGCGCACCATTCAAACACTTGAAGATATGCTACGAGCATGTGTTATAGATTTTAAAGGTAGCTGGGATGATCATTTACCTCTTATTGAGTTTGCCTACAATAATAGCTATTATTCAAGTATCAAAATGGCACCATATGAAGCTTTATATGGGAGAAAGTGTAGATCACCAATAGGATGGTTCGAAGCGGGTGAAACTCTTATGTTCAGACCGGATCTTGTGTATCAAGCCATAGAAAAAGTCAAGGTGATTCAGCAACGGTTGAAAACAGACCAAAGTCGACACAAGTCATATGCGGATAGTAGAAGAAGAGGGCTAGAATTTTTGTTAGGCGATTGAGTATTTTTGAAGGTATCGCCAATGAAAGGGGTGATGAGATTTGGCAAGAAAGGAAAGTTGAGTCCATGATATATAGGCCCGTATAAGATTATTCGAAGATGTGGACAAGTTGCTTATGAATTAGAGCTACCCCAGGAACTCTCATCAGTGCATCCAGTATTTCTTGTATCGATGCTTCGAAAGTGCATCGGAGATCCGTCCTTTATTACTTCTACTGAAGATGTGCAAGTAACAGAAGATCTTACCTATGAGGAGATGCCTATTGCTATATTAGATCGTCAAGTTAAGAAGATGAGAAATAAAGAAGTAGCATCGGTGAAAGTACTTTGAAGAAATCAACAAAGGGAAGAGATTACATGGGAAGCTGAGGAAGCAATGAAATCTAAGTACCCTCATTTGTTCAAAGATGAAGAGGAAGATCAAGAAACAGAGTTAGAACATTAACAAGTAAGTTTTTGTTTATATATGCATAGTATTTATGTGATGATGTGAATGTTAATGGTGGACTTGAACTTGTTTTGGTTGAATAACTACGCTAACATTCGAGGACGAATGTCCTAAAGGGGGGAAGGATGTAACACCCCGTATTCAAGTACATGTATTGGCGTATTCAACTACGTGTATTGGTCTTATTTATATGGAATTATTTTTTTTATTTTATTTATACCGGAATTTACCCGTCGATGGTTCCATACGAAGGTTATTGAATAAGCTTTCCAACGATATAAAGATTTCCAAAAACGAATAAGTTTCGGATATAATCGAGCACGTTCGAAACTATAAAACGGTGGCCAGGATATGGTGAATAGTAAATGTGCAGGAAAATTTCCTGCACACAAACTACTAAGGCCTGCCAGTTTTTTGGGTCAACTTTGAACGATCATAACTCCCTTAATATAATGAACTGGGAGAGATACGACCTATCAAAAGAAATATATTTGAGTCTTCTTTCCAATAAAATTGGTTTCATCCAAATCCAACGTCTAAGTAAGTAGTTATACTCGTTTTACTTTAGCCTCTCAAAACAGATTTTTAGGGTCAACTTCAAACGATCATAACTCCTTGTACAGGACGAACTGGGTGGCCTACTTTATATGAAATGAAATACCTTTGAATTATATTTCCAACGATACCAATTTCACCCAAATCCGATATCGGAGCAAAGAGTTATGGTCGATCTACTTTAGGTTGTCAAAACAGTCCACCATGGACAGATTCGGATTTACTTAAAATTTTAAGGGCAATATGGTCATTTTCCATCACCTCATGAACGAAAATTGGTCATTATATACATATACTTAGCCTCATATCCATTATTTATCATCCATTATTGAAGAATAAGAAATCCTAGCCAAATTTCAACTCCAATTATCTTGTGATTCAACCGTAGAAAATCCAAATTGATTCCGTAGTTGTGTTCACCGTCTCGAGGGCTTCGAGAAGCACCCCTTATTTGTGCCAACAGGACTTCGAAATCAAAAGGGCCATTTTTTGGTAAGGATGTAAATTATGTTGGTGTTATTTATATGGATATGTATATATATGCATGTAAGCATAAGAAGTGTGTTATTTGATTGTTGTTGAAAGATGATTGGAAATGATGTTGGATTATTCTTGTGCATGGTTGGATTATGTTGAATTGTGAAGGGATTTGGTGTGATGATGTGGTATTGAAATGATGATTATATATATATATATATATATACATAAACCTATTGTTCAAGTTGGTTTTTGGAATGCTATGCAAATATTGGTTGTATGGAATTATGGAAGAGAATTGTGGTGTTGGGTTGCTAATACTAGATGCCAAACATTTCATTGTAGATAAGTGATTTGTAAAGGCGGGAAGTTGTGTTGAATTGGTATCCGAATCTACGACGAGGTATGTAAAGCATACTCTAACGATGTTCTTTGACATGAAAACACTAATGTTCCATCAAGTAAGATTCCGAGGTTGTCCAAAAACATGTATTGTTCTACATTACCAACGAAGTTGTTTCCATTCTATAAAGTGTCAAAATGCTTCATTGATATACCAAAAGGTTCATATTTCATTGTTGTGGTATTGATGATTCTGAAACACGTTGTTGATGTACCAATGAGTCTTTATTACGTCGTTATTGTATAGAAGGTCTATTACTTGGTTCTTATTGATGTATCGTTGTTTCAAAGTATCAAAAATATGGTGGCGACCGAAATAACAATCTCAAAGATTAATTGAACTAAGTGATGGAAGTTCTCTCTTATCGGGTGGTATCCCAGGGGCATAAGCCTAGCATGGGTCGATCCCTATTTACGTGTTTATGGGTGGTATCCCAGGGGCATAAGCCTAGCATGGGTCGATCCCAGTTGATATGTACTGGAGGCAGCCTAATGGTCACAGTACAGTACAGTAATGATTACAAAGATGTTAAGAACGAAGGTAAAGTGATTGAATAAATTCAATGTACAGGTTGTCACAAGTTCTAGTAAGTGTGGTCCACTCCTATTACGATTTATTCACTTGTTTCGAATTTTTATTGAGCTCCTATATCATATGTGATTATCTACAGCTTTACATACTCAGTACATATTTCGTACTGACGTCCCCACGGGGACCTGCATTTCATGCTACAGGCACAGGAACCTCAACTCATTCACAGCATAGATAGGAGCCAGGTCATACAGCTATTGTTGGTGAGCTCCAGTTTGCTTCGGAGTTTTCCGAGTTGGTTCCTTATGTTTTGTTATTGTACAGGAGTTATGTGTGGGCGGGGGTTTGTCCCGACCCTAGTTATATCATGTATATCCTAGAGGCTTTGTAGACATAAGGAAGGGTAAAGTCATGGAAGTTTATATAGTGATGTTATATCTGTTAATGTGGTGGCCCCGACGGCCAAGTATTATATATATATTTGTGTGTGTTGTGCTGATACAGGTAATTAGATCCTTCTATATGTAACGAAGTGCTGTCCAAATTTTTGGTGACATGTAAGGAAAAGTACAGGTATTTGAACGGGTTCTCCCGGGCCTTCTCGGCTTCGGGTGCCAGTCCGACCCGATGGGATTTTGGGGCGTGACACTACTGCTACTTGGGTGAGATAAAAGAGTCAATTACTAAGCTCTTAAACAACTTTAAAGGGAGAGCAATTAAATACCCTTTTTGTTGAAAGTTTGGATAAAAAATTTCGTCAATTCAAGTGATATATTGTCACTAAAAAATTAGAATTTATGAAACAACTTAGAATTATAGAATTCTTACATCAAGCTTGAAATATTTAAACGTTTCATTAATTTTAAATACATATGTTCCTTATATTTTAATTCTTTATCGGTACGACATATCTAGTTGTGAATTTTTTTTAGTAATTTATAGTCCTTTCAATAATTAACTATGAAAATCAATTGAAATTTTAAATTTACCAGTATTTTATTTTTATTTATAACACAAAAACTATAAAGAATAATTTTTCAAATTTTATTTAAAATAACTAAATGAGATTTAAACACCAAATACGACATGTATAACAACTCTATAGGGCAAATTAATTAAGGGTGACAAAAAAGTTTCAAAACTTAAAAAGAGTGATACAAGTCTTAGATATTGAGTAGAGGTGACAATTTTAAGATTAGTGTTAATGACACTAATTTTAAAACCCTCAAGTTTTATTATTTACACAAAGATTCCTACCCCATATTTACACAAAGATTCCTACACCATCACCACCAGTCCTCCTCCATACCTTTTTTTTGCCGCCGCCCGCCGCCGCCTCCTCTTCAGCGTCACCACCAGCACAACCACCTTCATTTTTACCATAAATATCACTTTTTGTGGGTTTTCAATCAGATCTTTTTTCAGAAATTAAGTAAGTA
Source organism: Capsicum pubescens (assembly GCA_030864215.1). Lineage (NCBI taxonomy): Eukaryota > Viridiplantae > Streptophyta > Magnoliopsida > Solanales > Solanaceae > Capsicum > Capsicum pubescens. Next base: position 172,510,012 of record CM061548.1, on the reverse strand, counting down.
TCGAAGTTGCTGCAGCAACAGTCGAAGTTGCTGCAGGAACTTGTATAGTTGTTGCAACAACTTGGATAGTTGCTACAGCAACTTGTATAGTTGTTGCAACAACTTAGATAATTGCTACAACAACTTCAATAATTGTTGTAACACAACAACTAATAGTAGTTGTTGCAGCAATTACCGAGAGTTGCTTCAGCAACTAATAGTAGTTGCTACTGCAGCTCTCGTAGCTGCTGCTGCCCTCGTAGCGACGGCGCTCGCAGTAGCTCTCGTAGCGGCGGCGCTCGCAGCAGCTGCCGCAGCGGCGGCGGCTCTCGCTGCTGCTGCGGCGGCGGCTCTCGTTGCTGTTGCTGAATTTGTTAAATTATTTTTTCATTAATTTTTAAAAGAAATCAAAAAAAATCTTTTCAATATATTTTTTTTTTAAATAGTCCATCAAAAATTAAAAAGGAAGAACGAAATGAAAAGGGAAAGAAAAAAAAAAGATGGAAGAAGAGGAATATTTAGAGAGAGAAAAAAAATAAGAAGAAGAAGATGGGAAGAAAGAAAAAGAAAAAGAAAGATTGAAAGATAAGAAAATGGGGGGAAATCTAAAATTTGAAATTTGGAGTTGGAGGACTTTTTAAAAAATTAAAAAGTTTTTAAAAACTACACTTTACACCCCAATTAACTTAATCACAATTTAAATAAAGTTTTAACCTTATCCGATCAAAGTTATTTAATTTAATGACTTTTTTGCCACCTCCAACTTAGTTTTTTCTATAATAACCATTAATGTTTAAGACAAGCGTTGCTACTATAGATAGATTAGATGATTATTCTCATTTAGGAAAAAAAAACTATAAAATTCACTTGAATAACTGAAAGAGAGTACTAAAATATATCACTGTGGTGGGCCCGCGGGTTGGAATGGGCTAGCGGGGAGCTTTCACTAATGGCTATCATTTTCTTTTGTCAAATTACAATTCGTTAGAGGAGAAAGAACAGAAAGAGTCTTTTGGCCGAAATTAATGTCACAAAATGGTCAGGGAATAGCAATTCACCGGTAACTGACAAATCTCCTTTGTTTTTTAACTGCTTTCCTGCTGCTTCTTCATCTTTTTTTACTGCTTTGTTTTAAGAAACAACTTATCCCATATTTTTTAAAAATTCTATAAAAAGCAATCCGATAAAATTTTATAATTTTTATTTTTTTTATTAACAATCAAATACAAGTAAATTGTTATTCTTTTTTTATCAATCAAACACAAAAAAGTGTATTTTTATTGATTATATATAAAACAAAAAAAAAAAATTAAACAACAATGATACATATGCGTATTAAACAATAATGATACATTTTTTATATGCATCTTATATAGATACATATTTTATACAATTTCTATATGCATCTTATACATATACTCTTTCCATTTCGAATTAGATGGTCCTTTCAACCTTGGCACACCCATTAAGAAATTCAATGATTAGGAGTATATTTTACCTTTTTACTCTTCTTAACATTGTAAGACTCAATAAATTAAGCATGAAAAATTGTAGCATATGCATGCATGAATTGAAAATCTTATAGGAATACTAGTAGTACTCCTTGAAAAGAAAAAAAAAAGTCAAGCTTCATAAAGTTTGTATTGAAAATATAAGTGTTATTTCAAAAATTTTGAAAAGTGTAGTTTTATTTAATACCTATTAATGGTAGAATGAGAAGAATTTGTGTAAAATAGTCTTGATTTGATAAGTTAGACAAGTCAATTGAAACAAAATTTTTTTAGTAAAAAGGTCAACTAATTCAAAACGAAGGAAGTACACATTTTATACAAAATAAAATAATTCAGCCTACACATATACATATTTTATACTTTGTACAATAATAATACCATTTCTATATATACTTTCTGTACGAACTTTAGCTGCTATTGTTATTTAGATATGTATTGGGAAAATAGCCAAGAGTCGATTGATCCCTTTGTGGTATAAGTTTGAAATGATCATTTTGGCGGCAATTTATTTAGGAAAATGGACATCACATATCTTTTTCCCTTTGTTAAATACTCCCTCCGTTTAAAAAAGAATGACATATTTTAACTTAACACAAAGTTTAAGAAAATAAAAAAAGATTTTTAAATTTTGTGGCCTTAAATTAAAGTTGTGTCAAATGTACCAAAATGTCTTTTAATCTTGTGGTCTTAAATATGTGGAAAGTTGAAATTAAAGTATTATAAAAAAAAAAGTGATCATTTTTTTTTAAATTGACTAAAAAAAAAAAACAGATCATTCTTTTTTAAACGGGTACTTTAAATATCCCAAGCCCCACCCACACGCCCTCCTTCTCACATATGATACACTTCGATTTGACTCAAATTTGACAAAGCATTACATTTTTAAAATTTCATAATTCAATATAAGTCATTAATATTTTATAATTATAAATCATTTCACTTTTTTCTTTAAGATAAGATACTTTACTAATATAATAATCAAAGAAGGCATATGGTATAAATCGTCTAAAAAATTAGTGTTTAAATATTTGAAATATAAAAATTGATCATTCTAAAAAATGATATTCCATTTCATAAATTAAGACAAAAACTCCATACTAAATTGTGGAATGATCCCATCCCTGGAGAAATTAATAGACACGTACCATGAAACCAAAATTGCATTATACATTAATGGAGATGCATTTGGCACGGAGGAAAATATTATTTTGAAAAGTATTTTGATTTTCTTATAAAGTTTTTTATAAATAAAAAAAATAACTTTTCTAGAGGAAGTAGTGTAACCAAATTTCAATAGGTGATCTTTCAAGCTCATTATCTCCTCCCCATTCTCCAATCTTCACTCCTTAACCATCCCACCCCCACCCCGCCATCTTCAAACCCCCACTTTCCGGCACATTCTATCCTCATAGTTTTTTACTAGATATCATGTATATTTTTTTTGTGAAAATGCTCTCAAATATGCTTAAAATTTAATAAAATTTATTATAACACGTCTGAACTTTGCGGGAGTCCTATAACCTCTAGAACTTTGCGGGAATCCTATGGCTCCCTATACTATTTATTAGCATATTTTATTGACATTTATTTGCACTAAATTCTTTTTAAAAAAAATAGCATTTTTTTATTAAACTTATAAATGTCACTACAACAACAACATATTCAGTGTATTCCCACATAGTGGGGGTCTAGGGAGGGTAAAGTATACGCAGATCATACCACTACCTCAGATGAGGTAGAGGGGTTATTTCCAATAGACCCCCGGCTTAGGAAAACTTATAAATATCACAAAAATACATTAATAAATAGTTCAGGGAGATCATAGGACTCCCGCAAAATTCAAAATGTGTTAAAACTAAATTTGTCAAAAATGTAGATATATTTGAGACTATTTTTTGGGATGATACTTTTTTAACATATCAAACACTTGTATTTTCTAAAATATAAACAATTTAAAAAGTTATAATTGCCTTTTCTATGAAAAACATTTTTCTCGTTACAAACACAGCCGGACCGCAGAGGATCCTTTTTCTATCTAATATATATTTTTAATATTTTTATGAGGATATAAATTTATTCATGATAGGTATTTAATTATATCAAAGTGATGAATGCATTACTGATTTTAAACATTCATAATCATCTCCCAGCCATAGTGAATGCATTTTTATTTTATTAAATCCTTTTACCATGTTAGCGTAGATTGATTTTGTATAAATATTCAGTGTAGATAAGTACAACTTTCTGACTATTGTGATTTAATCTGGAATGAGATGCGGGTTTCAACAATTTCTGATTTGTGAATACTGAAAATCGTTACTAATAACATAAACTTGGTCAATCGTTACTAACACCTTCTATTGTATCTAAAGGTGTCAAACAGGCCGATTTGACTCGGCCCACATAAAAAGTTTGACCCGGTCAGCTCTAGGGCCATAGATCCCGAGCTGGGCTAATTTTTTTTTTGGCTCGATTAATCCAGTCCGGATCAAACTCGGTTCAGACCCGGCTCGGTTCACTTTTTTTTTTTTTTTAAATTCGGATTTCGATCATTGGGCCAAACGGCTATATGGTCGTTTGGACCAAAAAACGGCTATTTTGGTCCTTTAAAAATAATTAATTAAAAATATTTTTTAAAACCCCAAAAAAATTCTATAAATACCCTATACTTTCAAATCATTTTTCACACAATTTTCATCCTCTCTCAAATATTCTATATATCTCCTAAAGTACTCAATTTTATTTTTAAATTTTGTGATTACAAAGTACGAGTAGAAGTTTCTAAAGTCGTAACTTTTGGATACTTTCAAAATTTGGTATTGTTGTTCCATTTCTTACTTTTAATTTTTAATTAGTGTATTAATTGTTGAATATTTAATTTTATTATTTTTACATATTTTGAATTTTTCTTAGTTTGATTTATATTATAGATAAATTAAGAATATTGTGAAAATAAATAAAAATAATTTTTATTTTCATAGTGAGAATTTATTTTGAAATTTCACATTGTATTTGATCATGAAGTGAATTAAAATTATTTTTATGAAAAATTTAAAGTGAAAACAGTTTTTTGGTTCTTTTTAAATTTTTTAAAAATTCTTAAAAAAGTGAATAAAGCGAAAACAACATTTTCTGATTTCTTACCGACAAATCTGTTTATTTGAAATTCAACTTAAAAAAAAAAAAAAGTCGGTGGCTAAATGTCCCCTTAATTTCTTTATTAATCTAGAGTCTAGACCAAGAAAAAGAGGGGAAGCTCCTAAATCCACTCGATGACTTTTGAGCTACGCAATAGACCTCCTCATTCTAAAAGTGATCCATATGTAATTAATATCACCACTTGTGCAACCAGATATTAAGGGCCTGTTTGGCCATAAATTTTTTTCTTTTTTTTTCGGAAAATTTTTTCGGAGTTGAAAATTGTGGTATTTGATCATGAAAATTCAGAAAATAATTTTAAATTTTTTTTTCTGAAAAGGAAAAATAGATTTTTGGTGTTTTCACAATTTTTCAACTCCAATTTTAACTTTTATTATTATTACATATAATTCCAATCTTTTAAATTTTTACATAAAACTCTCCTTATAACATTACTTTTTCAATATTACGTATATAACAGTTTTAAAGAATAAGATAATTATAATTTCAAGTTTAATGCTATCCTAATTAATATCTATCTTTTTTCTCTCTCATCATTATTTTTCTCCCTTATTTAATTTTTCTCCCTTATTTAAGACATTATTTTACTGCTAATGATCCTAATTACTATAATAATAATAATAATAATAATCATTTTTCTATTGTGATACGGACGTTTAAGGAATTATAGTCGTGTAATTAATAATGGATAATCGTTTTCTATATTTATGGAATTAATAAAGTTGTAGCGGATTAGTTTACCACTGTCACAAATTATTCTCATTTTTAATTTGATTATATATATTACATTGTGTAGATCTTTATTATACTATTCAAATATAAATAGTTTATACCATATATATGCTAAAAATATAAATCGGTGATACATATTTTTCATTAAAAAATATGTCTAATTTAACAAATTTATACCTTAAACTGCAACTACTATCTTTATATACCATAATACTTGATATCTTTATACACAAAGTATTATATTTATATCCATAAATATATAAAGTATTATATTTATAACAGAAATATACAAAGTATGTTATATATAAAGTTTATACCATGTATATACCATATACACACATATGTAAATATACAAAGTATTAAGAAACATACTAAGCATATTTATAACATAAATATACAAAGTATGTTATATATGAAGTTTATACCATGTATAAATCATATACATACATATATAAATATACAAAGTTTAAAGAAACATACTAAGCATATTTATATATTTATGGTATATGATATAATATACCATAAATATGCAAAGTATGTTTTACATAGAAATAATTTATTCACACACAATAAAATCTTTCATGCATAAGAAAATTAAAGAAATAAATTAGCGGCACCCTAAAATTTAATAACAACTCATCATTTTCTATTTTTTAGGAACGGAAAATAAAGGAAATAAATTAAATAAATTCCTAAAAAAGTAAATTTGTTTGAAAGATAATATTTGTTACCTAAAAAATAGGAAGCAGTGATCTGTTAATATAACATCCATATTTAAAATTTTCAAATATTAGAAAACGACTACTAATGTAAATATTATATATGTCATAATTGAAATTCATTAAATATGACCATGTATATGTAATTATTTTTATAAAAGTGACTAATTGTGTTTTTTTTTTTTTTCTGTTAGTAAGTAAATTTTAGTTAGGTGATTTTGTTAGTTTGTAAAAGTTGAGGCATAAAATCATATTTTAAAAAGTTTTTTCAAAAGTAAAAAAAATAAAATTCAAAAAAGACATGATCAAACACTACTCTAACTCCAATTTCAACTTCAACTTCAACTCTATTTTTTTTTAATTTTCATGTCCAAACGTCTACTAAATCTACCAATAATTCTGTATTTCGAAGTACGAATTAATATCTTTGTTCACAAGTCTCCAGCCTAAAAAGCTTTTCTCACAATGGAAGGATTCAGGTCCAACTGAATATAATAAAGAAAAAGGTGAAGATAATCTTCCATCTAAAAATATTGTAATATGTGGAGTAATAAATTGTCTTGATCAACATTTTTGATGGGAAAAGGGCAAATTATATATTTAAACTATTGAAATGAGTCAGTTTTACTCTATTATGTGTTTAGCGGAAAAAATATTCCCACCATTATTTTTTGACTCAAAATATCCTCCAGCTAGCAAAATAATTTTAAAATATCCTTCTTACTAATGATTTAAGGCTGTTAAGTGGGCTAGATCGGGTTAATCCAGAATCGGCCCTTTAAATTTATTTGAGTTGTGGGCTGGGTTGGGTCCAGGTTGGGGTTAAGTGGGTCGGGCCGGTCCAGACTCAACAGTAAATTTTTTAAAAATAACCCTAACCCGATCCACTTAATCCAACCCGGTCAAACCCACCTAAATTCGGTCAAATCCGATTAAAAATTCAGTCAAACCCGGTAAAAAAAGAAGTTTTTTTCAATGTACACTATATATACCCACTTATATACATTTTAAATACGTTAAACAATATATATACACTATATATATCGTATATACTACATTAGAATTTAAAAAATATCGTATATACTGAAATCCCTGGACAAGAAAGTGTGTCTCCGAGGGATCACCTAGCAAATTTAAGAAGTGTATCACCTAATTTCGTCCCTCCCCGATATCATTTTTACCCATTTTTACCTTATCCTACCGTGTACCCCCAACCCGTGTGATAATCGCTCCACAAAATGACAAAAATAACAATCCTCTAGCTAATTTTATCTTATCCTAACAACCTACCCAATCAAAATAAACCACATCACACCCTACCCTTACCCCCACCTCACTACCCCACCTACCCTACCCCACAACCACACAATTTCATAGGCATATATATAACAAAAAAGGAAATCATCAGGGAGGGCCCATTTTTTCATTCCACAGAATTCCATATATACACGTCTCATACACACGAAAAGGGAAAAATTTTGGGGAACCAACTTCATCTCTTCTCCTCTTCTCTTCACACACTCACAACAACACCATATACAATCATAGACCATCTCACTCACAATAACAATTCCACACACACGCACGCACAGTAATTAGAGAGAGAGAGATCGGAATTGAGAATAGAGAGAGGGAGAGAACTGCGAAAGAGGGAGAGATTCGAGGGAGAGGACTTTTTCCGCCAAGTTCTCACCGGAAAAACGCTGCTACCGCCCTTTCTTCTCCATTTCGTTCATTGTTGGGGCTCGTCGGAGCTCCGACGATACGAAAAGTAAACCCAACCATCATCCCGTCGTCTTCCTGTCGCTATTGGGGGTCGCCTAGGGGTGTCAAACGGGCCGGGCCGGGCCAACCCGGAACCGGCCCTTCCTTTTTAACCGGGTTGAGGGCCGATTAAGGGCCGATTTGGACGCTATTCGGGCCAAACAGTAAAAAAATTAAAACCCACCCTAACCCGACCCACTTAACCCAACCCGGTCAAACCCACCAAAACCCGATTAAAAACCGGTCAAACCCGTTTAAAAAATAAATAAAAAATCCAATATACACTATATACACTCCAATATACACTATATACACTCCAATATACAATATATATTTTTTAAAAAATTTATAAACAATTACACATATATACGTACCATTCAATATATAATTATATATGACTATACGTACTACTTTAAATAAAACATATGCTATAATAGTATAATATATATATATACACTACAAAATATATATATATATATATATATATATATATTTATATACTAATTTATAAAACATATACACATGCATACGTTAAATATATACTACTTTAGAAGATATATACACATATATATGCACCATTCAATATATATGTACTACTTTAAATAAAATATATACTACAATAGACATATATATATATACAACAATATGTATATATATATAGTTACATACTAATTTATAAAACATATACACTTGTATACATTAAGGATATACGTCTATAGAAGATATATACACATATATACGCACCATTCAATATACATGTACTACTTTAAATAAAGTATATACTACAATATATATATATATATATATATATATATATATATATATATACTTACATACTAATTTATAAAACATATACACTTGTATACGTTAAATGTATACTACTTTAGAAGATATATACACATATATACGCACCATTCAATATATATGTACTGCTTTAAATAAAATATATACTACAATATACATATATATATACAACAATATATATATATATATAGTTACATACTAATTTATAGAACATATACACATGTATACGTTAAAGATATACGTCTATAGAAGATATATACACATATATACACACCATTCAATATATATGTACTATTTTAAATAAAATATATACTACAATATACATATATATATACTACAATATGTATATATATATAGTTATAACTTATATACTTATTTGTAAAACATATACACTTGGATACATTAAATATATACATCTGTAGAAGATATATACACATATATACACACCTTTCAAAATATATGTACTACTTCAAATAAAATATATACTACAATATACATATATATATACTACAATATGTATATATATATATATATAGTTATATACTAATTTATAAAACATATGCACTTGTATACGTTAAATATATACGTCTAGAGAAGATATATACACATATATACACACCATTCAATATATATGTACTACTTTAAATAAAATATATACTACAATATACATATATATATACTACAATATGTATATATATATAGTTATATACTAATTTGTAAAACATATACACTTGTATATGAAGATATATACACATATATACACACCATTCAATATATATGTACTACTTTAAATAAAATATATACTACAATATACATATATATATACTACAATATGTATATATATATATATAGTTATATACTAATTTGTAAAACATATACACTTGTATATGAAGATATATACACATATATACACACTATTCAATATATATGTACTATTTTAAATAAAATATATACTACAATATACATATATATATACTACAATATGTATATATATATATAGTTATATACTAATTTGTAAAACATATACACTTGTATACATTAAATATATACATCTGTAGAAGATATATACACATATATACACTTCTATAGAAGATATCCAATTTATAAAACATATACACATGTATACGTTAAATATACACTTCTATAGAAGATATATACACGTGTATACGCACCATTCAATGCATATATACTGCTACTTATAAAATATAATACACAATATATACATTACAATATATATAGATATACTTATATACTAATTTATAAAACATATACACATGTATACGTTAAATATACACTTCTATAGAAGATATATACACAAATATACAAAACATATGCTACTTAATATAATAAATTAATAATATTTGGTAGTAAATTAATAACATATCAGAAGTAAGTTTTTAATTTAAAGTAGAAAACTAGAAATTCAATTTAAAATTTTAAATCGTTAAATGAAAAAATATAAAAAGCAAGGACTAAGGAGTGAATGAATTTGGGGAATTTTATTGATTGCAAAATGATCCAAAATTTATAATTTACATGAATGAAAAATCTATAAATTATGCATCATTTTTTCCAACTCATTCATGTTAATATTAATGGGAACTTGCATAGGATAGTCGAAGTCAACGGGGGCAAAACCATGCATTGGACTTGATTCTGCTGAGTTCTCCCATGAAGTCATAATTTCTTCAAGTTTCAGCTCGTCGCTCGGCTCCGGTTCCATTCCTTGGTTTCTTCTTTCCGCTCTAATCCAATCTCTGAGGCAAACTAGAACATTCATTGCATTGCTTCCCAATGAGTGTCGGTTGTCTCCAAGCTGCTGTCGTCCCTGACTAAAGGCGCTCTCTGATGCAACGGTTGACATTGGAACATTCAAGATATCTCTAGCTAATCTTGAAAGCACAGGATATTGTGTTTCATTACTCCTCCGCTAATCCAACGTGTTGATTCATCGTCTGCGATCCTCTTGTGCCGTCCGAAGATAATATTTCAGCTCTTCCCGATAAGTTGATGTGTAAGTTCTCTCATCAACACTGTTCCAACAATTTAAATCATAAAACGAATCAGAAAAACCACTATGTGCCGGCCTTTTAGAAGATGATGGCTCCTCGGGAGGATGAGGAGCGACAGTTGAAGTGATATTTGTAGGTAAGGCTAAATCAAATAAATCAGCATAGTGATTATATAATTTTTCTGTGTACTCCTTTGCATCAGTCGTAGCCGTCCACAAATCAGGTTGTACTTGTTCAGAATCATGGTTAGTATTTATTTCTAAGTTAGTATAAATAAGAGTACTAAAATGACACATATTATTATATTTCATGCACGGATTTAGCATAGCACCAACCAAGTAAATAGGGGGAATCGGAAAAAAATATTTTTTAAATTTCGTAAACATGGCGCCAACAGCTTCTTTATAACCTTCTTTATTTTTATATTCTTTGAGTAAACCAGAAATATCGGCTATATATGCCAAAATATTACAAACAGTAGGATAATAAGCACCGGAAAATTCAACCGTAGCTACATAAAATTTTTCTAAAAACTTATCAAGAACATTAATTACAACCCAATCAAAATTATGTAGCATGCAATCAGCAGAATCAGCAAATGAACCGCAATGTTGGTTAAAAGCTAGTGTAATAGGAATTCTATATTTATAACAAGTTTTTAAAAATTCATACGTAGAATTTCATCTAGTATCAATTTCCTCAGGCATCAAAATCGGTGTAAGTCCATTTTCTTGACATTTAACTTTAAATTCTCTAATTCTCGATCTACGATTGTTTTCTTGAATAAAACCAACAACAAGGCGAATTTTTTCAATATAAAACTCAAAAAACTCAAGACCATCTTTTACAATTAAATTATATATATGACATACACACTTAATATGAAAAATTTCAGTCAAGGGCGGAGATAGCGTAGATTTTAATTTTTTTATAGCAGTGTTTTTATTAGAAGCATTATCAAAAGCAATACATAAAATTTTATTTTCGATACCATAATATCCGGTAATTTTAACAATAGAATCAGCAATAAATTGTCCAGTATGTTTACGATCTTCATCATATAAAAAAGCAAGAATACATTTTTGCATCACGAAATTACTATCCATCCAATGACAAGTAACAGTTAAATAATCATTTTTATTTACAACACGACCAAGATCAGAAGTTAGGGACAATCTACATTGAATATTTTTTAACAATGTTGATAAATACAAACAATATTGTGAATGAAGTCTAAAAATATCAGACCGACAAGTAGTTCTAGGAATACCGTTAAACATAGGATTATAAATTGCTTGTATATAACGAATAAAGGCATCAGAAAAAGGAAAATTAAAAGGAAAACAACCCACAGCTACCATTTTAGCTATTTCTTCCCGGTCCCTCAATTTATTATACTTCTTTGCTACGTGACCGGTTGCTGGGTCCATTCTAGTTTGCGTTGACCCACTAACATCCCCACCACCTTTTGCAATATTTAACTCTCTTTTGTGATCTTCAGCTACATGTCTCATTAACGTACCCGTACCCCCTTGCTTGCCTCCACTTCTATGCTTATATATTTGTTGACAAATATTGCATTGCACCTCAATATCTGATATACGTTCAAAAAATTTCCATGCAATACTAGTTTTTTATGAGGTTTTGGGGCACTGGGAGGACGGAAAGGGAGATTAACTGATTCAGATCTAACGTTAGCATCTCCTACTACGGGTGTCTCAGCAATATTTTTATTATCTTTGTCTAAATTAACCGCATCTACTTCATTTTCTTCTTCTATACCATAATTTTCCTGAGCTTCTACATAATCCATATCGTGAGCACCTACACCTATTTCTTCCTCAAAAGGTGTACCAAGCGGTACCGGAGGCGAAGGCACACGGGTATATCTACTACTTGAACTACCTCTACCGCTAGTAATTCGCTTTTTACTACCACTACCGCTTCCGGAACAAAATTTTTTAACACCTTTAGTAGCGAGGTTTCTTAATTTATCCATAATATAAATTAAATTAAACTAAAAATATTCAAAATACACAAATATAATAAAATTAAATATTAAACAATTAATACAATAAATAAAAATTAAACGTAAGAGATGGAACGACAATACCAAATTTTGGAAGTATCCGAAGGTTGCGACTTTAGAAACTTCCGTGCGTACTTTGTAAACGAAAAATTAAAAAATTAAAGTGAACACTTCAAGAAATTAAATATATTGAATATTTGAGAATTGAGATTTGAGAGAGAATGAGATTTGAGAGAGTGAAAAATTGTGTGAAAAATGATTTGAAGTTGTAGGGTATTTATAGATTTTTTTTTGGGATTAAAAAATATTTTTTAAAGTTTTTTTTTTTTTTTTTTTAATAAATGGGCCCAAACTAGCCGTTTGGACCCAAAAACGGCTATATAGCCATTGGGCCAACTGCTAGTTTGGCCCAAAAGCCAAAATCTATTATTTTTTTTTTTTTTTTAAGTTATCCGGGCCGGGCCGGTTAATCGGCGGGCCTGGACCGGGCTTGGTCCGGGCCGGGTTAGCCGGGCCCATTTTAAAAAAATAACCGGCCCGGGACTCGGAACCCTAAAGCCCTAGAGCTTACCGGGCCGGGTCAAACCGGGCCGGGTTAGTTACGCGAGCCGGGTCGGGTCGGCCCGACCCACTTGACACCCATAGGGTCGCCGGAGCTCCGGTTGACCCGTAGCAGTCCAAGTTCCGCAACAAAATAAGTCAACCGATCTTTTGGATTTGGTTCCGGCGAAATCTGTTACGGATTCTTGATATTTCAATATTTTGGGTCTGTTTTGGCGATTAAACCGAGTTCGGGATCAAGTTTTGTGAGTTTGGGTCCGGTTTAAGGTTCAGTGGCGCTCTAATCAAGTAACCCGATTTGATCGAAATAAAGTCGTCATTTGAGGTCCAATTTTTCAACTCTATTCTTCTCCTATTTTACCCTCACGTGATGCGTTGATGTTATGAATATGAATGATTTGTTGTTTGGTATATTTGAATCTTTGTTGTGTGTTGGTTGACATTGGTTTCAAACTTTGAACACTTGAATTGATAATCGAAGCATGTGATAATTTGGTTGATGGATCGGGGGATCGGAATTTGATAAAAGATGGATAAATTAGCTGCTTTGATTCATTGTCATTGTTAATTTTGCATCTAATTGTCAATTTCGTGATAGTATCATGATAGGTCGAACAAGGTAGGCAACAGTAGGCTCGGGTAGGCAAATTGAGAACTTGTGGATTATGGAATGTTCGAATTATATGTTGAATGGCTTTGTTATATCGCCTTTGACTCAATTGTACTCATTTGGCCGGGGAATGCCCCGAGGTATCTGTATTGCCTTATCCGTTGAATGTCCCGAGAAATTTGTACCGGAAGATGGCGCACGGTCAAGGCCCGGAACGTCGGGTGGAGTTTAGTTTAGAATAGAATAGGATTTATATTTCTGCATTTTTATTTTGGAACTGTATAATTCAGACTGTACACTACACTTCTGGATTTGTTTTATTTTTTGTGTTCGATTGATTGTCTTATGTGTTTTATGTGATTTATACATTCGTAGTGTCAAATTAGCCGATACGCTTCACCAAGCGACCGTGGTCAAACTACGGGATCGAAGGGTGCCTAACACCTTCCCCTCGGTCAACAGAATTCCTTAGCCGGAATCTCTGTTCGCGGATCAGTTTTAGAGTCAAAACCATTTTGAAAAGGATTTCCAAAGGTCACTTGGCACATCCAATTATGTCAAGTGGCGACTCTGAGTTTTTATGCAAATAATCCTTTTCGAAACAACTTTTCACCTTTTGTCACTTCAATAATAAAAACCTTTTCAAAACTAAAATATAATTTTTTTTGGTTAAAAAAAGGGTGTGACAGCTCTGGCGACTCTGCTGGGGACTTTCAGAATTCGAGCATATTTTTTTAGAGTTGTATCGGCTTGGTTTGACATTATGGGTGTGTAAATGTTGTTTGTGTTATCATTTGTTGTTTATTTTATCATTGTTGAGTGCCTACGTGCTCTTTGTTTACAGTTTTTTCTCTTATGTGTTACCGCTTTATAACTGGCATCATGTGCATAACCCGAGTCAATTCTTTCTGCAACAAGTTTTGTAGTACACGTTGTGTACACGACCAATAGTTGAGTCACCCTTATTTTAGGAGGGGGAGCCATCGACTGGTATGGAGTGGGTGGAAAGCTAAAGCAACCACTATCGACCATACGCTCCCCTAAACAGCCTTGTTAGTGAACCCCAGCGTAGGTCAGCCTTTAGGTCATGCTTATCTGCATCATATTGACATCTAGCGGGACCCACTTGGTCCTTTGTAGGAAACTCACCTCTAAGGCATCCCTACGTGCTAAATGTTGCATCTTTGAGGGTAACGAGGTCATTTGACAGACTGATTTGAGCAAAAGCATGAGTTAGAAGCAAAGTGTGTATACAAGAAAGTGCTGAAAAAAAAGAGAGAAAAAGAAAAGGTGAGCCAAAAAAAAAGTGTTTCGTAGTTTGTTTAGAGTTCTTTATGACTTTCGTTTTTCACAATTTAAAAATCCAAAAAAAATTTCAACCTTTTGCACTCATTTCCCGAAAAAATCCAAAAAAATCATCAGAAAGATTTTCCTTTGTCTCTTTAGTAAGCATTCACCATTGGAAAATTCAAAAAAGATTTTGTTTTACAATAGTAGGTTTTTATAAAAGAAAATTCAAAAATGGTAGAAGTTTTGTACATTTCTTATAACGAAAATACCCAAAAAGATTTTTATTCATAGTTGTTGGTGTCAGTTCTACGTGAAGTGTCATTTTGAAAACTAATTTTTTTTTAATTAACATTGTTTGTCAATTGTTTGTGGTCGTGTCGCTTAGGTTAGAGTTCAGTCGGTTGTCTAATCTTTATTTGTCCAATCTGGACGAACTACGCACCCCTGATTCTCCTCTTTCGGGATGTGAGATACGTAGGCAACCTATTGTTGGTTCGGGGATCTTATTTCAAATAATTCAAAAAATATTTCCTTCACTCTTCATTTAGAGTAGGTGTTTCATATACATCTTTAAAAGAAAACTACAAAAAGATTTTCCTTTAATAGGTTCAAGTTTCATTTTCACATGAAATTCAAAAATCAAAAACCCCAAAAGATTTTTCTTTGATCATAGGTTTCATTTTGTATAGGGATGTTAAACCTAAAAAATTCAAAAAGATTTTCGTCAATTATTTTAACAATTTGTTATTTTCTTTTTTTCTTAAAGTTTCAAGAAAAAGAGTTTAATTGGCCATTTTGGCAAAACTTCACGAACTACGCACACCTGATTCTCCTCTTTTGGGAGTGAGATACGTAGGCCCCCTTCTTGGGTTCGGTGATCTTTTCAAAAAAAAAGGAAAAAAAAAGAAAAAAAAGGTATTGAAAAAGTGTTGAACTCTAACACATTTGTTGCTTTTTGTTGAGTCAGTTTAAGGTAGTTGGTTTGTGACATTCTGGTTGATCCTTCACCTCACACCAAATCTAAAGGGTTAGTAGTGTCCAACAAAGATACAAAGAGTGACATCATGGATCAAACAAAAAATCAGGAAAATGAGAGTTTGAAGCAAGAGATTAGGTGGCTAAGATAACAAATGACAGAAATGCATCGAGCTTGGGCCAGTGGGTTGCCTCCTCCTCCATTTCCTTTTATTGATCCTACAAATACCTCGAGTTTTCCACCAAAATCTCAAAGTCAGTTTTCTACTATTGTTGATGCACTGCAACATGACTCAGAATTCATTCCAAGCCAAAAGCATCTCAATACTTCCACCACTTTTCCTCTAGCTCCTCAGCATAAGCCTGCTACATTCACAACACCACATATCGTCTGTGATCTTATTGATCAATCCTCTACTGGAACTTCCACACTGGCTCGCCCAACGGTTGGGCGTCCCCATGCAGCTAGTGAACCTATATTCAATACTCTTGGTGATCATTGTTAAACTCCTGAGCCTACTTTTATGTTAACTAGACCACCAAAATTTCTTAACAAGAAGTCCAGTGTGCCAGAAGAGTCGGAGAAAATGGTTGAAAAAATGAAGAGTGCAGAAAGTGTTATAAAAAATTCTCTAGGACCTACGGGTAAAGAAGATGTTTCATACAAAGACTGGGGCATGCCTTCAAGCGCTAACCTTCCTCCAATCTTTGAGATGTCGAAATTTGAGGAGCAAGATCGGCATGAGGAATCCGTGAAACATTTGGGACAATATTGCAATCAATTAAGGGAACCTGGAGGGAAGAAGAATGAGAGAGATGACACTGTTATTGTAGTTGGAGAACGGGCACATCCAAGAAGACGACGTCGTTTTTGCCGTCAGTCTCAAGCCCAAGTTCATACCCAAGCTCTCCATAATCACTCCCAAAATCCATTATACCCTGTTTCCCCACCTCCATATCTAGTATATTGCGCACAACCATATGTTCAACTCCCTCCTTACCCACAATGGCGCGCACCAACTCCTCAAAGTCATCCTTCAATTCTCCAAACATACCAAAGCTCTTCTAGGCCCGATGTTCGATCCAAGTTAAACAATGAAATGAGACAGTAATTAAGGGATAGTTTCACACCAACTGAGAGTCGTATGCCAGTTTATTTCAGAGATTGGCACAGCGAGGCATGATTACTCTTCTCCTTGGGTATACACCTGACCCGCATTCAAGAAGTTTTGATCCTAATGTACGATGTGCATATAATGCTGATGTTTAGGGTCACAATATTAAAGATTTTCGTGCTTTGAAAAGAGAAATTGAAAAGATGATTCAAGACAAATTGATTATGGTGCAGAACATTGACAGTGAGGATAACTCTAGTTATGCTGATATGCAAACCAGTGGCTAAGATGTCAGGTTGAGCAATTGAGAAGTCACCCCTCTCCCTACTAAGAAGAGGTCTGGTAGTTTTTTTTGTTTTATTTTCTATTATCCGAATTATTCCAGAGTTGTAGTTCGGGATCTATCTTGTTTTGTCCATTTGTCGTTATGTTCAAACCCTTCTATCTTTTATTTTAATTAAATGAAGTGCCCTTTTTTCCTTTGTGTTTTAAATGTGTTGTTTGTTTGTTTTCTTTACACAATACATTTTAGGTTAATTCTAGTGATATGACATACTAGCGGAATTTTTAGCCTGATCTTAAAATTCAATTTAAGCATGAACATTGAATCAGAGGGTTAAAGTTAGAAAAAGAGAGCATCTGAGAAAATAGGTAGTGTGCTGAGACATTTGGTGACAAGTTGAAGCCTTCTTTGAAAATTAAGGCAATTATTTTGAGAATCACAAGAATAACTTGGTTATCAATTGAAAAACATTGCTCAATTAGGTCAAATAGCGGATGTGTAATCCCGAGGGACAGAAAATTCAACTCTACGAAAGCATGAGTCATTTGATATGAGGAATGTACGACAAAAGTGGAGTGATATGTTGAACAAAGTGCAAGAGTAGTGACGCACAAACTCAGTTAAAGTTAATGCTTAAAAAATGTCACAAATGATCTTCATCTCTCACTTTCATATTGCATGATATGTACTTGCATTTTCAAGGATTGATATAACGAAGGCATTTCATTCCTCTATCCAAACATTGTGTCATCCTTTGTTTACCCCATTTGAGCTTTAGTCCTGTTTTCTTTCATACCCCTTTTTTGGAATCAAGATAGAGTTAGTAAAACTCAAAAGAAAAGTGTCGAGAAAAAAATGTGTCCAAAAGAAAAGAAAAGAAAAGAAAAGAAAAGAAAAGAAAAGAAAAGAAAAGAAAAGAAAAGAAAAAAAAAGAAAAAAAAAGAAAAGAGAAGAGTATCAAAAATAGGGTCATAAAAAAATCCCAAAGAGAAAAGAAAAAAAGAAGAAAAAGAAACAAAGATCAGAATCAAGCAAAAGAACAAGGTGCCAGAACTATGCATGACCTGATTCTCCTCTCTCGGGGGTGAGATACGTAGGCTGCCCTACTCCGGGCTCGGTCCAACCAAATAAAAAATTTAGATTCACCCAATCAAAAGAAACTGGGGCATGAGTTAATCCCCATTGTTTGAGTCGATTCCAAAAGTTGTAAATCCCACCCTACTTCAAGTGTCGTTTGGGCCTCATGTTATTCTTTCTTTCTAATCCTTTCTAAAATCCAAGTTACAACCAAAGAAAGACCTTCAGATCAATATTTGAGGATGTTAAGGCTAAGCATGCAAGGGATATGAGGATGCATTTGGGAACTACTTGTCTTCCTCAGCATAAGGAGTCAAGAGAGAAATAAAAATGAGAGTCTTATTAGTGAAAAACCTCATGGCCACCATAAGACGATGGTAAGTTGAGAGAGATAAAAATGAGAGAGTCTTATCAGTGAAAACCTCTCAGGCACTGTAAGATGATTGCGAGTTGAGAGAAATGAAAATAAGGGAATCTCATTGGTGAAAAACCCTCACGAATACCATAAGGCAATGGTGAGTTGAAAAAAAATGAGAGAGGATTCTTGGCGAAAACCCTTCAAGGTTTCACTAGCTGAATGAGGTCTTAAAGGCAATTGACCTAAGGAAACAACTCAGTTTCAAGCCCATTTAACTCAAGAACAATTGGTAGAAAGTTTGGATAAAAAGATCAGACAACTTAATCCAAAATGCATGGCATAATCATTAGAGTTGACTGTCATTTTTAGATAATTTTTTACTTCTTTATTTCAAATGGGGACATTCATTGTCTTTTCTTTCTTTTTCTTTTTTATTATTTTCTTTTATTTATTTTTCTTGAGTCAGCTATCCAAATAAAAATCATTGTCATTATTTTTCTCTTGTCTTTGAGTCTAGTCCGTGTCAAAACAAATGAGAAAAGATTTCAAAACTGGATACCAGCTTCTTTAATTGTACAAAGCAAGACAAACGCCCAGCACATGAAAGAAACAGGATTGCAAGTCAGAACAAGGGGTGCAGAAGGTTGTTGTCAACAAAAAATTTGGGGAAATTCGGGGAAATACCAAGATTTAAAGGGATTGTCTGAGAAACATAGCAAAGAAGAGATATTGTGTATGTTTCTGAGTCACTCTTAATCATCTGAGTTTGATTCAATGAAGCAACAAGTCAATGGCATATGCTAAGGGTTGAAATCAAGATCAAATGTGACCAGCGCAAGAGCGATCATCGCAAAAGCTAAAGCCGCAAACCAGCCACCACGTTTTATACTCACAAGTTTTCTTTGGTGAAATAGGAAATATATTACCTTCAAAGCAGGGACTTCAGAGCATAAATATCAAGGGCAACAATGCCTCACTTTTACCAATGCAGGAAGCAATGTTGCTGCCCAGGTTTGATAATCAAATCATGGTAAAAAATCATCATCTTATATCCCTCGGAGACACACTTTCTTTTCCAGGGATTTCAGTATTCATTTGCTAGGTGATACACTTCTTAAATTGAACATTCACTCCTAGGAGATGTACCTTTTAGTTGAGTCGTTCCTTTGATTCCTAGAAGACGTACCTTTTAGTTGAGTCATCTCCCTTGATTCCTATAAGACGTACCTTTTAGTCGAGTCATTCCCTTTGACCCCTAGAAGACGTACCTTTTAGTCGAGTCAATCCCCTTGACCCCTAGAAGACGTACCTTTTAGTCCAGTCATTCCCCTGATTCCTATAAGATGTACCTTTTAGTTGAGCTATCCCTTAAGATTCTTATGAGACGTACCTTTTAGTCGAGTCGATCCCCGTTGACCCCTAGAAGACGTACCTTTTAGTCGAGGCATTCCTTTTGATTCCTATAAGGCATACCTTTTTAGCCGAGTCATTTTTCTCTGATTCCTAGAAGACGTACCTTTTAGTCGAGTCACTCCCTTTGATTCCTATAAGATGTACCTTTTAGTTGAGTCATCCCCTTTGATTCCTATAAGACGTACCTTTTAGTCGAGTCATATCCCTTGATTCCTATAAGACGTATCTTTTAGTCGAGTCATCCCCCTTGATTCCAATAAGACGTACCCTTTAGTCGAGTCATTTCCCTAGATTCCTATAAGACGTACCTTTTAGTCGAGTCATCTCCCTTTGATTCCTATAAGATGTACTTTTTAGTCGAGTCATCTCCCTTTGATTCCTATAAGATGTACCTTTTAGTCGAGTCATCCCCCTTGATTCCTATAAGACGTACCTTTTAGTCGAGTCATCCCCCTTAATTCCTATAAGACGTACCTTTTAGTCGAGTCATCTCCCTTTGATTCCTATAAGATGTTCCTTTTAGTCAAGTCATTCCCTTTGACCCCTAGAAGACATACTTTTTAGTCGAGTCATTCCCCTTGACCCCTAGAAGACGTACCTTTTAGTCGAGTCATTCCCTTTGATTCCTATAAGACGTACCTTTTAGTCGAGTCATCCCCTTTGATTCCTATAAGATGTACCTTCTAGTCAAATCATTCTAATTAACTCATAGAAGATGTATTTCTTTATTTGGGATAATTTTTTTTTCAGTTTTGATGTAATTTCAGGAGCCTGCCCGAAGCACAGGGCGAATAAATGGAAAACCAAGAAACAGGGTGAAGAAATTGAAAACATAGAAACAAGGTGAAGCAGTTGAAAAACAAGCAGCAAGAGGAACAAAATTGAAAGTCAAATTGAAAAATAGCAAGGCAGGAGCCCGCCTGAAGAACAGGGTGATGAAATTTAAAGCATAACAATAAGTTGATGAAATAGCAAGTCAGGAACCCGTCGGAAGAATAGGGTGATGAAATTGAAAGCATAACAATAAGTTGATAAAATAGTAAGTCAGGAACCCGCCTGGAGAACAGGGTGTAGAAATTGAAAGCATAGAAACAAGCTGATGAACTAGCAAGTCAGGAACCCGCTTGGAGAACAGGGTGAAGAAATTGAAAGGCAAGCAACAAGTGATGAAATTGCAAGTCAGGAGCCGGCTTGAAGAATAGGGTGATGAAACGCAAGTCAAGAGTTCAAAAGAAGTTGCATAGATAGGACTTTTGTAATTTCATTTATGTTTTTAACTTGTAATTTTCATTTTTGATGTAATAACAGAGCCGCGGACCGAAACCTCGATGGGACCTCACTCGACTCTCCAACTCGGTATAGTCCATCTTCTTCCAATTCTTTGAGATATGTGTCGATTGAATCCTTCATAACTTGAGTAGGTAAGATGTCCTAAGTCAAGTCTCGATAGCTCTTCTTCCTTCTGTTTCTTTCCTTGAATAATAGTCGGGACAAAATTTTATCTTGTTGTCTACTTCTTTGTCTGAAAACACTTCGTGTTTACATTCAAAGGGGGCAAGATGTAGACACCTAATTTCGTCCCTCCCCGATATCATTATTACCCATTTTTACCTTATCCTACCATGTACTCCCAACCCCTGTGATAATCCCTCCACAAAATGACAAAAATAACAATCCCCTAGCTAATTTTATCTTATCCTAACAACCTACCCAATCAAAATAAACCACATCACACCCTACCCTTACCCCCACCTCACTACCCCACCTACCCTACCCCACAACCCCACAATTCCATAGGCATATATACAATAAAAAAGGAAATCATCAGGGAGGACCAATTTTTACATTCCAAAGAATTCCATATATACACGTCTCATACACACGAAAAGGGAAATTTTTTGGGGAACCAGCTTCATCTCTTCTCCTCTTCTCTTCACACACTCACAACAACACCATATACAATCATAGACCATCCCACTCACAATAATAATTCCATACACGCTCACGCAGAGTAATTAGAGAGAGAGATCGGAATTGAGAATAGAGAGAGGGAGAGAGCTGCAAAAGAGTGAGAGAGATTCACGGGAGAGAACTTTTTTCGGTAAGTTCTCACCGGAAAAATGCTGCTACCGCCCTTTCTTCTCCATTTCGTTCATTGTTGGGGCTCGTTGGAGCTTCGACGATACAAAAATTAAACCCAACCATCATCCCGTCATCTTCCTGTCGCTATTGGGGGTCGCCGGAGCTCCGGTCGACCCATAGCAGTCCAAGTCCCGCAACAAAACAAGTCAACCGATCTTTTGGATTTGGTTCCGGCGAAATCTGTTACGGATTCTTGATATTTTAATATTTTGGGTCTGTTTTGGCGATTAAACCGAGTTCGGGATCAAGTTTTGTGAGTTTAGGTCCGGTTTAAGGTTCAGTGGCGCTCTAATCAAGTAACCCGATTTGATCGAAATAAAGTCGTCATTTGAGGTCCAATTCTTCAACTCTATTCTTCTCATATTTTACCCTCACGTGATGCGTTGATGTTATGAATATGAATGATTTGTTGTTTGGTATATTTGAATCTTTGTTGTGTGTTGGTTGACATTGGTTTCGAACTTTGAACACTTGAATTGATAATCGAAGCATGCGATAATTTGGTTGATGGATCGGGGGATCGAAATTTGATAAAAGATGGATAAATTAGCTGCTTTGATTCATTGTCATTGTTAATTTTTCATCGAATTGTCAATTTCGCGATAGTATCATGATAGGTCGAACGGGGTAGGCAACAATAGGCTCGGGTAAGCAAATTGAGAACTTGTGGATTATGGAATATTCAAAATATATGTTGAATGGATTTGTTTTATCGCCTTTGACTCAATTGTACTCATTTGGCCGGGGAATTTCCCAAGGTATCTGTATTGCCTTATCCGAGGAATGCCCCGAGAAAGTTGTACCGGAAGATGGCGCACGATCAAGGACCGGAACGTCGTCGGGTGGAGTTTAGTTTAGAATAGAATAGGATTTATATTTCTGTATTTTTATTTTGGAACTGTATAATTCAGACTGGACACTACACTTCTGGATTTGTTTTATTTTGTGTGTTCGATTGATTATCTCATGTGTTTTGTGTGATTTATACATTTGTAGTGTCAAATTAGCCGATACGCTTCATCAAGCGATCGTGGTCAAACCACGGGATCGAGGGGTGCCTAACACCTTCCCCTCGGTCAACAGAATTCCTTAGCCGGAATCTTTGTTCGCGGATCAGTTTTAGAGTCAAAACCATTTTGAAAAGGATTTTCAAAGGTGACTTGGCACACCCAATTATTTCAAGTGGCGACTCTGAGTTTTCATGCAAATAATCCTTTTCGAAATAACTTTTCATCTTTTGTCACTTCAATAATAAAAACCCTTTCAAAACTAAAATATAATCTTTTTTTGGTTAAAAACGGGGTGTGACAAAAGGATGGGCTGCTGATTAGTTTTTATGTTGGGCCAATTTTGTGGCCCAAAAAAAATGCATGGGTAGAAATTTGGTCATTTAAAAAAGGCCGAATTAAATTAAGTTTTAGCCAATTTTATTTAAATGTTAACCAAATTGGATATCAATTTGATCAATCGCATGGCAATTGTGATCAATTCGATTTCAATTATGGTCAAATTATATAAATTAACTAAATTTAATCGAGATTCGATACAAATTAGTACCTTGTTTAGTCTTGAACTTCTTGATTCAATAAAATTGAATAAATATTTCTCCAAATAAATTATTTTTTGGAATAAATCATATTTAAATCAAGATTTTAATTATTATATTTATTTTTCAGTATGTTCCTTAATTAAAATCCGATATCCTATAGAATAAATATTTAAGTAATCAAATTACATAATATCGTATAATTGAACACGATAATATATAATAGCTACTTTAAATGACAAAATTACGTACAAATATATTTTGAATTTTTTTTTATTCGGATGAAATAAATATTTTGATTTTATTAAAAATTGAAGAAACTCAGGATTAAAATTAGTTGTTGAGGGCAAAAATTAGGTGTCAACCACTGCCCTCTCCTTTTGGGTAGGGTGGATGCAAGTTACCCTGGGCAAAAGGAGGTTGACGTTCCTAAGTTTTGTCCGACCACAAATTCGAATCTGAAAGAGGATGACTTTTGCACGATTTTCATGGATTTATGGCCGGACCCTGGTATCAGGTTTCCTACATATCTCAGGTAACATGAGAATTCAGGCCACTTGTAGTTCATAAATCTCGATTATAAGCATGATTTTTAAGAAAATTCACAAGCTATCTCGGTTTTAGAGTTTTTGATAAAACCGAAAAGCCGTGAAATGTAGGGATTTAGGGTGAGGTTGGAATGCAGTTGAGTTTTATACACATATCCCAACCTACGTATCCTTAAAATTTTAGGAAATCAGACTACTTGTAGTTCGACTCGATAGGTAGAAAAGATAGTCTTTTATTTCCGACGATCTTCAGCTCATGATGAGTGACAAGTTGTTCGAATTATGGAAAAGAGGCTTGTAATCACTTAACCATGAATGTGGGATCCTTCACATCCATAGGTAAGAACTTACCTGGACATAATTTTCATAACTCTAGGTGTCCTATCACTCGAATTTGAAAGAAAAAGAAGTTTACCCTCGATATGAGTTTAGAATTATCCCGAAGGTGAAGCGAAAACCAAAATATTCTGAAAATACCCACATGCCTTCTAATAGGGGTGTGGTTAGATAGTGGTGGTGATCATTCTTTAGCTTACGTCCAGAGAGTTTGACGTCCCTCTCTAGACTATGTCCCGTTTTGCTTCTAAGAAAGAGTTCCATATTCTGTTGCGTCCTTTTTGGAGTCGTCCGCACCTGTGGTTTTGATTTGAGATTTTTCATCCTCTCGGATGCTCTCGACAATATCTCAAACAAAAATTATTAGTAATAAACACAATTCACGAAAGAGATGTATAGCATTTTACCATATCTCCACGTGAGTTGTTGCCTAAAAAGAGAAGTTATCCTTTCTTGTACCTATTTGGGATGAAATAACTAGCAACAACACAAAAACCCTCTTAGTTGTTGTATAATTATGACATTTTTCGGTTTAATATGTCTTCGAAGTGGGGACACCGACGATACTTTCAGCAGAACGGTCCCTACAATCGTGTAATCTTATGCTGGTGTGGCAACCCTTTTGGTTACCTATATCACTTGTTGTACGTGGAATGATAACCTCTTTGGTGATAGCCAATAATTCTTTGCATGTGATCTCGGGTAAGTCTTGCGCATCTTTGTATCGATACGACTTATAGCTTTCCCTTGAATTGAAAATCTTTGGATAAACTTGCCCATTATTTGATGTTGGATACGAGGTGACTTACAGATATCCTTTGAATTTCTAGCCTTTAGGTAATCCTACACATTATCCATCCTTGGATAAGATATGACTTACATATATCCCTCCAATCATTATCTCTCTGGTATTCGAGCACATCATCCGACCTTGGATATAATATGACTTACAGATATGTCTCAAATTGCTAGTCTTTGGGTAATCCTGCACATAATTGATCTTGGATATGACTCGGATTATAGAGAACCCTTAGACATTATCAATTTGATAATCTTGCATATTCTCCAGTAAGGATTTAGTTGCAACTTACGGATAACCTAGAACTATAGATTTTTGGGTGACCTTGCACACTATCCAGTTAGGATGTTGTTGTGGCTTACGGATGACCTATAGGCTATCAATTCATAGGTGATCTTGCACACTATCCTATTTCAAATAATATGACTTATAGATGACCCTCAAATTATCTACTTCTAGGAAATCCCATATATCGCTCGTCTTCAGATAGCAACTTAATGGCGTCCCTTCAAATCACGTGCTCTTGATGCATTCAGATGCTGATTCATAAAAAGATGAAATATCCTCGACGCCAACATTTGTGTCTAGTGTGTAAACAAATATTAAATGATGATGATATCCTCGATGCCAGCGTTTATGTATTGCATGTCAACAGATATTGAATGGCCCTCTTGGCAATAATATGAAATGGCCCTCTCGGCCGTGATATGAATGGACCTCTTGGCAATGATATGAAATGGCCCTCTTGGCAATGATATGAAATGGCCTTCTTGGCAATGATATGAAATGGACCTTTTGGCAATAATATGAAATGGCCCTTTTGGCAATGATATGAATGGCCCTCTTGGCAATGATATGTAATGACCCTCTTGGCAATTATATGAATGGCCCTCTTAGCGATTTGAAAACAGTTTTACCTGAGTTCGTTTGTCTGTGTCTTTCTTTCTACATGTACCTGTACTCAAGATAGACAATTAGTAGAAAAAAAGCCGCTTTTGCTAGAGACCATCTTTTGAGAAAAATTCTAAATACAATGTTTGTAAAGAAAAGAAGACGCCTTTGTTTGTCTTCCATGATCTCAAGAAATGAGATGGAAAATTCAAAAGGTCATCGATAAATGGGTGTTGAGCCCATTTTTGGGCTACCAAAAGTACCGTTCTTAAGCATTATAGGCTCTGGCATGGCTCCAGACTTGCTTGGGGATTTTTCGAACGAAACACTCATTTTTGTGTATCGATCCCTGCATCCACAGAGAAATGATTAGTTTGAATAAAACTACTCCGTGTCGACCTTCTTCGATCCTTGATTTTCTCCTCGCCATCTTTCAGGTGCCCCGTCACATTGGTACCTCCACCCTGGGTCCTTGCACCCATAGACGCCCAGGCAATCACTAAGTAAAAGATTTGTAAAGATTTTTTTTTCAAAAGTAGTCTTATTTTTAGCAAATAGTTTTGAAAGTATTTGTAAAATCTTTAGAAAATCTCTGTCAGTTATGTCATGTACTAGCTCAACGAACGTCTTCCTCATGGCTTTGACTATATCCGACGGATGATTTCCATAACTCATGATCATTGTCGGAGGGTTCTTAAAATAGTTCTGTCATAGCCAAAAATTGAGTCTACCTAGACTTTGTCGCAGTTGGTGGCTTCAAAAGCTTGGATTTAACCTCTGGTGCCGGGGAATTTGAAATATATTGTAGTACTTGGTGGAAATTTTGAGGCCTCCCTCAAAATTTCTGCCCCAGTTTAAAGTAGTCTGAGATGATATCATCTCGAGTGAATCTGAAGTCTTTGCTGATCTTCATTCTCTTTGTTGGATGTTGATCTTCTCTTGTGAATTTTTGAGATTCCTTCTCAAAAATTCTGCCCCAGTTTCCATTTCCTGGGGTTATATGACCGAGTCGTTGGGGCGCCTACGTATCCCGTTGAAGCAGGAATCAGGTCAAACGTAGTTCAGGACTATGCTAGGGATATACAGAAAGAAATTAATGGGTTGACTGAAGCTGACATAGGCCGCCTACGTATCCTTTTCTTGGGAATTCAGGTCAAATGTGTTCGTACATAAAAGGAAAGGATAAAATTTCCTAAGGGGTTGACCAAAGTCGACATAGGCCGCCTACGTATCCCTTTTTTGGGAATTCAGGTCAAACGTAGTTCGTATATAAAAGAAAAGGGGTTCTAGGCAATTACACACTAGAAAACAACATTATTACAAAGGTGATTACAAGTAAACTAAGGAAACACAAAAACTATAACATCTTTCAAGCACAATATCTCTTTAGTACATCAGAATTGATTAGTTTAGTTCACTCTTGACCATCTATGTCAGGTACGATTAGGGATCTTCCAGGTTGGGCTTATTTTGGTTTTCACATTCCTCTATACCTTCAATTAATTGTTCCTCATCACCTTTTTCTATTTATCATTATTTCCTACGCTTTGTTCGTCTAACCCTTGACATGACATGACATGACATGACATTGACAGGTTTTTAAATTATTTCTACCAAAATAAACCATGCTAGATAATCATATTTAAAAAATAGCTTCTTAAATAAAGGGAGGCCTTTTGGAATATAAATAAAAACTATGGCTCATGACCCACATAAATATGGGCCCAGCCTTTTTGAAAGTTGTAAAACACGAAGTGAAAATTTGATACATAAAAGGGTGTATCATGGGGCCTTCTCTGGATCATTATCAATTTTAAAAACTATTAGTAATTTCCCTTTCATCTACCACGATGGGTGACGGGTTATGAGTGGAGTGGAGGTTCAGTTTTGTAAGTCCTCCCCTGGTGCAATCTTTTTCACCCCACCGAACTTTGGGAAATCATCTGGTAGAGCATTGCATCCTTCAAACAGATCTCCTATCCCATCCCCAATACAATCTTCGTTTGACATCTTATGTACAGGAAATGACTGGTACAAGAGCAGCAAGGGCCTAAACAGACTCTTCTTTGAATTATCTTCGATCTCATCTTCCTTTCTTGGTTGGTACTCTATTCCATGCTTAAAAGATTTTTCTGGGACCATAACAGGCTCGATAATTCTTTCTAAATCCTTACTTAAGGCGTCCATAACTTCCTCTATCTTCTCTACCTCTTCTGTTCTTTTGAGTCCTTCTAAATTTACCTTAGTGATGGCCTTTCTAGACGTCCAGTCACCCTCTATTTCAATCATATTAATAGTAGGTCCCCCATGGTTAGGTAATAGATTACTGTTAACATTTGGTGTCGGCAACTGAAGCGTGATAACCTTCTGATCAATCAAATCTTGGATCTTATGTTTCAAGTTAATACAATCCTTAGTACTGTGCCCCGCTGCTCCTGAATGATAGGCACAATTTTGATCGGGATGATAAAACCGAGAGTTGGGATTGATAGGCTTTGGCTGGATCGGTTGCAAATAACCAGCTTTCATCAATCTTTCGAAGAGCTGGGTATGACTTTCAGCTAGCGGCGTGAAGTTTCAGAGAGGTTTCTTTTCAAAGTTTGGACGTGGATGGTTATAATGGTTCTGATTTATAGGAGGAGGTACTTGACGATAATTTGGAGATGTTTAGATGTTTGTTTGGTTATTTGGAAAAGTAGCTTAAGTATGAGGCTGATAATTTGGCTGTGGAACTTGGCACTGGGGTAAAATATTTGGAATTAGAGCTTGACATTGGGGTTGAGCGTAGAATACAGACTAAAAACTTGGTGACGATGATGAGGAAAGAATATTCCTAGTCTTGAATTTCCTCTTTAACTTATCAATAAAATTAGTAGAGACTGCAGTCGCATCCTCTCTTTTCTTCTTTGAGAATGCAGAGAATTCAGATGATGTTGGGTTTTTGGCAATTTTTCCTGTTCGAATGCCTTCCTCTAACGATTCCCCAATCTTTACTAAATCTGCGAAAGTTTCTCGGACCGTGGATACTATCCTGGTATAAAATTCTCCTTCCCGTGCGCGAGAGAAAACCGATACCATTTCTTCCTCAGACATGGGAGGTTGTACTTTAGCAACTTCTTTTCTCCAACGAATGGCGTAGTCTCAAAAACACTCATTATTCTTCTGTTTGATCCAGTCTAGTGAGTATCGGTCAGGGACTATCTCAATGTTAAATGCAAACCTGTCAATGAAACCCTTGGCCAATTCTTTCCAACCAGTCCATCTTTTTAGTTCCTGAGACATGAACCATTCTAAGGCTTCGCCACTTAAACTCCGGCTAAACAAATGCATCAATAATGCATCATTTTTCCCTACCCCTACTATTTGATCACAATACCTTCTCAGATGAGCTATTGGATTTCCGGTTCCATCGAACACTTCAAAGTTAGGGACCTTATACCCTTCTGGTAGATCTATTCCAGGGTGAACACATAAATCATCATACCCTAAACCGTCGTGGTCCCTCACTCCATGATATTCTTTGATCCTCATAATCTCTTCATTCATAGCTAGCAACTTCAGTTCATTCTCGGTCCTCTACTCTTTCTCTTTCTTCTCATAATGGTCCACCTCAGGATTAGGAAGGGAATTATAGATGTCAGGGGATATGATGGCATCAGGAGGATTTGGAAGGGAGGCTTGATTTTGCAGATGAAAGGAAGTTGGTTGGTAGGTGGGCAGGATATTTTGGAAATTGGAAAGGTTCTGTTGAATTTACGAGTAGCTTGGTGGAATCTGAGAAGGATTTTGCGGATTTGGAAATGAATTTGGTGGATTCAGGGATAGATTTGATGGATTTTGCGGGTTTGGGAGTGAATCTTGTGGATTTGGGAATGAATTTTCTTGATTTGAAAATGTGTTTTGGGGATTTAGGAATGGATTCAGAGATGGGTTTTGTGGGGTTAGAGATGGATTTTGTGGATGGTAGGCATCTGGGTTATTTTTGCGAATGGTGTTTTGGATAAATGGAGGAGCGGAGACGGACGATATGTTATTTGGTCGATTCCTGAGAATAGGTGTACTGAGGGGAGAAATTTAGAGTGGAGTCTCGTGTCCTCCTGGAGCGGGGACATTGATGATGATGGACAGGTTAGCCAAATCTCGAGTGCGATTTATTTCCTTCTGAAGCATTTCTAACTTTCTTGCGAGTTCCGCAATCATCTCACTCTATTCCGCTATTACATTGTCCCTAATGGTCAATGTGTTTTCTTCGTCATTTCCAGTAATTTTTGAATGATGGTCAGAGGATGGGATTTTGTGTGCTTTTGACCAGGTGAAGTAGGGATGTTCTGCCAGCTTATTTCAACACGGAGTAGTTTTCTATTATCTATAAAGTAAAACAACTCAAAGGCAAATGTGTTAGTTTCCACATGTGATAAGCAATGCAAAAACTTGACAAGAAATAGCCACGTAGAGTCATTTGTGTCATAGCCAAATTCATCCATAGGAGCATAGAGGATAAACTTGCCTTTGATCCAAACAAATGCACATAAACACATAATACAGTTATATCACATAAAAACATTATAATAATGCGTATCCTAACTGGGGTGACCCTTTTGAGCCAAGAGTTTGGGCCTAACGATTTTTGAAGAAAAATATATGCTTTCTTAAGGTCAATCCATTATCCCCCAACTTTTATAGAAACTAAAAGGGCATAAATGCCTACAAAAGATAACAAAAGAGGGATACAATCTTTAGGGAAAAGGAAATAACATGAAAGAAGACACATTCCCACACACAGGGGATAGAAATACTAATTCCTAAGTGCTTCTTCTATCAGCCTTTACCTTCTTAGCTTCGTCCATTTCTTATATTGGTGACGTCCCTTGACGTTCAAACTGTGCCTTAGATACAACCTCCCAAATTGATCAATTTCTTGCTTAACTTGCTCCAATTCTTCTTACGAAGTAAGAAAATCAAGCTTTTGCCCGACTCTCAAAGGATAATGGATTGAATTAGACAGGCATACATTTTCTTCAACACATAAATATGATTTGTCTATAATTGACTGGGGTTCAATAGACGCAGGGCAGGTTTTCTAATGGGCCCAATACCCCGCTCGAGTACTGGATTGTACTAGGCTCATGCCTAAAATAGGGTTTTGGTTTCGTTCTATCCTAGGTGTCTAGAGTGGGTTTGAACACTGGTTCTCAAGCGGAAAACTTGAGTTTGAAAATACGAACAACCATCAGACGACTCACGTGCTAATAAGCCGTTCGTATTTCCAACACATTTTTGGAATTGAACAACAGGGGCCGGGACATCCACGAAACCCCAAAACAGTTTAAATAATGCAGGAATATGACATGAGATGTGACAGTTAAGCTTTACAGAATTGAAACATACAAATACATAAACAGTTAATCAAAAGTCAAAATCAAACATTTGGTTAGAACCTAGTTAAAAATCCTCAGCAGAGTCGCCATTTATGTTTTGCGGAAATTTTGACTTTTGAGAAGAGTCGCCACTTAATTTTGAAAAGGAATTAAGAAACCTTTAGAGAGTTACTTCAAATGATCCAAAATAGAAAAATCGTTTTAAGTTAGAGATTCTAGATAAGCGGTTCCTATTAACATTTTAGGAAGGTGTTAGGCACCTAAAACGTCCGCTAACTTGCGGTTATCCGGAGTATTTGAAAACATCTTTAGATTAACTTCTAAAAAGATTAATTTGTTGAAAAATGATCGATTTTTTAGCAAAGACTTGTGTAAAATAGATTTAGGCGGCTTAGTAGGGATTTTAACTAAGTCTAAACAAAACGAATAAGCAAATAAACACATAAAAGGGGAAAGGGAGGAGAAAGTAAGGGATTTAGGCCATTGGGCCCAAATCAACAAGACCTGTCCTAGTCTAGTTTTTGAGACTTTGGCTCGAGTCTTGCTCCACCTGTATTAAATACAACTTTGGCTTCGAGCCCCAAATGAATAAATAAGGAAAATAATAAAATAAATAAATAATTAATAAATGAGACTTTTGAGTGTCTTAGCCGCTTCAAGTGTGAGCCTTTAACCCCTTCTTCTTCGTTCGACTCCTTATAGCCACGCGCTATGTAATCGGCTTTTGAACTTTCTTTTGAATCCGACTCGAAAGATGTGCCATGTTGGTCCATGACGAAATGTGAAAGGAAGGAGTCCGTTTGGACTCCAAGATGAATTCATGCAAAGAGAGAAAAAAAGAAAAAAGAATTAATAAATGCCCAAACTTTAACAATCTACAAGCTATAGGATTTATGTTTCATCTAAATATATTCATACACAGGTAAAATGCAACAGAAGCAAAATTCATGAAGTTCAAAGAAGATAATCATAAACAATTAATTAAAGCAATACCGACTAAAACTCAAAACATGGCTTCTTATGGCTCTTAGCAAATAAAACTAATAAATTATTATTCTAATGTTACGGAAAGATTCACAAACATGAAGAAAATCTATAAATTAGTCGTGGAAAGTTGTAATAGACCCGAGCACGAGCACAACATAAAAGAAAACATTCAACCTTAGATGGGTTACTACCTCTTAAACAAGATTCGATAATCTTAGTTCCTTATGACCTAGAGAAATAACGGATGAGATTTGTTTAAGTAACCAAACTACTAGTCTTGAAAATATCTATCTTTTAAAACACAGTCATACTAAAGTAGGCAACAAAATTAAACTTTTATAATTATAGGATCACAAACATGGTTACAAAAGCATGAGAAAACAGGGAAATGAAAGCTTGACATTAATCAAAATCTTGTGGGAAAAGACTCAAAACATGCAATATCACTAACCACAATAAACAAAAACTGATCAGAAGTAGGCAAAAGAAACACATATACCAAATTCATCCTACTCATCTTTTTTGACACGCCAAAAGGATCTTTTATATATCAAAAGTGTCATGGAGGAGTCCTCGAATGAAATACCCCTCATTTATGAATCAAAGAACCAAGAAGGATATTCTACTGTATTTGAAAGAGTAAGTTGGAGTAGAAATTAACAATACTACGAATAAGTAAGTTAGGCTGAAACAGTGATCTCAACAACAATATGACTAAGACAACACAAAGCAACAGACAAAGGGGTCAAAATGACAAACTAAGGGAAAATAATTTAGACTAACACGAGCGAAAGAAAATAGTTAAATTGATGCTAGCAACCACTATTAAGATGAAAGTCGTTAATTGAAGGAGAACGAGAGATTAAATCATAAGCAACACACAAGACAAAATAATGGGTGGATAATTAACTGATGATATCAAGGTTTAGACAACAGATTGCAAAGCCGAGGAAAGTAAAATGAAGCTAAAATCACGGATCAAACAATTAAGACAAAAGTTAGCCTAACACAACAAGAAACACTAAATCAAAATAGCGAACTAGAAACGAAAGACGGAATTTTGACAATATATATATGCTGATTCATACCATAAACCTACAGGTGACCAACAAAATCAATTAAGAGACCGTATATTCAACATAATCGCACAAAAATTACGACATGAACACTGATTCCATGAAATAACGCAATAAATCAAAAACTAATCCTAAGGCCATCATAGCCATCTATAGCTACTCCCAGCAAACAAACGACATTATAATTACATTATAAAGAAGGGGATGAAGAAACGATGACAGAAGTAAAAATAACAAAGGGTGTTTACCTCTTTCGGAGCAGCAAAATGGGACAACGAGCTAACACCGAACTCTATCCCCACCGGAGGATTATTTCGCCACTCCGAAAGCTCCGAGCAGCCCCCAACCCTCCTCGGGAAGAAGAAAATTTTATACTCAAATAAAAATATACTGATTTTTTGCTCAAAATGTTTTTTTGCACCTTCCAAGACTTGTCCTTTTTGCTCAATAGTGAGACCTTTATATAGAGAACAAAATAGGGTCCTTTTTTGAGCTCCACCAATGTGGGATTAGGAAAATTGGGAGGTATTTTGGGTTTTTTCTAAAGGGTAATTTTGAATTTTGAAAAAGGGATAAGAATAATCAGTTGTAATTGTATGAATTCGTATAAATCAGCCGTTTGGGATGACACCTTAACACCTTCTAGAAGTTTCAACCATTTTTCTGAGAAAATCAAAGCAGGAAAAAGGCTTACGAGTTATTGTTGGTTGAAAACGGGTCACAGATTGGGTTTTTGCCGATTATGAGTTTGGGTCTGGGTCGAGTCGGCGTGGGTCGCCGTTGCTAGAGTTGGGTCGGTGGATGCTGGCATCAGGTTTGCCATTGTTGTCGTTCAATCACTGTTCTTTGCGATTTTGGTTATGTTGTTGATTGGGTTTTGCTGCTCTTGTTTTCTGAAGTTTAAAGAGAGGGGCTATTGAGAGTGTGGGTCGGGTATAGAGTTTCAAAGTGGGCTGGTGGGTGAAAATAAAAGGATGGGATGCTGATTAATTGTTATGTTGGGCCAATTTTGTGGCCTAAAAAAATGCATGGGTAGAAATTTGGTCATTTAAAAAAGGCTGAATTAAATTAATTTTTAGCTAATTTTATTTAAATGTTAACCAAATTGGTTATCAATTTGATCAATCGCATGGCAATTGTGATCAATTTGATTTCAATTATGGTCAAATTTGATAAATTGACTAAATTTAATCGAGATTCGATACAAATTAGTACCTTGTTTAATCTTGAACTTCTTGATTCAATAAAATTGAATAAATATTTCTCCAAATAAATTATTTTTTTGGAATAAATCATATTTAAATCAAGATTTTAATTATTATATTTATTTTCAGTATGTTCCTTAATTAAAATTCGATATCCTTTAGAATAAATATTTAAGTAATCAAATTACATAATATCGTATAATTGAACACGATAATATATAATAGCTACTTAAAATGACAAAATTACGTACAAATATATTTTGAATTTTTTTTTATTCGGATGAAATAAATATTTTGATTTTATTAAAAATTGAAGAAACTCAGAATTAAAATTAGTTGTGGAGGGAAAAAATTAGGTGTCAACACTTCTCATATTGTGCATCTGTAAAAGTATGCATACCTGCACTAGAAGTAGGGTTATTTGATGCTCCATGCTTAGTGACATAAGACTTTCTACCCTTAGTCATAACATTTTTTGCGGCAAAGGTTCTCTTTCTGTCAAAATGAGAGTCACAGGATTTACTCTCAAGGTATGAATTATATGACTTTCTGTCAGCACTCCCAAAGTAACTTTTTCTTTTGAATTCAACATCATGAGCCTTCTTATGATTGTCTGGCTATACAGGATGCCCTCTCAACCAATAATAATCTTCCTTGGCATGACCTCCTCTGCCACAGTGATTATATTTGATGAAAGGTTTCTTACCCTTATAGGGATAGCCTCGAGTGAACTGTATAGCTAAAGGTTCTCCTTTCCCTCCCAATGCTGGAAAGGGACAAGATCTTTGACTCCCATCTTCATTAATTAGAGCATAAGCCCGATTCAGAGAAGGTGCTACTGTTTTTAACAATAGTTGTCTTCAAACTTGGTCATATGATTCATTCAATCCATTGAGAAATTGCATTAATCTTTGCCTCTATAAATGCTCAATGTACTCCTTTGATTCCACACAATCACAGCCTGGTGTAGGAACCAAATCATCAATGAGTAAAATACACAGCTACAGAATATATGCCCTGAGAAATTATGGCAATTTCACCATGCAATTGAAAAATACGAACGCGGTTCACTTTATCAAAACGCTCTTTCAGGTCCTCCCACACCAGATGCGCACTCGATGAGTACAAAATTCCACTAAGGAGGCTCGCAGAGACTGTATTCATGATCTATGAAAGGACGATTGCGTTGCAGATCTCTCAATCTTCATGCAATTCAGTACTAAATTGTTCTCTTTTGCAAATACCCATAACAAAACCCAGT
Organism: Capsicum pubescens; assembly: GCA_030864215.1. Classification (NCBI taxonomy): domain Eukaryota; kingdom Viridiplantae; phylum Streptophyta; class Magnoliopsida; order Solanales; family Solanaceae; genus Capsicum; species Capsicum pubescens. The sequence continues at coordinate 172,473,452 of CM061548.1, read as the reverse complement.
TTCCTTTTACTTTGCAATGCGATCGTTATCGAATGCTGCCATAACCCATAATTTTCCGATCCAGTTGATTTGATAGGAATTAATATCGATCACGGTGTGTTGGATGAATGAACATACAAGGGATGAGTATTGCTCACCTTTTCTGCAGACATTGCAGGTAATTCCTCAGGGGAAGCTGAGGTAGATTGAAATTCCAGTGCCATTTGGAAATTGCAACTGACAAAAAAAACTCTTATTGAGAACTGTTAAGTAAGTGATCCCAGTCACGTTGCTCGTTACTGCTCTGATACCATGTTATTTTCTATGAATTCAAGCTTCTACCATGGCTGAAACTGAAAATGTAGCTAGGAGTAGAGGAAGAAGAAGATATTTTGATATATTGGGAAAGCAGTTACAACAAATACAACTACCTCTATTTATAGAGGAGTAGTTGCATACTACAGTTGTGTATAACTCAACACAATTAGTTACATGTTCAAGCTAACCTTCTCTAATTATTGGCTAATCATCACTCTTATAAGAAAATAGCCAGCTCACCATCCAATTCACTTCAATAGAAATCAAACTCAATTATATCTCAGTATGATATATTAATTATCGTAATCTTAAATCATCTCAAGTTTCAGTCAAAGATAGATCAAGAATTTATATTTTATGAGTTCAAACTTTTAAGAATTTTAGCACCGAACTCATTGTATATTTAAAGTTATGAGTTCATATATCTATTAGTCATCACAATTTTAATATTTCTTTACACAATAATTTGTACTCTGTGTCGAAAGTTATAGGCTCAAACTGGTCGTACCTATGTGTACATTCACCCTGATTTAGTCGATGATCGGTATAATAGTTTGAAAGAAAACAACAGAAAAATATTTCGTTGAAACATTATTATAGGTAATTAAACTTTATATAAACATGACACTATATAAAAATTATTTTTGAAAATTCAATTTTAATCCCATAATCCACAATATAAGGCTTTTCTTATGTATTTACAATAAAGATGACTTATCCGAAACTTTAAATGGAGGGAAAATTACCTTATTATAGTTTAAGGATAAAATTAGACCCTTTTCTTTTCTTTTGGAATAATCATTAGTAAGACGAGTATTTTAAAGCTATTTTACTATAGCTGCGAGAATATTTAAGCAAAAAACGTAATGACATGGACATTTTTTTAGAAAAACATAACGAATGATAGAACAAATCTATTTTAAATAATTGAGTGTTATATTTGGTCCATTTCCCTATTTTGATAGCTATTAATTGAAAATATTAAACGCCATCCCAAACAGAATATTAGTACTTTTTCTTGGTTGGTAATTTTCTAGTGATATCATACTCATTTAATTTATGATTTTCCCCCTTAACATTTTATTGTGAAGAAAAGTCAACTTAAAGTAAGTCTTAAAATGACTTTAATAAAGAAAGTTTGAAAATATGGCAAAGTTTCCCTTTTTTCTTAAATTTCATATCATTAAATGGTGTCGCATGTGTTAGAGTTTGCATTGAATTTTCTACTTTATTTGAATTTTATCATAATTGCTTCTTACTTTAAAAAAAATTTCTTTGTGGAAAAGATTTGTTTCATAATAAGTTAGTCCTTTCTTGATGGGGAAGTTTTAGACTTTCATATAAAGAATCTTTTCTTCTCAAACACAACAGAATAGAATGTGAAATGTAGTTATCAAAGAGTCTTGTTTAGGAGAGTTTTTTTCTCTAATAAATTTATATATTTTTTTTTTTTAGTTTTGCATATGTAAGCCAATTGACCAAATCAAATAGTAATAATATTATGCATTTTAGTATAATCTTTTGTCATCTGATTTATCGTGAATAAGTTTTGCAACTATAGTTTCCTTATGACACCGCGATGTTTTTGATTTCAACTAGTGGTATCAAAGCCTATGATTTAATTGTCCAATATTGAACGAGGTCGCAAATTAGTTCACGGAGGTTTCAAAGAAAACTGCGACTAATTTGATGATGATAAAGATTAAGTAAATAAGGGCCATCTATAATGAAAGAAAGAGAGTAGTCATCCAAGTTCCTTGTTAAATCTTAAGGGTTCACTACCACTGAGGGACTAGGTTTCTGAGGAGTTATAAATAACAATAAAACACAAACATAAAATAAATGCACAAAACAAATCAACACATAAGATTTTTTACGTGAAAATCTCCTTGCTCAAGGGAGAAAAACCATGACCTATCCGTATAGGCTTTCTTAAGATCCACTATAATAAATCAACTCTGATTACAGACTCCAATAGGATTTAAAGCTAAATCCTAAAGCTTGCAAAACCTCTATTACAAACTACTCAAGGCAACTCTGCCTTACTTTTCACTCAGTCGACTAACTCTAGCCAACAATCCTTAAGCAACTCTACCTAAGCAGAACAAATTAAACAAAAAGAAAACTTTACTCACAAACACTGGAGTAAATTAGTTTCTTGAACATGACTCAAGATAAGAAAGACTAAGGAACAAAAGAATTTCTCAATCTTGAGCAAATGAGCTTTTGCTGCCTTTTGATAAAATGAGATTGCACAAATTATTTCTCGCAGTTGATTCCTTTTGCTTATATAGATGTGTGAGAATTTTGATTGGACCAGGTGTCCGTTGTTGTATTCTGTGCACCTGCACAGTAATTATGCTACAAGGAAAAACTGTACAATGTGCGATAGTGTACAGTTGTCCTTCAACAAAGCATATAACAAACGTGGTCCCTGAATATGTTTCATAGTCATCATGAAAACATAGAATAATAATTTCTCTCTTTTTGATGATGACAAACTGTATTCATAAAGAGAACTCAAATTGCCCCTTACTTCAACGCATTCACATGAACAATCACAAGAATTCAAATTCACCCTCAATTCAATACTTCCCCCTTCAACTAATCTTCCCCCTATCAAACTAATTTCCCCTATCAACTGCACTCCTAACACTCCATCAGTATTCCATCAGAAACTAGGTCTCTAAGAAATCTACCTTAATGACTCATCTTTCCCCTTTTGACATTATAAAAAGTAACGACAGTAAACCAAGTAAATCAAAATGATAATAGGTTAATTCATGGCTACTAGGGAAACACTAACATGAATGTACAATCATAGAGGAGAGATAAATGATAGAAACAGTTAAAAAATTCCATTAATTTCATAATCAGAAGAAGTACCATAAGAAACATAAAGGACCAAAATAATCAGCCACAGGGACAACCAAGTGAAACTGACCCAAGAGAGACAACACAAAAAGAGAGGGGGTGGGGGTGGGGGTGGGGGGGCTTAAGAGGGTAGAGGTTTAGGGGAAAGAGATCTAAGAAGCATCTCCATCCTGGCACTCTCAACAGAGTGAGTGTTCAAAATCTACTTTGTTATGTCCTTGACTTCACCATTCAATCACTTGACCTCTCCAAACAAAGTAGTAATACATGCCTTTAATGCTGTATTTTCAGTTTTCAATTCCTTTGAGGTATCGAGTCCTTCTGATGATAGCTATTGAATCCTCAACTTGAGGTATGTGATTCTGCATCTTTTGTAACTAGTGCCAGTCACAATCCATCTACCTCCACACTCAACTATTCTTGAGCATCAATCAACTTTGAATCTTTGAACTTGGTCCCAACTTTTCCTTCAACACACTCATTCTCTATCAGTGTGTTCAAAGTAAACATTTGCTTCACAATACCAGGTGTTCCTTATTTATAAACAATCTTAAAATGATTGAACACTCTATTCAAGAAATACCCATAGGGTGTTCCATTATTTCCTTCCTTAACATGCATAACTTTGTACATGTGCTCAATCATTAGAGCAGGCAAACTCACAAGCTCAAACTTGCTCAGACATTCCACCAGAAATAAATCCACTGCTGAGTCCACAATCCTCTTTTCTGACCTACGAAGTAACACCATATTGAAAAATTCATAAACCAATTGAAACTCACCTTGTAGGAACTTTTTAACACCTGAACCACCCTGTCATTTAGACCTTGTACCGGTAAACACGATATCCACTATTGGTCTCTCGGGACCTCTACTTTACAGCCTAGCTACACAACCCTCTTTAATCCCAGTTAAAACAGGTTTCACACATTCCTAGTAACTGAACCACAATACACATTAAGGCATACACTGTTGGTATCGTCATACCAACTATACTTGTAAGGTAACATCATCATGCCATTACAATTTCATTAACTTGGAGAAACAACCCCCTTTGTTCATTAAACCAATTATGGGGGAATGCCATGACTCCCTTTGTTCATTAAATCAAATCATTATAATTCAATAACCTCTTTATATTATGCAATGGTTTAAAAAAATAGTTCAATGCAAATATAATCATATTCAAAGCCAATTTCATAGGATTGGGTTGGGGTTGTTACCAATTCAATTGTCAATATTCACAAAGTTGGGGGAAATCACAATTCCCTAGTTTATTCACCATGCCCATGCACCCCACAAGTTCTAAACCATAAATATAGCATGAAGAATCATATGTAAAGTATGAGAAGCTTTATTCAGAAAACAAACATCAAAACCCTCAACCCGTATTCCAAAACCAACATAAAAACTACATGAATAACACTTTAAAATGCATGCTTTAATAAAATAATATTTGGGAAGAGTAACATGCCTGAAAGTACAGAGAATTATGGAGAGAAATCAACCATTGAAAGCCCTAGATGCTAATTTCTTGAAAACCCTAGTATTTTTGCTTGAGAGAATTTGAGAGAGTTTAAGAAGTTATTTTTATCTTGTTATGGATGATACTGAGGGCTTCAATAGGGTTTTAAGTCGTGAGGTTATTATTTGGGAAAAAAAGGGAAATGTCCAAGTGCTCCTAATTAAAAGCTAAAAAATTGTCGTCAGTGACTAAGGGTCACCCTACGACTTGTGAGGACTCGTTATGACTTGTCACCAAGAGTCATAGTCAAGACAGAAACATCGAGTGTCTACACTGTTGACCTTACAACTCAGACCATATGACCCGTCAAGTGACCCTACAACTCATAGGGTCCATGTCGTAACCAAGATAGAACCATTTGGGTGACACACTGGCCATCCTATGTTTAGCACCATACGACCTGTATAGAGTCACTACGACTCGTGAACCCCCAGCTAGAAAATAAATATATCAAGGAAACCATAATTTTCTTTAACAAATACAAAAAACAAAGATATCAAGGAAACCACATTTTCTTTTAACAAAGACAGAAAAAAGGTATTAAGGATTTAGCATTTACTTTTCCTTGATCTCTGCACCAAGAGATGACCGAACCATTTCCTGTACCAACATACCACCATTCTCGGAGTCCAAAAGACAAACTCCAAGATTAGTCAAGTGGTGAATATCCTTCACCAACTCCCTCTTATCCTCATCCACATGAGCTAAACTCCCCATGGACAACCTGTTAAGACCTTCCGCAACCACGTTTGCTTTACCTGAATAGTTGTGAAGACTTATGTCATAGTACTTGAGAAGCTCAAGCCATCTCCTCTGCCTGAGGTTAAGCTCTTTCTGAGTAAACACATACTGTATACTCTTATGATCAGAAAAGATATCCACGTGCACTCCATATAAATAGTGCCACCAGATTTTCAATTCAAACACCACAGATAAAAGCTCCAAATCATGAGTAGGATAGTTCCTCTCATGTACTTTCAACTACTTAGAAGCATAGGCTATCACTTTCCCATTCTGCATCAGAACGCAACCAAGTCCCACCTGAGATGCATCACAGTAAACCACAAATCCCTCATTGCCTTCAGGCAAAGTCAAAATTAGAGCCGAAGTTAGCTTATGCTTTAGCTTCTCAAAACTACCCTCACAAGCATCCGACCAAGAGAACTTTACCTTCTTCTGAGTCAACTTAGTCAATAGTGCAGCTATAGTAAAAAAACTTTCCACAAACCTTCTATAATACCCAACCAAACCCAAGAAACTCCTAATATCGATTGGAGTCGTGGGTCTAGGCCACTTCTTAACCACCACCACCTTTTTTGGATCCACTATGATCCACTCACTAGAAATAATATGACCCAAATAAGTGACAACATTCAACTAGAATTCATATTTTGAGAATTTGGCATACAACTGTTGCTCTTTTAAGGTCCATACAGAGGTGATTGGCATAACCCACTTCACTCTTAGAAAATACCAGGATGTCATCTATGAACATAATACAAACAGATCTAGAAACTGACGGAAGACCCTGTTCGTCAAATCCATGAATACCGCCGGGGCATTGGTCAAACCAACTGACATAACCTAAAACTCAAAGTGCCCAAACCGGGTATAGAATGTCCTCTTAGAGATATCCATTTCCCTAATATTAAGATGATGATACCTAGAGCAAAGATCTATCTTTGAAAAAAATTTGGCACCATGCAACTGATAAAATAATTCATGTATTTTAGGAAGAGGATACTTGTTCTTAACCGTCACCTTGTTCAACTGCCAATAGTCAATACATATCCGAAGGGAACCATACTTTTTACGTATGAATAACATTGGTGTTCCACATGGGGACACACTAGGATGGATGAAGCCCTTATCTAAGAGATTCTTAAGTTCCTTCAAGTCAGCCGGGGCCATTCTATAAGGAGGAATAGATATTGGATAAGTGTCCAGAACCAAATCAATCCCAAAATCAATCTCCCTATCTGGAGGAACACTAGGAAGATCATTTGAAAAGACCTCAAAAAACTCATTCACCACTGGAACTGAATGCAAAGAAGGACCTTCTGAGTTAAGAGTCTTTAACCCGGACCAAATGACAGAGACACCCTTTAGAAATTAACATTCAAGCTCTAAGATATAATATAAACTTCCCCTTAGGAACTAGGGAACCATCTTCCCATTCAATAACCAGTTCACCAGGAAACTTAAAGACAACCTTACGGGTCCGATAATCTAAGGACGCATAGAATGAGTGTAACCAACACATCCCCAGAATGACATCAAAATCCACCATATCTAATTCAAACAAATCCACTGAAGTCTCTTTATTACCAACAAATACCACAAACCCCCTATAGACTCTTTTAGCAACCACAGAGTGACCTACCAAGGTAGAAATAGCAAAAGGATCCGAAATAACATCGGGATCAAAACCAAAATACAAAACCAAAAATGGGGTCACATAAGAAAGTGTGGAGCCCAGATCAAGTAAACAATACACGTCACAAGGAAAGAGTTTCAACACACCAGTCACGACATTAGGCGATGCCTTAGACTCCTGTCGTAACGTTAGAGCATATAACTGATTTCGGCCAATACTGGTATCAGGGGAAGAAACCGATACAGAAGAAACACCCTTTGGTGCATGACCAGATGAAAAGACAACTGAAACCTTGTTCGCTCTTGAAGAAACCTTACCAACCGGATAATTTCTAAGCATATGGCTTGCTGACCATATTTAAAGCACCTATCCCTCCCCTCATCATAAAAACCCCAATATAACCGACCATAGAACCTACAAGAAGGATATAATGAGGCTGACTGAGCCCTACTTTCCTAAGATTAGGCACCCTATGCCCTAAAGTTATGGCCATCCTACTGACGCCTATCACCCGACTAATTCGGGTAGGGAGCACTAGCTATAGAGTAAGAACTTGAACCCACTTATTCTTTGGATACTTACCACCATCCTGACCGCTTTATTGTTGTCCACCCTACTCAGAGAACCTAAACCTCTTACCCTGCCTTTCACCTACCTCAAATTACTTTCTCTTTTCCTCCACCTATTGGATATGAATCACTAACCTAAAAATATCCATATCCTTGATCAACAATGTAGTCTTGCTTTCAAGGACCAACTAACGAGACAGTCCTGAAGCAAACTTTATCAACCTAGCCCTCATATCAGACACCAATTCTGGAGCATACCTAGACAACTGGTGGAATTTCAAAGCATACTTCTTGACCGACATCTTTCCCTATTTTAGATTAAAAAATTCCTCTACTTTCACTTATCTTAACTCCTTAGGAAAGAAGAGGTCTAGAAAAGTATTAGAGAAAGTCTTCCACAGAGATGACTCCTCAATATCACCTCTTTCCTGATCTTATTCCTCGTATCATTAATACACCATATCCTTTAGCTGATAGGTAGAAAAATTTACTTCTTCTTCATTTGTGGCCTGCATGACCCTGAAGATCTTTACTATCTTATCAAGAAAACCCTGAGGATCCTTCTCCACCTTAACACTAGTAAAAGTTAGAGGATTCAACCTTATGAATAGACCAACCCTTGTGGCCTTAGAAAATGCAATACCAGATGCCCCACACTCAGCCTGAGAAGCTACCAATTGAGCAATCACATGAATCGACTAAAAAAAGTCCGTATTCGTCATATCTTCCTGAGGAGTACTAGAAGGGACCGGTAGAATTCAAGAGAAATTAGGGACTGGACCCCTAGACCGAGTAAGATCTACTGTGTAGAGCGTGTCCCATTAATATTGTCCTCAATTAGGACAAAGGAGTTTTCGTGCGCATCAGATTGTCGAGGCATGATCTGAAAGGCGAACAAATAAGAATTAGAGAAGATTCCAGGACTTAGACTCCAAGCTTGAAAATAGAACACAAGGATGTGAAATATTCCTAAATGCCTTATAGCCTGTCTCTTATGAGTGTGGCACGCTATATACCCTTAAAAGAGACTCTACTCGACATGACTTTGTGGACTCCCAATTGACCATGAACCTAAAGCTCTGATACCAACTTGACACGACCCAAATTACGGCCTTGTTGTAATAGGTATCCTAAGTCCAATTAGGATTGAGGACCACCCCCGATACCTAACCCAACCGCCAAATGCATACCCTGAGTCAGATGAATTCCAAATATATAACAAGATAAAATTTTGTACAATTCCAAACTCTGGGATAGGTCCATAACCTCGACCAACCCAAGAAAGTCCAACCATCTGTTACCCAACCAATAACCATACCAAAACTAAAACAACAACCAAGTACGAGTCCATAACATAAAAGGATGGAACAATCATAAATACAGTCAAACGGTATTAGCCCCAATACCAATACCAATACTAAGGATGACACCAATACCAACACCGCCTATACCGACCCATAGTAGACCTACAAATACTCTAACTAAAAGTAAAATAATATCCGATTGGGACATGCCCCCAACCACAGTCAAAACCAATGTCTATGAATTAACCAAAGCATATGAAAACATCCATGACATGAAATGGATCCTTCCAAAATATGGAAGCTCACCCCTTCAATCCAACCGAGCTGGTCTCAAATCCAATCCCTGAGTAGGAGGAGCAGAACTGCTGGTTCCTGCATCGCGTGGGGATATAATTTCCCAAAGACGAGTTAGTGGGTAAACTCTAGCAAGTACTCAAGATAAGGATAGAATAATGAAAAACTTTAAAAATAAGTAAACCAACCATATTCACTCACAACCATACATATATATATGTCCATGCCGGGAAAGGGAACTGAGTTTAGCATGCTTTTAAAACCATTAACCTCGGTATGTGTAGCTTAGACGTCCTAGAACTACCCAAGGGATATATGGTTCTAGTGTAACCCACTGAATGGGCCTTGATGCGTGTAGCCACATAAATCAAAGATTCCATAGGAGTAGGGGATTATCGAGTACCATTTTCTCTCCATGATACATATGTACAAGTGTACTTAGGGGATTCTCGTGTACCCCGTAAGTATCATATATGGTCACCATGACCAATCCTCATATCAGCAAACATGAGTTTCCAGTGTCTGTCCATTGGACTCACACCTTCACGGTTAACTATCACACCCCACCATTATTGCGCAATTAAAACCATAACCATACAACCAAAGCACCAATTCCATTATTATTAACCAAGGCTATAAGTAGTGGTATAGACATACTGACTATAGCTTGCAAGCAATGTCCTTAGACATTTTTTTTGAAGAAGAAGGGATTTCCATGTACCCATAGATTACATTATTAAGTTGACCTGAGGGAATCCCATGTACGCCATAGGTGATCATTATTATACTTGTTTGAGGGATTCCCTTATACCCCACAAGGCTTTTAATTAGACAAACCATAACCACCAAGACCTTACCATTTAACCATTCCAAACCATTTATACTATTTAGGGTTCCATTACCAAGTTATACCATGCAATAGTTCAATGAAAGTCCAACAATTTAACCAAAAACATTCTCACAGGCCTTTTATTAAATATGTTGGGGGCAATTTCCAAAGACAAAACCAAGTACCAATTAACCATTCCCATGCAACCAAATGTTTAAACCACTATAATAATATGAAAACCATAAGTAAAAGACATGGGAAAACCATAATCAATCGTCGTAACCAAAACCCCCAACATATATTTGAAAACCTAAAACCATACAGCGATTATGCCAAGAAATAATTCATAAAACATGCCTTTAGTTGGAACTAACAATGAGGGAGGAGTAACATGCCTTAGATTAAGAAGATGACAGAGAGAAATCACCCTTATAAACCCCAAATTGACCCTATTGATGAAACCCTAGGCTTTCTTGACCAAAGAGCCTTGAGAGAATTTAAGAGTGTTTTAAGAAAATTTAAGTGATTGCAAATAGGTTAAATGATATCCTAAGAGTGTTACAAGTCGTGGGGACTTAAGAGGTTAAGAGGAGAAATGTTCATATTATCCCCAACATAAACTGCCTAAAATTTTTACAGGATGGTATGGCCACCCCATACCAATCGTACCCTACCATACATATGGTATCCACTACTCATACCCTAGGCCTTCCTTTGGACCCCAACACTATCTAGCGTACGACCACCTAAGCCAAACCATACCCAACCATACGACTAGTACCATGAAATCGTACCCTAGGTTGAATAAAATCACCTATACTAAACTAAGGGCAATATAGGATTAATACCTTACCATTCATACCATAATATACGACTTGTATGTTCCAACCATACCTTGGACAGAAACCAACCAACCCACACTGGTTACCATACGACCAAGACATCTAAACTATACCCTATCATACAAGAAGTACCCTAAGTCATATTTTGATCAGAAGCTAAAAATTGAGAAATTTTGTAAGGGTCAAAACCCAGGGTGTTTCACTCAAATCCCGAGGAAAGAAGGGATCCAGAAAAGAACTAGAAAAGTCATTCCACATAGCTGACTTAGCATTATATCCCCTCATCTTCTCCTACTCCTCATACCACTAATATGCCACATCCTTCAACTGGTATGCAACAAACTCAACACCCTTAGAGTCAGATGCATACATGACTCTAAAGATATTTTCCATCTTATTAATTAAATATTGAGAATCCTCCTTCACCTTCAAATCAATGAAAGTCAAAGAACTTAATCTCAAAAACTTGCCAACTCTAGTGACTTCAGAAGATAAAACAACAGAAGGGACACGCTCAGTCTGAGAGGCCTCCAACTGGGTAAGAAAATGGATCAAATAGCAAAACTTAGCATTAGACATGTCTTCCTTAGGTGTTCGAGGAGGGTTATAGGGAATCAATTGAACTCCATAAGGGAAATCAGGAGCTGGACCCCTAGATCGGGTCTGAACTCCGTATGTAGGATGAGCTCCATCTGCATTGTCCTCAATCGGGACTAAAAAGTTTCCACGAACATCAGATCTTCTTGGAGGTATGAACTGAAATGCGAACAAATGAGAATTAGAGGATATTCAAGGCCTTTAACTCTATTGTCTAAATTAGAACAACAAGAAATATTCCTAAATACTTCATAGCCTTTTTCTTATAAGTGTGATGCACTACACACCCATAAAAGAGACTCTACTTGACATGGATTTGTGGACACACTATTGACCATGAACCTAGGCTCTGATTCTGACTTTATCACAATCCAAACTAGGTCTTGGCATGATGAGTATCTCAAGTCCTCCGTGGATCGAAGACCTTTCTTCGCTTAGTCAAATGGAAAATAAGACACTAATAATGGCTAAATTCCAAACATATAACAAGAGAGATAAATATAAACTCAAAGGAATCTATGATACATCAATAACCAATACCTATATTAACAAAACCTCTATGACAAAACTGAATCAAACCAATGTCGGGATATGCCCCTGTCAATAGCCAAAAAAATTCAAAGAAAAGTCTATGACCAAAGGAAACAAAACGATGAATTAAAGCTCTTCCAGAGAATGGAAGCTCACCCCTAGATGAAAGGCCCTCAATGCGTGTAGCCGCACGAACTAGAGAATAATCATATATACAAATGTACCATAGGGGACTCAAGCCTCCCGGTCATATATTAAGAGTGACTTAAGCACCTAGTCATTTAACATGGGGGACACAAACCACCCAATCATTTAATATGCGGGACTCGAATGACCTGGTCATTTAGACCCCCGCGTCGACAAATACAATTTCCAGTATTGGTCCCTAGGGACCTCCACTTTCACGGCCTAGCTACACAACCCTATTTAATCCTAGTTAAAATATATTTCACATATTTTCATTAATTTAAACACAATATACCTTAAGGGATAGACTGTTTGTATCGTCATACTAACTATACTTGAAAGGTAACATCATCATGCCATTACAATTTCATTAACTTGGGGAAACAACCCCCTTTGTCCATTAAACCAATTATGGGGAATTCCACGACTCTTTTTGTTCATTAAATCAAATTGTTATATTTTATTAACCTCTTAATACCATGCTATAGTTTCATAAAAATAGTTTAATGCAAATATTCTCATATTCAAAGCCAATTTCACAGGATTGGGTTTGGGTTGTTACTAATTTGATTGTCAATATTCACAATGTTGGGGGAAATTAGAATCCCCTGGTTTATTGACCATGCACCTACACCCTGTAAGTTCAAAACCATAAATAAACCATAAATAATTATTTGTAAAGTATGGAAAGTACTATTCAGAAAAAAATATTCAAAACCCTCAACCCATATTCCAAAACCAACATCAAAATCACATAAATAACACTTTAAAATGCATGCTTTAGCAAAATAATATTTGGGGAAGAGTAAAATGCCTGAAAGTATAGAGAATTATGGAGAGAAATCAACCTTTAGAAGCACTAGATGTCAATTGCTTAAAAGCCCTAGTGTTTTATCTTAAGAGAGTTTAAGAAGTTATCTTGATTGTATTATAGATAATAATGGTGTCTCCAATATGGTTTTAAGTCACGGGTTATTATTGGGGAAAAAAGAGAAATGTCCCTAATTAAAAGCTGAAAAGTTATTATCTGTGACTATGGCTCACCCTACGACTCGTGATGACTCATTAAGACTTGTCTCCATGAGTCGTATTTAAGGCAGAAATATGGGGTGTCTATACTATTGACCTTACAACTCAGACCATGCGACCCGTCTAGTGACCCTATGACTTGTAGGGTCCTAGTCGTAACCCAGATATAACCATTTGGGTAATACATTAGGAATCCTATATTTGGCACCATACGACTCGTATAGAGTAACTATGACTCATGAACCCCCAGTCGTAACCAAGGCAGTAACCTAGGCAATCTTCATTGGACACCGTACAATTGGGGTCTTATGACCTGTCAAGACACCTAACAACTTTTTGGTGAGTCGTAGGTTGGATAGTGAGTTAAAAACTCAAAATTTTCTCAGGGAAAAAATCCAGGGTGTTACCTAGTGGTATAAGTCTTAACCACCTTAGAAATTTTCTTAGATTTTTCTTTTCTTTTACTTTCCTTTTTCTTTTGTATCTTTTATCTCAGGGGTACATCCTACTCCTCCTTATTTTCCATAGGAGGCTGCACAACTGTATTAGTTTTCTTATTAGTTGCAGGGGTTGTGCCATAAGTTGGTAGTGAGGATTCAGTAAAATGATTTTCTTCCATCTCAACAGTACTCTCCCTTTGAGAACTACCCAACAAGGTCAATCTCTTATCCACCTAGTTCTCCCCTACTAAGATACTACTTGCAAGGTTTTAAATAATTGAGTAAAAATAGAATTAGACTCAGAGAGGGTAGGGGAACCTGGTTCTTTGGGATTTTTGGAGAGAGTCTCACTATATGTTTTTTTTTTAAAGTAGTAGTGATCTATGGTAACTAAATATCGATTTATGACCTAAACACCTTACTGGTATCTACAACAATAGCTCTTTATAGGTATTATTTGAAGCTTTCAGAGATCTCTTCCATGGTAGGGTCTGTTATGGACATAGGTGTTGGTGGTGGGATGAGAAAGGGATTTTATATCGTAGGTATAGGTGAGTAAGGAGTTTCAGACTCTTTTGAAAGATTTAAAAAGGAAGCTTTATCAAAAATTACTATTTTAGAGAAGAGAAAGATGAAGGTAAGAGAAGAATTTTGAGAGGATAAAAATGATCATTGAGAGAGTGTTAATGAGAATTTAAGAACTAATGAGAGAAAAGGGGATTTATTTTTTTTTTAAAGAGGGAAAAAGAGATTACACTTAGACTTAATGGTCAAGGGATGTGTGTGGTCCTTATTAGTCGCCCTTTATAATTTAAAATATATAATAGTTTTTTCAAGATGCGGGAAAGGACATGTGGATATTTAGAACAATCACCATATGCAATTTTTAAGAAAGATACGCATGGTACTAAACTGTGAGATTGGACCAAGTCACTCCCTTGCTTGAGAGGCATTCCTTATGCTTGATGTCATTCTCATCATTTATACTTCAAGTACTTGCTAACCATGCGGGTATACCTGCAAAGGTATAGTACTGAGTTATTTCAATCGCATAAATTAAGAACTAAGATACCGGCTTCCTTATCATAACCAAAAATTGAGGAATTTTATAAACTAAGGTTGGTTAATACATTTTTATTAGGTCTAGTCTTAGCCATCTTCTTCACAAATTGCTCCCTGTGAAGTGAATTTGTAAGGATATCAACCACTTGATCTTTAGTCTTGCAGAACTTCATTGTGATTTCTCCTTTTTCCACATTATCTCGTAAGAAGTAATGTCTCACATCAATATGTTTTGTCATTTTGTGTTGCACAAGGTTCTTTGCCATATTTAGAGCACTTTTGTATTAGTAATAATCCCAAAATATTTTATCTTCTTCTTGATCCAATGTAATTAAGCACAACATAAAGCTGCAACTATATATTCAACTTCTATAATTAAGAAAGCAATTGAAGTTTGCTTCTTAGAATCCCATGGGATAAGAGATGAACCAAGAAAATATACCATTCCAAATGTACTTTTCCTATCTACCAAGTAGCCTGTATAGTCAGTATTAGCATACCAAATCAGATCAAAATTGTCTTCAAAAGGATAAAACATGACCATGTCCTTTATTACTTTTAGATATCTGAGAATTCTTTTGGAAGCCTTTAAGTGAAACTCTTTTGGACAAGCCTAGAATCTGGCACATATACACAGAGTAAATAATATATCAGGCATGCTAGCTGTTAGGTATAGGAGAGATCCAATAATTTCTCTATACATGGTTTCATTTATTGAGTGACCAAGTTTATCTACATCTCTTTTAGAGATATTTCCAATAGGTGTATCAAAAGTCTTGGCATCACCTATGTTGAAATTCTTCAGTAATTCCTTGATATATTTTTCTCGACATATCATGATGCCCTGAGGTGTTTGCATGATCTGCAGACTAAAAAAAAAAGCTCAATTCACCCATGATGCGTATCTCAAACTCAGTTCCCATAAGTTTTTTTAAATTATTGACATGGAGACTCAGAAGTTGCACAAAAAATAATGTCATCAACATATATTTACATAATCAACTGGCTTTTTCTTCTAGATTTCAGAAATAGGGTGTTGTCAATTTTCCTCTTTTAAAACCATTTTCAAGAAGAAACTTTGACAATCTTTTATTTCAAGCTGTAGGAACCTTTTTTAACCAATAAAAAGCTTTATCTAATTTCAACACATGATGTGAAAGATCAATATCTTCAAATGCAGGAGATTATTTGACATAGACTTCTTTCTTAAGATTTCTATTTAAGAATTCACTCTTCACATCCATTTTAAATAGCTTGAAACCCATATAGGAAACAAAAGCAATAAAAATTCTAAGTTCTTTCATTTTTACAACAGGAGCAAAGGTCTCATCATAATTAATTTCTTTTTCCTAGTTATATCCTTATATAATTTCTTCCATTTTTACAACAGGAGCAAAGGTCTCATCATAATTAATTTCTTCTTCCTGGTTATATCCTAATACAACAAGCCTTTCTTTATTTCTAATGATAATTCCATTCTCATCTTGCTTGATTATGTGCACCTATTTTATCCCAATAATAGTCTTGTCAGTAGGTCTAGGGACCAGGTGCCAGACTTTGTTTCTCTCAAATCGATGAAGTTCTTCATACATAGAATTTATCTAGTCAACATCTTTCAGAGCTCCCTCCCCATTTTAGGCTCAATTTGGGAAATGAAAGCTAAGAAAACTACAAAATTTCTTGCTTGTGCCCTTGTTTGCATTTCTAATTCCAATGGAGAAGTCAAATTCCCAAGAGGGTGAGATGACTTATGCTTCCAATTTAACCTTCTTGAAGTTGATTAATATATGCTAGGACTAGGTCCTTGAGAGATTCGGTCATGAATACCTTGTTGGGACTTATCTATTTCACGATCCTGCAATTGAGGACCTGATTATTCTTCTTCTACCACCACATCATACTGAGCATTTTTCCCTTGAGACTTTGCTTCTGTTGAACCATCTCTTTGAATAAGAAAGAATTCCTCCTTGTTTATGTCATCATCTCTTGTAGAGTTCTTCATCTTTCCAAACTCATCAAAGATTTACACAAAAAGTTATTTTGCTGTAAGCCCTATAGGCTTTACTGGTTGAGGAGTAGCCTACAAATATAACTTTATCACTTATGGAATAAAATTTTCTAAACTCATCCTTACCATTGTTTAGAACAAAACACCTGCAATAAAAAAGCTTGAAGTAATCAGGTTTGGGCCTTTTGTTGAATAAAAGTTCATAAATGTTTTTTTAGAATGGATATGATCAGGGATCTATTTGTAAAGTAACACACAGTGTTCATAGATTCAGCCTAAAAACTCTTAGAAAGACCACCATTTATCAGCATAGTGCTAGCACTATCAATTAGAGTTCAGTTCTTCCTTTCAACTGCTCCATTCTGCTGTAGAGTTTTTGGAGCTAAAAAGTAGTGAATAGTTCCACTTTTAGCATAAACCTCCTCAACTTTAGCATTTCAAATTATGTTCCATGATCAGAAATGATCCCTGCTATTTGTTATTCAGCTTCACCTCAATTTGTTTGGTAAAAACCACCAAGACTTCATATGTTTCATCCTTAGTTCTTAGGAATAAGGCCTATGTGAATCTAGGGTAGTCATCCTTAATGACAAAAACATACCTCTTTTCTTCTCTACTTTGAACCTTGATAGGTCCACACAAGTCCATGCATAGCAATTTAAGAGGTCTAGAGGTACTTACCTGCTTCTTTTATTTGAATAAAGACCTAATTTGTTTTCTTTTGACACAAGCATCATAAATTTTGGTATCTGAAAACTGTAACTTAGGAAAATCACGGATCGGGTCATTTGAGACCATCTTGTAAAGTAGAGAAGAACTTACATAACCTATTTTTTTGTGCCAAATATCAGCATTCTCACTTTGAGCACTTAAATAGGTTAATTCACATTAAGGAACTGGTTCTATATCAACCACATACATCTTCTTACATATTTTAGCTCTAAGAATGACATTTCCAGATTTTAAACTAGTTATAGTACACCAATCAGACAAGAACTTTACTTTATTTCCTTTATCACAAATTTGGGACACACTTAGTACCACTCACATAGTACACATCTTCTATTGCATGATTTAAGAATTTTCCAACCCTCCCAACACCAAGAATATAACCATTTTTGCTATGGCCTAAAGAGACACCTTCACCTTGAAGTGCCTTAGTGAGTAAAAATAATCAGTTCTTCCAGTCATATGCTTAGAGAATCCACTATTCATGAACTAGCTTTGAATGCTCTCCCTTATTGCCACCTACATATAGAGATCATTTGTTATATTTGGGAACCCATTAGAGTCTGAGTTCCCAATAGAGGGACAAAGATGTGATCACAACTTTCTTGGTTCAGTCGGGCAGTCTATCCTTCTTGAATTTTGCCAAGGGATAAGGCTCCTTTGTAAGTGATTGAATCTACGGAACGTACATAGTAGAGTTTATTTTATCTCTAACACTTGCCTGATAGTTTTCCTTCTTATGACCATTTCTTCCACAATGAGTGCATAAAAGATTATTAGCCATAGAAATGTACTTGCTATGCGAATTAAAAGGGGGATTGTTGTGTTGACAACCAAGACCTCTACCATTATTTACTCTTTGATTTATCAAATTTGTAAGAATCTGTGAGGAGGTAGTCCATTTCAGAGACTTGTTAAGATCTTCTCTTATTTGGATCCGATCCCTTTCTAACTCATCATTCTTCTATTAAGAAGTCATGAGAAACTTTTGAGAATTCTTTAGCTTCTCCCCAAGTTCAAGTTGTAGACTACTAGCCTTTTCTTTTTCCTTTACAGTCAGATTTATCTAATTTCCTCATTTTTTCCAATATCTCTTTATTTTCAAATTTAATTTTAAAGAATGTTCTCCTAGCTTAGATAACTAAATGGTTAGGGCTATTTTTTCATATTCTAGATTTTCTACCTTTTTTTCAAGAAGATCCTTCGCAACAGTAAGCTCACATAGATAATTAATCAAGACATTTGCAAGTTTTATTAGCTTCTTAAGAGTATAGTTACTCAAATTCTACTTAATGTTAAAAGGAGTTACCTCATCTTCTTCTTCATCATCTGATCTAGCCATGAGAGCAAAGAGAGAACTATAGGTAGTTTCACCATCTTCTAGAGCCAGCATAGAGGCATCTTCAGGTTTTAATAACTCATCGAATTCACTTGATGACTCTCCCCAAGCAACTAAAGCTTGCTTACTACATAATCTACTACAACTTTTTTCTTGACTTATTAGGGACCCGATACCTCTTCTTTGCTTTATCACTTTCAAACATCAGTTATTCATGATAATCCATATTTTACAGGGGATAATCCTTAAAGAAATGTTCTGGTTTGCCATATTTATGACACAGTTCATTTGTACCTAAGAGTCTGCTACTACTGCCCTTCTTTTGAAATCTGCCACTCCTCTTCATAGCCTTGATGAATTTTCTAGCTAAGTAGACAACATCCCCATTATCCTCACTAGAATCAAATTTTAAAGCATTTAGAGCCAAGGATTTCTTCTTTTTTGGCTCTTTCTTCTCTTGGTCCTGCTGCTTCTTCAGTTTATAAGTCTTCTAGTTTCCAATTAACTCATCCATGGTGAGAGTGTTGAGATCTTTAGCTTCATAAATGGAATTAACCTATCTCTACCATAACTTAGGCAAAACACTCAATATCTTCTTTACCTATTTGCTAGGTGGAATAACTTTACCAAGACAGTGTAATTCATTAGTGATAGAGATAAATCTGGTGTGAATTTCCTGAATGGTTTTACTTTCCTTTATAGTGAAGGCCTCATATTGGGTAGTATGCATGTCCATATTGGATTCCATGACTTGATTGGTTCCTTTATGAGCAGTCCTTAGACAATCTCAGATTTTTTTGCACTTTCACAAGCATAAATATGATTGTACTTAACAAAGTGAAAAAGTAAAAGTAAAAATAGGGTTCTGAATGTTTTCCAAATTCAAAATACAACTTCAGGTTGTATTTAAAAATTTCACGGTCAAACGTTGATTTTTAAATAAAGTGAAAAAAGTGAACAATTTTCATTGTCCTAAAATATTTATACCCAACAAGTATCTCTAAATATGTAATATAAATTAAATAGTATATATTTATTTATCATTTCTATTTGTGCAATATATATAGATTTACTTAAAATTTAAAACCAAAATTGAAATGCTTGTTCAGAAATTATACCTTAAATCGTCATAGCTTCCATTCTTCTACTATCATCTTAAAGAAATATTTGCTATTTGATAACAATCCTAAATAAATATTTTTTTATGAGGAGTATCTTGTCTATGACAAAGAACTTGAACAAGTTGTTCAAAGTTGATCGTTTTATCTCTGTAAAAATTTGTAAAATGGAGGATCAGGTTATAAACATTTACATCAAGGCTTTAGGCAAGGAACATTTCAAGAAAATTGTCCAAAATACAGGATGATAAAAAATAATTGACACATCATCATTATTTCCTCAGTGAAGAACTAATATATTAATGTTGTGATGCTTGATTGAACAATTATTGGATATCTTCTAACTCAATTTCATACTGTTACAGATTCATGCTCCTAACGCATTATGACAGTGTTTAGAAGGTCTACGAATATTATCCCTTATCACGATCCAAACAGTCATGATTGATACCCACTCTAAAATATAGTGGGAGAATCATGCTCAACTCAATCCTCACTAGTCAAGTTTAATAGTCAACATCACTTTCTACCATTCTTACCATCAATAAGTTCTGAACTCCCATTATTGAATAAATAAGTAAAAAAGTTGAACCAACATAATTGTCAAATTGCAAATAATGTGCAAATAAACTACAAATATTACATCCTCGAAATCGAAATCATTGTACAAGAACACTAAGAGTACTCAAGTCCATAATTAAAAGAATATCCAAAATATGAAAATAAATAAAATAGTATCTTAGTCCTGAAATAAGGATATGGACATAAAGATGAAGATCCAAAGGTTGTCCGATCATGATGCTCACCCTTAAATCAAAATTCAGAACGGTTGGCTAAAGTCGTCGTGTCCTCTCAAATGCTGGAACATGATATGCACTCAACCAAAAAAAGCACAAGTAGCATCAATACATCAAAAAGTATTGGTATTCATCACAGGTCGACTCAACTCGACATCATACAAATAAATAAATCAAATAGATACAAATGGATCATCACAAAACTTATAATCAAAGATAAAAAATATTTTTCTGATGCTTCACTTTAGAGGGAGTAAAAACCTATGTTTATATCTTTTTACACTTATACAATTTCATCAGCAAGTTGCATCAAAACATAAAGTTATAAGTGTACATTCAATGTAGTGGTGAATGTATGAATATAATATATATATATATATGAATCATCTCTTCCCTTCTCAATCACATCAACATCATTCTCAACATAATGAACATCATGATCAATATCACTAGCAACATCATTATCATCAACTCATCATCAACGTCATGATTTCAGTATCAACATCACTACCAACCACCGATCAATATTAATAAGAATAAATATGCAAACGCATTCAATAATATTAAATAATCATAAGTAGTTCTAAAAAAATCACAAATACTCAATTTACATATAGACATAGAGTCAGGCAAGTTTAATTGATATAATAAATTGTAACCTACCTAAATTCCTTACTTGAAACACTATTTGGCCATAAAATTATCCTTTATTTTAATCTCAGCTCGTTCTTAATCTATAAACAATAATTATACAATATCCATTTCAATAATTCACCCTTCGCAAATATTAGGAACCTGTATTTATCAATTTAACCTATGAAATTAACCTAGTTCGTCATCTTAGTTTTTATACCCTTTAAAATTCATGAATGTTACATAATTTAGCATTTTCAAAAATGATTCTAGCATAGAAAGTTTTTCTAATACCCTAGGACCATTCATAACTAAAA
Organism: Capsicum pubescens; assembly: GCA_030864215.1. Lineage (NCBI taxonomy): Eukaryota > Viridiplantae > Streptophyta > Magnoliopsida > Solanales > Solanaceae > Capsicum > Capsicum pubescens. The sequence goes on along the minus strand of CM061548.1, from coordinate 172,451,755 downwards.
AGCATCAAGCTTCCACAAATTCTCTTTTGTTGTCATAAGTTAGGGAAAATAACATTTTTTTCACTATGAATAAGATTCTAATAGTTTCGAATAATTTTAAAAAGTAATTAACGTTTTAAGTGTAAGAAACTTACTTTCAAAGATGAAAATCGATGAAGATTTATAGAAAATCACCTTTTTTGGAGCTCGATTTATTTTTCAAAAAGTGAGAAATGAAAGCATTTCTGTGTTTTAAAAATTGTAGCTTTACTGCATTTTACCGTCGTAGCAGTGACCTCAATGCCATCGCAAAATACAATAATTTTGAATGAAAACTCTCCCTATATTGGTATATTTTATAGCATATGAATCTAAATATGACATAGCAAACCAACTCCATTACGATAAAATCTATAATTGTAATTTTGTACATCCATTTTATGAGTCAAAAGTTTCTACGACTTCCCAAACTCTTTATATCCATCAATTAAGTCATGCATCCCCAACAACATTCACATCAACACTAGAGTTTCTTAGAATAGTACACTCTCAAAATTCATCTAACACTAGACCAGTCCTAAATTTCTTAAAAAATTGCCTAAGAAAAAATTGATAGAGTTTTTACTCCCCTTTCAGCATAACAAAGATTTGGATAATTATATTATATATTAATTTACCACTCGTTCATCCCTAAATGACAACTATCCCTAAAATGACACACTAAGTCAAGAGAACATACTTGAGTCTATGAACTAGTACGGGTATCGCTTGTGCATATTTGCTTTTATCTCCCAAGCTGCCTTATAAACTAAATGGTTCTTCTATTGAAACTTTACATAAGGAATAACTCTATTCCTCAGTTTTCTTAAATCCTCATCTCATATTACAATTTGTTGCTCTTTGTAAGATAGCACCTTGTCAAACAACTTGAAATCCGAATGAATAGTATAGCCCCCATCTCCATAGTATTTTATTAACATAGACATGTGAAATATTGGGTGAAACCCAGACATACTAGGAGGCAAGGCTAGATTATCTCGTACTCAATTTGTGAAACCTTAAATGACCCAATGTATCTCGAACTCAATTTTCTCTTCTTGCCAAAGCACATCACACACTTCACAAGTAACGCTTTCAAGAGTAGTATTTATTTAATTAAATTATATTACACTTTATTTAATTAAGAAGTAGTCAATACAAACCTAGGTAGTAGCAAACAAACTACCTCCAAAGAAACAAAAGAAATATAAGCTCATAAGTCAACTTTAAATATAACTTTCTACTCATATACTTGTAAATCAAACAATACAAATAGAAAAACACTTAGGGAATCTGTTCAAGGCTGCCAAGTAGTCTTGCCAACTAACAATGCCTTATCCTTAAATATGATTATGAAGTGCATTCTCATGGCAAGTATTTGTTAGATTGATGCTCCCCTCTAAAATTTCAAGGTATTCCTTTCTCTACACACAATACAAAATCATTGCAAAATCATAACAAATATATTTGCAGTACCATTCTTCCTTTTACCTACTTTACTTAGCTACTACATTTTATTTAACCTGATCAAACTATCCTAGCTTGATCCATCCATATTAGCAATCTTGACCGTACTTAGATACTGTAGGGACAATTGAAAAACAAATGCTCAAAAGTATCCACTCGACTTTCATAGAACACATACTCCAGTGGAACTTAAATGTCAATTCGTTGAAGTCTATCCACTGTAGATAACCTTTGTTGAAGTGCAAGCCAAAGAGTAAACTTATACATATGATGAATATGCTTAGAAGGGTGACACTCTTCCAAATAACTCTAGGATATTGAGGCTCTAAAGTGTTATAAGCTTGATTAATTTGGAATTTTTCCCCTTAAATATTAGATTGAGATATTGTTGAAGATTGCCTTGAGAACAGTTAAGTTGTAGCGCCTTCTTGCTCTCAATAATCTTTTTCACAACCCAAGATGTAACCTTGGGTGTGTGTATGATCTCTAAGCTTTTATTGTTTATATAGTAGTAATACACCATCTGATCCAAAGATAGTCTTTTTTACAATTTATAGACTAGAGTTGCTTTAGAATAACAACTCTATTCCAAAGTCTAAGGTTAAATGCATACCCAAGTTGTACCAGGTTGGCACCCATGCTACCAAATAATTTTTTGACACCTCTCCAGTTCTATCCATAGAAAAGTTCTACACACTGCATCAATAAGTTTTATCAATATTTTGGCAACGCAAAACTTTTTGCCCAATAACTTTGCATGCCAAACAGGACAGACTTGATAAGCTGGACCCTTCTAAAGTATAAAAGTAATCTTGCTGAACAACACTTGACCCTTGTTATGATCTTCTCAACTAAAGATAAACATTGGTATATAGTAAACTTTTTTTTGGATAGTGTCGCCCTTAAATACTTTAAGGGTAGAGCACCCTTCTCAAAATCTAGAAATTGTATGAAATCATTCTTGGTATATTGAGTCAAACCTACAATATAAATAGATCTTTTGTTTTTGTTAGCTTGTAATCTTGAAGAATAAGAAAATTTATGAAAATTCCATTACAATAAGGTTACAGAAGGTAGGTCAACCCTGTAAAACATGAGTAATCAGCTAAACACATATGTATCATGCCCATTCTTTTGTATCTGGGATAAAAATTAAATTCTTTAACAATTGCTAGTTGAGACATTTCCTTATGCAAGTACTCCATAGCTATCATAAAAGGTAAGGGGATGTGAATTCTCTTTGTATCACTTATCTCTTACCATGAAAAGACTTGGTCAATCCTCTCTCAATAAGTAGAGAATACCAAATAGTTGTCACACACTCCATTACCCAATATATGAACTAGTGAGGAAGTCCTAAATTTAGTGAGCATGGATTTAAGGAAAGTCCACTCAAGTGAATCATGTATTTCCTCAAGTCCACTTTAAGGACACATTTAGGAGATATCCATTCCCAGTGTATCCTTTGAATAACTCATGACTGAGTAATTATTGTCAATAATGTTCTTCCCTGCTATAAAATCTGACTAGGATCCACCAACAATTTTCTGTATTGTACTTTTAAACCTCTTTGTCAAGATTTTGACAACAATCTTATATACGATTTAACAATAAGCTATGATCCTGAAATCCTTTACATGAGTAGGATCTAGAAATTTAGATATTAAAGTTATAGTAATGCAATTTCATGATTTTAACATTTTTGAAGTGTTAAAAATTGTTTGATAACTGCATAAACCTTTTCCTTGAGTATAATCCAATACTTGGTACAAATTTCAATGGAATCCCTTTTACCACTGGTTCCTTGTTATTAGGCATATCTTTAATAGCCTGATCTATGTATTAATTGCTAACCTCTTGTATGAGAAATAACTATTATTCACTAGTTAAATAAGGGACACTTTTAGTTACTAGTGTATTGGGACAAGGTACCTCTAGAAAGCAATCATCCATCAATTAAGTGAGCAAAAACACAAATTCATCTTTCATAGCTTGTGGATTAGTAATCTTAATTCTAGTTATAGTATAAATAGAGAAAATATTGTTCTAACTAGTTTTGTTCTTTAATTGGGTATAAAAATATTTGGAGTTTGAGTCACCACTATCAATCCAACAAGATCTAGACTTTTGCCTTGATATCTATTTCTCAACCCTACTCCACTTTATATCTCCATAATATACTCATTCTCCTGATCAAACAAAACTTGAGAGAAAGGTTGTGTATCTATAGATTCTTGTGTGTATCCCAATTTTTGCCTTGCTTGGTCTTATTTTTTATCATAAGAAGCCATATAGGAATTAAGATCCTTTAAAGAAGTCTTTAAGTTTTTTAGCTTGAGCCAAATCCTTTTCATTGCATCAGTACTACTAGATTCCCTTTATAGATTTCTAACCATGCCTAGATACCTTGTGTACACCATGACTATCATGTATAGTGTAAAATGCTTAAAGATGTACACTTATTCTATAAATACAGTGGACATCAATGCTGGAGTGATTTGACACTCCAGGCTACAGAAATCAATTTCTACATGCCAATGTTGTTATAACCACAAAAAATTGGCAAATACCTAATCTATTTTACTACACACTCTATTAGATACCTATTACTTATTGCACCATATGAAGAAGTATACTTTTGAATTTAGAGGGGAAATCTATAGATTATACACTATAACTTAGAATCCCTGTATGATAAGCTGGACCTTTTACCTTCAGTAAAGAGGACATTGTTAAAACCACCACTAAGCATCCAAGGAATCTGTACATTAGTACCCACAAATTTTAAGGCTTTCTATAAGATATCTATTTGATTTTTCTTACCTCTAGCATATACTATAATGAAAAGAGCTATAAAATTTAAACTAGGATTATCTACCTAAGTAGAGAATAATTTTTTCATGCACTTGTAGTATACTGTTATTAAGATGTTTCCTATATAGCAACCATATTCTACCATTCTCACTATGTAAATATACAACACTATTTCCAATCCTTATCCAGCTTCATAAAAACCCCTGAGAATTCCCTTCCTAGATTCAAGTTTTAAGACACCCAAAACCTCTATCTTATTCTTAGCTAGAAAGAGCATTACCTCTTTCTGTTGAACGGTTGATTAAGACATCTCAATTTCTATATGCTAATGATCATAGGGGTATGAAGGTTGGAGAAGTGATAGGATCTTTTACCCCTGATGTCCCATCTATACAATCATATAGAGAATCATATCTATTAGCAGTGGGAATATCTGTATATTGGATAAGTTGAGCTTGGGAAACACCAATCTCCAACTGAGAGCTTTTTTGTACTGGATTCTTGTCATGATCTTGTTTGGGATTCTCAGTAACCTTTTAAAATGTCTCTTGCACTGGATATTACCCTAATCTCGCCTTTATAAATTCTCATTCACATCTTCCTCCTCTGTGGACCCTTGTACTTGCATTCAAACAAGCTATTTCTAAATAATTCAACCTCTCTTCCTCTTTCTACCTCTTCTCTTCCTCTTAGGAGATTTTTCATTAACCTCTTCTACTTACACTTTCTCTGCCTTTCTTCAATATTCTTCCACATCATGCCCAAACCTAATATATCAAGTCTGATACACTTAATAGAAATAACGTCAACTCATCAACATCAATATGCATGCATATGAAAATGCAGTCAATAATCATAATTAGTGCTTGAAAAAGTCACAAATGCTCAATTCAGATATAAGCATGGAGTTAAACAAGTCCAATTGCTATAATAAATTGTAGCCTACCTCAAATCCTTGCATAAAATACTTTTTGGCCACAAACTTGCCTTTTTTTTCAATATCAACTCATTCTTGATCTGTAAGCAACAATTATTTAACATCCATTTCAATAATTCACCTTTCCCAATAATTAGGAACCTATATTTATCTATTTAACCTATGTGATTTCCCTAGTTCATCATCTTTGTATTTGCTATCCTTTAAACTTTATAAATACTATTTGATCTAGCATTTTCAACAATAATTCTATCAAAGAAAGTGTTTTCTAATGCCATAGGACCATTCATAAGTAAGAACCATCAAACTTCTACCAATTCCATTCAGTTCATGGATAAGGGTTAATGTTAATTTTTCACTATAAATAAAATTCTAATAATTCTTAATAATTCTAAGAAGTAACTCAAGTTTAGAATGTAATAAACCAACCTCCAAAGATGAAAATCTCTACAAATTTGTCGAAAAACATCTTTCTAAGATCCTTGGTTCGTTTTCCCAAAAGTGGGGAATAAAAATGTTTTTGAGTTTTAAAAACTAAAGGTTTACTCTTTTTTATTGCTACAACAGTAAAATTACCACCATAATGGTTTGAGATGGAATTTAGGCTACTATTATAGCGGAACCAGACATAAACTTGAGACCTCTCTCCAAATAGATCCATTTTACAACTCTAATACACTGTAAGATCCTAGACAAGTTTCCAGATATTCGTCATATATTAAAAGGCCCAAAAAAATTATTTCACACTAAGTACAAGTGACATGGCCATTTTAACCCCTCTAATATTTTAAACATTTTATTTTTGGCCTTCTTGTGTTTGAAAAGTTTATTTATGAGTTAAAATATATTTAGGAATGTTAAAAGGATCATCCCAGAGTGTTACCAAATTTTCATAAGAGGTTCGGGGTGATTTTGGACCACGAAGGTAGTATGCCTCTATATTTTTAACGTTCCATGAAGGATGGCCCTCCACGATATGCAACATGTTATGAAGGTTAGCCTCTGCAATACATAGTGTGTCATGACGGTTAGCCTCCATAATAGGCAACGTGTCACGAAGACCAGCCTCTGCAATAGGCAGCATGTCGTGTTGCACTGTAAAATTGAGCAACCTTTCTTAAAGTTAAAGGGGCATTTTGGTCCTTTTTCTCTCTCTAAATACTCAATCCACAACTTAAAACCAAAGAAAGAAATTATTTGTCCTATTCATCAGCATTTAACGACATTCAATCTCCTCCCACTCTCAAGAACACAAAAAAAATCAAATGCTTCTTTCAAGAATTCACCCTTCCAAGGTCTCAATTCCAAGTTTTCTTTAGGAATTCAAGCAACCGAGGTATGTGAGATATTCATCAATGGAATCCTTTCACCCATTGAGTCCTAAGAATCCCTTATTTTTCAAGTGTAAACCCTTCTCTCTCTTTGTATGAAATTTCAATGTCAAGTATGAATTCACTCAAGTTTCTCTTAATAGTTTTGAATACAAACCATGACAATGTGTTTTCCCCAAGTGAGTTATGTTTTTCATGCTTTATAATCTCAACACCCATACCATATTCAGTTGAAACCATGCTAATTATTAACTTTTGAACAGACCATCTCATGATATACTCACCATCAGTTTGATTAGTTGGGTTAACTTATACTGGCTGGTTATGAACATCCGATACCTATATGTTTATTCATGTTTTCAATTTTAAGTAGCAAGTAAGTCAGATCATAGTTTTATCATCATATTCAGAATATCATCTTCACGTTGAGAAATTATCAGTTGTGAATTCTATTAGATTTAATCAGTACCAGTGTCAATTGACTTGGGAGTAGGATTTAGCACTGAAGGAACCTAGGGATGAAGGCTCACCCTCCAGTAGAGGACTGAGACCTTTAGTCGCAGTCCTCAAGTTCCAGCACTACATAGCCAATATAGGTTATGAGATATATCCCACCAATGGAAGGCTTACACTATGTTAGGAGTCACCCGCCAGTAGAGGACTAACACTCTAGTCCTTTGGGACATTAGCTTAGGGGATCCACATATCCAGTGTTAGTATCCATGGCAAGGTACTGATACCCTTCCAACTGGGTTATAGGTTGGACCTCGATCAACTCAGATTGGGACATGTTGGTTAAATGATAGTTACCATAGTTTTAGTTAAGTATTTATACCACATCAACTCAAGTTTCATGACCAAGTGTTGAGTTTATCATCTATTCAGTTTTGCAGGTTATTTCAGTACATGTTGTACTTGGTCTTGTATTCATCTTGCATGTTCATGTATTCATGTGTAGCACTTATATGTGTATTTAAGTTAGTCCCATCTCACATACCAGTATATTCCAAGTACTGACCACACACTCTCCTTATTGCTATATTAATATAACAATATAGGTTCGAATGCTAAGTTTCCCAATCACCCTTAGTCAATTCAGTGCCACTTAGTAGTAGTTGTGGTGATTCCTTATAGTTCAAGGACAAGGTATTTGTAGTTACTTTTAGTACTTTCTTTATTTCTGTTAGTTGGAGTTATTTGGGGGTTTGTCCTATCAATTACTTAGCTTTTAGAGGCTTTCAGTTAGTCATACTTGGTTTTATCTTTTATTAGAAGTTCAGACATGTTGGGTATTGTTTTAGTATTATATCTTATCACAGTTTTTATTAGTTTTTTTTTTCATATATGATGTTTGATTATTACTTTATTATGTTCTCACAATAGATACCAAATCATAGGTTACCTTGGGGTCACTTCTGGTCTTAAGCATCGTATTACGACTAGGGGGTAGTCTCGAGTCTTGAAAAACTTGGTATTATAGCCTAAGGTTTTTAAATTGTTCTAGGGTATCTAAAAGACATGTTAAGTAGAGTCTTATGGATGGGTGTGAAATCCACCACACTTATGGACAAGAGGATATGAGATATTTGGAATGTTCCCCTTCTTTCAGTTTCATATAGTGCAAAAGAGCGTGAGCTCTATTGAATTCCCTTTTCTAATTCATCCTTCATCCATTTACATAAAATGCATCCTAGAAGAAATAATGGAAGAAGAAACGGTGATTAGCCTGCACCATTATTTTTTAAGGAAGATTCTCTGAACGAGCATGTCTCCCATGATGAATTTAGGACTGCTTTCATAGTTTTGGCCCAAACTATGGCTGCTCGGAATAACCAGAAGGTTATTTTACCAGTCAATTTGATAGTGAGCAGGTAACACCTAGGATTTGAGATTTTACTCAGATGAATCCTCCATTGTTCTTTGGATATAAGTCTAAGAAGGATGTGTCAGATTCTCTGGATGGTCTGCAGAAAGTGTCAGACATTATGGGTGTTACTTCTAGTGACAGTGTTGACTTAACTGCTTACTAATAGCAAACAGTGTCTCATACATGGTTCAAGCAGTAGTAGAAGGACAGAGTTGTTGTGGCAGGTCCTAAAGAGTAGGATGAGTTTGCTATGACCTTATTAGATTATTTTTTCCCACTCCAGTTGAGGGAGGCCAAGGTGCATGAATTTTTAAATCTAAAGTAGGGTAACATGAGTGTAAAGGAGTACTCACTCAAGTTTACCCAATTAGTGAGGTATGCTCTGACATAGTGGATAATTTTAGGACCAGAATGAGTAATTTTGTGTCTGGTGTATCAGATGATGTAGTCAAGAAGTGAAGAATAACAATGTTGATTAAGAAAATAGACCTTTCTAGGTTAATGGCTCATACTCAGCAGATTGAGTAGAAAAATCTCAAGGAAAGGGAAAAGAAGAATATGAGGACCAAAACTGATAGCTTCAACCTCTCACAGAAAAGGTCTGATGGTGGGAATCATTCTCAGTTTCACTAAAATTTTTTTGTTCTAGCCCCATATTTATCTAGTTTGCTAGTGCCTAAGTTCAATAAAGACAATCGGGACAGAGTGCCAGGCTCTAAGTCCTAGGGTAGCATAAATAGTGGTTGCACCAATCTGCTTTGCAAGAGATATGGTAAGAACTATTAGGGGGAGTGTAGGGAAGGCAGTGATATGTGTTTTAGATGTGGCAAGCCAGTCCACATAATTAGAGATTGCCCAGTTGTTGCCCAGAAAGGTAAAGATTTTTGTCAACCAGGTCAATCTAGTTTCTCATTAGATCTAATAGGCTACCTGACTCAGTTGGGTGCCACCTTCATCACCACCAGTGGGCAATGTCAGAGTTGACTTTGTGCTCCAGACTCGACATGATCAGTAGAGTTCTCCTGATGTGGTTGCGGGTACGTTACAATTCTTCCATCTTCATGTTTATGCATTGTTAGACCCCAAAACTTCACTTTCTTTTGTGAATCCCTATATAGCTATAGACTTTGGTGTCAGTCCCAAAATCTTAGCAAAACCTTTCTTAGCGTCTACTCTAATTGATAGTTCTATTACATCCAGATGGGTATACAGAAATTTCTCGATCATAATATATCTCAGAAAGTTACCTCAGTTGACCTTATAAAATTAGAGATGACTAATTTTGATGTTATTCTAAGCATAGATTGGCTCCACTCTTGCTATGCCTTAGCTGATTGTAGAAATAGAATTGTCTAGTTTTAGTTTCCTAATAAACCCATCTTAGAGTGAAGGGGTAATACCTCAGTGCCTATAAGCCTGTTTGTCTACTATTTTAAGCAAGAAAGATGATATCTAATGGTTGTATTTACTATCTCATCTAAGTTAAGGACTCAAATTCTGAAACTTCAAGTCTTGAGTTAGTTCCAGTAGTGAATAAGTTTCCAGAAGTGTTCACTGAAGATCTTTCTAGAGTTCCTCCCAAGAGGGAAATTTACTTTGGAATAGATCTTCTTCTGGATACCCAGCCTATTTTAATTCTACCTTACAGAATGGCTCTAACCCATCTTAAAGAGTTGAAAGAACAGTTGAGATACCTCTTAGATGAGGGTTTCATTAGGCCTAGTGTCTCCCCTTAGAGCGCTCTAGTTCTCTTCATGTGTAAAAAAGATGGTTCTCTTAGAATGTGCATTGACTACCGTTAGTTCAACAATGTCACAATTAAGAATAAGTATCCTCTATCCAATATTGATAACTTATTCTTCCAATTTTAGGATGCAAACTATTTATCTAAGATAGACCTTAGATCCAGCTATCATCAATCAGAGTCAAAGAATGTAACATATTCCAAAGATAGCCTTCAGAACTCGATATGGTCACTTTGAATTTCTAGTTATGTCTTTTGGACTAACGATGCTCCTGTAGATTTTATGGACTTGATGAATAGGGTGTTCAAGGAGTACTTGGACATATTTATCATAGTCTTCATAGATGACATCCTTGTGTATTATCATGGTGAAGGTGATCATGCAGACCATTTGAGGATTGTATTGTAGCCCTTTAAGGATTGCCTATTATTTGCTAAGTTTAGCAAGTGTTAATTTTAGTTGAGATCATTAGATTTCCTTGGTCACATTGTTTTTGGTGATGACATTCGAGCTGATCCTCAGAAGACCAAAGCAGTAAGAAAGTGGCCTAGGCCCATCTCTCCATAAGATATCTAGAGTTTATTGGGTTTAGCCAATTACTACAGATGGTTTATTGAAAGAATTTCTTCTATTTCTTCTCCAATGTCTCGACTAACTTAAAAGAAAGTCAAATTTCAGTAGTCAGACTCCCGCGATCAGAGTTCTTAGGAGTTGAAGACTCGACTCACTTCTGCTCTAGTTATGACTCTACTAGAGGGTTCTGATGGGTTCGTAGTTTATTGTGATGCTTCCAGACTAGGTCCTAGTTGTGTGTTAATAAAGTGAGGTAAGGTAATAGTCTATGCCTCTAGACAACTCAAACCCCATTAAAAGAATTATCCATCCCATGATTTTGAGTTGACAATAGTTGTTTTTGCCTTAAAATTTGAAGGCATTACCTTTATGGGATTCACATTGATCTTTTTATGGACCATAAGAGTTTATTGTATATGTTCACGCAGAAGGACCTGAATTTTTTGTCAGAGAAGGTGGCTTAAATTGTTGAAAGACTATGATATGAGTGTGTTGTATCACCCGGGTAAGGCCAATGTGGTGGTTGATGCCCTTAGTAGAATGTCTATGGGAAGTTTTACTCATGTTGTGGATTGTAAGAAAGAGTTAGTCTGTAAGAAGGAGTTAGTCTGCTAGATTGGGTGTTAGGTTAGTTGATTTGGCCAAAGATAGTATATGGGTTCAAAATGGTTCAGAGTCTTCTTTGGTTTTTGAGGTAAAGGAAAAGCAAGATAGGGATCCTATTTTGATCAAGTTGAAGGATGCGGTTCGGGATCAGGAGGTTGAGGTTTTATCCTAAGAGGGAGATGGTGTGATTAACTATCAAGGTAGGTTATGTGTTCTGGTGGTGGATGATTTGAGCCATAGGATATTAGTGGAAGCACATGGTGTGCAATATTCTATTCACCCAGGAGCCACTAAGATTTACCGTAATATGCAGGAAATCTATTAGTGGAATGGTATGAAGAAAGACATTCTGGAATTCGTGGCTAAGTGTTTGAATTGTTAGTAGGTTAAGGTTGAGAACCAAAGTCCTAGTGGTACTCTTCAGTAGTTTGGTTTCCCTACTTAGAAGTAGAAGGTGGTGAACATGGATTTTTTTATAGGGTTACCTCATACGCGTCGTTAGCATGATTCTATTTGGGTTATTAGGGATAAAATGACCAAATTAGCCCATTTCTTACTAGTCCATACTTTATTTTCAGCTGAGGATTATGCTAGACTCTATCTCAGGGATTTGGTAAAGTTACATGGAGTTTCACTAACAATTATTTCAAATAGAGGTACTCAATTTACCTCCCATTTTTGGAAGGCTTTTCAGAAGGGTCTTGGTACCCAAGTTTATCTCAGTATGACTTTTCATCCTCAGATAGATGGTCAGGAAGAGAAGACCATTCATACCTTAGAGGATATGTTGAGAGTGTGTGTTATCGATTTCCAAGGTAGTTGGGTTGGCCACTTACCTTTGATTGAGTTTGCTTACAATAATAGTTATCACTCCAGCATTCAAATGGCTCTATTTAAGGCCCTCTATGGTAGGAGGTGTAGATCTTCACTTAGTTGGTTTGAGGTTGGAGAGGCTACTTTGATAAGGCCAAACTCATATTATAAGGTGATGAACAAAGTTTAGTTGATTCGAGAAAGGCTGAAGATAGCCCAAAGTAATCAGAAAGACTTTACTGATGTGAGAAGAAGAGATCTTGAGTTTGATGTTGGTGACATGGTTTATTTGAAAATTTCACCCATGAAAGGGGTGAAGAGGTTTGGTAAGAAAGGTAAGTTCAGTCCCCGCTATGTTCTCCCATGTAGGATTTTGAGTTATTTTGGGAAAGTGGCCTACGAATTGGAGTTGCCTGCAGAATTGGTATCAGTGCATCCGATGTTCCATGTCTCTCTACTAAGGAAATGTATTGGCGACCTAGTTTCAGTCATCCCCTTAGATAGTGTGGATGTGAAACATATCCTCTCCTACGAAGAATTTCCAGCTTAAATCTTTGACCGCCAGGTTTATAGGTTGAGGAATAAAGGAGTCTACTTACTTAAAGTTCTATAGAGGAATCAGTCAGTTGAGGGAGCTACTTGGGAAACAGAACAAGATTGCAGGACAAGTACCATCATATTTTCTCTACGAATTTAGATTCATCTTGAGGTAATGGTTTCCCTTAAATTGATTTTCTCATTTTCTATCTCAGTTATCCAACCATCCTTATGTCATAGCATGCATTTAAAAATTCAGTTCAGTCCATACATCATGTTTCATATTCAGCTATGTAGTCATGATTCAACTCATAAATATTCAGTTCATGATCTCAGTCTTCCTAGTATCTCAACCCGAACATTTTTATTCAGGGAGGAATGATCCTAAGGGGGAGATATTGTAATACCCCACAAAATCCTAGATAAGTTTCCAGCTATTCATCATATGTTAAAGGGACCAAAGCAATTATTTTATACTAAGTACAAGTGACATGGCCATTTTAACACCCCAAATTTTTTAAATTTTTTATTTTTGGCCGTCCCGTGTTTAAAATGTTGATTTCTGAGTTGAAATAATTTTAGGAATGTTAAAAGGGTCATCTGGGATAGTTTCGGAATCTTTAAAAAAGGTTTGGGTGATTTTGGACCATAGAGGTAGTATACCTCTGTGTTATCAACGTGCCACGAAGGCTGGCTCTCCGCGATATACAGTATGTCATAGAGGTTAGCCTTCGCGATATGTAGCATGTCATGGAGGTTAGCCTTTTCAATAGGCAATGTGTCGTAGAGGCTAGGCAGCGTGCCATATTGTAGTGTAAAATTGGGCAGCCTTCCTTAAAGTTAAAGGGGCATTTTGGTCCTTTTTCTCTCTAAACACCCAATCCACATCTTAAAATCCAAGAGGGGAATTATTTGCCCTATTCATCACAGTTAATGACATTCAATCTCCTCCCACTCTCAAGAACACAAAAAAAAATCAACAACTTCTTCCTAGAATTCACCCTTCCAAGGTCTCAATTCCAAGTTTTCTTCATGAATTCAAGCAACTCAGGTATGTTTGATATACATAAATGGGTTTTTTCCACCCATTGAGTCCCAAGAATCCCTTCTTTTTTAAGTATAAATCCTTATCTCTCTCTTTATGAAATTTCAATGTCAAGTATGAATTCACTCAAGTTTCTCGTACACAAAAATATGCTTTCCCCATGTGAGTTATGTTTTACATGCTTTATAATCTCAGTCACCAATACCATGTTCAGTTTACAGCATGTTAATTATCAATTTATGAATTTTCCATCTCATGATATGCTCACCATCATTATGATTAGTTGGGCTAATTTATGCTGGTAGGTTATGATTCCTATATGTTTATACATGTTTTTTATTTTAAGTAGAAAGTCAGTCAGATCATGATTTTATCATCATATTTGAAGTATTATATTCATATTGAAAAATTATCAGTTGTGAGTTTTGTTAGATTTAATCAGTACTAGTGTCAATTCAGTTGGGAGTAGGATTTAGCACCGAGCGAACCTAGGGATGAAGGCTCACCCTCTAATACAGAAATGAGACCTTTAGTAGAAGTACCTAAGTTCCAGAACTACGTAGCCAGTGTAGATTATGAGATATCACTCACCAATAAGGACTGACACTCTATTAGGGATCACCCGCCAGAATGGCACCCTAGTCCTTTGGGACATCAACATAGTGGATCCACACATTCAGTGTTGGTACCCGTGGCAAGGTACTAAAACCCTTCCAATTGAGGTTATAGGTTGGAATCCGATCAACTTAGATTGGTCCATGTCGGTTAAATGATATCTCCCATAGTTTATTTTCAGTATTCAGACACATCAGCTCAAGTTTCATGACCAAGTGTTCAGTTTATTAGATATTAAGTTATTCAGTTTTATAGGTTATTTCAGTACATGCTTTACTTGGTCTTGCATTTATCTTACATGTTCATGTGTTCATGTGTAGTAATTATATGTGTATTTCAGTTAGTCCCAAATCACATACCAGTACTTTCAAAGTACTAATCGCATACTCTCTTTTCTGCTATATTTATTTCACAATATAGGTTCGGATGCTCAGTTCCCCAATCTCCCTTAGTCAGTTCAGTTCCACTCAGCAGTAGTTGTGGTGATTCTCCATCCTTTGAGGATAAGTTATTTTCATTTATTTTTAGTACTTTCTTTATTTCAGTTAGTCAGAGTTAGTTTGGGGTTTGTCCCATCAATTCCTTAAGTTTTAGAGGCTTGCGGATAGCCAGACTTGTTTTCAGTTTTTATCAGAAGTTCAAACATGTTGGGTATTGTTTCAGTATTATATGTTATCAAGATTTTACCAGATCATGGTTTATCTTGGGATCACATGTAGCCTTAAGCATTGTGTTACGACTAGGGGGTAGTCTCTGGTCATAACAAGAACTCACCCATCGAAATACCATATCGCGAACCAACTCCTTTATGGTAAACTCTATAACCAGAGTTCTGTACATCCATTTTATATGTCAAAAGTTTCTATAGCTTTTTAAACTAGTTTTCTATCTAGAAGTCAAGTCAACCATCCCTACAAATGTTAACATCGACACCAGATTTTCTTAGAATAGTACACCCTCAAAATCCCTCTAACACTACACCATTCCTGAATTTCTTTAAAAAATTGCTTTAGGAAAATTTTCCATAATTTTTACTCTCTATTTTAAATGTCATGATGATTTTAGGTCATTATCTCCCTACTCTCTTACGGCCAATATCTAGCAAAACATGAGGAACTCATAATAGGGACCTAGTTCCTCTATAAAACTTAGATATGTAACATCCTTTTCAATGCGTATATTTTCTTGAGTATGTCTCAACTTAAGCATGGGTGAACCTGATCCACACCCGATCTCTTCCCATCTTAGATTGTGTAGGAAAATGGGTGATAATTTTTTCTTTGTTTTTGGTAAAATCATCAATTGGGCCAGCTCTCACAAAAATGCAAAAAGTAAACCATTATTTCATCTCTCTCCCATAATTTTTCATATCACGTCCCCTAGGATATCCCATCATTCTCCCACCATTTACTCGCCTCCCCCACTTATTTTGTAATTTTTTACATCAATCACTTTATTTTCCCAAAAAGCCTACTTTCCTAAGAAAAATCAAGAATGCACTTTCCAGAAATTTCATCCATAGATCCTAAACTCCCATTAGTGGACTACTTTGATAAAGAAGACTTTAGTTATAGAGCACCCAACTCTTATTAAGAGGGAACCTAGTCCCACCTTATAGGCTCTCCATCAACCTCAATGCCTCTTATGTAATACTACATCCACAAATCCTATGTTTTGATCCTCTCTCTCTTATCAAAACCCTATCTATGCCATGTATGGACTTAACTCTCTCTTTAGGAGAACTTATATTTAGGAATAAGCTATTGTTAGAGCCCAAACAATGGTTGAACCCACTGTTGTTGTACCAAAATCAGGTGAGTCTCTTAACTATAACAGATCCTCATCTAAAAAATAAGGGGTTGAAAATCATCGAGAAACTAGGGATGAAGCGAACAAAAATGTTTAAGACACTAAAATTGTTTATTGTTCTAGGGACAATGATTAAAGGGGATATCATCATGGGTAATCTAAGAAGAGATATACAAAAGAATTTGTCCTCCTACTCAATATTGTAAAACTTGAGAAACATATTAACATTAAAGCTTTACGCCCTTCTCTTAATAGATGAAAAAGAAAAAGTTGACATCGAACAAGTGACTCATGCCATCAAAAAGATAAGAGTGAGAAAATCCAAGTCCAAAGTAACTGAGGTAGCGGAAGGTGTTCAAAAGACTTTTAGGGAGGATACTAGCTCTGAAGTGAACCAGTCCCATAGTGAGGAACAAACTCAATCTCTTATGGGGTTTTCTTTTGTTGAGGACTAAGTGACCTAAAATGACTCCCCTCTAGATGATTAACAACCTGACGATTCCTAAGAAAATATAATCCCATCCCACCAAAAGTTCTGGTTTAAGTTCTTTTGTTTGGACCATTCTCAAGGTAAATAAGAAGGTAGAAAAGTTTCTTACTATAAGGAAGGAGATCTACTTTGGATGTTAAAATTTTTTAAAAGGAAGTTTGATGGATCTTCTTGAGATTTAAGAACTTGGTATAACTGCATTGATTGACCTAATATGATACCACGGGTGTTCTCATCTATTTGTGTTTTCTCTGCCAATTATCCATAAAGTTGAGGTGGGGTAATTATATGTGAATTTTGAGGTGATTAGATGGATACAATCATTACAACTATATATAGGTTTCCCATTGTATTTGATGTCTCCAATATGGGTCAACTATTAAATATTCCATAAGGGTGATTTCAAAATATGATTTGGATAAATAGATGACTCCACCCTCTTTCAAATATACACTTGAGAAAGGCTAGTTTAGAGTCCTGAAAGGTGTTGAAAGGAAATATGCATCCTTCATACAAACCCCACTAAGGGTTTCTAAATAAGTATTTACTTTCCCATATTGAACACTATTATGAGGTAAGTTATCCCAATTTAAGACTAATGAAAACTTTGAATACTAATTAATGTGTTTAATTGTAATGCCCTAGAAAATCCAAGCCTGGGATAAAACCATGCTTTAAGTACATGTAGGGTAAATAATTAGGTTTTAACAACATGAGAAGGGATTTGGTCATGTACCAAGGCCACAAGAACCTCCTAGCCCTTAAACAAGCCAAAACCTTCCTTATTGACCTATCACTAAAGGGGTGATCAACTTCAAATGAGAAAAACTTATAGATTTAGATGGATTTTTGAGCCCCAAACCCACCAAATTATATATAATTTAATTACCTTTTTAACACATCTAGTTTTGCCTTAATTGAACATCGGAGTAAGAATTTATGGCCTTTGCAATAAAGCACTGTTCTACATTGAGATGCCACAAGCCAAACCACGATCGCAGTTACATTGTATGACTGTACAATGGTATCATCTGAGACAAACCCAACATATAAAATTTGACCAAGTGTACCCTCACACCACGAGAGGGAACCATGATCTCATAGCACGATCGTGAGTCCCAAAATACCCTTAATATAATCAACAAACACACAAACCTAGGTATGAAAATAGGTAGATCCCACGATCATACCAAGACCCATATGATAATGTTTACAGATCTTTCATCCAACTCCTAACCACGAGTTTAACCCACAATTATAGGTTGGTCCCACGATCGTGGGAAGGTCTTTGTATGTTCCTCCCCGTAGTTTCTAGTTACAAAATCTTATGAGGCATATCAGTCTTTTCCCACTCTTTTAATAGTGAAACTATGTTGTTAGGAAATATCAAGGGTCATTAGTGGGGTTTATATAAACCTAAGCTCTCATTGCTTAGAAAATCATCTGATACTTTGTTTTAAAAGAGAAAAGAGGCAATTCTATTTTTCCAAGGCAGAGTTAGGGTTTATCTTGTTCAAGCATCCAACTCTAAAGATGTCTTCAGGGTTCTTATCTCCATGTATATAGGATTTCATCAATGTGTTCCCTTTCACCCATTGAGTCCCAAAGTTAACCCTACTCTTTAGTACAGTTCTTTCCCATAATTTAGGGTTTATGGATATTGGAAAATTCATTTATATGCCAGTCTTCTAGTATCATTAAGTTTTAATCCTAGTTTCAACGTGAATTCTAGTATTATACTTGACCATGATTCCAAACCCTAGTTATATTGTAAATTCCATGATTTTTGGATCTAATTCATTGAACTCTGTAATTTTATTTAGTTTACAAAGTTAACATGGTTGTTGCATTCTTCAGAGAGGCGAGTTATGAACACTCAATGTCCTAGGGTTTAACACATATACTTTTGGATGCTATATTTCCTAGTTTACATATTTTGAATGCTTTCTAATATTACATTTATTTCAATCATCACATTATTACCATCAATGAGCATTGCAGTTATTGGTGTCCTTCAGTTGGGAGTAGTACTTAGCAAGGAGTGGAAGAAAGGATGAAGGCTCATTCTATAGTTAGTTTTATACCTTTATTAGAATTCCCTAAGTCCTAGAACTACAATGCCATCGCAGGTTCTAAAGGGTCACCCATCAGATCAGGCTTAGCGCCTTAGTTCCTTTGTAAATCAAGTTAGTGGATCCTCTCCAGTTAGTGTTTATACTCTTTTTAAGGTACTGAACACCCATCCATCTGGGGTTAAAGGTTGGACCCCGATTAGATCACGTTGGGGTATGTCGGTTATTAGTAACTCCTATAGTCCACAGTTTACATTTCAATTTTCAGATTCTTGCATGACCTCAAATTCAATTATTTAGTACATTTGATAACACATATTCATTACTTGGTCTTGGACTAGTCATCATGTTACATATACCATGTCAACTTATATTAGTTATTTTTCTATCTCATATACTCATATGTTCAATGTACTATGTTTTATAATATAGGTCCTAATGTTCAGCATTCTGATCACACCTAGTATGATCTCTTTCTATATCAACAACAACAATTTTGGTGAGTCCTCATAATGTGAAGAATAGAGTCAAAATTTCATTTCATTTTGACGTTGTTGTCCCAGTTTACAAACAGTTAGAGTTAGCTGGGGGCTTGTCCCAACAACTCATCTTAGTAGAGGTTTTTCAGACTTATAATTATATGTCCAACTTTTGTTCACAAACTTTTTTAGTGATGATTTGATTCTTTTTAATATTTAATATATTATTCATCCAAGCTTTTGTATAAGTGTTTTATCAGTTATTTTCTATATTCTTAGTGCTTTTCCAGGCCATGGGTTAGCTTGGAGTCATTTGTGATTATAAGCACTGTGTTATGACTAGAAGTAGTCTTGGTTCATAACAAACTTGGTATTACATATTTAGGTTTAAAGTTTCCTAGGGCGTCTAAAGACACGTTGAATAGAGTCTTATTCTTGGGTGTTAAACTCACAACACTAATGAGTGAAAAGATATGAGATGTTCTATGAAATGTTCCACATCATTCATGTTCATATTGTGCGATAGTGGTAGCTCTATTAAAACCTTCTTCTAACTCGTTTTCTACCCATTTACAGAATATGCCTACAAATAGGACTAATAAAAAGAGAAGTGGAAATGAGAGTGGGGTGGAAAATAAGCAAGAACCACTAGATCCGGAAAAACCCTCTTAAAGAACAAGTTTCCCATGCCAAATTTAGAGCTTACTTTACAACCTTATCCCATTCTGTAACCACCTAGAATAACCGGCCTACCGTAGAGCTATCCAACCCGACAATGAATGCAACAATGGCAAAAGTCTTAGACTTCACTCGAATAAATCCTCAGTGTTCTTTGGATTCTAGTATGAGGAGAATCCCCATGAGTATGTGGATAGTATTCAGAAGATTACAGAGATTATAGGTGTTACTCCAACTGAGAGTGCTGAGCTAGATACCTATTAACTGTAAGGATTATTTCACACCTAGTACAAGCAATGAAAGGAGGATATGGGTGCAATCACAAAATCGATTGAATTAGATGATCTTATGGTTGTAGTTTTGGATAGTTTCTTCCCACATAAATTGAGGGTGGCCAAGTTCTGGAGTTTATAATTTTGAAATAAGGTAGCATAAGTTTTAAGGAGTATTTTCTAAAATTTACTCAGTTAGCGAAGTATGCTTCGACTATGGTTGCTGATTCCAAGGCCTGGATAAGTAAGTTTGTGTCTGGAGTTTCTGAGAATGTGGTCAAAGAGTGTAGAACTACCATGTTAGTGAAAGATATGGACATCTACAGGATGATGGTTCATGATTAACAAATAGAGGTGAAAAGGGTTAAGAAAAAGAAAAGAGAGAGTAAGAGGGCCATAACGGGTAGCTTAAATTTCTCTCAGCAAATATCAGTTAGTGGAAATCATTTTCAATTCTATAAGAAATCTTCAGCTCCAGCCCTTTTTTTTCTACTTCCCTAGTACCCAAGTTTAGGTAGGAATTAGATAGGGCACCCAAGTCTAAGTCCCAGGGTAGTATGAGCAGTGTTCGTAGAAAAATTTGGTATGCAAGAAATGTTGTAGGAACCATAAGGGTAAGTGTATGTTCGGTAAAAATGGTTGCTTTGCGTGTGGCAAGACAGGCCAGAGGATTACAAATGTCCAATAGCTTTCCAGAAAGGTAGGGATGACCATAAAAAAAATCTAGTCCAATTATTTAATGGATCTTGTAGGTTGCCTGATTTAGTAGGGTGCCTCAACTAGTTCTGCTTGTGGAATAACATCTGTCATGGATCAAACCAGGGCCTGGCTGTGATGGGTATCTCAAGTCCACCAAGGACTAGAGACAAACCCCTTTGCCTAGCCAACAAAATATAGCACACCTGACAACGACTAAATTTTGAACATATAACAGGATAGATAGTAATAAGTTCAAAGAAATCTAAGATTGTCAACATCAATACCCAATCCACAGTAATATCCACAAGGCCTCGATACCAGAAAACAACCTACGTCGGGACATGCCCCCAACCTTGACAATGACAATGTAAATGTGAAGTTTTCATTTCTAATTTATGGAAGAAAAATTGATGGAAGGATCTAGTCTTCTGGAGAATGGAAGCTCACTAGTTCACCTCAAAAGGCCAACTCTTAGATCTCCTATCACTGCGCAGGAAAAGTAGAAGTGCCTTCGGACTCTGCATCATGAGGGGATACAACATCTGAAGATGGTTTATGGGATGAGCACTAGAATGTAACTCCGGATAGGGATAAAATAATGTCAATCAAAAGTTTAGTTTCAAACTCACTGTACATGTTGAGATACATGCATACATATATATAATAGATGCTGGGATAGGGAACAAGGTTTAGCATGATAGTAAAACATTATCTTGGACTATGAAGCTCATCCATCATAAATAGGAACCCATGGGCTATATGGGTTCAACTTTCCCTGCTGAAAGGGACTCAGTGCGTGTTAGCCGCACAAAAAAGAGGTATCAAAGAAGATCGGGGAGTTCCCCGACCCCATGACAATTCAAGATACAAATAAATATATCAATAGTGTGAACTGTGAATACGGTCATCAAGACCAATCCTCATGTCGGCAAACATTAGTTTCTAGTACAAGTCATTCAAGACTCACACCTTTACAACTTAGCTACATAACCCCTATTAAGACCAATTAAAACAAGTTTCACATAATCCATTCATTATCCATGGAATTATTCATTAAGGCACACCATATGTATCGTCATACCATACGCTTGTAATCTTATAATTATGCCATTACAATTCCATTAACTTGGGGGAATGCTCTGATCCCTTTTTTTTTATTAAATCAAAGCATTTCCAACAAGCCTTTCAAAATATATGTTCATTGTTTAACCATTTATGCAATTCAATAGAATAGGTGAGTAAGTCAAACCAAGTGACAATTCCACAATTCAAAGCCATTTACACAAGTGGGTTGAAGGAATACAATTGTTCAAAACCAATTTCCAAGTTCAAAACATCAATTTGAAGGATTACCTGGACCCCCATTCTAATTACCACACCCATGCCCCCTATTAATTCAAAAACATTCAATTCAAAGCATGAACAACTCATAAAAATCATGGGAAAAAAATTCAAAAACCATCCATTCGAAAACCCTCAACCATATCAAAACCCATATTCAAATCCATACAACTAAACCATTTTAAACATATACTTTTCACAAAATTAAACTTGGGGAAGAGTAACATGTCTGAAAGTATCACTACTATGGAGATAAATCACCCTTGAGAGACCTAATTGACCAACTAGTTGAAAACTCTAAGTGTTCTTGACCTTGGGGATTTAAGAGACATTGAGAAGTTATTTTGATTTGTTTCAGAGTGATAATGATACCTAAAGGAGTTCTAATTCGTGGGTCATGAATGGGAAAAAGGGGAGTTATCCAAAGTTCCCTTAATTTAAAAGCTGAAAAATTATCGCCCGTGACTACGATTCACTATAATACTAGTAAGGACTCACTACGACTCATAGGGTCCGAGTCGTAATCAAGATAAAAACTTTTGGGTACACATTGGTCACCCTATGATTGGCACCTTACAACTCGTATAGAGTCATTATGATCAACCCAGCTTCCATAAAGGGATTAAAAAGGAGCCATCCCAATACTAGAGTGAAAACTATTATTATCTGCAAACTCTATGAGAGGCAAATGATCAACCCAGCTTCCACCAAAATCAAGCACTCAAGACGTTAGCATATTTTTCGAAGATTGAATCATTCGCTCCACTTGACCATCCATTTGAGTTTGAAAAATGGTGCTAAGATTCACCTTAGACCCCAAACTTCTCTGTTAAGAATGACAAAATGAGACAAGAACTGCATACCACGATCAGATATAATAGAAATAGGCATACCATGCAACTTGATGATTTCCTAAAGGAAGAGCTTGGCATAACCCTCTATAGAATAAGTAGTCTTCCCTTGCAACATGTGAGCGGATTTAGTCATCCTATCAACGATGAACCAAATCGAATCAAACTAACTTCGAGATCACGGAAGACCAGTAACAAAATCCATATTGATCACTTCCCCTTTGCACATAGGCAACTCAATCTCTTGAGACAAACCACATAGCCTCAAGTGATCAACCTTAACTTGTTGATACACCATGTACTTAGCCACAAAAGATGCCATATCCCATTTCATGTTATTCCACGAATAAATCTCTTTCAAATCATGGTACATTTTTGTTGAACCAGGGTACATATATACTTCGCCTTATGAGCCTCATCCAAGATCCTCTTTTGCATTCCATCAACATCGAGAGCACAAATCTACCTTAGTACCTAAAGATACCATCACCACCAATCTTAAAATCAATCATCTTCTTGTGACCCACATCATCCTTGATTATCATCAGAATAGGATCTGAAACGTGCTTCTCCTTCACCTCGGCACTCAAAGAGGACTTCACCACCTCTTGAATAATCACACCACCATCCTCTGATTCCAAAAGATAAAATCTATGATTTTCCAAATAGTGCTTATATTTCACCAACCCTCTTTTATCTTCATCAACATGAGACAAACTCCTATAGATAACCTGCTAAGAGAATCAACAACCACTTTAGCTTTACCTGGATGATAATGAAGGCTCATATCATAGTCCTTAAGAAACCCAAGACATATCCTTTGCTTGAGATTCAACTCATTCTGGGTGAACACATACTGCAAACTCTTATGTTCTGAGAAGTTGTCAACATGAACCCATACAGGTAATGGCGCCAAAGCTTCAAAGAAAAGACTACCGCCAACAACTCCAAGTCATAAGTCAGGTAGTTCTTCTCATTCACCTTCAATTACCTAGAAGCATATGCCACAACCTTACCATGTTTCATCAACACACAACCCATTCCCACATGGGATGCATCACAATATACAAAAAATCTATCAGTACCCTCGGGAAGGGTCAAAACTAGAGTAGAAGTCAACATATCTTTCAGCTTCTCAATGCAACCTTTGCAAATGTCAAACTATAGAAACTTTACCTTCTTTTGAGTTAACCTAGTCAACAAAGTTCAATTGAAGAGAAACTCTCCACAAACCTTCGATAATACCCGGCTAAACCTAAGAGTCTCAAATATCAGTTGGAGTTGTGGGTCGAGGGAACTTCCTAACCACCACAACTTTCTGTGGATCCAACATGATCCCTTTTCTAGAAATATCATGACCCAAAAAGTAACAACATTCAACTAGAACTCACACTTCAAGAACTTAGCATAAAAACACTGATATATAAGAGTTTGCAACACTATATAGAGGTAATCGACATGATTCACCTCACTCTTAGAATATACTAGGATGACATCAATAAACACAATGGTGAATAATTCCAAAAACTAATGAAAAAATAGGTTCATAAGATCCATAAATGTCGTTCGGGCATTAGTCAATCAAAATGACATCACCAAAAACTAAAAATGATCATACCGGGTTCGAAAAGAAGTCTTGGGATATCTACCTCCCTAATCTTCAACTGATGTTAACTCGACCGAGGGACAATCTTAGAAAAGTACTTTGCGCCCTGCTGCTGGTCAAATAGGTTATCAATCCTAGGAAGAGGATACTTATTCTTCATTGTCACCTTATTTAATTGGCGGTAATCTATACACATTCGAAGGGACCCATCTTTCTTATGCACAAAGAGTACCAGAGTGCCCCATGGGGAAACACTAGGGCGAATAAAACCCTAACCAAAGATATCTTTCAATTTCTCCTTAAGTTCGTTCAACTCAGTCGGAGCCATTCTATAGGGAGGGATGGAGATAGAATAAGTGTCCATAAGAAGATCGATCCCAAAATCTATTTCCCTATTGGGAAAAACACTAGTAAGATCATCAGGAAATACTTCAAGAAAATCGAAGATCATAGGGACAGGTGACAAGGAGGGACCGTCAGAATTAGAATCTTTACCCTAACCAGGTGACACAGTCACCCTTTGGAAATCAATTTCTGGGTTCTTAGATAAGAGATGAACTTTCCCTTAGGCAATAGGGAACTTCCCTCCACTCAATCACCGATTGATCTGAGAATTTAAAACTGACCCTTCAGGTCCTACAATCAAGATACTAATAGCACGAATAGATCCAATCGATCTGCCAAATAACATCAAAATCTAACAACTCCAACTCTATCAAATCCACCAATGTCTCTCTATCACACATAGATACCACACAACCTCTATGACTCTTCTAGCCATGATAGAGTTACCCACCGGGGTAGACACAGAAAAAAGATCAGGAATACACTCAGGACTAAACCCAAATAAATAGCCATAAAAAGAGTCACATATGAATTGGTAGCCCCAAAATCTAGCAGACAATACATATCATGAGATAAAAGTTTTAGCATACCGGTAACAACATCAGGAGACACCTTAGAGTCCTGATGGGTGGTAGGAGCATAAAGATAATTTTGACTAGTGTTGGATCCAAAAGCGCACCCTTTGGTGCAGAAGCCGAAGAAATAACAACCAAGACCTTATTATCCCCAGTAGCAACATCGCCGGAAGGATAATTATTTCTCTACTCATCACAAAAACCACGGCGCAACTGACCACAAAATCTACAAGGAGGATACGACGGAGCTTACTGGACCCCATTGCTTGAGATTGGGCACCTTGTGCCTTAAATTGACTGTTGCTCTAAAATTGGTGACCACCGAATGGCTTAGGATTTGGAGAACTAGCCGTGAATATAAACCAGAATTTCCCTACTTCTTCTTGGACTATTGCTTGCCATCTCTACCAATATTCTGCTGGCCTCTACCTTGCTCAGAATACCTAGAACTCTTACTTTGCCTTTCCCCTATTTTGACTTATTTTTTTTTTCATCATTGACCTAAGGCATATACACCACAAGCCTAGAGATATCCATATCACTATTTAACAAAGTAGCCTTGCACTCTAGTACCAAATCCCGAGACAAACCCAAAGCAAAGTTCCTCATCCCATTCCCTATGCTAGACACCGGCTCAGGAGCATAATGGGACAAATGATGAAATATCAGGGTATACCCTTTTACAATCATCCTACCCTTTTTCATATTCACAAACTCCTTAGCTTTAGCCTTTCTCAACTCTTGAGGAAAGAAAGGATCCAAGAAGGCACCCAAAAACTCATCCTATTGTGCTAACTATAAATTTCACCCCTAGACTGGCCCTACTCCTCATACCACTGATATGCCATATCTTTCAACTAATATGCAGAAAATTCCACACCCTCAGAGTCAGAAGCATGTATAACTCAGAAGATCTTCTCAATCTCATCTATGAATCCTTGAGGATCCTCCTCAACCTTAGAGCCAGTAAAGGTCAGAGGGTTGAGCCTCATGAATTATTTGACTCGAGTAGCCTTAAAAGAACTCATAGCAGTACCATCAGGACCCGACTGACGTAACTAAGATGTCACCAACTGGGTCAATAGATGAATAGATCGATGAAACTCAACATTTTAAATATGTCTTTGGGGCAGTCATACATGATCATCATTAGCTCGAGGATCCCCAGGAGGACTGGTAGGGACCAATAGAACTCCATGTAGGGTAGTAAGATATGGATATAGAGCCCTAGATCAGGCTTGAACTCTATAAGCAGGATGAGTTTTGCCCATATTATCTTCTGGTGGGACAAAATAAGTTCCATGAGCATTAGATATTCGGGGATGCATAATATGAAATGTGAACAAACAAAGATTATAGGAGTTTCAATACATTAGGCTCTATAGCCCGAAAGTAGAACACAAGAAAGGTAAATATTCCTAAATGTCTCGTAGCATCTCCCTCATAAATGTGGCGTGCTACACACCCATGAAAGAGATTCTACTTGACACGGCTTTGTGGAAACCTAATTGTCCATGAACCTAGACTCTGATACCAACTTTATGACGATCCAAACTAGGGTCTGGTTGTGATGGGTATCTCAAGTCCACCGAGGACCGAAGACCATCCCCTTTGCCTAGCCAAAGAAAATAGGACACCTCATAATGGCTTAATTTTAAACATCTAACAAGATAGACAGTAATAAGTTTAAAGACATCTAAGAGTGTAAACATCATTCCCCAATCCACAATAATATGCGCAAAGCCTCTATACTAGAAAACAACCTATGTTGGGAAATGTCCCCAACCCCGACAATAATAATGACAATGTAAATGTGAAGTATTCAATTCTACTTTATGAAAAGAAAACCGATGGAATGATCAAGTCTTCCAAAGAATGAAAGCTCACCACTTCATCGCAAATGACCAAATCTGAGAGTATCTATCACGACGTAGAAAAATAGACATGCCTTCGGACCCTACATCACGTGGGGACACAACGTCCAAAGATAGTCAGTAGAATGAGCACTAGTGTGTAACTCAGGATAAGGATAAAATAATATTAGTTAAAAGTTATATTTCAAACTCACTGTACATGTTCACATACATGCATACATATATATAACAGATGTCGGGGTAGGTAACAAGGTTTTGCATGATAGTAAAACATTATCCTAGACTATGTAGCTAAACCATCATAAACAGGCACCCACAAGCTATATAGGTTTAGCTCCCACTGCTGAAAGAGCCCTAGTGCGTGTTAGCCACATGAATCGGAGGTATCAAGGAAGATCAGGGAATGCCCTGACCCCTTGTCAATCCAAGATATAAATACATATATCAATAGTGTGAACTATGCACAAAGTCATGAAGACTAACCCTCATATCAATAAATATGAGTTTCCAGTACAAGTCATTCAAGACCCACACCTTCACGACTTGGCTATGTAACACCTATTAACCCTAATTAAAACAAGTTTCACATAACCTATTCATTAGCCATGAAATTATGCATTAAGGCATACCACAGGTATCTTCATACTGTATACTTGTAAGCATAAAATTAGTCTATTACTATTCTATTTACTTGGGGGAATGCCTTAACCCCCTTTGTTCATTAAATCAACACATAGACAAAAGGGCTTTCTAAATTTATGTTCATTGTTTAACCATTTATACAATGCAATAGAATAGGTGAGTAAGTCAAACCAAGTGACAATTTCACAATTCAAAGCCATTTACATAAGTGGGTTGAAGAAACACAATTGTTCAAAACTAATTTCCAAGTTCAAAACATCAATTTGGGGGATTACCTTGACTCCCATTCCAATTCCCACCCCCATGCACCCCATTACTTCAAAATCATTCAATCAAAGCATGAACAAGTCATAAAAACCATGGGAAAACAATTCAAAAATCATTCATTGCAAAACTCTCAACCATATCAAAACCCATATTTGAATCCATACAATTAAACCATTTAAAACACATATTTTTCAAAAAATAAAATTTAGGAAAGAGTAACATGCCTGAAAGTATCACAACTAAGGAAAGAAATTACCTTTGAGAGCTCTAATTGACCAACTTCTTGGAAGCCCTAAGTGTTCTTGACTTTGGGGATTTGAGAAAGATTGAGAAGTTATTTTTATTTGTTTCAGAGTGATAATGATACCCTAAAGGGGTTTTAAGTCATGGGTCACAATTGGGAAAGAGGAAAAATGTTCAAAGTGCCCTTAATTTAAAAGCTAAAAAATATAGACAGTGACTATAGGTCACTATACGACTCATAAGGACTCATTACGACTCGTAGGGTCTGAGTCATAATCAAGATAGAAACTTTTGGGTACACACTGGTCACCCTACGATTGGTAGCTTAGGACTCTTATAGTCATTACCACTCATTGAGTCTAATCGTTCCCAAAACAAAACACCTTGGGCATCTTACTGGTTTGTCTACAGTTGGGACTAAATGACTTGTATAGTCTTTATGACTTGTTAGGATCCAATTGTAATAATAATAGAAACTTGGCTAATCCACATTGGTCAGGCTATGATTAGTGTTCTACGACTCATAATGACACCCTATGACTCGGAGGGAGAGTTGTTATCTGGGTAGTAAGCCCATAGGTCAAGAAACTTTCAAGGAAGAAAATTCAGGGTGTTACAACATCAGAATAGTTTTTATGCAATTCAAACTCATCAGGATCATGAAGGTTCTCCTGATGTATTCATAGGTATGTTATAGGTTTTCCATATTTATGTTTATGCATTATTAGATCTTGGAGTTATGCTTTCCTTCATAACTCCCTATATATCAGTAGACATTGATGCCTGTCCCAAAATCCTATTAGAATCTTTCATAATCTTTACTCCAGTTGGTAACTCGGTCATAGCTAAATAGGTTTACAAAAATTGTCAGTTATAGTTTCCTAAAAAGCTACATCAATTTATCTTGTTGAGTTATAAATGGTAGATTTTGATGTCATTCTTGGTATGGATTGTATACTCTCTTGTTATTCCTCGATTGATTGGAGGAAGAGAGAAGTCTAATTCCAATTTCTAAATAAACTAGTTCTAGAGTGAAAGGACTGTACCTCTACGCCTATGGGATGGTTTGTTTCTTACCTTAAAGGCTGGAAAGTTGATATCAAAAGGGTGTATTTGTCATCATATCCGAGTTAAGGAGTCAAACCCAAAACCCAACACTTAGGTAGTTCCAGTGGTAAATAAATGTCTAAAAGTATTTTTAGAAGACCTACCTGAAGTTTCTCACAGATGAGAAATTAACTTCAGAATATATCTTCTTCCAAAAGCCCAACCTCTTTAAATTCCACTCTAAAAAATATCTCTATCCAATCTTAAAGAGTTGAAGGAACAATTGAAGGACCTTTTAGACAAAAGGTTTATCAGGACTAACGTATCTTCATAGGGTGCTCTGATTCTTTTTGTGCATAATAAATATAGTTCTGTCAGAATGTGCATCGACTATCATCAGCTGAACAAGGTCACAATCTGAAATAAGCATCCTATCCCCAGAATTGATAACTTATTCAACCAACTTAAGGGTGTAAGTTATTTATCTACGATAGACCTCAGTTCAGGCTATTGATGTGCCATGGTTTCATGGTACTTCAATGCTTAAAATCAAAAAATATGAAAGTACTTAGGACCTTTTTAGTATTTATTATGTGTTTTGTGTTTGTTTTGTAGAAAACTAGGTTTTTGGAGAAAAATAAAAGAAAAAAAAACTAAAGTGTGCAGAGGGACCACTTACAGGCCCACTTACGGGTCGGTAAGTGGTACTTATGGCCATCATAAGTGGTCATATAAGTGTCGAAGAAAATTTGTTCTAAAGATCTAAAGTCTAAATATTTGTTTTGAGAGTTATAAAACCTACTTACGGGGCTAAGTACCACTTACGTCTCGTAAGTGCCATCATAGGTGGAAGTTATGACAGATGTAGATTTGTTCTAAGACTTACAACCCACCTAAGGTTAGCAGGTGGTACCTGTGGCCCATAAGTGGGTCTCTAAATTATTAATGACTCAGTTTTCCTTTTTGTTTTGATTAGGATTTTTAGGTTTCTGATGTATTCTATAAGTACCCTATTGATGTTTTATTATTAGTTTATGCACTCTATATACTCACAACACTATATTGATTTTGAGATTTGAGTTTTGATCTTGGAATCCATTGTTCTTGTTTTTTACGGTTGCATATTAATTTGAAATTCTAGTTTTTATTATTCAACTATTATAAGATTCTTCATATGCTTTATTTCATAATTTAATGGATGTTCTTACTAACATGAGCGGCTAAACCATCTAATAAGGTTATGGGAACACTGCT
Organism: Capsicum pubescens; assembly: GCA_030864215.1. Taxonomy (NCBI): domain Eukaryota; kingdom Viridiplantae; phylum Streptophyta; class Magnoliopsida; order Solanales; family Solanaceae; genus Capsicum; species Capsicum pubescens. Next base: position 172,420,843 of record CM061548.1, on the reverse strand, counting down.
GGAATAACAAAGTAGAGAAAGTGCCAGGTTGTTCTTGATTGATGTTCTTGCATGTCTTGTGGTTTTCTTCGTATTGATTGCTTTCTTCACAACTGAAGAAATTAAGAACATGTCTATATTTGATACCATATACACAAAAGAGGTTGAAATTAGGAAAACAAGATCACAACAGTAATTTGAGGCTGCCAACCCTCATCTAATTAACTTGAAACCCAAAAGGAGATAGTTAATTTGGGATCTAGGACAAGGGTTAGCAGGGTGACACTCTGAGACTCACAAGGTAAAGAGTGAATTTACCAAAGTCATTCACAAGACTGTTGGTGATACATATCTTATCAGGTTCTGCATCTATAAGGCATTGAGATAGATTGATGGAGAACGATAAGTCTACAAAGTTAGAAAGTCAGGGTGAACACAATCCTAGTATTTATCTCATATTGATTTCAAACTAAACTGATCAAGATATTTTACTACTGAATTGTTTTCACAAAAATTCCCCAGTTTAATTTTCTACACTCTTCGTCTACTTCATCAAGGTCTTGATAGAGATTCGCTTAATTCCCTATGGGTTTGACCCCAAGCTCTATTAGGTTTTATATTTGAAAGTGACCACATTGTACTTTCTTGGAGGTATAATATGGGAGACTTCAAATATTGGCGCTGTTGTAGGGGACTGCGGTTATGGATTTATTGACAAAGTTTGTTGAGGTTGTTGGATTTTACCTTTGTGTTGTTCTTGGGGTGTACGCTAGTGTATGCCCAGTACTCAGAGTCAAGGAAATAGCTTGATCCTAATTGATACAAAGCTTGAACAAACACTATGATAGAATCGTAGGATGTCAGAACATGGTCATGAAGCTCGTCATAAGGGGATTTAAGATGACCCACTTGCCTTAAATCCGCCTCCTCCACATGGTGTTCAAGAGATAACTGATGAAACCATTGCTCGGTTATTAGTTAAAGAGAGAATGAGGGGTGTTTCCTATCATGTACCTCAAGAGGCCAGAGTGAGATAAAAAAGAGAGAATCAAATAGTATTAGACAAAACTAGGAGAGATAGAGTTAAACTAACCCCATCCTTGTAGTATTTGCCAGTGTATGATGATCCGGAGAAAGACTAGGGGTATGTTAAGCCCATAGAGATAGGAGCTATTATTCCTCCTGAGTTACCCCAAGGGGTGACGTTTGACATTATGAGTGCTATGATTCAACTGTTCAATCTGAAGGGTGTGTTTGCGAGTTTGATGACTGATATGCAAACATCTACATCATGAATTTTGTTAGGATCTGTACTTTGTATAATTTACCTTAGGTGAGTTAGGAAGCTTTTAGACTCAGGTTATTCCCATTCTCTCCTACTGGTGAAGCGACATTATGGTTATGGGAACTACCTTGTGGGTCCATCATTAATTGGAATGAGTTATGGAAATAGTTCTTGGAATAATTTTTCCCGCCTTATAGAATGCTGCAGTTAAAGGATGAGATTTATAATTTTAGGAAATTGCATTCAGAACCATTGTACGAGACATGGTTAAGGTTTAAGAAGAAGTTGATGATGGTGTCCAATTATAGAATTTCAGGAAGGAACTTGCTTGAGATATTCTATAGATCCCTAAATGCCAATACCAAAGTTGTTGTTGATACTATCATTGAAGGAGCTTTTTATGATCCTTCTTTGGGAGTTAGCTACAGAAATCTTAGACCGAGTCTCTAATACCAACCGAGGGTGGCATACTCGGAAGGTAGAGAGAGGAGCAAGTACCTATGCTATGTTTCATGACTCGATTTATGAGTCATAATGGCACCTACTAAATCCCGCCAGTAGGTAAACCAACCTATAACCTGAAGCTGACACAATAGGTTAATTTGATAGAAAATGCCCAACATAGGTGAAATTAAAAAACACAATATATAAATAAGCAAAGGGTTCTAGATAGATAAAACTGTCAATATAAGATGCCAGTCCTACGACCTCGTAGAGCCAGTGCAAGAACATCTAATAGTAGCAATACAACTCAAAGTCTAGAATAGTTAATACATTTGTCTCGAAATAAAAGATAAAAAATAAAGGTTGAAGGAAATAGGTGACTCGAATTCTAAAAGCTCACCCTATCTCTAAAAATCAGTCACCACATGAACAATGAGCAACTGAAACACCTAGTTCTCGGATCTACATCAAAAGGTACAAAAGTGTAGTATGACTACCAAAACAATGATTGATTATGGAACCTAGCCTACCTCATTGTCGAAGAAAGCTCAACTAATTGCTAAACCTTCGTCTTTTCCTTTCGAGAAGCCTCTTCAAGATTCAAGCTATAAAACACATTCTACTCATCAATACGAGAATAACGATACCCATATTGCACCATTATGCTTTGGGTTAAAAAATCACCTCTAAAACCCCATATGGGTCTCACTTATGAAAATCACATTTTTCAGGCCAACCCATACCTTATACAAGCTCAAGGAATCTTTACCCTCAACAATGGGTGAAAACCAAGATAAATTAGGTATGAAATCAATCCGTAAGGATTTTGGAGTTTTGAGCAATTAATCAAGAAATTCAACCAAGAAAAGGGTGAATTCATACCTTAAATTGGATAATGATCATGAAAATAAATGTTATTCTAGCTTTCCAAGCTCTCACAAGCTCTAATTTTAAGTTTACATGCTATTCATTCAAAATCCCGTATGCAAAAATAAACTATGTAACTACACTAAATTCTACGTTCCACGATGGCGTACTTGAATTTTCCATCTGAGGTCATTTCAACCAAATATGGGTCCCACACCCATATTTCTAATTTCTCAACTTTTTGACCAATAGGTCAAAATAAGCTTGGGTACCTAGGGACCCACCCAGCCTTAAATTGACATTACAGAGCTATTGGTATAGTTAGAATTTACATACAAGATCATTTTACTAAAGGTTTTTCCTGATGGCCATTTGGAACCAACAAAGACTTCTAAATAGGAAATTGGCTCTATAAACCAAACGAACTGGTTGGTAACCAAACTATCAGTCTTAGAAAGTCATAAATGACTTTCAAGCAACTATAGAGAAGCTCTAACATCAAAAATACGCGGAAACATGGAAAATTACCTGAAGGATCATTACAATATCCACTTTTAAAGGAACTTTCATCATGAAAGTTATGGATTAGGAAATACCTGAAGTGTCAAATAGGTGAGGATACAGAGCATCTCGCTCTTGATCTTCCAAGTGGCCTCCTCCACTGAACCCTAACAACTGAAATCTCTCTAGTACGCAATTACCTCACATCACTAGCCAAAATGAGTATCTACTCTTCTACAAAGGTCGAACGCTCGTGCAACTGGACTGAGTCCTATCTAAGCACATAAGATAGATTAGGAATGTATCCCCGCAACATAAAGACATAAAAACTAGACTAACTATGGAAAAATATGGAAGTAAAGATAAATCATAAGATACCTCACCAATTGTGCGAAAAATCTTATAAGGTCCAATATATCTCAGACTGAGCTTGCCCTTCCTCCCAAACCTCATTATACCCTTTATGGGTGATACACAATTACCAACTACAAATCTCTAGAAATATATCCTATGGTATGCATAGGCCTTCTTCCTACTCTCAGCCGCTCTCAGCCTATCCTGAATCACCCTAACTTTATCTAATGACTCTTTTAAGAAAATTGGTACCACTAGGCCTAATCTCGAAAGTGTCACACCATCCAACTGGAGAACGATATCTTCTACCATATAAAGCCTCAAAAGGTACCATCTTAATACTCAAAAGATAGATGTTATTACAAGAAAACTATGCCAAGGCTCAGTGCTACTCCCACTGGACTCTGAATTCCATAACATAGGCTCAGAGTATATTCTCAAGAACTAATTAGTCTGCTCAGACTGACCACCTGTCTGTGGATGAAAGGTTGTTCTAAGATCCACTTGAGTACCCAACTTCTTCTGAAAAGCCTCCCAAAATCTCTAAGTGAACACAGAACCACAATCTGAAATGGTAGAAATGGGCACAACATGCAAATGGACTATCTCTCAAACATAAATATAGGCCAATCCCTCAGCACTAAAGTACATCTGAATAGGAATGAAATATGCAGAGTTAGTCAAACAATATACAATGACCCGAATACCATCCAAACCACGAAAATTACAGGGCAAACCACTAACAAAATCCATGGTAATCCATTTCCATTTCTACTCTAGAATGGGTAACCTCTGAATCAATCACCAAGTCATTAATGCACGACCTTTACATGCTGACAACATAGGCAATGAGCTATGAAATTTGCCACATCTCTCTTCATACCACTCAACCAATAATAAATCTATATACATCTTCGATGTAGCAGGATAAATGGATATCTAGAGTTGTGAGCCTCATGCTGAATTAACTAAATCAAGTCATCAATTTGCGAAACACAAATATGATCATCAAATCTCAAAACACCCTCAGAATGTATTATGACCCTCTCATACTCACCACTCAACACCTTATCCCAAAGGAAGCGAAGCTTACTATCCTCAAACTGGTAATCTCGAAAATGCTCAAATAGTTAAGACCTTGCCTCAACACTAGAAAGAATCCTCCTAGGGTCTAAAATATCAAGGAGAACTATCAAGTTGTCTTGGGATAAATGTCATGCGTCAAAGGCCTTTGGGAAACTGAAATACAAGCCAATCTACCCATACTCACTACCTTCCGTCTCAAGACATCTACTACCATATTTTCTTTGCCTAGATGATATAAGATGGAAATATCATAATTCTTAAGCAACTCTATCTATTTATGTTTTCTCGCATAAAGCTCCCTCTGAGTCATAAGGTGCTGAATACTACGATGATCAATAAAAATCTTACAATGCACACTATACAGATAATACCTCCAAATCTTAAGCACAAAAACTATCGCTGCCACCTCTAAATCATAAGTGAGGTAGTTGTGCTCATGCACCTTAAGATATCTAGAAGAATAATCAATAATACAGCCTTACTACATTAATACACAATCAAGATCAACTCTAGAAGCATCACAAAACACGATGAATCCCTTAATCTCAATAGGAAGAGCTAAAATAGAAGCTGAAGTGAGAAAATCCTTGAGCTTTCCAAAGCTCAACTCACACTCCTCAGACAATCAGAAAGGAACCTCCTTCTGAGTAAATCTATTCATAGACACTGAAATAGTAGCAAAAACCTCGACGAAGCATCAATAATAATCGGCCAACCTAATGAATCTACAAACCTCAATTGGAGATGCAGGTCTAGCCCAATCACAAATAGCCTCAATCTTAGTTGGGTCTACCATAATACCATCCTTAGACACCACATATCCAAGGAATGTCACCAGATCAAGACAAAATATACACTTGGAGAACTTGGATAAAAGCATATGATCTCCCAATGTCTGGAGTACAATTCTCAAAAGTTGCGCATGCTTCTCTCTACTCCTCAATAAACAAGGTTGTCATTAATGAACACAACCATAAAGGAATCTAAATAAGGCCTAAATACTCAGCTCATCAAATCCATGATTGCAGCTGGGACATTAGTCAACCCAAATGATATCAGTAAGAACTCATAATGACTATGACGGGTTCAAAAAGTCATCTTTGGGATATCCTCAACCCAAATCCTCAACTAATGGTAAACAGATCTCAAATCAATCTTAAAAAACACTACCACACCCTGAAGCTGGTTAAATAATCATCAATTCAGGGCATAGAAATACGGTTCTTCACCGTCACCTTATTAAGCTTCCTATAATTGATACACATACGCATGGAGCCATCTTTATTCTTTACAAACAATATAGGAGCAACCTGAAGATACACAATTGGACTAATAAAACCGTTACCAAGAAGATCCTAAAGCTGAGAATTCATCTCCTTAAGATCAATAGGAGACATACGGTAAGGTGTCATAGAAATAGGTCTTGTGCCAGGCTTGAGACCAATGGAAAATGCAATTTCATGAACAAAGGGAATACCAGGCAAGCCAAGATGGAACATATCTGGAAACTGACAAACAATAGGAACAGAGTAAAGCAATGGACTCTCCATACTAGTATTAGAAATATAAGTGAGATAAGACTCACAACCCCTCAAAATAAGCCTCCTAGCACGAACATAAGAAATAATCCATGGTGACTCACGGATAAACTCCCTACAACATGACTGGGGGTATACCGGGCATGGTTAAGATAATGGTCTTGGCAAAATAATCCATAACTGCATGATAGTGGGATAACCAATTTATGCCTAGAATCACATCAAAATCCACCATGTCCAGAATAATAAAATCAACATAAGTATCAACATCGCTAATAGTCATAACACATGATCTAAAAACTTGATCCACTATAAAAGAATCACCCATGGAAGTAGATACACGCAATAACATAGATAATAAATCAAAAAACAACTTCAATCATGGTGCATAAGAAGCAGATATATAAGAATAAGTTGTCCTAGATTAAATAAAGGAAGGGCCAACTAGCGGCTCACCAAAATCATACCTATAACTATAGTGCCTAAAGTATCAGCCTCGGGTCTAGCAGGTACTGCAGACAATTGACCACGGCTGCTGGTCGGGCACCTAGACGACCTCCTACCTTACCTTCCTGAGAACCTGCTTTAGTACCTTGGAAATCACCCTTGTGACTATGAGAACTGATGTGCTATGGTTTTATAGCACTTTTGATGCTTAAAACGATGAAAATATACAAGTTACTTAGGTCTTTTTATTAAATATGATGTGTTTTGTATTTTGTTTTGTAGGAAATTGGGTTTTGGAAATATTTTGGAGAAAAAAAGTAAAGTTAGATCACTGTAGTGGGCACCTATGACCCTTATATACTACCTATAAGGCATAGGTGCAGAATATATGTCAGAAGTTAAGTCCAGAGGCTTAAAAACTGAGAAAAGAAGATTCTGCTAATCATGGAGGGCACCTACGGCCCATAGGTACCACCTACAGCCTGTAGATGATATAGTAGGTGAAAAGGGAGGAAAATACAAAGAGTTTTCAGGAGTTTTCAGAGGAGGGGTGCCTACATGGGACCACTTACGGTCCATAGGTGCTACCGATAGTCTGTTGATTTTCCTCTTTTGTTCAGGAATGGTTTCCTAGGATTTCCTTGTACTCTATATATACCTTTTTCATATTTTTTAGTTAGTTGATGAACTTTATATACTTACAAACATATATTGATTCCAAGATTTGTTTTTTATCATGGATTATTTTGTATTAATTTTGTTGATTATTTAGTTAAAGACTTTAGGTTTTATTCATTGATTATTGTGGTATTGTTTGAATGCTTTTAATTATGAATTCCTTTGATCATTTCACATCGATGAGCGGCTAATTCCCTTAGCAAGGGTTGTTGGAACCTTGGATGAATAAGGAAGTATAGAAAGCATTAAATTCTTCTGGATTATTGTTGTTGCCTGCATTATGGTTTTCTTTGAGTTTAATGCTTTTGTAATGATTGCAAATGTTAGGATCCAACCTATAGTCACTGTAAACCTGAGAGGTAGGAAGAGATTGGGAAAAAGAGATCACAATAGTGATTTGGGTTAAGTTGTAAAAATAAACTTATCTTTATTATCTGCTTAAGATGATTAACTTACATCTAATCTACGAGAGACCTAGAGAAGATTGCTGAAACTGGGGTCCAATATAAGGGTTAGTAAGGTGACACTCTGAGATCAAGAGGAGATAAGTAAAATTCACTAAACGGTTTTGAGAGGCAGTTAGTGATACCGAACTTACCAGATTCTACATGCATAGCAGTTTGATGGTTAGATTGAGAATAAGAAGCCTGTTGAGTTAGTAGCTGATAACGCTCAAACTACAGCTCTCGTAAGAGTGTAAGCGGTCGTTGTCAAATATAGAACCCAACTGGGTTGGGTGTCGAATCCCACAGGGAATACTTGGTCACTAAGTATGCAACGATTAGTAGACTGTTGATCGAAAATTCTATGAAAAAGGGGGGATTTAATTGTAGCGTGAATTAAGAGTGTCAAAGTAACAAAGAAAAATGGAATGTTTAGTAGGTTTTAATCAATGAGAATTGTAAGTTAGGGTTATGTCCACCTTATGAGTTTTACGTATCTATTGGCTATGAGTTATGCGAAATTCAGACATGCATGCGCTTATAGAGATTCGTATTCTATGGTAAATCCTAGTGTCTTTCGACCATCAAGGATTATATCACTTTAACTCTTTCGAGCTTAAAGCGTATACTAATGGTACGAATTCTCCAAGAGGTTAATCCAGTTACAGCACTAACTTTTAAATAGGGGTTGGTAGCCCTATTTCCTTGTCATTCACTCTTTTCTAGACATGTAACTTTTCTTTCGAACAAGTTAATGCTATACTGGCGTATTCTATATGTTTGCAACCACAAGAATTCAATTAAGATGAAGAGAGTAATGATATAAGCAGCATATGTATCAAGAATTCACAAACTCATAGCAATAGATAGTATCTCATAAGGCTTCCATAACCCTAACAGAGAAGTTTAGCTACTCATAATTGTGAAGGAAAACCACGAGGATATCATCATACCAAAGCAATAACAATATCATGATAAGGAAGTATTGGCGTCACTTGTGGCGTGAATTCCTTGCTAGTAGCGTTTCTCTTGTCGTGAAAATTAAAAGTCGAATAGATGAATAATAATGTCAACAACGAATGAATTGAAAGAGAATGAGTGAGAATAATTAAAAGCTTTTAATTAATTGATAAGTGAATGCTGAAAAATTCAGCATTATAGGGTTTTTATAACATCCTTGTCCTAGTCCTACTAAAATAGGGGTTTTATCCTTGTCCTAGTCCTACTGGGTTACTGCATACTTGTCCTAATCCTACTAAGTTACTGCTGATCCCCCAAGTCTTTAGAAATGCTGTTTTTGCCCGGAACAAGTTCTCCATGCATCACTTTCAGTCCACAAGCTTCCAGAAGCTGCCTTCCTTCTTACGTGAAGTTTCCTTTGGCGTCCAACAGTCCATAAAATGCTGAAATCTTCATCATTTATTCCTGAAAACTTGCTAATCACGTTGGTTAGTTCACTTACAGGAAAAAGGACTAAAAGTGCAGGAATTATATACTTTGTCCTTTAAAACTTAGCTAAAATATGGGTAAATTAAGGTGCTTTAGGCGTGTAAATACGCCTAACATCAACACCCCATACTTAAAGCTTTGTTCATCCTCGGACAATATATCATGTCCATATAAACATCTACTTAGGGTTTCACAGTAACAGCACAAAATATTCATCAAGACAGGCACAACAATTATTAACAAAGAGTAGTTTTCTAATCACATCTAGAAATAATTCAACCTCCAACATAGACTCGTGACGATGGTTAATTCGTATCCACAAGTTAAGGAACAAAGAATCATCCAAAACTACCCAAAACTCATCAACCATGTGTGTCTCACATAAGATATTACCCATAATCACTCACAAGTATTGCATTTTTCAGAACATGGGTATAAGCTTCTCCTTGCTCTCACTCTTACAAAGAATTCATATGTTGCAATTGATGATCATAGGCTTTCCCTTAGTGTAATGCTCCACTAATATCAGAATGTTAAGCTTAGGATCAAATAGGTCTTTACAGGTTGTAATGTAGGCTAAGGGACGGGTAGGACTATTTTGGCCTGAAATAGTGACTAAGTTCCCTAAGTGCTTTAAACATCACATTATGCCATTTACACTTTCTTTCAAATGACCTTTCTACTTTCTTTTAATCTACCACCCCTTCTCACCTCTTTTGTTATTCAATTTTAAATAGAATCAACTTTGTATTTTTCTTTTTCATTTCATTTTTCATTTTTTTTATAACACACCTCTATAATAGCCATTCTTTTTCATAACAAATTCAAGTACCAATTCACTTTAAGGCATCACTCTCACCCAATTTCCTTTTATTTTGTCACATGACTTTACAATTTAAAGCGCTTAGGAATTTGGATCAAATTATGGTCTTAAAAAAATGGAATAGGCTACATATGAGGCTTGTCAAAGAAAATAGCTAAAGGCTCAAAGGGGGTTAACTAGGAAAATGTCCACGGGTAGGTAAAAAGAAGGTAAATAATCACAGGCTGCCAAAGAAATGCCTAAATCATCTCCTAAACTCACACTCTTTATTTCGCTTTACACACACACCAGGCAAGTTCTAGTATCAGTCACAACACAAAATATACTATAACCTCACACACACAAGGAATATGGTCAACTTTATTGGGAGCAGTATAGACTCTTAACCCAACAGATGAATGAATTAAACCACACAATTATCACACAGTGAGTCACACGTAGAGCCTAAATGTCTCAATAGTAATGATTTAGCACAAACTCTTGTTATACTACCATGTCGTCTATCAAAACAATTTCATGCAAAATCTAAAAAAAAATCTAGAATTTAAACTAACTAATTACGACTAATTAAAACAAACAAGAACTAGAATAAATGTAAATGCAAACAAAGAAGTATAGCATACAAATACCAGCACCCCACACTTAGACGGGACACACTGCCCTCAGTGGAAAATAAATAAGAAGAACCTGATTAGTCGGACTCATCCTCTATGTCTGGGGTCATACCCCCTGCATCGGAATCATCATCAGAGTCGTCGTCATCAGAATTCTCCTCCACGTCGGAGTCGGGCATTCGGCGATCATCATCCGTTGGCACGTCATCATCAAGAGGTTCCTCAAAGTATACACCTACTCCACACATTGCCCTCGCATGCTCATTAATTGGGTAGTCATAATCCAACTGTTGGAGCTCTGCAGCAGTTGGAACACGACCCCCGCTCATCATGGTAAACTTCATCATGCCATATAAATGGCGGGAGAAGCTTTCGTCGCGAGCATGTCTTTCTGAGTGGTTAGGTTGACGCCATGCATGGATTCAGCATCTTTAACCTTTGTGAGGTCAACCTTCTTCGGGTTGTGTGGGATCTTATGATCTGCAGGTTCCTCTTCGATGTCCTCCTTCCTCAATATCGCAGTCAACAGATTGCGAAAGCTGAAGTGGGACCTCTTGTGCAGCCTGGCCTTACGCATTGAAGATCGAATAATCGCCCCAATGTTGATGGGGATGTTCATCATCAAAGCGTACACCAAGAACACTCTATCACATGTGATCTTTGTGTACTGTGAACCTGGAATCAGGCAATAATTGACTATCCGCAACCATATCCGAGCTTCTCTGTTCAAGGAGGCATACGGGAAGGTATTGTGCCGACTGGTATCCTTGTGATGACTCCACCGTGCCATTGATATTGTTCCGCATAGTGTGTGTCTGATTTCCCTGTATGGAGGTTTGCGATAAAGCTCCTTGAGCGGTGATGGATCCACAGATGGAAGACCCAGAAAAGAGTTGAAGAACTCCGCATTCAGTTGCAAAACTTGGCCCCGAATCTTCACTTCACTTACGGTAGTCTTTGGGGACCAATTGGCATAGAATTCTCGTGTTAGATCAAGATTTCATTCTCCCATATCTTGGAAAATGAAATCAAGATGTAGCGCCATGATTTTAGCCAAAATGCGGGGTTCTTTCTTTGCTAGGCTCTCCTTTTGTATCAACTCCACATGAACATATTTTTTTACTTTATTGTTCTTGTACCACTCCTTTCCTTCCTCCTCTAGGACCCATTTTATCCCATACATTCGTCGAGGTATTTGCAGCGAGGAGGATTCACCTTGCTCTTTTCGTCCCCTTTTCTGGCCTTTTTGTGAAGTGGTTGTTTTTTCTTTTCCTTGTCTTGCTTTTGGTGCCATTGATTGTACCTGAGATTAAAATAATAGTCATGTTAGCTTTCATCTCAGTGGATACAGTCAACAAACAAGCAGTAGAGGCACCACCCCACACTTAATTTGTTGTGACAAACTGATTAAGTGAACGATGTCAATTACTCAGACTTCATTGCCATACATTTAGGTGTTATGTTCCAACAATATATTCAGCGCAATCATACTTTTCTTGTCATCTTCACTATCCTTTTCAATTATTTTTCATGTACTCTTAACTATGTTTTCATGTTTGGACTAATGCATCTCTTTGAACAAAACTACTACATAGATATCGTATCAATTTATGGCTTAGAAATAATCACAACATCTCATGTTTGTAGTTAACCATGATTTTCATCTCGATGGACAAGTCATTCAAACATACAAGATTTCGAGTTACAAGATTATGCAATTTATCTTAACCATGTCGATTCCGCAAAAGTATGACAGTGTATCAAAATCAAATTCAGGTTGGAACCAAGTCTAGAACACCCATACGTATTCTTTCACTCACTTAGTTGTATCACAACAAGTCAACCACATTCAAATCACCAACACTACTTCAAGATTTAACAACTTATTATAGGCGTAGTATTGTAATACTTATGGAATATAAAAGAAGAGCAAAGAAGTACTTACTTGGTTGATGGCCTTGGAAGATGTTCTTGCAAAGTTAAAAGAGAAAAAAGAAATTTTTTGAGAGATTTTGGAGAGGTAGGCGGCGCTTAGGTTGAATTTGCAATGCATTTTTGTTCTAAGACTAAGGTTCTATTTATAGGGAAAGCTTGGGTCGGGTTTTGACCCATTTGGAATCGGATTAGGAGACCAAAAAGTGAGCATAGGCGGCGCCTAATGCTTTGCCTATGCTTGGCATAGGCGACGCCTTTTGCAAAGCCTAGTTGAGCATAGGCGGCGCCTATGCTATGGCATTGTTAGGCATAGGCGGCGCCTATGCCATGGCATTCTAGATTCAGAGACAAAGGGATTTTGCATAGGCGGCGCCTATGCTATGGCATTGTTAGGCATAGGCGGCGTCTATGCCATGGCACTCTAGATTCAGAGAGCTTAGGCCATAGCATAGGCCTTGCCTTGTTCGTTGCGTAGATTTTCATAGGCAATGCCTAACTCATAGCCTTTTACTTCTTCATTCCCAACTTACCACCTTCAACATGCAATACTTCCAAATAAAAATTTGAAACCAATCTCCTCTTTTACACCTCTTGCACCTACACTTATTCAAAAACAACAAAAGCGATTAGACTTACCACCTTCAACATGCAATACTTCCAAATAAAAATTTGAAACCAATCTCCTCTTTTACACCTCTTGCACCTACACTTATTCAAAAACAACAAAAGCGATTAGAACGATGGGTTGCCTCCCATCTAGCGCCTTAGTTTTGGTCATGGCTCGACTCTTCCTTTTGGATATTTATTTTTTTATTTAATAAAAACAAACTCTTAGTAAAACAATAAAGAATGAAAAACGATGGGTTGCCTCCCATCTAGCGCTTGATTTATTGTCGCGGCACGACATAGTTACCTCGAGTACTTAGATTTCGTCGAGATAGATGGTGGCCATGCATTTTATTGAGTCAAGAGGACCGATATATAGTTTTACTCGTTGGCCATTCACCTTAAAGACAACACCATTAATGTCTTCTAGATCAACTACTCCAGACGAGTAGACTTGGCTAATTTTGTACGGACCAGACCATTTGGACCTTAACTTCCCTGGGAATATCTTCAGTCTGGAATTGAAAAGAAGTACCATATCACCCTTTTGAAAGTTTCATTGAACAATCCGTTGATCATGATACTTTTTCATCCGCTCCTTGTAGAAGTCTGATCTTTCATACGCATGTAGACGGAATTCATCCATCTTGTTCAGCTACTCCAATCTTATATTCATGGCATCATCCCAATTCAAATTCAGTCGCTTTAATGCCCATAATGCTTTATGCTCGAGCTCAATGGGCAAGTGAAAGGCCTTCCCATAAACTAGTTGGTACGGGGACATGCCAATTGGCATTTTGAATGCAATCCTATAAGCCCATAGTGCATCGTCCAGCTTCCGAGACCAATCCTTCCTATTAGCGTTTACAGTCTTAGCAAGGATTTGCTTGATCTCTCGATTAGAAACCTCTACCTATCCACTAGTTTATGGGTGATAAGGCGTGGCTACCTTATGTTGCTTGACCTCATATTTCACCAACACGGATTTGAACAGCTTGTTGCAAAAGTGTGATCCTCCATCGCTTATGATGGTACGTGGTACCCCAAAACGAGAGAAGATATTTCTCTTCAAGAATGCTACAACACGCTTCCCTTCATTATCGGCCAACGCTACTGCTTCGACCCATTTGGATACATAGTCGACAACAACTAGGATATATTTCATCCCAAACGAATTTATGAATGGGCCCATGAAATCAATACCCCACACATCAAACAGCTCTACTTCAAGAATTTTTGACATGGGCATCTCATGGTGCTTCGAAATCGTTCCTTGTCTCTGACATTGGTCATATCTTCTCACAAATTCGTAGGCATCTCTAAATATCGAAGGCCAATAATAGCCGCTTTGCAATACCTTCCTTGCTGTTCGACCACCTGCATGGTGTCCCCCAACTTGGGAAGCATGACTTGCTTCCAAGATACTCGGCACTTCCACATGAGATATGCATCGCCTGATAACACCATCCGCGCATCGTCGAAACAAATATGGCTCATCCCAGAAGTAGTGTTTTACATCATGCATGAACTTCCTCTTTTGATGAAAAGACAGATGTGCAGGTATCACATTACTTACCACATAGTTTGCAAAGTCTGCGTACCATGGTAATTCTTCCACCATCGTGGCTAGGATCTCTTCATCGGGGAATGCATCATTAATCTCAAGATCGGGTTGCGCTGTGTGCTCATTCTCAAGTCTAGATAGGTGATCAGCCACTTGGTTTTTGCAACCTCTTCTATCTTTTACCTCAAAATCAAATTCTTATAGCAGTAACACCCATCGAATTAGCCTCAGCTTTGCATCCTTCTTCGTCATTAGGTATCTCAGGGCTGCATGATCGGTATGAACCACTACTTTAGTCCCCAACAGGTAAGCACAAAACTTTTCAAAAGCATAAACAACTGCTAGAAGCTCTTGTTCCGTGACAGTATAGTTCTTCTGGGCTCCGTTCAAGACCTTGATCGCGTAGTAGATTGGATGAAATAACTTTTCTCTTCTCTGGCCAAGTACAGCACCCAAAGCTACTCCGCTTGCATCACACATAACTTCAAATGGTAGGGACCAATCAGGTGCTACAATGATAGGAGCTTCAATTAGCTTCCCTTTGAGGCATTCGAATGCCTTCAAGCAATCTTCACCGAAGTCGAACTTTGCATCCTTCTTTAAAAGCTTGCATAACGGACTAGCAATCTTGAAAAAGTCTTTAATGAACCTTCGATAAAAGCCTACATGCCCTAGGAAACTACGAACTCCCTTTACAGATATTGGAGGTGGTAGTTTCTCGATGACTTTAATTTTAGCTCGATCCACCTCAATTCCTCTTTCAGAAATTTTATGCCCAAGAACAATACCTTCTTTAACTATAAAGTGGCACTTCTCCCAGTTTAGCACCAAGTTGAATTCGACACATCTCTGTAACGCCATACTTAGGTTCGCCAAGCATGATTCAAATGAATCACCCACAACTGAAAAATCATCCATGAATACCTCCAAGGTGTCTTCAACCATATCAGAAAAAATGGGCATCATACAACGCTGAAAAGTGGCGGGTGCGTTACATAGCCCAAATGGCATACGTTTGAAGGAAAACGTACCATATGGGCATGTAAACGTTGTCTTCTCTTGGTCTTCGGGAGCAATACAGATCTGATTATAGCCGGAATAACTATCTAAGAAGCAAAACTATCCTTTCCCTGCCAATCGATCAAGCATTTGGTCCATGAATGGCATTGGGAAGTGATCCTTAAGCATCCATGAATTCAGCTTCCAGTAGTCCATGCATACTCTCCACCCTGTGACAGGTCTGAGTTGAATTAGCTCATTCCTTTCGTTTGCAACTACCGTTATGCCCCCTTTCTTGGGCACACACTGTACCGGACTCACCCATTTACTGTCAGAGATTGGATACACTACCCCTGCATCTAACCACTTAATAATTTCTTTCTTCACCACCTCTTGCATAGGTGGATTCAAACGTCTTTGATGCTCAATAGTAGGTATGCAATTTTCTTCAAGCTGAATCTTGTGCATACATATCCCAGGAGGAATACCAATAATATCAGAGATGGTCCAACCGATGGCTCTCATGTATTTCCTTAGAACAGCAATGAGAGCTGCAACTTGCTGCTCACCTAAGTTAGCCGCCATAATTACCGGGAGGGTGTTTCCACTTCCCAAGAATACGTACTTTAGATGACTGGGTAGCTCCTTCAATTCTAACATTGGTGGCTCTTCAATGGATGGTTTAGCTGGTGGTGTAGGCCGATTTTTGAGATCGAGGTCCAGCTTCTTGGGAGCATAAGGATACGACCCTATTCCTGTTAGAGCACAAATAGTTTCTTCATAATTTTCAGCATCCTCACGCTCAATATTCATAAGCACAACCGCCAATGGGTCAACAATAAGCTGCTCCTCTACGGATAATTCTTTCTCATCATCAAAATAAACATCAGCTACCGAGAACACGTTCAGATCTTTGGGTTGCTTCATTGATTTGCATACATCAAAGCGGACTACTTCGTCATTCATCCGGAATAAAAGTTCATTCGCTCTTAAATCAATAAGCACACTCCCCATTGCAAGGAAAGGGCGCCCCAAGATTATGGGAACTTCAGAGTCCACCTCACAGTCCAGAATAACGAAGTCTGCCGGAAAGATGAATGAAGAAACCTTCACCAATACATCATATAAAATACCAACAGGTCATTTTATCGACCTATCTGCCATCACGAGCCTCATATTAGTTGGAGTAGGATCACCCAACCCTAACTTTCTGTAAATAGATAGCGGCATCAAATTGATGCTGGCTCCTAAATCGCATAATGCCTTGGAAAAATTCAAAGATTCGACAGTACAAGGAATAGTGAAGGCACCGGGGTCAGCCTTCTTCTGAACTAGTGATCTGGTAGCGATTGCACTGCAATGATGAACAATATCCGTCAACTCATAACTTGTTGCCCGCTTCTTTGTCAAAAGATACTTCATAAATTTTGCGTACCCAGGCATTTGTTCCAGTGCCTCGACCAAAGGAACATTAATAGTTAGCAGCTTCAACATAGTCATAAACTTATTGAACCTGGTGTCGTCAGCTTTCTTCTTCAATCTCTAAGGAAAAGGTGGTGGTGGAAGGGGAATAGTTTTCTCCACCGCTTCCTTTTCATCTTGCTTCAGTTCGACGATCTTTTTAGGCTGTGGACGTTGAGAGGTGACGTCACGAACAACCTCATCAGCTGCTTCGGCATATTTTGGTTCTGCAATGTTCTCATTATCTTCTATATCATCAACCACCTTCTTGCCTTTGGATGGATTTTCCAACACTTTACCACTTCGGGTGGTGATAGCCATACACGATCCATCATTCCTTGGATTTTGCACTGTGTCGCTAGGTAGTGTTCCAGCTTTTCTTTGATTTAATGCCGCTGAAAGTTGACTCAACTGCTGCTCTAGTTGCTTTATTGCAGTAGAATACGAGTCAACCAATTGATTTATTGAAGACAAATCGTTCTTCACCTCATTCACTCCCGTATTAGTTGCCTCTACTCCCTTCAACAGCTTCGCCATCATATCTTCCATCGATATCTTCCCAGATCCAGACGCCACAGCCTCACGGTTTCCAGGAGGAACATACAAACCACTCCTGTCAGTCTTATTCTTCCAACCACCTTGATTGTGGTCCTTGTATCTAGATTTATCATAATAGTTCCGACCTTGGTTTCCTTGGGCATTGCCTCGGAAACCCTCCTGATTATTCAAGTAGTTGGCTTCTTCCTCTGAATCGGATTCGTCTCTTCCTTTTGACGCAACTGCTTTGACTTTTTTGGTCTTCCCTGATAATAAATGCTTGGTAAGAAGATCCATCTGCGTTTTCATATGCGCCATATCTTGATCACGTTCCTCTTGTCTACGCCTCTTCTCTGCAGTCAAGCCAATAGATACGGTAGAGCTTGCTACCTTAGAATCCCTGGTATGCCAAGCTCTACTCTGTTTTGTCATACGATCTAGCATATCACTTGCCTCAAGAAAAGTAAGGTCCATGAATGACCCACCTGCAACATTATCAACCACTGGCTTTGTCACCGAGTTCAAAGCCCTATATAATATTTCCATCAAGTGGATATTCGTCATCTGATGGTTTGGACACCGCATAAGATTCTTCTTGAACCTCTCCCATGTTTCATGGAGAGCTTCAGTTGGAATTTGTCGAAAATTGTTGATCTCATCCCGTAATTGGGCTCTCTTGGATGATGGAAAGAATCTTTCTAGGAAAGCGTCTTTTAGTTGCCTCCAATTAGTAATAGAATTAGGAGTTAGCCCGTTCAACCATAGAGTTTCCTCCCCAGACAGAGACAATGGAAATAAGCACAGCCGAATTACATTCTGCCCAACTCCTGGATTGTCGAACGACTTGCATGTTGAAATAAAGTTGATCAGATGCATATTCAAATCATCTTCTGCGAGTCCACCAAACAACCCCTTGAGCTGCAATAACTGAATCATGGTGCTAGTGATATTGAACTTAGCTCCGGGTGCCAAGGGCGGAGGAATAATAGCCCCTGTGGCACCAGCTCCATCAAGATCGTCATCATCATCATCAAAAGGGGCCTGCATAGCTCGGCGGTCAGGTCTCATTCTAGCTTGACGATCTCTCCTGTTCACAGGCGCTGCCACCTCATCTGCACGCCGTGGATTAAGTAAATCATCATCACCCAGGTCCTCATCATCAGGATTTGTTGCCCGACCTGGGTTATCAATATTCTGTTGATGCACTTGAGCACCTGCCAGTGCAGCTAGTCTATCCTGCTCCTGTTGAGCCGCCCTTCTGTCAATGTCACGTTGTGCATCCATTCTGCCAATAAGTTGAGTTTCAGGATTGATAGGTAATAACGGTTAACCTGAACTTCGAGTGTTTGGCATGCACTCAAGCAAACCTGAATAAAACAAAAACAACAACTAAAAGTAAAATACGAGAATCTTTGACCAAAGGGTCTAGTAACTATCACAAACTTAGTTGACAACCGTATTCCCCGGCAACGGCGCCAAAATTTGATAACGTTCAAACTACAGCTCTCGTAAGAGTGTAAGCGGTCGTTGTCAAATATAGAACCCAACTGGGTTGGGTGTCGAATCCCACAGGGAATACTTGTTCACTAAGTATGCAACGATTAGTAGACTGTTGATCGAAAATTCTACGAAAAAGGGGGGATTTAATTGTAGCGTGAATTAAGAGTATCAAAGTAACAAAGAAAAATGGAATGTTTAGTAGGTTTTAATCAATGAGAATTGTAAGTTAGGGTTATGTCCACCTTATGAGTTTTACGTATCTATTGGCTATGAGTTATGCGGAATTCATACATGCATGCGCTTATAGAGATTCGTATTCTATGGTAAATCCTAGTGTCTTTTGACCATCAAGGATTATATCACTTTAACTCTTTCGAGCTTAAAGCATATACTAATGGTACGAATTCTCCAAGAGGTTAATCCAGTTACGGCACTAACTTTTAAACAGGGGTTGGTAGCCCTATTTCCCATTCATTCTCTCTTTTCCAGACATGTAACTTTTTTTTCGAACAAGTTAATGCTATACTGGCGTATTCTATATGTTTGCAACCACAAGAATTCAATTAAGATGAAGAGAGTAATGATATAAGCAGCATACGTATCAAGAATTCACAAACTCATAGCAATAGATAATATCTCATAAGGCTTCCATAACCCTAAAAGAGATGTTTAGCTACTCATAATTGTGAAGGAAAACCACAAGGATATCATCATACCAAAGCAATAACAATATCACGATAAGGAAGTATTGGCGTCACTTGTGGCGTGAATTCCTTGCTAGTAGCGTTTCTCTTGTTGTGAAAATTAAAATTCGAATAGATGAAGAATAATGTCAACAACGAATGAATTGAAAGAGAATGAGTGAGAATAATAAAAAGCTTTTAATTAATTGATAAGTGAATGCTGAAAAATTCAGCATTATAGAGTTTTTATAACATCCTTGTCCTAGTCCTACTGAAATAGGGTTTTTATCCTTGTCCTAGTCCTACTGGGTTACTGCATACTTGTCCTAATCCTACTAAGGTACTGCTGATCCCCCAAGTCTTTAGAAATGCTGTTTTTGCCCGGGACAAGTTCTCCATGCATCACTTTCAGTCCACAAGCTTCCAGAAGCTGCCTTCCTTCTTACGTGAAGTTTCCTTTGGCGTCCAACAGTCCATAAAATGCTGAAATCTTCATCATTTATTCCTGAAAACTTGCTAATCACGTTGGTTAGCTCACTTACAGGAAAAAGGACTAAAAGTGCAGGAATTATATACTTTGTCCTTTAAAACTTAGCTAAAATATGGGTAAATTAAGGTGCTTTAGGCGTGTAAATATGCCTAACATCAGTAGCCAGGGTAACACAAGCCTAGTCTTCATTTCTGTCTGTTTACAGCTAAAGCTTTTGAGTTTGGTTACTAGTTACTACTGTAAACCCCCATTTACTTTTAATACTTCACATTGATTCCAGAAAATGAGAGATAATAATTCAACGTATTCCCTTAGGATTTGACCCCAACCTTGGTTGGTTACTATATTTTTCTTCGATTACTTTTGCCTTATCTAGAGGCATAGCTTTGGGCGACATCAAAATTTTGTCTGCGTTGCTGAGAAATACAATGTTGAGTTGTCAATTGAAGTTGTTGATGTTTTTGTTTTTTTTATTTTCCATTTTTGGTTGGGTGTATGCCGGTGTATATCTAACATAAAGAGTCAAGGAAATCCCTTACTCCCACTACATTCGAACACAAAGAGAATTCTACTGCCAAATCATATGATGACAGAACACATATGTGATGGCTAACTTGAAAGGGTTCAGAATGATCATAGTATTATGCCTTTTCTTTTTGGGAATGTTCAAAAAATTATTGATGAGATAATTGAGCAGCTAATAGTAGAAGCAACTGTGGCCTAGAGGAGGAAAGATAAGGCATATCATATAGCTTAGGAGGCAGAGCTGGCAAGGTAGAGATCGAAGGTTGATCATCGAGTAGCACTTGATGGTAATCAAGATAGATTTTAAGGTGGTCAAGCTCAAATGATCCCTACATACCATCACTTACCTCCATATAATGATAAGGAAGATATGGGATACATTGAGCTGGCTGAGACAGGAGCCATTATTCCTCCTCTTCTGCCACCAGGTGTTAAGTTTGACATTATCGATGCCATGATCCAGCTTTTAAACATGAAAAATATTTTTTCAGGCTTGGCTACAGATGATGCAAATATCTATCTTGCTTACTTTATTGGTATATGAACTTCTTATACTAAACCTAGGTAGATCAGGAGGCACTCAGAATTATGTTGTTCCCTTTTTCATTGACTGGAGAAGCTTCATTATGGTTGGGGAAACTTCCTCGAGGATAACTTGGAATAAGTTGCACAGGCAATTCCTAGACTGTTTCTTCCCTTAATCCAAAATGTTGCAGTAAAAAGATGAGATGTATAAATTCAGGATATTAGATTCCAAGTTAATGGATGAGGCTTGGTTTTGGTTTAATAAGAAGTTGAGCATGGTACCCAATCATCATATTTTAGGGATGAACTTGCTAGAGATATTCTATAGATCCCTAAACATTAGTTCCAGAGCTATGACAACTAAAATCACCGGAGGAGATTTCATGCATTTACATCGAAAGTAGCATTTGATATTCTAGACCAGATCTCTCTTACCAACCAAGGGTAGCATACTCAAAAGGTAGAGAGAGATGTTGGCACTTATACCATTGGGGATTCCGGTGACCATAAGGTGGCTAATGATTCAGTGGTGCAAGACATTATGCAGCTTAGAACTAATATTGGGTTGCTAACAAAGCAGTTTGCAACAGTAAATTCTGAGAAGGTAAATGAAGTAGGTTCATAGGGCAAGGCCTCCAAGTCTTATGATTCTAATTTAGTAGAGGAGTCTAAGTTTCTTGATCGAGAATTAGTAGGTTTTTGAGCCAAAAGCAAGGAAACTAAAGTAGAAACTATTATGGAGATAGATACAAAAATTAACTAGAGAAGAAAGTATAAATATAAGAAAAAGGGAGATAGGTATACTCTGCCAGGCAGTTGCGATATTGAATCAAAGATAGAGGTAATGTTTTCCAATCTTGTTAAGGATCAGGAAATTCAGGAAATGTGCCTTAAGGAGATTAGGAAAGATATCTCAAGATTGACTCAAAAGGATGAATCACATGCAACTGTGATAAAATAATTAGAACAACAGTTTGGGTACATGTCTACAACTTTAAATTAGAGGCAGTCGGGTACCCTTCCAGGAAACATGATTTAGAATCTTAAGAATGATGGTAATTAACTAGCTATCACCACTCAAAGTGGTAAGTCTATTATTGATCCCTCTTTGCCTATTGTTGATGTGTTGAGAAATTATAGTATAGTGGTTGTTGAGACACTTGATATGGAGTCGAACAAAGGGACAAGTGTGAATGTTAGTATTGGTGAGGATAAGGGTAGGAGGAAGGTCTATAAGCCTATAGTGAAGCAAATACCACAACCTCCCCCACTTTTTCCTCAAAGAAAAAAACAAAAGAAGGAAGAAAGGAAGTTCAAGGAGTTCATTAATAAGCTAAATATGTTGAACTTGAGTATCCCTCTTGTCTAGGTTCTTTAGAAGATTCCTGGATACATGAAGTTCATGATAGAGTTGGTCACCAAGAAGTGGCCAGTGAGTTTTGATCCCATTGATAACGTGCATCACTGTAGTTTTTTCACTTCCAGGTCATTAGTAGAGAAGAAGGAGGACCCTAGAGCTTTCACTATTCTATGTGCTTTTGGGCCCTTCAACTTTAAAAGGGCTTTATATTACTTGGGATCCAGTATTAATCTAATTTTGCTAGTAGTGTACAAGTAGTTGGGGTTGGAGGCACCCAACCCTACATCTATAAAGTTATTAATGGCTGATCGATCTGTTAAGAAACTGGTGGGTATTTTGTATGATGTATTGGTAAAGGTGGAATCCTTCATATTCCTAGATAACTTCATATTCTTAACTGTGAAGTGGACTTACAAGACTCTATTATATTGGGTAGAGCCTTCCTAGCCATGAGTAGGGCATTTATTAATATGGAATTAGGGTAGATAAAGTTCAGACTAAATGACGAGCAAGTGATCTTTGATATGTATCAGTCAGTGTAACAGCTAGATAATATGCGGGTAGTGTCTGTGATAGACACCATTGATGATGATGTTCATACAGAGGTTATTCCTATTGAAAAGAGACTTAGGGTTGAGGAATTAGCATTGATAATCATAAATTTTAAGAGTGTCAACATCTAAAAGTATGATACATTGGTCAACATATTACATGGTAGAAGTTCTTACAATTATGCTCCAAAAAAGTTGGACCTTGATTTGAAAATAGAACCACGACTCCTGCAAAACCATCCATTAAGGAGACACCAATTTTGGAATTAATATCCCTCCTCTTTCACTTGTTGTGTACATTCTTGAGGGCTAACAATACCTTACCGATGATTATTGTTGTATATTTCATACAGTCACAGGTTAAAGCATTGAAATCAGTGTTGCAGGGGTTCAAAAGAGCCATTGGATGGACCATAATAGATATTGTGGGGATTCCACCAAGTATTTGTACTCATAAGATACAACTTGAGCCAAAGTGTGTTCCTAGCATTGAGCATCAACGTAGATTAAATCCTTCTAATTAGTAGGTTGTGAAGAAAAAAATTATCAAGTGGTTAGATGTTGGAGTGGTTTACCCCATTATAGATAGAAAGTTGGTTAGGCTAGTTTAACATGTGCTAAAGAAGTATGGAATCATCGTAGTTCCCAATGAAAAAAATGAAATTATGCCCATGAGACTGGTAACTGGTTGGAGAGTTTGCATGGATTATTGGAAGTTGAATAGTTGGACCCACAAAGACTACTTTCTTATGCCTTTCAAGGATAAAATACTTGATCGATTATTAGGACAGGGTTGGTATTATTTTCTTGACGGGTACTCAGGATACAATCAAATCACTATTGCTACCGAGGACCAAGAAAAGATGATTTTCACTTTCTCTATAGGACTTTTGCATTGAAGAGGATGCTATTTGACTCATGCAATGCTCCTGCTACCTTTCAGCGATGTATGATGCCTATATTTTCTAACATAGTAGAGGACACGATCGAGCTGATGATGGATGATTTTTCAGTAGTTGGGGTGTCTTTTGATAATTGTTTAGCCTATCTGGCCAATGCACTGCAAAGATATAAAGAATGAAACTTGGTGCTGAATTGGGAAAATTACCATTTCATGTTAAAAAAAGGTATTATTCTCGGTCACAAGATCTCAAAATAGGGTATTGAGGTGGACAAAGTAAAGATTAAGGTAATTGAAAAGTTGCCACCACTAGTCTAAGTTAACGGTATACAGAGCTTTTTGGTCCATGTAGGTTATTATAGGAAGTTTATCAACGAATTCTCTACAAATGCAAATCCTCTATGCAAGGTTTTAGAGAAAGAAGTGAAATTTTTTATTTGATGATTCATGTCTCATGGCCTTTAAGTGCCTTAAGGAGTGGTTAATTTCTGCTCCTATCATTATGTCCCCTGATTAATCTACACCATTTGAGGCTATGTGTGATGCTAGTCGAGTGGCCTTAGGTGTTGTTCTAGGCTAAATAAAAGAGAATATACTTTATCCAATTTATTATTCTATCAAGGCATTAAACTCTACAAAATAATACTATACAACCACTGAGTAGAAGTTGCTTGCAGTGGTTTTTACCTTTGAAAATTCTAGTCCTATTTGATAGGGACCAAAGTCATAGTTCAGATAGATCATAAAGCTTTGAGATAGCTAATGTCAAAAAATAGGCAAAACCAAGTTTGATTTATTGGGTCTTCTTGTTGAAAGAATTTGACTTTTAGGTGAAAGATTGAAAGGGCACAAAAAACTAAGTTATTGATCACTTGGCTAGGCTTCAAGAAGAGGCAATGCAAAAATTAGGGGATGAGCATGACATAGATTATGCTTTTCTAGATGAGCGGGTCTTGGCAACATCTCAAGACTTAATCCCCTAGTCTGTTGATTTTGGAAACTATTTGGCAAGTGATCTTATCCCAGAAGACATATCCTTCCAGCAGCACAAGAGATTTATGCATAAGGTAAGGATGTTTTTTTGGGATGAACCATATCTTTTCAGGGTTTGTTCAGATGGTGTGATTTGAAAGTGTATCCTTGATATTGAGATGATGAACATTCATGAAGCTTATCACTCATCACTGTTTAGGGGTTATCATAGTGAAACCCACACAGCCTACAAAATCCTATAGTGTAGGTTTTATTTACCTATGATTATAAGGATGCTCACAATTTTGCACAAGCATGTGACCAATGTCAACATCAAGGCAATATTTCATAATGCCATGAACTCCCCATGCCACCAATTTTGGAGTTGGAGTTGTTTGATATATGGGTAATTGATTTCATGGATCCATTTGTGAGCTCCTAAGGAATGAAGTGTATTTTGGTGGTGGTTGACTATGTTTCGAAATGGTTTAAGGCAGTTGTGCTTCCAAATATGAAGGCAGAAGGTCACCGCATTTCTAAAGAAAAATATCTTTTTTTGATTTGGCGCTCCACGTGTGATTATTAGTGATGATGGATCTCACTTATTAGTGATGATGGATCTTACTTTTGCAACTGTGTATTTAATATACTGCTTGATAATAAGGTGGCAACATCTTATTATCCTCAGACAAGCGGGAAAGTTGAGCTCTCCAATAGATAGATTAAGTCCATATTGGCAAAGACTGTGAATGCAAATAGGACTGACTGGTTAAGAAAGTTAGATGATGCTTTGTGGTCCTACTCGATAGATTATAAGACTCCCGTATATTCCTCTCCATATCAGTTTTTATATGGAAAGTCATGCCACTTTCCAATCGAACTTGAGCATAAGGAACTATGGGCATTAAACAAGTTAAATTTCGAGTAGCATGATGCGCTCAAAATGAGGTTGAGCAAGGTGAACGCGTTGGATGAATTTTGGATCTGCACTTATGATAGCTCTGCCATATACAAAAAAAAATTAAGTTGTATCATGACAGAAAAATCAAGAAAAGAGGGTTTAAGCCTGGTAAGTTGGTTCTATTGTATAATTCAACACTTCATTATTTTATGGAAAGTTGAAGTCTAGGTGTTCTAGATCATTCATCGTGGTTAGGGTATTCCCTCATGGTATTTTAGAACTCGAGAGATATGGTGATGCCTAATTCAAAGTGAACAGGATATAAAGCACTATTTGAGAAATCTAGATAAGGTGAAGGTAGTCAATGAAGTCAACCTTGGTGAAGTCTGAGTAGCCAAGGAAACTTGATTGTGCTGTTATAGTAAATCAGGTGCTGCTTGGTAGGAAACCCAAGGTAATTTATTTTTTCTCATGATACAGACGCCTAGTGCATCCCAGGTATGTCCTCATTCCTATGCTTTACATTATTTACACACACTGGGATAGTGTAGAGTCTTTTAGTTGGGGGTGGGATATACCATAGCTGCCATAAGATTTTGTTGCCCTGCTTCTTTTCCTGTCGATCAAAGTATGGTTGTAGAACCGACATGTCTAGGTTAATTTTGTTTTGTATTGTGTTATGTATTTTTAATTAGGAGATTTGTGAGTATCTAGGGAAGTTGATATGTTTTTGATGGTTTTTGAGAAAAATGATACCCCTGTAAAAATTTTGTTTTAGAACTGTGTGATATCTATTTATGTATGACCATTATGGATCTTGTTATGGCATTTTGATTAAGGACATGATAATTACTGCTAACAATTGCATGAACCGGATAGGTAGTAGCATGTGATGTGACCTTGTGCCATGTGTGTGCACGATACTACTTAGTTAACTTTGTGTGTTGAATCTTGAACTTGACCGGTTAGTCTTGCCTAGGTTGTAGGATAGCTGGTTAGGAAAGGATCATAGACCATTTTTGATATTAGTCCACTTTTAGCCAAAATGACCTTCCATGTGTGAATAAGTATCCCTTGAACCCAATTTTGAGCCTTATAGCCTATTTTTCTTGTTACACCTCTTACCTTCCCATTTTGTTACAATAAACCTATTTTGGCCCTGGTCCTACTTGGACATTGTGTACCTCAACTCAGGCAAATCTCTTAAGTTAAGGGTGCCTATCATAGGGGTACGTAATGTGAAGTGGGTATAAAGAAGGGTAAAATAAGTGATATAATAGTTGGACTGGGTGTGGTATAGGAAGAAAAAAAAGAAAAAAATATGAAAAGAAGAAAAAAAGAATAAAAGAAACCACACCGAACCTGAATGTACAATAAAAAAAAAGAGAAATAAGGGTGAAATAAAAAGAAAATTGGTTGGTAAGTAGACCCCAAAGTAAGTGTAGTGCCAAGGAGGGTTAGTCAGTAAATATATCCATATGTACCATACTATCCCCCAAGCGTACATTACAAGCCGAATAAAGTCCGATAGTGATCCCAATCTGACTGTCTAAAAGCTAAGAAAAAGAAAATAAGGGCAAGCCTATGGTATTTGATGCACAATAGTGGAACTTCTCTTGCGAGTGTGAGTGTGTCTTGACCGTCCATGCATTGACATGCATTATTTCATATGAGTAAGTGAGACTTCTTTGTTG
Source organism: Capsicum pubescens (assembly GCA_030864215.1). Taxonomy (NCBI): domain Eukaryota; kingdom Viridiplantae; phylum Streptophyta; class Magnoliopsida; order Solanales; family Solanaceae; genus Capsicum; species Capsicum pubescens. The sequence continues at coordinate 172,393,131 of CM061548.1, read as the reverse complement.
TGAGGGCACATGGCTTGTACTGCTAGCTACTTACTTATTTGGGTAGTATAACTTGTATATATGCATGGTTGTCTGTTGCTAATGTAATGCCATATCTTGATTCCCTTGTGTCACATTGTTGTGCTTTATGTATATATAGAGTAGGTTTTGAAGTGTTGAAATAGGAGGGGATAATGTTTTTAAGCTTAAAGTGTTGACTGATTTTCTTAGATAACTTAGAGTTATCCTAGTTAAGTGTCTTTGTTATGTTTTGTTGTGTTGTGTTGCCTGAGGACATGTAAATGTTATAAGTTGAGCGTGTTGATGTGTTATGGTTTCATTGCACTTTCGACGCTTAAAATGATGAAAATATTCAAATTACTTAGGTCTTTTTGTCAGATATGTTGTCTTTTATGTTATGTTTTGTAGGAAATCAGGTTTTGGAACTATTCTGGTGAAAAAGAGTGAAATATAAAGTTTTGGAACACTGAAGTGGGCATCTACGGCTCGTATGTACTACCTACAGGATGTAGGTGTCAGAAAGTGAAGTACAGAGGCTTAGAAACTGAGAAATGAAGACCTGGCAACTTATGAAGGGCACTTATGGCCTGTAGGTGCCACCTACAGTCTGTAGGTGATAGAGGAGAAAAATACAAAGGGTTTTTAGGAGTTTTTTGAGGAGGGGTACCAACGTGGGACCACCTATGGTCCATAGGTTCCACCTATGCTACGTAGGTGGCCCAGTAAGTTGTCACCAACCTTGATTTTCCTCTTTTGTTCGACAATGGTTTTCTAGGGTTTCCTTGTACTCTATATACACCCTTTTGACGTTTTTTAGTTAGTTGATGCACACTATATACTTAAAAACATATATTTGATTCTAGGATTCAATTTTGATCTTGGGATTGTTTTGTATTGGTTTTAGTTGATTATTCAATTGAAGACTTTGGGCTTTATTTGTTGATTACTGTGATATTGTTTGAATGCTTTCAATTATGAATTCCTTTGACCGTTTCACATTGATGAGTAGCTAATTCCCTAGCTAGGGTTGTGGGAACCCAGTCTGAATAATGAAGTAGGGGAAGTGTTCAATCCTTCTAGATTATTGTTGTTGCATGCATCGTGGTTTTCTTCGAGTTTATTATTTTTAACGGTTTCAAAAGTTAGGATACAACCTTATTCAGTACGAATCAGAGAGGGAGGTAAAGATTGGGAAAAGGAGATCACAACAGTAATTTGGGGTTACTTACTAAAACAAGCTTATTTATATTATCTACTGAAGACGATTAACTTACATCTAATCAACTTGAGACTGAGAGAAGATAGTTGAAACTGGGTCCAAGGTAAGGGTTAGTAAGGTAATTCTCTAACATCGAGAAGAGATAAGCGAAATTCACCAAATGGTGCCAAGAGGTGGCTTGAGATACCTAACTTACCAGATTCTACATGCGCAGTAGTTTGATAGTTTGATTGAGCACGAGAACCCTACCGAGTTAGAAGCCAGGGGGAACACAAGCCTAGTGTTCATTTCTGATTGTTTACAACCAAAGCTTTTAAGTTTGGTTACTGGTTACAACTGGCACCCCCCATTTACTTTCAATACTGCCCATTGATTCAAGCAAATGAGAGATATAATTCCACGTATTCCCTTTGGGATTTGACCCCAACCTTGTTGGGTTACTATATTTTGGTTCGATTGCTTTAGCCTTATTTGGAGGTGTAGATTTCGGTGACATCATGAACCACCTCTAACTGAAGGATAGAATTATCTAATAGGGGACACACTCTGAGTTAAAGCCAATATTGCCCCACGGAGAGGGTACTCTCAAGGATAGTGACCAAGACCCCCAAAGCTATAACATAAACCCAAAGTGGGACCAGAACCAATAGATTCGGCTAACCCAGTGTAATCACCACAACTATAATGACCAAAAGATGAACCCCTTAAAGACTAACCGCCAACTTAACCAGAGCAATCACTAGAACTAGACTAACCTCCATCAGTAATTTAAAGATCTGCCTAAATCGGTAGTCTAGGTTTACTCTGTGCTGATAGGATGTACGCGGAGAATACCCACCATGACAACTACTACCTCTGAATCGGGGACTACTAAGGCACCCACTAAAACTTCCATGAAATCTAGGCTTCTTATCATCGCTCCTTACGCCTCATGATGTATTTCCTCAATCACCTTAGCATGATCTAAAACCTCAACAAAAGACCTACCCGCAACAACTAAAATTTTAGTAGATATATGAATGGGAAGTCTCAACCCTCTAACAAAGCAGAAAATTCTCTCATACTCAGTTTCTAGAATAGAAGTCGTATGCCTAGCCAACTCTTGAAAATGAGCCTCATACTCTGCAACTGGCATAGAGCCCTGCTCCAATCTAGAGAACTAATCCCTTAAACAATATCTAAGGTTGTGAGACATGTACTTCTCCATGATCATCTCGAAGAACTGAGACTAAGTCAAGGGAGAAGATCCAGCTGGTCTAGAGTCCACAAAACCTCTCTATCAATGTTAACTAACCATATCTAACTGAAATGTGGTGTAATCCTCACCACGAGTCTCAACAAGGACCAAATTATGGAGCTTATTCACACAAGAAATTAGAAGCTCATATGCATCCTCATCCAGAGCACCAGAAAACCTAGTGAAGCCAATCTCAAGAATCTACCTAACATCTTCTACTACTTAGAAGACATAACAGGCTGAGCAACCAGTGGCTGAGAAACTACCAGCTGAGAAACTATTGGTGCAGGAAGAACTTCAACTCTAGGAGCCTCAGTACAACTCTGATTAGTAAACTATGCACCTTACAGATGAAACACCACCAACTATCCCCAAAATCTAAACCAATGCATCTCTGAGAACCAAAGAAAAAATAAACCCTGGTGGATCCTGGGCTGGTCTCTAGCCCACTGCTGGCTTTGGCGGAAGAGTCTCTGGCTCAGGGGTAGGAATAGGGTCTGGGAAAGGTAACCTATCCTAGATCCTTCTAAGGACACATCATGAGGTTGTCCATAACCTTTTGGTCATCTATGAATAAGAGTAGGATCCCTAGGCTCAATCTCGGGACCCTCATATTGTGTAGAGGTAGCACGTATCCTGGCCATCTGCAAAAGAGTAAAGGTAAGGGAATATTTCTACAAACCAACTCAGACTCTTAGCATGATATGAGTGAAAGAAATGAAGAACTCCTAAGAATGTCCCATAGCCTCCCAAAGATAGGAAAGGGATGTCATCATTTCGATCCATAGGACTCTACTAGACAATTGCTCGTGTACCAATAATACCAGTGGAGCGTAGGCTCTGATACCAATTTTTCATGACTCAATTTATGAGTCATGATGGCACCTACTAAATCTCACTAGTAGGTAATCCAAACCATAAACTAGAGCTAACGCAATAGGTTAATTTGATAGAAAATGCACAACACAGGTGAAATTTAAGAACACAATATATAAATAAGAAAAAGGTTCTAGATAAATAAAACAATGAACACAATATACCAATCCCACGGCCTAGTAGATCCAGTACAAGAACATCTAATAGTATCAATACTACTCAAAGTCTAGAATAGTCAATACAACTATCTTAAAACAAAATACTAAAAATAAATATAGAGAGAAATGGGCGACTCAAACTCTAAGAGCTCACCGTATCTCAAAAAATCATTCACCGCATAAACAACGATCAACGATGATAGTTATTACTCAGATCTACACCAAAAATATACATAAGTGTAGTATAAGTACCAAAACAACGGGTACTCAGTAGGCATCATTGGGCGACTGAGCTAAATCAAGATATATGTATGATAAAATGCAAGATATCATAACTAAGTCAAGGTACAGAAATGAACCTGGATTATCTTTAACACTACTGTACATAATCCGTAAATAAGCAGAATAATAACATAACATAACATAATATCACACAAACAATTACAAACCATATAATTGGCTCCCATATGCCAATTGGTGCAGAAAAGTAAAGGATTCGTTACAACCTCCCATATGACTGGAGAACACACTCAAGGGAAGAATAAGCAATCAATCAACACTATAACTAACCTTCATTGTCATTTAACCATCATTCCATAATTTATCCATATTCCACAATGTTACCATCATTTAAAAATCTTACCATTGCTGCTCACTAATTACCATTTGTTAGCCAATCATCACTTATTAGCCAATCTATCCAATTACTAGAATCCATTTATGTTATACCATATTTTAACCATTTCCTCATTTTCCAACTTAGCGAAAATACTACCTTCAATTTCACACATCTCTATCATTAATCATAAAAAGTATATCATCATAGTATATTATGCATATTCGGCTAGAATCGGTAAATAACAATAGTTGGATTTGAATCAGTAAATATAATCAATAGCCGAACTCAAACCAGTAAATAATAAATATCCGAACTCAAACCGATAAATAATCAATATCCAAACTCGAATTATAAATATAATTAATAGTGCCACAGTCATACTTCAGACTGAAACCGAGTAATATCAATAGCTGGACTTGAATCGATAAATATAATCAATAGTGTTATATTCATCCTCCAGACTCGAATCGGGTATATATCAATAGAAGGACTTGAATCGATAAATATAGTCAATAATTCTATGGTCATCCTCCAAACTCAAATCGGGTATATATAATCATTTAAATGATCTTTCGAACTCGAACCAGATGAATATATATATAATCCACATCATAAATAGTATCATAAAAATGCAAAAATAATAGTATAGTCATTAGACATCCACCTCACATTAACAAACATATCCATCAAGTATCAAGAGTTCCCAATATTACTTCAATACACATTTTCAAAAATCTAATAAGCGTAATAGTTTTACCAAAGCTAACATATGTCATAGCCTAAAGTGGGTTAAGAGTCCACTTCTAATCCTCAAGTTCCATTTTATGAAAATTTCTACTCGAACTAGGATTAATGTACCTAAATCCTCTTTCATATGTTGAACAAACAATAATTACTCCTAAGGTAGAGATTCTTCCCAAATACATTAACTAAGCCCACTAGAAACTAAGGAAACCTTCACTAGTATAAGAAAATAAGGACAAACTTACCTAAGCATGATTTACTAGAGAATTTTACTTGATGTTGAGTAATCTAAGGCATTCTCATGCTAAACATAAGTAATGAAATCTAATGCACTAAGGGTCAAGGCAATAAGTTATGTAATTCCACTTTACGATTTCACATCAGCCTAAACGATCCAATTAACCCAAGTCTTACATTTCATAAATCCAACACCAAAAACCCATCCCAAATCCAACACAATACAATAGGAATACTATGAATTAGATCAATCTAACAAGGAATAAACCGAGCCTACTTAGTCGCAGAAGAAAGCTTAACGAACTGCTAAACCTTTGTCTTTTCCTTTCGAGAAGACTCCCCAAGATGCCAAGATATCAATAACACATTCTACTCATCACTATGAGAATATGGATACCCATATTTTACCATTGTGCTTTGGGTTCAAAAATTACCTCAAAACCTCCATGTTGGTCCCACTTATGGAAATCACATTTTTAAAGAAAAATCATTACCATCAACATGGGTAAAAACTAAGCTAAGTTGGGGCTAAAATAAATATCTATGGATTTTGTGGTTTTGAGAAATTAATCAAGAAATTCAACCAAGAAAATGGTGAATTCTGATTATAAATCAGATAATAATCACAAAAAATAAATGTTATTCTAGCCCAAGTTCCCAAAAGCTCCAATTTTATGTTAACACACTATTTTAGGGTTTAGATCTCAAGGAGGAAGATGAAAAATGTTCAAAATCATGGAAAAAAGATTAATTTATACCCAGTCTAGGGCCTCGGTAGTCGCTATCGTGACCTGAAGGTATGCAATTACAGCATATTATGGTTTGCACCACTTGTCGCTGTCATGACACCTACATGCAATCGCACCACCAAGATCGCGGCTACATCAGTTGACAACTGAAAACTTATAAATCTTCCAAGTCCCCTTCAAGGCCTCAGAATTCATCTGAAATCCCGTATATGAAAATGAACCACGTAACCACATTGAATTCAATGTTCCATACATGATGTAGCACTCAAATTTTCCATCCAAGGTCTTTCGACCAAATGTGGGTCCCACACCCATATATCTAATTTCTCAATTTTCCAATCAATAGGTCAAAATGAGCTCGGGTGCCTCGAGACCCAAACCAAAGGTCTACCTAGCCTAAAATTGACATTCCAGAGCTACTAGAGCAGTCAAAATTTTCATAAAAGATTGTTTTACTAAAGTTTTTTCCTGGTGGCCATTTGGAACCAGGAAAGACTTCTCAATAGGGAATTGACTCAAAATCAAATGAACTACCCGATAACCAAATTGTCAGTCCCAACAAGTCATAAATGACTTGGGGCAGCTATAGAGAAGCTTTAATAGAAAAAATATGCAGAGATATGGAAAATAACCTGAAGGTTCATTACGCTATTGATTCTTCGAGTGAGCAAAGAATCATAGATGATATAGTGGCTCAAAAGATTACATAACTAGGGATGGTGATTGGTTTACTAGCTAAGCAATTTACAACTATGAATTCAGAAAAGGTGAATATTGTGGTGCCACAAGTTAAATCTCCTAGTTTGTATGATTCTAACATTGAGGAGGAAGAGAGGTACCTAGATAGAGCGATGATGAGTCTCTGGACAAGGCTCTAACCACGACACTTGGAACTCAAGGAAAGGGAATCAAGGTTAGAACTATTATGGGGACACATACAGGGATCAAAGAAGAGAGATAGATAGTGATCAGAGGAGAAAAATTAACTATAAGAAGAAAAGTGCTACATATGTTCCACCAGGGAACTATGATACTGATTTAAGAATGGAAACATTACTTACTAAGATGGTCAAGGGGTTTAAAATCAAGAGAATTTCCTTAAGGAGATTAAGACAGACATTTTAAGACTGAGCTATAAAGTAAAATCACATGCTATTACAATCAAGCAGCTTGAGTAGTAGTTTGGTCAGATGTAAGATGCTTTAAACCAGCGTCAATCGGGTACCCTTTCGAGTAACACTGTGCAGAATTTAAAGAATGACAGTCACTACTTATCCATCACCATTCAGATTGAGAAGGTGACTATTTATCCCCTTATTCCTGTAGTTGATAAGGCAAGGGATGATTTTGTTGATATTGATGATGCACTCGAAGCAAAATCTAAAAAATTGGTGACTAGAGGTGAGTCAACGCATAAATTGATGGGTGTGGATAAATGAGTTGAGAAGGGAAAATAAAAGGAAAAGAAAGTTAAGCTTATAGTGAAAACTATTCCATAACCTCCCCAACCTTTTCCTCAGAGATTAAAGAAGAATCAAGAGGAAGGAGAGTATCAGAAGTTTATGTCGATGTTGAAGAAACTTTTAGTTAATATCCCTTTATTTGAAGCATTAGAGTAGATGCCTAGATATGCAAAATCCATGAAGGAGTTGGTCACTAGAAATCAAACAGTGAGTTTTGAGCCCACTAATACTATGCACCATTGTAGTGATATTACTTTTTGATATCTAGTTGAGAAGAAAGAGAAACCCGGAGGTTTCACTATTCCATGCACTATTGTGTCCTTCAACTTCGCACGAGCATTATGTGACTTAGGATTTAGCATAAATCTAATGCCATTAGTTGTGTACAAGTAGTGGGGGTTGGTAGCACCTAAGCCAATATTTATGAGATTATTGATAGTCAATCACACTATAAAGAATATGGTTGGTATATTATCTTAAGTGTTGGTGAAGGTGTCTTCCTCATAATTCTAGTTGATTTTGTAATCCCTGACTGTGAGGTGGATTTTGAAGTTTCTATTATCTTTAGGAGACCCTTCCTAGCCACAGGTAGGGCATTGGTTGACATGGAGATAGGGCAGATAAAATATGAGCTTGATAATGAACAAGTTACTTTTAATATGTGTTGGTCGATGTGGAATCCTAAAGATATGTCAGCGGTATCTGTGATAGACATAGTTGATGATGATGCATTGACTATACCTATTAAGGAGATACTTGGGGTTGAGGCACTAGCGACAGTTATTATTAACTTTAATAGTGATGGTATTGAGGAATATGATTAGATGGTGAGCACACTCTATGGAAGAGGTTCGTATTATTATGTACCAAAGAAGTAAGATCTTAATTTGAATAATAGATCTACTCCACCAGCTTGACTATTCATTAAGGAGCCACTGGTCATGAAATTAAAGTCCCTCCCTTTTCACTTGAAATATGTATTTTTGGAGGCTAACAATACCTTGTTGTTCATTATTGCTATTGATTTGATGGATACATAAATCGAGGAATTGATATTAGTATTATAGAGATTTAAAAGGGCCATCAAATAGACTATTGTAGATATTGTGGGGATTTCACCCAAGATTAGTACTCATAAAATTCAGTTTGAGTCAGATTGTGAGTCCAACATCTAGCACCACTATTGTTTGAACCCACCAATATATGAGGTGGTAAAGAAAGGATTATAAAGTGGCTAGATGCAGGCGTGGCTTATCCTATTACTAATAGCAAATGAGTGAACTTGATTTAATGCGTACCATAGAAGGGTGGGATCACTATGGTCCCCAACGAGAAGAATGATTTAGTGCTCATGATACCGATTAATGTATGGAGAGTGTGCATGAATTATCAAAAGTTAAACACTTGGATGCAAAAAGTCCATTTTTCTATATCGTTCATAGATTAGATGCTAGACAGACTTGCAGGTAGAGGTTCGTACTATTTTCTTGATGGTTATTTGGGGTATAATCAAATTTAAATTTCCCCTAAAGACCAAGACAAGACTACTTTTACATGCCTATATTGTACTTTTGCATTCAAGAGGATACCTTTCATACTTTTTAATGCTCCTACCATCTTTCAGCGTTGTATGATGCCAATTTTTTTGATATGGTGGAGTACACTATAGAGGTATTTATGGATGATTTTTTGGTTGTTGGAGAATCATTTGATGATTGTCTATCCCACTTGGACAATGAACTTTAGAGATGTAAGGATTGCAACCTGGTTTTAAATTGGGGAAATTACCACTTTATAGTGAAGAAAGGGATTATTCTCAGACACAAGATTTTAGAGAGGGGTATCGAGGTTGATAAGTCAATGATAGAGGTTTTTTAAAAATTACCTCCACTGATTTCAGTTGAAGGTATTAGAAGTTTCTTGGGTCATGTTGAGTTCTATAAGAGGTTTATCAAATACTTTTCTAAAATTTCTAATTCATTATGCAATATTTTAGAGAAGGAGGTACATTTTATATTTGATGATGCTTGTCTCAAGTCCTTTGAGTCCTTAAGGAGCAGTTGGTCTCGGCTCTTATTGTTGTGTCTCCAAATTCGTCCTTGCCTTTTGAGGTGATATGTGATGCTAGTGGTATGGATTAAAAAGTTGTCCTAGGCAAATAATGTAAGAAGGTCCTTCACTCAATCTACTATGCCAGAAAAGCACTCAACCTCGCACAGAGGAATTATACAATTGCTGAGAAGGATTTACTTACTGTTGTATTTGCTTTCAAGAAGTTCCTTTCCTATTTGATAGGGAACAAAGGCATTGTTCATACATATCATGTATCTTTAAGGTATCTAATTTCGAAGAAAGATGTTATGCCAAGGTTGATTCATTGGTAATATTACTGTTGGAATTTGAATTTGAGGTGAAATACTACAATGGCACTAAAAATAGGTTGTAGAGCACCTATCTCGCCTTGAAGAGGAGGCAATGCTGAAATTAGGGGATAGGCTTGAAATTGATTATACTTTTCCAGATGAGTGGGTCTTGGAAGCATCATAGGACTTAATCCCCTAGTTTGTTAATTTCACCTATTATTTGGCAAGTGACTTTATCTTGGTAGACTTATCATTTCAGCAACATAGATGATTCATGCATAAGGTACATAAGTTTTTTTTGAATGAGCCTTATATATTTTGTTTGTGTGTAGATGGAGTTATTTGAAGGTGTATTCCTGAGGTAGATATGATGAGCATTCTTGAGGTTTGTCATTTATCACTAGTTGGGGGTCACCATAGTGGCACCCATACATCCCACAAAATTCTGTAGTATGGTTATATTGGTCTACTATTTATAAAGATACTCATGATTATGATTGGGACTGTGACCAGTGTCAGCGGTAAGGAAATATTTCATAGAAACATGAGCTCCCCATGACACCTATTTTGGAGATAGAGTTATTTGTTTTATAGGGTATTAATTCTTAGGTCCGTTTATAAGTTCTTATAGGATGAAATATATATCGGTGGTAGTCGACTATGTATCTAAATGGGTGGAGGTGGTTGCGCTTCCCAATAATAAGGGTTAAAATGTCACTGCATTCTTGAAGAAGAACATCTTTTCTTAGTTTGGCACTCCACGTGCTATTATTAGTGATGGTGGGTCCCACTTCTTTAATCATCTATTTAAGGCCCTGCTAAAAAAATATGGTATGAAGCATAAGGTGGAAACACCTTACCATCTATAGATGAGTGGGAGGTTGTGGTCTCCAATTGTGAGATCAAGTCCATATTGGCAAATCCTGTGAATGTCAACCATATCTCTTCCCTTAAAACCCCAAAATCTAATCCTTTACCCCCACTTCCTCAAATTTTAAAACTCCCACCCATACTAATACTCCTCACCTTCCCTCTTAATCTATAAAAGAAAAAAAATCCTCTCATTCCCACATCACTTATACGCATATTCTTCCAATATTAGGGATTAATTTTCATTTTTTTTATTTTGTACTTCCAACTCTTTCAATCTAGGTAATAATTCTTGGCTCTACCTTGGTAATAACATATGCATGATCATTGAACTTGAGATAGTACAAGATATAGACATGTAATTGTCAAAATATCATAATGCTTGACCGATGTGGAGCCTCAACAGGATGAAAATTAATTTATGCCATGTTTTATGTTTGGGAAACTTGTGTTCACTTAATATATAGAAGTAGAAGTTGAATGGTGAAGGGAAAGCCCGAAAATACATGTGCATTACCTGTTAAACTTAAATTGATAGATGTTGTACTGTACAAAATTGGTCTAAAAATTGAAATATATACTCTGTGTGTTAAAATTTTTAAGAAAAATTGACTAATTCTCTGAAGGTAACTTACGAAGCCACTTATGGGCCTCGTAAGTAGAACTTATAAGGGCGTAAGTAGCCTCATAAGAAAATATCTAAAGCCCTAAAACTTTTGGGCTTTGTCTTTTACTAACGAGGACACTTACGACCCCCGTAAACACTACTTACGACCTTCGTAGGTAGGGTTGTAAGTACCCTATTTGGGTCATCATATGTTTTTCAATTTTTGCTCTTTTTTTCTGTTTCAAGAAGGCACCAAAAGATGTGCAAAAGAAGGGAGTTCAGTATAGGCTTGGCGATGAGTATCCTGAATGGACTGGTTTCTTTGACAAGTATTCCATGAGCCAAGATAGAGCACCTTTGGTCCCACAAGAGACTCGGGGTCAATCACAGAGACAGGTTGTATCTGCAGCAGTTATTGCTGAGTTGAGTACTCAGCCCGCCCCAGAGCCTATTAAGATGGGCCCCAGCCAGTACTAGATCTTATTAAGCTAAGCTCTCAGCCCATAGCATATGTTGGGCCCCAGATTGCACCACTTAGACCTATACAGAGGCTAAGGATAAAGTCATTAAGGACATCACCACCACACTCTTCCCAGTCTGAGGAGGGAGAGAATGATTAAGAGGTTAGTTCAGAGGAGGCAGTTAATGTAGGGTTCAATTTAGAGATGAGGTCAGATAAAGTACTGGTATGGGTTCTGGAGAGGAGAAGGATTCATCTGGCTCCTAGTCTGAGAAAGCTCGAAGGATGCATTTAGTTTAGCTAGTGAGTCGACATCGGGCCCAATTGCACCCCAATCTGAGGAAGGTGTATCCCCGATCCCACAAGAGATATCATCATCATTAACACATGATGCTCATCCTTCTGTACAGGGCACTCAACCCACTATTTCACCACTTTTTCCCCAACAAATGATTCCATACATGTCTCGACTATGCATATAGTTGAGATTCCTCTGAGACGGCATGTGGAGGGGATGAACCATATTCTTTAGAGAGATAGTTTCATTACATAGCAAGGACATTAAAAGCATAGTATAGCAACCGTGGTTAGAATAGATTTGAATGGGCTAGCAGGGGCACTAGACCTGCGGGCCTTATTTAAGAGATGTCGGTTGCGGTGGATGACCTATCCCAAAGATTCATATAGCCCTGCTCTAGTTTGAGAATCCTATACCTCATATGACTTGATGATCCATTTGATTACCCAACCTGAGAGTAGTAGAGTTAAGCAACCCAACTGACCCACACTTTAGTCAGAGGGATGCGAGTGAATTTTTCTAAGACGACTATCCAACTAGTGTTATTTGGGCAAGAATATAAGGGACCAGAGTAGATATTTAAGTCAATTTTTACATGAGGCTGGCACGGGATAGAAGCATTATGAGGGATATAGAACACAAATGCCAAAATCTTGATTTGTCTGGATAGTTATCCACCCAGATAGCAGAGTAGGAAACTCATGTCCCATGGATTGAAGGTAAAAGTGAGATAAAGAAGGCATCTCTTAATTTTACGGTGAAGTTTTGGTGGACTGTAGTGCGTCGTAGAGTGAGTTCGACTTTTGTAGACAACATTCTTATATGGGACAGAGCTGATTTGATTTTCATCCTAATTATAGGTTACGACATTGATTTTGCGAGATTGAACCTACTGGAGATGTATATTAGAGCATTTGGTGAAACCACCACCCTCTCATTTCCTTTCTTAATTCAATAGTTGTGCAATGCGGTCGGATTGCCGCCTATTACTGGGGTATATCAATGGATTGAGGTGACCACATAGCAAACATTAGCTTGATAAAGGATGCAGCGAACCCAAACTGTGCACAAAGAGCACAGCCACATCCTACTTTTATTATGACCCATTTTGTAGGGATTTTAGTTCCAATCGATCTTGTTGAGAGGATATTTATTAGTGTTGACATTGAGATAGGTGAGCAAAGAGTTGATATCATGATTTCTATAGGTCGGGAGGTTCTATGAGCATATCCACACTAGCGTCGAATTCTATTTCTAAGCTAAATGGGGCATCTATATTGACCCCTCACCCCACAGTTACTGGTTTTATTGGAGTGACACTTGAGTTTTTTCAATGCATGATTGAGTGCATAATAAGGTGACAATATACTTTACTTATATTGTGGCCTAGTTAGCTACATTATTCAGATAGATCTGGACTTCGATCTGAACTACACTAGAGATTTCTGAGGCCTAATTTGAGCGGAGGCTGAGGGTGGATATAGCAAAGTACATAAGAGAGTTACTTGTGCAGATTGATGGTTTTAGGTGAATGCATGATTTCATGAGGTCCAGGATCCTGATTTATCAAGGATCCATGAGGAGATGGCCATATTAATGAAGGAGAGAAGCAGTCTTTCTCCCCCAAATTCCTCAACTCCATGAATACCAAGAGAATCCTACTCAAATGGCTCAGGAATAACAAACACATAGGACAGTTTGAGAAGTGGCAGTCCCACTTTCAACAAACTTGACTTACCCAATCCAAAGACCGGATACTGGGGGAATTTCAAGTTAAAACACAACATGGTCCATCTTCTAATCAACAGTGGACAATTTACAGGGCTTGCACATGAGGATCAACAAGTCCACTTGCAGAATTTCAATGAGCTCACTGATACATTTATTCCGACAGGTGTGTCCAGAGATTTTATAAAGCTGACACATTTTCCCTATTCACTGTTAAGGGAAGCAAAAAGGTGGTTCAATGTAAAGCCGGTGAATTCAATCACTACATGGGATGACTTAGCCCAAAATTTCCTAATCTAATTCTTTCCATCTAGCAAGACTGCGAGACTTCATAGTGAGATAGTGAGTTTCAAATAAAGGCTGGATAAAAATCTATATCATGATTGGGAATGCTTCAAGGCTCTTCTTCAGGACTGTCCATATCACCAACAGTCTAATGAAGTACTTGCTCATACTTTTGTAGAAGCACTTGATCACAATACAAAAATTTTGCTAAATTCAGCCGCAGGAGGTCAAGCACTGGAATTGACTTATGATGAGCTGTATACCTTAATGAACCGCATAGCATAAGGAAATCCCGAATGGTATTTAGATGATAGAAGTGCCGCAAAAGGAATTACAGGTGTATTAGAGGTTGATCAATTCACTACCATCTTTTCTCAGATCTCTACTTTGAAAAATCAAATTAGCAGTATAAATTTGGGAGTAACACAACATGCAGCCACAGTCCATGCAATCCAACAAGCTGAAGGTTGGTGTGAAGTTTGCGATAATAGTAGCCATTTACCAGCCATGTGTGGTTCCAATCCATAATCGGTGATATATATGGGAAATGGTCAATGGCCAAATTATGGTAATGCCTACAACATGAAGTGGTAGACTCATCCATTAAATCCGCCTTGGAAAACACAACAACAACAAATTCAGCAACCACAGGCACAAGTGAATTAGTTAACGAGCAACGTGGAAGAGATGTTGAAGAAGGTTCTATCTAATCACACATAGTTGGTTGTAGATGTAAATAATCAGCAAGCTATCCATAGAAGCTTAGATTTGCAATTGGGGCAGTTACAACAAGCATTAAATACTAGGCCTTAAGGTGGTTTGCCAGCAGATATGGAAAATCCAAAACAAGTTATGAAAATTACTTTAAGGAGTGGTAAAGAGCTTCAAGAAGAACCTCCAAAGGTAATTAAGAAGGTAGATGCATATTTGACTTCCCCACGAGTTTCCAAAAAAGTTTCTAAAAAATCGAGGAAGTCTGAGTACTTGAAAACTAAAATTGCTGAACCAAAAAAGAAATAGATGCCGCCACTTCCCTTACCTCAGAGGCAAATAAAAGTGAAGTAGGATGTTTGTTTCAAGAAGTTCTTTGACAAGTTTAGACAGCTTCACATTAACTTACCTTTGTTAGATGTTTTGTAGGGTATGCCCAAGTACGCTAAGTACTTGAGGGATGTGGTTTCTAATAAGGTAAAATTGCAGGATGTAGAGGCAATAAAACTCACTGAGGAGTGTATTTAGGTGGTCACTCAAAAGATGCCAAAAAATCTTAAGGACCTAGGTAAGTCTACTCTCCTCAGTTAGATTGGCAAAAGCGGGGTGGTGCAGACACTTAGTGATTTAGTGGCAAGTATCAACTTGATACCCCTTTCTTTATTCAACAATTGGGTTTGGGGAAACCTAGAACAAGCTTTGTACTATTTCAGTTGGCAAACGGGACAATAGTCTATCCCGAAGGAGTGATAGAAGATGTTCTCATAAGTGTTGGTGAATTTATTATTCCTCCTGACTTTATTATTTTAGATTTTCAGGTAGGCGAATAGGTATCAATTATCTTGGGGCATCCATTTTTAGTGACGGGCGGAGCTTTAATTGATGCAATAGAGGGACTACTAAAAATGAGGTTGGAGGATGAAGAGGCAATTTTCAAGGTCTACAAATTGCTAAACACACTATCCCACGAAAAAGACTTATGCATGATTACTGCTGTTGAAGGGGATAATCGTGGGGTGGTTAGTCCGCTAAAGACCTCTTAATATACCCTCATTGAGCAGCCTAAGCCAAGACTATTTCTTCCTAATATGATGAAGTTTGATGGGCCTAATAAGTCTAAAGTTGAAAAATATGTTGACCTTGGGAGTGCAAACTCAAGAGGTCAGAAACGAAAGAGAAAATTACCTCCAACTATGAGGAAAAGGATGAAGGAATTTGGTTGGGTTGACTTGGCTCGTGTCGCGACACTAAATCAGACACTACTTGGGAGGCAACCAAGTTAAGTAGGTATGTTTTATTTTTAGTTTTTTTTTTATAGTTTTTACTTCACGTAGTTTTTGTGTTTGATTAATTCATAGGTTTATGGGAAGTCTGAGCACTAGAAACCTGAGCTAAGGAGTATGGCAAAGACTGAGTGTGGGGTCTCCAAACCTTCTTAATGTAAAAAGATGCGACTAGCTAGGCCTAGAAGCCTCAGGGAGTATTTCTATCTCTTGCTTTTAATTATACTTTGGATACAAAGTTGATTTTTAAGTATGGAGTAGGGAAATTTTCAATTTTAGGCTCAATTTAATATTTTTTTTAGGTTAGGAATAAGTGAGAAACTCTTGTTGGGGATATTTTTTATTGCATGGTACAAGTGTTTTGTTTGTGTAAGCATGTTGAATTGTGCGAACTACTACTTTTGAGACTCCTAGGCTCTTGATTATGACTCTTGTACTTGTTGGCTTAAATTTGAATTCATTCTATTGTTTGATTGAGATTATATGATGATCCTATATGAGTTGAGCATGTTCCATGTGATGTGAGTTTGTAGTATATTCCTTGTTGCATGTCATGTCTAGAACTTGCCTGGTGTGTATGCAAACAAAAATAAAGAGTGTGATATAGGCATTTCTTTGATAGCCTTGTTTTATACTTTTTCTTTTTGACCTACCCTTTGAGAATAATCCTAGTAAGCCCCGTTGAGCCTTTAGCTTTTTCTTTGGCAGCTACATATGTATCCTAATCCCTTCTTTGATAAACCTTAATTTGATCCAAAGCTCCTAGGCACTTTAATTAAAATTTAATTGAGTTAAGAGTGTGGAATTGAAAAAGAAAAGATGAAATTGAAGCCCCAAAGAGAAAGTTATTGATGTTCAAAAGAATTGTAATGTGTTGTGGTGAGGAGTTGAGAAATGAAAAAGAATAAAAATTTGTTCAAATTGAATGAGTTGTGCATAAAATACTCCCACCATAAAGTATGTAAATGAGCTTAATAAGATGGGGTGAAAACAAAAGAATGGGGTAGTAAAAAATGGGGTAATTTGGTTGTTGGATATTAGTTTTACTTATAAGAAGTGATGTATTAAAGCACTTAGGAAAGATAGTCACTATTCCAAAATAGTTCCTACCCATCCCTTAGCCTACATTACAACCCGAAAAAGATCTATTTAATCCTAAGTTTAGCATTCAGATATTAGTAGAGCACTATACTAAGGGCAAGCCTATGGTTCATTGTGTGTGACTTGTGAATTCCTTGTGAGAGTGACCGTAATTTGATTCTTGAACCCATTTTGTAATAAAATGGTTTTATGTGAGTGATTATGGGTAACTCTCTTGTTGTGAGGGAACATGTTTGATGAATGTGGGTGACTTGTATGATGTCCTTGAATGAACAATAAGCATGAGTTTGCTAACTAGGTGAGTCTATTCTTGAGGTTAGGATGTTTTGGAGTAGTGTTCATGAGCTTTCAATCATGGTTGTTATATGCTTAGTGTAGGAACTTGCATTCAGTGTAATCATTACAGTACTATATTGAGTGTCTTGCATTTAGTGGAAGTGAAGTTTCTCCTCAATTTATGATGCTTAGAGTTAAGAGTTGTTCGAGGACGAACAAGGCTTTAAGTGTGGGGTGGTGATGTTGGGTGTATTTATGCATTTTAGTGTTACTATTCTATCTTATTTAGACTTGTTTTGAGGATAATTCATGTGATTTAAGTGTTATAATGATATAAACAAGCATATAAGTGTTCAAGGACATTTTTACAAAGGTTCAAAGTGTTTTCAAACAAGTTTGTACTTAATTTAGTCATTTAGAGTTCAATCGAGAAAACTAGTTTTACTAGCTTGAGCTAGTTGTGTGTCTAGTTGGTTTAGTTTGATTCTAATGTGTTTAATGTGTTCCAAGTGGTTTTAATGTGTAATTATATGTGGAATAACATGTTTGTAATATGAAAATTTCAAATTGATTAAGCCAAGAGTCAAAACATAAAGTTGAAGATCATAGGAATTAGCCTTATCTTAGCTCTTGTTTTGATGCATCGTTATGGATATTACGTTGTTATGATCTCTAATATGTGGTGTGTGATGATGTAGGAAGCTTTGTGAGCTTAATATGGTGATATATTGATGATAAAAAGGCTGGAAATTCATTGGAAATACACTACAAAAGGCATGGAAAAAAGATAGGACATTCAACACTTGGAATTTATTTTGGAGGCTAATTCCAGTGAGCTAATGCGATATGGACGAGACACACCAGTCCAAAAATGCTATAACCAATGCTCCGCATTGAGGATTCCAACTAGATTTTTGACAAGCCGCTTCACTACCATCAATACGTTGACCAACGCAACGCACCACTGAGTTCAACCATGACCAGAAATTGAATCCTTGTCCAACACGGTTTTGGCTAACCCTAAAGCTATAAATACATCATTGTAAACATTCTTAATCATTCTTGGATGTATTTTCGATATTGAGGGGATGCTACAACTTTATATTTTAGGTTTTTCTTATTTTAATTTAGTCCATTCATGTTGTTAATTACAATCTTGTGATTACAATTATGACTATGCATGGCTAAACGCCCTCTTTTCGGGGTTGAAGCCAAGAACATGAGTACTATTATTTTGGATTAATTTCATTTAATTTGATCATCATTATTGGTTGTTTGTTTATTCTTTATTTAATTATTTTGAGGTTCGATCACCCTTAGAATACATCAACTATCAATCTTGTGATATCGGGAGAGGGAATACGGAGATAGAACGTGGGAATAAACAAAGTATGGTTTGTATTCTTTTATAAAATAGGGAATTCAAATTAGCAGATAGGACAAGGATGTACTTAGATGCCTTACTTGATTCACATGTAGGATGATAGCTTAAAGAACTTAATTGGATTATTACATCCTCGATCAATGATACAGTTGTAATTTCCAAAGTATGTAAATGGTTAGAGGTCGGGAGACCATGATCATGCAATTAACCCAACGAATAAACAACCAAGATAAGAAATTTAATGAATGAAGTTCAATAACATAGTATGATTGTTCGAAGTGCTTTAACCCTAGGTTTTCTCCTATTGATTGTATCAAGACTCTTATTTATGCATTGTTTACTTTACTTGCAATTTATAATATTCAAAACTCTTGTTTGTTACCTTTGCATCAAATTAATCTTAAAAGTTAAACTAGAAGTGAATCATTGTTAGATCAAGTCCCTGTGGGATCGATACTCAGCTTTGTTGAAGGCCACTTTACTACTTGGTAGACCACGTACACTTGCGTGTGCTCTTGGGCGTTATCACCAAGCCTAGGCTAGAACCATGATTCAAGTACTTTTAGGGTAAATTATCAATGTTTAATAGCATGATAATGGATTTGGTGATGTACCAAGGTCATAAGAACCCCCAAGCCCTTAACAAGACAAAACCTCCCTTACTGATTGATCCCTAAATGAGTGATTAGATTAAAATGAGCATAACTTTGAAATTTAGATGAATATTTGATCCAGACTCACCAAATTATAGATACTTGAATTACCTTTACAATGCAATTAGTTTTTCCTTAATACTACATAGGAGTAAAAAGTCATGGTCTTTCTAGTAAAGCACTGCTCTGTAGTGAGATACCACGAGCGTTGTTATATTGTATGACCATAAAATGGTCTCATATGATAGATATAACCCCAACATCTGAGAATTGACAAAGTATACCCTAATACCATGAGAGGGACCCAAAATTGTGCTTTGGAACCACAATCCCCTAACATGATCGTGAGTCCCACAGATGCCCTTGATGTAACCAGCAAATGAACGAACCAAGGTATGACCATAGGTGGATCCCAAAATTGTACCAAGGATTGTTTGATGATATTTAGATAGATCTCATCCATCTACCAACCATGAGTCCAACCCACTATCGTAGGTTAGTCCCATAATTGTGGGAAGGTATCGTACGTCCCTCCCTACAGTTTGCAGTTACAAAATTTTTAAGGGAATATTAGTCTTTTCCCACTCTTTTAAGATTTAAACTACATTATTTTCAAGATCTCAAGGGTCATTAGTGGGGTTTTTATGACCCTAAGCTCTCATTACTTAGAATAACATCTGATATTTGTCTTAGGAAAAGAAATGAGTTGATTCATTTTCCCCATGGCAGAGTTAGGATTCATCTTCTTCATGCACCCAACTCTAAGGATTTCTTCAAAATTCTCATCTGCATTTATGTGAGATTTTATCAATGGGTTTCCTTTACCCATTGAGTCCCAAAGTTAACCCAACTCTCCATTTCAATTCTCTTCCATAATTTAAGGTTTATGGGTATTGGTAAATTCATTGATATGTAAGTATTTTGGTGTCATTATGTTATAATCCCTATTTTAGCATGAATTCCATTTTTATTACTTTACCATAATTGCAAAAAACTTGTTACATCACAAATTCCTTTATTATTGGACCCGATTCATTGAATTTTGTAATTTTGTTCATCTTAAAAAGTTGACATAATAGTTGCATTCTTCAGAGATGGAAGGTTATGAACACCCGAAGACCTAGGATTTCATGCATATACTTTTGGATGCTATATTTCTCGGTTTATATGTTCTGAATAATTTTATATAGTATATTTATTTCAGTCATTAGATTAGATTATTACCATCAGTGATAATTGTAGTTATTAGTGTCCTTCAATTGTGAGTAGTACTTAACATTGAATGGATGCATGGATAAAGGATCGTCGGACATTTAGGTTGAGAACTTTAGTAGAAGTCTCTAAGTACCAAAACTATGGCACCACCATTGGTTCTAAAAGGTCACCCATCAGATCAGTCTTGACACCTTAGTTTTTTTAGTGGATCCACATCAGTCAATGTCCGTACCCTTGACAAGGTACTGAACACCCTTCTAGCTGGGGTTTCAAGTTGGAACCTGGTTAGGCCATATTGGGTTATGGCAATTATTACTAACTCCCATAGTCCAAATTTTACAAATTAGGTTACAAATTTTTACATGACACCGTATTCAGTTATTCAGTACATTTTATAGCATATATTCATTACATGGTATTGCACTAGCCATCATGTTACATGTAACATGTTTATCTCATGTCAGTTATTTTCCTATATCTCACACTCAGTACATTCAAAGTATTGATTGCATATTTTTTTTGTGTTATATTATCTCATAATATCGATCCTGATGCTCTACATCTGGATCACACTTATTGTGATCTCTTCCCATATCAACAACAATAGTTTTGGTGATTCCTCATCATGTGAGGACCAGCTTCAACATTTTATTTCATTTTGTCTTTGTCGTCCCTAGTTTTCATACAGTTAGAGTTACCTAGGGATTGTCTTATCAACTTGTCTTGGTAGAGGCTTTCTAGACTTATAGTTAGATGTTAAGATTTTGATCTCAGACTTGTGTAGTGATGATTTGATTCCTTTGAATATTTAATATATTATTCAGTTCAACTTCCACATGTGTAATATTAGTTATTATCTATATTTTTAAAGTTTTGCCAAGCCATGGGTCAGTTTGGAGTCACTTGTGATTCTAAGAAGCATGTTATAACTAAAGGGTAGCCTCGTGTTGTAACATTAATCAACCTACACTCATAATCAAACACATGTCTTGAGTTGTGGATATAAAAAAGGGTGCTTGTAGTTTGGACTATGGTTTTCTGCTCACAAAGTTCCTTGAGTCTTATTAGGTTTCCCTTGGTATTGGGAAAATTGGTTTAAAAAAAGAGTTTCTTGATAGGAAAATTCATGAGGAGTGTAATTTTTGAATAAATGTACCAGGTAACAAATGGAAAGAGTCATGTTACTCAAATGTTATCGGACCTGTTGCTTGGTAATACTCATGTTATCTCCCTTAATATTGAGAATTGCAACTTGTGGTTGAGCTTAAGGCTTTTTAATTGCACCCTTAGGAGAAGATTATACAAGGACAAATAGTGCATAATGGGCTTGTTAATAAGCTATTGATACTTATGGAAGAACATTTTTCCTCTTCATCTTCTCTGCTTTATTCATCCCATTCCCAGCATATGTCCATATATTTATTTTTGCTTGATCATTGTTTTTTTTGTTCAGTGTTTTTATTTTGCATTGTACTTGTGTTACAACAACAAAACAAGCTCAATATAATCCCACAAGTAAATTATTGGTATGGTAGAATGTACACAGACCTGTCCACTATCTTAATGTTAGATAGGATAATTTTGGTAGATCCCCATCTCAAGAAAGATTGTCAAAAGTAGTCTACCAAGTAATAAATGCATAGGAAACAAAGATAAAATAGCAAATAATAATAGAGCAGAAGCTACAATTTTGTACTGTGATAGTCGAAGAATATGAACCAAAAAAGGTAACAAAATTGACGGATAAGAAAAAACCCCTATCCTAATATGCATTCTCTATAACTTCTTATATAAGGTCATGTCCACGGTAAGATATAACTATGATATTTCCTATCTAATCATATCTCTCATGTACTTCTTAGGCATACCTTTGCCTATTTTGAAACCATCCATATACAGTATCTCATACCTCCGTTATAGGGAATCTAGACATATCCTCTTCACATGCCAGAACCATCTCAATCTTGCTTCTCGCATCTTATCTACCACTGGAGCCACTCCCACCTTTTTTTAATATCCTTCTTTCTATCCTATATCTCCTAGTATTCCCACACATCTAATAAAAAATTCTCATTTCTACAACTTTCAAATTCTAAACATGAGAGTTCCCAACTAGCCAACACTCTTATCCATTCAACATAATTGGTATAACTACCACTCTGTGGAACTTACCTTTAAGTTTTGATGGAACCTTTGTATCATACAATAATTTAGATGCAATATTATATTTCATCCACACTGCAGCTATACAATGAATGATATCCTCATAAATTCCTCTGTTGCCTTGGATAATAGAACCAAGATACTTGAAACTTCCTTTCTTATAGATGACTTGTGGATCAAATCTAACTTCCACATTAAAATTGTTGTAAGACCCCTTAAGATCCTAGCTCATTTCAGCTTACTATTGCATGTTAAAAAGGGTTCCAAGACTTAGAGAATTTCACTAAGTGATAAGACTTAGTAACATCCAAAGCCACTTACACTTCGATGACCCTATTTTAAACCTTCCCAACCTTGTGACATTAATTTCTAATTTGTTTCATGATCCGGGTTGTCCATAGTTCATCCCGGGTGAGTTTCAGATTTTTCAAATAATGTTTGAGACTTGTTTGGATGATCAAAATAGTGAGGCTCCACAATATAGCCGCATCATGTTAGGTATCGGGTCAGTGAAGAGCAACACGGCGTATCACCTATCATGTTTACAGAGCAACACGATGCATCATATTTTGCGTCGGGCAGTCCGATTTAGTTTAATGAGTTTGGGTCCTCATGAGGAAAGTAAGTTATTTCCCTCCCCCTAGCCCAGCCATGACATAGGATTTAGGGTCCCAAAAGGCAAAAATTGATCATTCTTTCATAAATTCTCTCAAAATAAAGTAATTCTCTCAAGAACAAACCCTAGCCTCTTCCAAATTCAAGCTCAAGCTTCAAGAAATCACCAAGAACATTTACAAATTCTTCAATTAAGGTATGTTAGATGTTCATCCATGGGACCTTTTCACCCATGGATTCCAAGAACATATTTTGATGTTTTAATTCATGAATTTATATGTTTACACTGAGTTATCTTCATGAAGCTTTTATGAATTTAAATTATACATGATGTTTACTTGTGTTTTTCATTGAAAGTATCCCTTACACGTTTGAATGAAGGAAATTCCATGTTAAATCCCCAATTTATGGTTTTAGTGTTACAATTATGTTATTCCTATATGTTTCAATTATTCCTATGCTTAATCCATGAATTTCAAGTGTTTGATGAAATGCCTAAATGGTTTAGATTTTTGAACAAGGACTATTTATTATGTTTTTTTTAACCTTTAGTATGTTCCTATTATTATATTTATTGAGTCCTGGGGGTTATGAATACCCAAAAACTTAGTTGTTTACTTAGTCTTAGTATTTTCAGAATGGTTTTAGATATGTATAGGAACTATCAGTCAGTTAGTTACCATATTCACTTAAACTTTGCTCAGTTCAGAAATCAGTGTCTTTTAGTTGGGAGTAAAACTTAGAACTGAGTAAACGTAGGGATGGCGTATCCCCCATTAGTAAGTATGAGACACTTGTCTCCCACGTCAGTAGGCATGAGACATTAGTAGAAGTCCCTAGGTTCTAGACCTATGGCACCACCGTAGACTTTGAGGGGTCCCCCGTCAGTTAGGCATGACACCCTCGTCCTTTGGGATATTAGATTGGTGGATACACACAGCCAATATTATAACCCATGGCACGATACTAATACCTTTCCAACTGGGGTTACAGGTTGGAACCTTATAGTACATTGGGGTATGTCAGTTATAGCTAGCTCCTACAGTCTCGGTCTAGTCTCAATTCGAAAGTCAGTTAAGGTTTTCTTGACCATAGCATGCAGTTATTAGTTATTCAGTTATCAGATTTTTCTATTTCAGTTTACATACTACTTCAGTATCATGTTATATGCTTGGTCATGCATTTCTCCGAATTTACCACTTTCACGCATACTATGCATCAGTTATTTTATGCTATTCATTTAGTCAGTTATTATTCATGCACATGAGCCCATGTATATTAGCCTAACCCCATATAGCATATCAGCACATTTAAAGTACTGACCTCATACTTGTTTCTTGCGCTATGATGTATTATATCATAGGTTCAAATGCTCAGGTTCTCGACCGCACTTAGACATTCTAGTGCATCAACAGTAGCAGCAGTGGTAAGTCCTCATATTTTGAGGACCAATTATGTTATTTTAGTATTTCAGTTTAGTAGTAAGTGGAGTTGTTTGGGGTCCTGCCTCATCAACTCTTATTCAGTCAGTTTTAGAGGCTTTCGGACACTTTAGACAGTCAGTTAGTTTGCCATTACTTTTATTAGTTTTCAGACAGTTATTTTCCAGTAGTTGTTTTCAGACTTATGATTCAGAAATGTTTTAGAATCTAAAACCTTATGGCATACTCTGTTATTCTGCATATGTGTATTTTATTATTATTATTTAGGGCTTACAGTAGGTACCAGCTCATGGGTTAGCTTGTGTCTAGTCGTGATTGTACGCACTGTGTGTCATCCAAGGTGTACTCCCGAGGCATTACAAACTTGGTATCAGAGCCTAAGGTTTTACAGTGTCTTAGGGAGTCTAAAAGCTTCATTGAGTAGAGTCTTGTGCATGGTGAGAAGTGCACCATACTTATGGATGAGAGGCTACAAGACGTTTTAGGAAAAGTTTCCCTTCTTTCTGTATTCATGTCATACGATTGAGCATGAATTCAATTTAAAATCTCTTTCTAATTTAATATGCCTTCTATTTATAGAACATGCCTCCCCGAAAGAATAATAGAATGAGAAATAGAAACCATTCTGCACCTCCGCCTATTCAGGAAGATCCCCTGAATGAGTAGGTCTCTCATCCCAAATCTAGAGCTGAATTCACTACTTTAGATCACTTAGTAGTAGCTCAAAATAATCAGCAGTCTACTGCCCTATCCGTTCTAGTGTCTAATACCATCGCAGCTAGGATTTAGGACTTCACCCGAATGAATCCTCTTTTGTTTATAGGATCCAACTCTTATGAGAATCCGCAGGAGTTCATTGACATGGTTCAAAAGGTAACTGACATTATTGGTGTGACTTCTAGTGAGAGTGCAGAGTTGGGTTCTTACTAGTTTCAAGATATAGCTCAAACCTGGTATAAGTAGTAGAAGGGAGATAGAGGCACAGATGCAGGGCCTATTGAATGAGAGGAGTTTGCTATAGCCTTTTTAGATAGGTTCTTTCCCTAGGAGTTAAGGGAAGCTAAGGTGTAGTATTTTATTAATTTGAAGCAAGGGAATATGAGTGTGAAAAAGTATTCGCTAAAGTTTACTTAGCTAGCCAGGTATGCTCCTAATATGGTGTCTGATGACAGGTCTAGGATGAGTAAGTTTGTCTCTAGGTAGCTAATAGTGTGGTCAAGAAGTGTAGGACGTCGGTGTTGATTAAGGAGATGGACTTGTCTAGGCTTATGGTCCATGCTCAACAGATTGAGGAGAAAAATTTTAAGGAAAGAGAGAGAGAGAATAAGAGCGCAAGAATAGGTAGCTTCATTTTTGCTTAGTCGAGGTTAGAGGGTGGTAATCGTCCTCAATTCCATCAAAAATCTTTAGCCCAAGCCCCGTCTTCATCTAGTGCTCCAGCGCTAAAGTTTATAAATAGTAATTATGATAGGGCGACGAGCTCTAAGACTCAGGGTAGTGTGAACAGTGGTTAGACTAATCCCCTTTGCTAGAAGTATGACAGGAATCATCAAGGTGTATGCAAGGCTGGTAGCGATAAATGTTTTGGATATTGCAAGCCAGGCCACAGGTTGAGGAAGTGTCCAAAAGGTATGTGGAAAGGTAGGAATGATCACCAGCAGGGTCAAAGTAATTCTTTAGTGGCACCCGCAGGTCACCCAGTTTAGCAGGGCGCCACTTCCAGTGCCACCAGCGGTCAGCGCCAGAACAGATTATATGTACTTCAGTCCCGACAAGATCAGGAAAGATCTCCTGATATGGGTACGAGTACATTATAGGTCTTTCATTTATGCGTTTATGGTTTGTTAGATCCTGGAGCTTCTCTTTCATTTGTAACCCCTATATAGCTGTCAACTTCAGAGTCAGTCCCAAAACCTTAGCAGAACCCTTCTCAGTGTCCACTCTGGTAGGTGTCTCTATTATTGCCAGGCAGGAATACCGGAACTTTCAGGTTATAATATCCTAAAAAGTCACTTCAGCTGATCTTGTGGTGTTAGAGATGATGGATTTTGATGTCATTCTCGGCATGGATTAGCTCCACTCATGCTATGCTTCAGTTAACTATAGAAACAAAATCATTTAGTTTCAGTTTCCAAATGAATCAGTCATTGAATAGAAGGCAGTACTTCAGCATTTAGGGGTCAAATTATTTCATACCTTAAGGTAAGAAAAATGATTTCCAAGGATTTTGTTTGTGTATTACCCCGAGAATCCCAACCATTAATAGAACCATGATTCAAGATCATGAGAAATAAATCTTAGTGATTTGGTAGTTTTATGATCAAGTTTGTTGTATATTAAGGCCTTAAATACGTCCTAGCTATTAGATGAATCAAAACATCCTTACCGATTGAATTCTTGAGAAGGACATTGCCATAGTCAACTTCAAATAAGAATATCTCCCACTATACAAAGACGTTTTAAGATCATGACCTACCAACATATAGATAATTGAATTATTTTTTGAACGATACCAATTTCATCAAAATACAATATCAGAGTAAAATGTTATAGTTGTTTTACAGCTGGCTATCTGAACTGCCAAAGTACGATGGGAAGGCCGATGAACTATCGTGCCTGCGATGGACCGTTGCCCAAACTATCACAAATGAGGTAGTAAGGCTGTTTTTGGGACAGAAACCAATGGGTTGAAGGGACAGTCCATCCCCAGTGCGATGATTCATCGCCCAAACTATCGCGGACCTCCGTTTAGCGATTTTAAGCCATTTTAAAAAAGTTTTTTGGGTCTTTTCCACCCTATTTAACACCTAATCACGTCAAATCAAAGTACATAACTCCTCATTCACCCATAACATTAAAATTAGGGTTTTTTTCAAGATCATTTCCCAAGAACAAGATCCAAACCCTTCTTCAAGAAACTAAGAAATTCAAGTTCTTCAAGTTCAAGAACTATCAAGAAAATATCAAGATCTGTGTTTCCCAATCCAAGAACGTTCAAGAAACATTAGTTATCTTTCAAGATTCAAGCTTTTGAGGTATGTTAGATATTGATTCAGGGGTCCCTTTCACCCATGAAGTCCAAGAATACTTTTTCAAAAATACAAAGATTATGATTTATGATTTTCATGCTTGAAATAGATTTAATTCATGTTAATTGAGTTTCAAATCATGTTTAATTATAAGTTTCCATGGAATTGAAATGGTTATATGATGAATTGTATGAATTGAATGCTAAAACCCTAGAATTTAAATTGAGTATGGTATTCATGATTATATGTGTTGGCCATTGTTATGTGAAATAGTTCATGCTCCTCGTGTGTTTGATGAAATGCCTATGTAAAAGAAATAGGGTCATTGTAACATGGTAGCATGTATACACCAAGCATGTA
This sequence comes from Capsicum pubescens, assembly GCA_030864215.1. NCBI lineage: Eukaryota > Viridiplantae > Streptophyta > Magnoliopsida > Solanales > Solanaceae > Capsicum > Capsicum pubescens. Next base: position 172,364,986 of record CM061548.1, on the reverse strand, counting down.
TAAGTAGATGCCTTACAAGTGTATGATAAATTGTCTATGAGAATGAAATAATGCCATTATAGCATGCCAACATGTATTCCCCACTCATGTATAAATTAATGCATTACAAGTGCTTGCTGACATGTCAAGATTATGCTTTGATTTACTTTTGGGCCGTTGAGTCCTGGGGGTATTTATATCCGACAATTTAGCTGCTACCTAGAGCCAGTATCAATTATAGTATTCTCAGTCATGTCACGAGCAGTAATTCAGTAAAGCCAGTAATTCAGTTTAGAAGTCACACAGTCAAATTCATATAGTTTGTTTTTCAATCTTTCCATCTAGCCATACTATCATAAATCCCAAGAATGTAACTATTCCAAAATGGAGAGTCCCAGTAGTTTCAAGATCAGCTTAGTTCATGAGTCGTGTATTAGTTTTAGATCCTAGATGTTCAGTCATGATCTAGTTCGTAGCTTTCTTGTCTATTGCCATAGTTCTCCTCAAGTGTCTTAGTAAAGTAAGCCTTCTTAGAGGGACATAGTGTCCCAAGGGAGAGATACCCCATATTTCCCCGATGCTTTCATATCCTTAGACCCATTCAGTTGTATGTTCAGATGTTTCTTACAAAGCTAGTATCAGTTATCATTACATATTCAGTCATGCATTTAAGAGTCAGTTCATTCAGATATTCTTGCATTTAGATATGTATGATTAGTAGAAGATACTTAGCTTATCAGTAATTACAGTCATGCATTCATGAGAACAACTCAGTCATGTATCCATGCATCAGACATGCATATTCAGTATGAGATTTTAGTATATTAGAAGTTCCAGTCAAATAGTCATGTTTCATATGTTCACGTGCCTTAAGTAAGTTAAGTCTATCTGTATTCCCATCCTAGTCAGTCCCATTCAAGGATGAATATTCCTAAGGGGGATATATTGTAATACCCCGAGAATCCCAACCGATAATAGAACCATGATTCAAGATTATGAGAAATAAATACTAGTGATTTGGTAGTTTTATGATCAATTTTGATGTATATTAAGGCCTTAAATACGTCCTAGATATTAGACGAATCAAAACATCCATTACCGATTGAATTCTTGAGAAGGACATTGCCATAGTCAACTTCAAATGAGAATATCTCCTACTATACAAATATTTTTTGATCTCATTAACCACCAACATATTTATAATTGAATTATCTTTCCAACTATACCAATTTTTCCAAAATTCGATATCGGAGTAAAAAGTTATGGCTATTTTACAGCAAGCTTTCCGAACTGCCAAAGTGCAACGAAAAGGCGGACGAACCATCACGCCTGCGATGGATCGTTGCCCAAACCATTGAAACTGAGGCAGTAAACCTTTTTTATGGCCAAAAATTGTTGGTTTGAAGGGATGGTCCATCCCCAGTACAATGGTTCGTCGCCCAAACTATCGCGGACCTCCGTTTAGCGATTTTAAGCCATTTTTAAAAGGATTTTTGGGTCTTTTCCACCCCATTAAACACCTAATCATGTAAAATCAAAGAAAATAACTCCTCATTCACCCATAACATCAAAATTAGGATTTCTTTGAAGATCATTCCCCAAGAACAAGATCCAAACCCTTTTTCAAGAAACTAAGAAATTCAAGTTCTTCAAGTTCAAGAACCATCAAGAAAACATCGAGATCTGTGTTTTCCAATCCAAGAACATTCAAGAAATATTAGTTATATTTCAAGATTCAAGATTTTGAGGTATGTTATATGTTGATTCATGGGTCCCTTTCACCCATGAAGTCCAAGAATCCTTTTTCAAAAATACAAAAATTATGATTTATGATTTTTATGCTTGAAATAGATTCAATTCATGTTTATGATATTAATTGAGTTTCAAATCATGTTTAACTATAAGTTTCCATGGAATTGAAATGGTTATATGATGAATTGTATGCTAAACCCCTAAAATTTAAATTGAGTATGGTATTCATGATTATATGTGTTGGCCATCGTTATGTGAAATAGTTCATGCTCCTTATGTGTTTGATGAAATGCCTATGTGAAAGAAATAGGGTCATTGTAACATGGTAGCATGTATACACCAAGCATGTATAAGTAGATTCCTACAAGCATTTGTTAAATTGTCTATGAGAATGAAATAATGCCATTATAGCATGCCAACATGTATTCCCCACTCATGTATAAATTAATGCATTACATGTTAGCTGACATGTCAAGATTATGCTTTGATTTAATTTTATGTCGTCGAGTCCTGGGGATATTTATACCCGAAAATTTAGCTTCTACCTAAAGCCAATATCAGTTATAGTATTCTCAGTCATGTCACGAGCAGTAGTATTCTCTGTCAGTTATGGAATTCAATAGAGTTCAGTTGGCATCATGACTTAGGAAAGTTCAGTAAACTCAATAACATCCCAGTCCAGTTCAGTAATTAATTTAGAACTCAGTAGTACTCCGTTAGTCAATGAAACTCAGTGAAATTAGTTCAACTCATTTAATCAGTTTGATCAGTAACAGATTCAGCTTAGTCAAGTACAGTCTAAGAATTAGTTCAGTGTCTATTTAGTTAGGAGTAGGATTCAGCACCGAGTAAGCCTAAGGATGGGAACTCACCTGGTAGTAGAGGGTGTGATTCTTAAAAGCAATCCTTGAGCTCCAAAACTACGTAGCCAGCATAGGTTGAGACATCAAACCTGTTAGATGAGGGTTGATGTGGTGGCTAACCTAATAGATGAGGGTTCCACCATTCTCGTTAGAGTACCTATTAGATGAGGGTCACTAAAAGCTTTTCCTTACCCGTGGCAGGGTACTGATACCCATCCAACTGGGGCTACAGGTTTGTAACGACCCGATTTTCTAGAATTGGAACATCACATGGTGCTCATGATCCTAAAGGACTACAAGCTAACCCTCTATTGATATTTATACCTGACCACTGCATAATATAGATAATAAATGCAAAAACTGGTCATAAGGTTTAAAACATCTAAAAATACTTAAAATTGAAAACTGAACACTGATATATCTTTCCGAAAAGCCTCTAAACTATCTGAGCTATGGAGTTGATGGGACAGGTCCCCAACTAACTCCGTCTACTGAAAATAAACTAAATCTGATGGGATAATAAAAAATAAGGATCATCCCCGGCTGAAGAGGACACTGCTTTGTCTACTGCTGCTGACGGAGACTGAGCATCTAAGGGTACTCTGGATCTCGTGCCTCTGAACTTATGGTGTCAAATAAAATACCATAGCGCAAATACATCAGTATGGTAATATATTGAGTATGGAGATGAGGTAAGTCTAAATGCAAGGGCTTATCCATGAACAATTACTTAACTGTATAATCATGAGAGTACTAAGTGAGAACACATGCATCAATACATAAACCATAATCGAACTCATCGTGACTTGAAATACTGAAACTCAAATACTGCTTTACTGTCATCCAAACTTACTACTAATGCCTGAGATACTGAATAACTGAATCATATGATATTGATAACTGAGTACTGGAGTTGAGATCAGTCTTATCTAGCAAGTGATCTCGGGATCTAATAGCAAGAATACTCAACTGAATCTAAGACTGAGATCAAGCCTATCTGACGATGATTTCTAGATCTGATAATAAGAATACTCAACTAAATCTTAGACTCAAATCAAGACTATCTGATGAGTGATCTCTAGATCTGATAACAAGAATACTCAACTGAATCTGAGACTGAGATCAATCCTATCTGATGGGTGATCTCTAGATCCGATAACAAGAATACTCAACTGAATCTGAGACTGAGATCAAGACTATCTATCGGGTGATCTCTGGATCAGATAACACTGATACTGAATAACTTTATATGGGACCAAACCTATCTTACGGGTGGTCCATAAATCAATGGAACTATCTTAGTTCCTCACTGAGATAGATGACTGTATCTGACAGTCTTGATTTTTGAAGATTGATACTGAAATGGCAACTATGGGAAGTAGTCACTTAACCGATATGCCCCAAATCTCAACGGCTGGCATCCAACCTATAACCCCAGCTGGAATGGTGTCAATATCGTGCCACGGGTAAAGATCTCTCTGGTCAAGCCTATCTAACGGGTGACCCTCGCAGGAAGTCAAGCCTATCTAACGGGTGACCAGCCTTTCCTGATGGGTGACTCCTGCATCCTGCACTGGCTACGTAGTTCTGGAGTTTAGGGATTTCTCCTAATGACTCTGCCTCTCTAACGGAGAGTTGTCACCCCTGCCCTCTCTCGGTGCTAGCTGCTACTCCTAATTGAAAGACTTGGAACTGATTCTTAACTGAACATAAACTAAGCTAAATCTGATACTAATCATGTTTCTCGAATGATCTGACTGAGTTAAGTTGAATTCACTTGGTTTCGTATCTGACGAAATACTATTGAATCTCGTTATCTGACTGAACGACACTGAGCTTTGAATAGAGTACTCGATTACTACAGAGGTCAGAACTGAACACTTGAATACTACTATATCTGAGCTGGGTACAGAACTGAGGCTAGATTACTAGCGATACTGAGATTACGGAGATTACAGAGATTTCTTAAGTTCTATATATGTATGAGAATATAGAGTTCTACAACTCTCTCAGTTCTGAGAATCATGGATCGACTGGAATTATCATGAAAACTGACACGGGCTCTAGACAACAGCTAAATTATCAGGTATAAATACCCCCAGGACTCGATAACATAAAAGTAAAACATAACCATTCTTAAATAATCAAGACCATGGAAAATCATTCACCATCACAATCACTAAGGCATCACTTCAAGCATTTAGGAATCCTAAACATGTAATAACATAGGGGGACATGCTATTGGATCATACTCCATTCAACAAGGCCTTGCATCAAGCACTTCGTACATATTTAAGTCTTGGTATGTACCGGAGAACACATAATTGGGGAACTTTATGCTATCATGTTATAATTCATTCATCAAACACTTAGCATGTATTAAAGTCTTAGCATGTATCAAAGAGCACATAATTGGAGAATTTCATGCTATCATGCCACAATTTATTCACTAAGGCTTTTCAACAAACACTTGGCATGCATGGGCTTACACACAATTGGGGATTTCTATTCAACATTCTATAATGGCTCTAATTCATTCACATAAGCATTTTATCAAGCATATGGGGAGCATGCTTTGCTTATTCAACAATTTCTACACTAAATTGACATAACACATCACTTAACAAGCAACTTGAAGAGGGTTTGTCATGAACATCACATGGGTATTACATACTAGGGTTAAAGCTTGAAAATCTTACAAACAACCATGAATCAAAACTTAATAATAGCATGAACATAAATTTCAACTCACATGAATCATGGAAACTCATAAACATAAAATCTTTGAATTTTTTAAAAAGGGTTCTTGAGCTTCTTGGATGAAAGGGACCCAAGAATCAATATCTACATACCTTAGAGAAACTCTTTCTTGAAATCCCTTAGAGAGATTCTTGATTTCTTGACATCTCTTGAAGAAGAAGGAAGGGTTTTGATTTTGTAGAAACCCTAGCTCTTGTTCTTGAAAAACTTTGAGAGAAAACTATTATTTTTAGATTAAAATGAGGCCAAATCCTGTGTTAAGGAGTATATATAGGGGTTAAGAAAAGACCCTTTTCGCCCTTGGAATTAAACTGAAAAATCCCAATTTTATATGCTGGCGCGACGTGCCATAATCGCGCCAGCTCACTGTAAATTGAACAATCGGGAAACTGCTTGATGGCGCAACGCGGTGGAAATCATGTTTCTACCTTGGTTACGAACTGGAAAGGCACCGCGACGCGGTGGAATCATGTTGGTGTACTGGAAATTGACAATCCTAAAATTAAGACTTGGCGCGATACTCAATAATCGAGGAGGCTCTTTGGATTTTGACGATTACCATTTTGGCTGGATCCGCGACGCGCTAAAGTTCTAGGTGGCACACTGTCTCACTAAAATATCTCTAACTCTTTTTCCGAGTATTGAATTTTGGAAAATTTGGTATCGACGGAAATCTTATTCGACGCTCTACATGACAAAATGTTGATATTAGGGAAATTATACACGGTTCAAAATACTTATCACTTGGGAAGACACTTCTTAACCTTTTAGGGCCGGATTAACACTTTACTGAACACGCTCTAAGTCTTGAACTACGAGAGAATTTTGTGGGGTCTTACAAGGTTGGACCCCAAATTAGCTAGAAGGGGCATGTCGGTTAGATGATTACTTCCCACAGTTTCATTTTTAGTCTGTCTTTAAGATAGAACTCAGTTCAGTATTATAGAAGTCAAGGTTGTTAGGTACAGGCCATCAAGTATTAATACCTATTATAGAAGTCAAGGCTATTAGATACAGGCCATCAAGTATTATTATCAATAGATTTAGAGACCACCTACTAGATAGGGTTGATCTGAGATTTTGTCGATCATTCTCATTATTAGTAGATCAAGAGACAACCTGCTAGATAGGGTTTGATCTCAGCTTCAGTCAATCAGTAATAGTATCAATAGACTTAGTTATTCGAAATCAAGTTATTAGAATTCAGTATTCAGTGTTATTATGATTTCAGTTATAGTTTATGCATTCATGCATGTATCCTCATTTAGTATACTCATGTTATTTAGTCAGTAATTTTTATGCATATGAACCCCTGCATTTAGCCTTACCATATATAGAGTACCAGTACATTCTCACATACTGATGCATACTTTTCTCTTGCACTATGGTGTTTTATACCATAGGTTCAGAAGCACGGGATATCGAGCACCCATAACTGTTCAGATTCATCTAGCATCAGTAGACTTAGTAGTGAGTCCTCATCATTCGAGGATATTTCTTATTTTATTTATTTCATTAGATTCAATATTTTTTAGTAGATGGAGTTAGTTGGGGAATTATCCCACCAACTCCTTAATCAAACAGTTTAGAGGCTTTCAGACTAGAGTATCATCAGACAGTTGTTTTAGTTTTAATATTGTTAAACTTTCTTCAGTTTTATTTAAGTATTGAGCCTTATGTAATGTTTCCGTCAGTTTTCCACATTTTACAGTATATTATGCAGTACTTAGTTACACGTATTAGTTAAGTGTTAGCTTGTGGTCCTTCGGGATTATGAGAACTATGTAGCATTTGAAGTACCAAACTCGGGGCGTTACAGTTTGCCATCTTGTTTGAGTCAAAGACTCTAATTCTGAGGCCCCAAGTCTCGAGTTAGTTTCAATAGTAAGGGAATTTCTAGATGTGTTTCCTGAAGACCTTCTCGGAATGCCCCCTCCCCCCCCCCCCCCGAAAGGGAAATTGACTTCAAAATAAACCTTCTTCCAGATACCCATCCTATCTCTATTCCACCCGACATAATGGCTCCATATGATCTTAGGGAGTTAAAAGAATAGTAGAAAGATCTCTTAGATAAAGGATTCATCAGGCCTGGTGTTTAACCATAGGGTGCTCCAGCGTACGAAAGAAAGATTGTTCTGTTAGAATGTCCATCGATTACCATCATCTGAACAAATTCACAATCAAGAACAAGTATTCTCTCCCCAGAATTGATGACTTGTTTGATCAACTTTAGGGTGCCAGTTATTTATATAAGATAGACCTCAGGTCCGTCTATCATCAGCTCAGAGCCAGAGAATGTGACATTCCAAAAATAGCTTTCAAAACTCAGCATGGTCACTTCAAATTTCTAGTCTTGTCTTTGGTCTAACAAATGCCCCAGTAGCTTTCATGGACTTGATGAATAGATTGATCAAGAAATACTTGGACATATTCTTCATAGTCTTTATAGATAATATCCTTGTCTATTCCTGTAATGAAAATAATCATGTAGACCACCTCAGAATAGCATTGCAGACTCTTAGAGCCCATCAATTTTTTGCAAAGTTCAGTAAGTGCAAATTTTTGCGAAGATATTTGGCTTTCCTTGGCCATATTATTTTCGGTGATGGCATTAGAGTTGACCCTTAAATGATCGAAGTAGTGAAAAATAGGCCATGACCCATCTCTCCATTAGATATTAGGAGTTTATTGGGTTTGGATGGCTATTACCGATGGTTTGTTGAAGGGTTTTCGTTTATTACGTCCCCCATGTCCATATTCACTCAGAAAAAGTCAAGTTTCAGTGGTTAGATTGTAGTGAGAAGAGTTTTTAGGAGTTGAAGACTCGACTCACCTCAACTCCAGTTTTGATGTTGCCAGATGGTTCAGATGGGTTTGTTTTTTACTGTGATGCTTCCAGAGTTGGTTTAGGTTGTGTATTGATACAAAGAGGTAAGGTCATAGCCTATGATTCTAGACAGGTTTAAAACCCCATGAAAAGAATTATCCTACCCATGATCTTGAGTTAGCAGAAGTTGTTTTTGCTTTGAAAATTTGGAAGCATTATCTGTATGGGGTGCATGTTGAGGGTTCATAGACCAAAAAATCTTGCAGTATGTTTTTTCACAGAGAGAGTTAAATCTTCGTCAGGGAAGGTGGTTAGAATTGTTGAAGGACTATTATATGAGTATTTTGTATCATCCTGGCAAGGACAATGTAGTGGAAGATGCCCTTAGTAGATTGTCTATAGGTAGTGTTGCTTATGTTGAGAATGATAAGAATAAGTTAGTTCAGGAGGTTCATCAGTTATCTAGATTAGGCATTCATTTGGTTGACTCGGCTGAGGGTAGTGTATGGGTTTAGAATAGTTTAGAATCCTCTTTGGTTGCCGAAGTGAAAAAAAGGCAAGATGGGGATCCCATTCTAGTTAAGTTGAAGGAGTTAGTCAGAGATCAGAAAGTAGAGATTTTCTCCCAAGGGGGAGATAGTGTATTGCGTTACTAGGGTAGACTATGTGTGTCGAGTATTGATGGCTTGAGACAGTGAATTCTGCAGAAGCGCATAGTGTGTGTTATTCTATTAATCCAGGAGCCACTAAGATGTATCGTGATTTGTGGGAGTCTATTGGTGGAGTGGCATAAAGAAAGATTTCGCAGAGTTTGTAGCCAAGCGTGCTAGTTTTCAGCAGGTTAAGGTTGAGCACCAAAGGCCTAATAGAACTATGCAGGAGTTCAGCACTCACTTGGAAGTAAGGAGAGGTGAACATGGACATGTGACAGGATTAACCCATTTGCATCGTCAGCATGACTCGATATGGGTTATCGTAGATAGAATGACCAAGTCAGCCCATTTCTTACCAGTTCATACTTTCTATACAGTTGAAGACTATGTCAAGCTCTATATTAGAGAGTTAGTTAGGTTGCATGGAGTCCCATTGTCTACCATTTTGGATAGAGGTGCTCAGTTTGCCTCTTATTTTTGGAAAGCTTTTCAGAAAGGTCTTGGTACTAAAGTTCGTCTTAGTATAGCCTTTCACCCTCAAATAGATAGATGGTCAGGAAGAGAGGACCATTTAGACCCTAAAGGATATGTTGAGAGCATGTGTTATCGACTTTAAGGGTAGTTGGGATGATCACTAACCATTGATTGAGTTTGCTTACAATAACAGTTATAACATGGGTTTGTTGTTTCCTATGATGCTTATAGAGTTGGTTTGGGTTGTGTACTGATGTAGAGAGGTAAGGTCATATCCTATGCTTCTAGACAGCTTAAAACCCCCATGAAAAGAATTATCCTACACATGATCTTGAGTTAGCAGAAGTTGGTTTTGCCTTGAAAATTTGGAAGCATTATCTGTATGGGGTGATGTTGATGGGTTCACAGACCACAAAATTTTGTAGTATGTGTTTTTGCAGAGAGATTTAAATCTTCGTCAGAGATGGTGGTTAGAATTATTGAAGGACTATGATATAAGTGTTTTGTATCATTCGGGCAAGGTCAATGTAGTGGCAGATGCCCTTAGTAGATTGTCTATGGATAGCGTTGCTTATGTTAAAAATAATAATAAGATGTTAGTTCAGGAGACTTTTCAGTTAGCTAGATAGGCATTCATTTTGTTGACTCGGTTGAGGGTAGTGTATGATTTCAAATAGTTCGGAATCCTCTTTAGTTGTTGAAGTGAAAAAAAAAGCAAGATAGGGATCCCGGTCTAGTTAAGTTGAAGGAGTTAGTCAGAGATCAGAAAGTAGAGGTTTTCTCCCAAGGGGGAGATGGTGTGTTGCGTTACTAGGGTAGACTGTATGTGCCGAGTGTTGATGGATTGAGACAGTGAATTCTTGCAGAAGCACATAGTGTTAGTTGTTCTGTTAATCCAGGAGCCACTAAGATGTATTGTTATTTGTGGGAAGTCTATTGGTGGAGTAGCATAAAGAGAGATTTTGCAGAGTTTGTAGCCAAGTGTGCTAATTGTCAGCAGGTTAAGGTTGAGAACCAAAGGACTAGTGCCACTATTCAGGATTTCAGCACCCACTTGGAAGTAAGGAGAGGTGAACATGGACTTTGTGACAGGATTTACCCATTCGCATCGTCAGCATGACTCGATATGGGTTATCGTAGATAGAATGACCAAGTCAGCCTATTTCTTGGCAGTTCATACTTCCTATACAGTTGTGGACTATGTCAAGATCTATATTAGAGAGTTGATTAGGTTGCATCGAGTCCCATTGTCTATCATTTTGGGTAGAGGTACTCAGTTTACCTCTCACTTTTGGAAAGCTTTTCAGAAGGGTCTTGGTACTCAAGTTCGTCTCAGCATAGCCTTTCACCCTCAGATAAATGGTCAGGAAAAGAGGACCATTTAGACCCTTAAGGATATGTTGAGAGCACGTGTTATCGACTTTAAGGGTAGTTGGGATGATCACTTGCCATTGATTGAGTTTTCCTACAATAACAGTTATCACTCCAGTATTCAGATGGCTCCCTTTAAAGTTCTCTATGGAAGGAGATGTAGATCTCATATTTGTTTATTTGAGGTATGTTAGACTGTATTGATTGGGCTAGATTCAGTGTTTGATGCCTTGGGGAAAGTTTAGCTGATTGGAGAGAGGCTTAAGACAGCCTAAAGCTGACAAAAATCATATGCAGATATAAGGAGAAGAGATATTGAGTTTGAGGTTGGAGATTTGGTCTATCTGAAGATATATCCCACGAAGGGTGTGAAAAGATTTGGAAAGAAGTGGAAACTTAGTCCCCGATACGTTGGCCCTTACGGGATCTTGAGTCGTCATGGGAAGGTGGCGTATGAGCTTGAGTTACCTGCAGATTTGGCCTCAGTACACCCAGTGTTCCATGTCTCCTTGTTGAATAAGTGTATTGGTGACCTAGCTATTGTTGTTCCTTTAGAAAGCGTATATGTTCAGAACAGTCTCTCTTACGAAAAAGTCCTAGTCGAGGTCTTAGATCGCCAGATTTGCAAATTAAGGAATAAAGAAGTTCCCTTGGTCAAAGTTATTTGGCAGAATCAATCCGTTGAGGGATCTACTTGGGAGGTATAAGAAGATATGTGAAACAAGTACCCTCATCTTTTCACCGCAAGCTCAACCTCAGTTTGAGGTAATAGTTTTCCTTAGATTATTTATTTTTCAGTCTCGGTTCCAACCATATGATTATCTTCATGTCATTGCATACATTCATGAATCTGTTCAGTCAGTCACCATGTTTCAGACTCAATCATGTAATCATATTTTTAGTCATGCATGTTTAGTCTTTAATCTCAGTACCTCAGTATTTCTCAACTTAATCTATCTCATTTGAGGAAAAATATTCCTAAGGGGGAATACTGTAAGACCCCATAAGATCCTATCTCATTTCAGCTTACTATTGCATGTTAAAAAGGGGTCCAAGACTTAAAGAATTTCACTAAGTGTTAAGACTTAGTCACTTCCAAAGCCCCTTACACTTTGATGCTCCTATTTTTGACCTTCCCGACCTTCGGACGTTAATTTCTAAGTTGTTTCATGATTGGGGTTGTCGATAGTTCATCCCGGGTGAGTTTTGGATTTTTCGAATGATATTTGAGACTTGTTTGGATGATCAAAACAGCGAGGCTCTGAAATATGGCCGCGGCGCATCAAGTATCGCGTCGGAGGGGAGCAACACGATGCGTTCCTTATTGTGTTGACTGAGCAATGAGGCATGTCGCATTTCGTGTTGGGAAGTCTAGTTCAGTTTAATGAGTTTGGGTCCTCGGGGGGTTATTGAATAATTTCCCTCACTCTATCCCAGCCATAACATGGGAATTAGGATCCCAAAAGGCAAAAATTGATCACTCTTTCACAAATTCTCTCAAAAAGAAGTAATCCTCTAAATAACAAACCCTAACCTCTTATAAATTCAAGCTCAAGCTTCAAGAAATCACCAAGAACATTCACTAATTCTTCAATTAAGGTATTTTAGATGTTCATCCATGGGCCCTTTTCACCCATGGAGTCCAAGAACTTATTTTGATATTTTAATTCATGAATTTACATAGTTACAATGTGTTATCTTTATGAAGCTTTTATGAATTTTGAATATACATGATGTCTACATGTGTTTTTAGTTGAAAGTAGACCTTACAAGTTTGAATGAAGGAAATTCCATGTTAAATCCCCAATTTATGGTTTAAGTGCTATAATTATGTTATTCCCACATGTTTTAATTATTTCCATTCTTAAGCCATGAATTTAAAGGGTTTGATGAAATGCCAAAATCGTTTGGGTTTTTGAACAAGGACTATTTATTATGTTTTTTTTAAGCTTCAGTATGTTCCTATTATTATTGTTATTGAGTCCTGGGGTTATGAATACCCAAAAACTTAGTTCTTTACTTATTCTTAGTATTTTTAGAATGGTTTCGGATATGTAGGGGCACTATCAATCAGTCAATTATCATATTCAGTTAAACCTAGCACAGTTCAGAAATCAGTGTCTTTCTGTTGGGAGTAAAACTTAGCACCAAATGAACGTAGGGATGGCGTATCCCCCATCAGTAGGCATGAGACGTTAGTAGCATTCCCTAGGTTCCAGACCTACAGTTCCACCATAGACTTTGATGGGTCCCCCGTCAGCTAGGAATGACACCCTCGTCCTTTGGGACATTAGATTAGTGGATCCACACAGCTAATGTTAATACTCGTGGCATGGTACTAACACTCTTCAAACCGGGGTTATAGGTTGAACCCTGATAGTACATTGGGGCATGTTGGTTATAGCTAGCTCCCACAGTCTCAATCATGTCTTAGTTCGAAAGTCAGTTCAGGTTTGCTTGACCATAGCATCCAGTTATCAGTTATTCAGTTATCAATTTTTAGTATTTCAATTTACATACTACTTCAGTATCATGTTGTATGCTTGGTCATGCATTTCTCAGATTTTACCGCTTTCACGCGTACTATGCATCAGTTATTTCATGCTATTTATTCAGTCAGTTATTATTCATGCACATGAGCCAATGTATATCAGCCTAACCCCATCCAGCATAACAGTACATTCAATGTACTGATCGAATACTCATTTTTTGAGGTATGATGTATCATATCATAGGTTCGGATGCTCGGATTCCCGACCGCACTTAGACATTCAAGCATATCAGCAGTAGCAGTAGTGGTAAGTCCTCATATTTTGAGGACCAATTATGTTATTTTAGTAGTCAGTGGAGTTAGTTGGGTTCTTACCCCATCAACTCTTATTCAGTAGGTTTTAGAGGCTTTTGGACACTTCAGACAGTCAATCAGTTTGCCATTACTTGTATCAGTTTTTAGACAATTATTTTCCAGTAGTTATTTTCAGACTTATAATTAAGAAATGTTTTAGCATCTAAAACTTTATGGCATACTCAGTTATTCTGCATATGTGTATTTTATTATTATTATTCAGGTCTCACAGTAGGTATCAGCTCATGGGTTAGCTTGTGGTCACTTGTGACCTTAAGCACTGTGTGGTGTTGTCACACCCCAAAATCCCATCGGGTCGGACTGGCACCCGAAGCCGAGAAGGCCCAGGAGAACCCGTTCAAATACCTGTACTTTCCCTTACATGTCACCAAAAATTTGGACAGCATTTCGTTGCATATAGATGGATCTAATTACCTGTATCAGCACAACACGCACAAATATATACATATATAATACTTGGCCGTCGGGGCCACCACATATACAGATATAACATCACTATATAAACTTCCATGACTTTACCCTTCCTTATGTCTACAAAGCCTCTAGGATATACATGACATAACTAGGGTCGGGACAAACCCCCGCCCACACATGACTCCGGTACAATAACAAAATATAAGGAACCGACTCGGAAAGCTCCGAAGCAAACTGGAGCTCACCAACAATAGTTGTATGACCTGGCTCCTACTTGTGCGGTGTATGAGCTGAGGTACCTGTGCCTGCAGCATGAAATGTATGTCCCCGTAGGGGACGTCAGTACAAAATATGTACTGAGTATGTAAAGCTGTAGATAATCACATATGATATAGCAGCTCAATAAAAATCCGAAACAAGTGAATAAATCATAATAGGAGTGGACCACACTTACTAGAACTTGTGACAACCTGTACATTGAATTTATTCAATCACTTTACCTTCGTTCTTAACATCTTTGTAATCATTAATGTACTGTACTGTGACCATTAGGCTGCCCCCAGTACATATCAACTGGGGTCGACCCATGCTAGGCTTATGCCCCTGGGATACCACCCATAAACACGTAAATAGGGATCGACCCATGCTAGGCTTATGCCCCTGGGATACCACTCGATAAGAGAGAACTTCCATCACTTAGTTCAATTAATCTTTGAGATTGTTATTTCGGTCGCCACCATATTTTTGATACTTTGAAACAATGATACATCAATAGGAACCAAGTAATAGACCTTCTATACAATAACGATGTAATAAAGACTCATTGGTACATCAACAATGTGTTTCAGAATCATCAATATCACAACAATGAAATAGGAGCCTTTTGGTATATCAATGAAACATTTTGACACTTTATAGGATGGAAACAACTTCGTTGGTAACGTAGAACAATACATGTTTTTTGACAACCTCGGAATCTTACTTGATGGAACATTGGTGTTTTCATGCCAAAGAACATTGTTAGAGTATGCTTTACATACCTCGTCGTAGATTCGGATACCAATTCAACACAACTTCCCGCCTTTACAAATCACTTATCTACAATGAAATGTTTGGCATCTAGTATTAGCAACCCAACACCACAATTCTCTTCCATAATTCCATACAACCAATATTTGCATAGCATTCCAAAAACCAACTTGAACAATAGGTTTATGTGTGTGTGTGTATATATATATATATATATAATAATCATTTCAATACCACATCATCACACCAAATCCCTTCACAATTCAACATAATCCGACCATGCACAAGAATAATCCAACATCATTTCCAATCATCTTTCAACAACAATCAAATAACACACTTCTTATGCTTACATGCATATATATACATATCCATATAAATAACACCAACATAATTTACATCCTTACCATAAAATGGCCCTTTTGATTTCGAAGTCCTGTTGGCACAAATAAGGGGTGCTTCTCGAAGCCCTCGAGACGGTGAACACAACTACGGAATCAATTTGGATTTTCTACGGTTGAATCACAAGATAATTGGAGTTGAAATTTGGCTAGGGTTTCTTATTCTTCAATAATGGATGATAAATGATGGATATGAGGCTAAGTATATGTATATAATGATCAATTTTCGTTCATGAGGTGATGGAAAATGACCATATTGCCCTTAAAATTTTAAGTAAATCCGAATCTGTCCATGGTGGACTGTTTTGACAAGCTAAAGTAGATCGACCATAACTCTTTGATACGATATCGGATTTGGGTGAAATTGGTATAGTTGGAAATATAATTCAAAGGGATTTCATTTCATATAAAGTAGGCCACCCAGTTCGTCATGTACAAGGAGTTATGATCGTTTGAAGTTGACCCTAAAAATCTGTTTTGAGAGGCTAAAGTAAAACGAGTATAACTCCTTACTCAGACGTTGGATTTGGATGAAACCAATTGAATTGGAAAGAAGACTCAAAGATATTTCTTTTGATAGGTCGTAGCTCTCCCAGTTTATTATATTAAGGGAGTTATGATCGTTCAAAGTTGACCCAAAAAACTGGCAGGCTTCAGTAGTTTGTGTGCAGGAAATTTTCCTGCACATTTACTATTCACCATATCCCGGCCACCATTTTATAGTTTCGAACGTGCTCGATTATATCCGAAACTTATCCGTTTTTGGAAATCTTTATATCATTGGAAATCTTATTCAATAACCTTCGTATGAAACCATCGACGGGCAAATTCCAGTATAAATAAAATAAAAAAATTAATTCCATATAAATAAGACCAATACACGTACTTGAATACGCCAATACATGTACTTGAATATGGGGTGTTACATCCTTCCCCCCTTTAGGACATTCGTCCTCGAATGTTAGCGTAGTTATTCAACCAAAACAAGTTCAAGTCCACCATTAACATTCACATCATCATATAAATACTATGCATATATAAACAAAAACTTACTTGTTATTGTTCTAACTCCGTTTCTTGAACTTCCTCTTCATCTTTGAAAAAATGAGGGTACTTAAATTTCATTGCTTCCTCAGCTTCCCATGTAATCTCTTCCCTTTGTTGATTTCTCCAAAGTACTTTCACCGATGCTACTTCTTTATTTCTCATCTTCTTAACTTGACGATCTAATATAGCAATAGGCATCTCCTCATAGGTAAGATCTTCTGTTACTTGCACATCTTCAGTAGAAGTAATAAAGGACGGATCTCCGATGCACTTTCGAAGCATCGATACATGAAATACTGGATGCACTGATGAGATTTCCTGGGGTAGCTCTAATTCATAAGCAACTTGCCCACATCTTCGAATAATCTTATACGGGCCTATATATCGTGGACTCAACTTTCCTTTCTTTCCAAATATCATCACCCCTTTCATTGGCGATACCTTCAAAAATACCCAATCGCCTAACGAAAATTCTAGCCCTCTTCTTCTACTATCCGCATATGACTTGTGTCAACTTTGGGCTTTTTTCAACCGTTGCTGAATCACCTTGACTTTTTCTATGGCTTGATACACAAGATCCGATCCGAACATAAGAGTTTCACCCACTTTGAATCATCCTATTGGTGATCTACACTTCCTTCCATATAAAGCTTCATATGGTGCCATTTTGATACTTGAATGATAGCTATTATTGTAGGCAAACTCAATAAGAGGTAAATGATCATCCCAGCTGCCTTTAAAATCTATAACACATGCTCGTAGCATATCTTCAAGTGTTTGAATGGTGCGCTCTGCTTGTCCATCCTTCTGAGGGTGAAAAGTTGTACTCAGATTCACTTGTATTCCCAAACTCCGTTGGAAAGACTTCCAAAAGTTTGCGGTAAATTGAGTTCCCCGATCCGATATAATAGAAGTTGGCACCCCATGTAATCGGACTATTTCTTTAACATACAGCTTCGAATATTCTTCAACTGTGTAAGTGGTCTTAACGGGTAAGAAATGTGCGGATTTAGTAAACCTATCCACAATCACCCATATAGAATCAAATTTCCGAGTTGTACGAGGAAAACCTGTAACAAAATCCATGTTGATCATGTCCCACTTCCAAATTGGAAGATCTATGCATTGCATATAGCTTCCGGGCTTTTGATGTTCCACTTTAACTCGTTGGCAATTTGGACATTCAGCTACAAATTTTGCAATGCTCTTCTTCATGTCATTCCACCAATACATATCTTTCAAATCTTGATACATTTTGGTTGATCCTGGATGAATGGAATACCTTGAAAAATGTGCCTCTGTCATAATCTTCTTTCTTAGCCCGTCTATATCCGGCACACACAATCGGTTTTGGCACTGAAGTACTCCTTCTCGCGTAAGCTCAAATGCCTTGGTCGCACCACTCTGAACGTTCTCCTTAAGCTATAATAAAATAGGGTCTGCATATTGCTTCTCTTTCACTTCAGCTACTAATGAAGATTCCGCAGCATTATGTACGATAAGCTCTTTATTCGGAGTTTCAAGAAGGCGAACTCCCAAACTAGCTAACTGGTGAAGATCCTTAACCATCCCTTGCCTTTCTATAGGCGCCATCATAGCCTTATAACTTAACGTATCAGCTACCACATTTGCTTTCCCTGGATGGTACAAGATATCAACATCGTAGTCCTTTAATAGTTCAAGCCATCTCTGCTGCCTTAAATTTAGATCCTTCTGATTAAAAATATATTGCAAGCTCTTATGGTCAATATATATATCAACATGAACCCCATATAAGTAGTGGCGCCATATCTTTAAAGCAAAAATAACTGATGCCAGCTCAAGATCGTGTGTAGGATAATTTTTCTCATGTGGCCGCAATTGTCTAGAAGCATATGCCATTACCTTACCATGCTGCATCAATACACATCCTAAACCAATTCTGGAAGCATCACAATACACTGTATACCCTTCGGTACCTTCTGGAAGTACCAACACGGGTGTAGAAATCAACTTGTTCTTTAAATCTTGAAAACTCTTCTCACAGGCATCATTCCATTGGAATTTGGTTACTTTATGGGTTAGCTTGGTTAAGGGTGTTGAAATGGAAGAAAATCCTTTAACAAACCTTCTATAATAATCGGCCAACCCGAGAAAACTACGAATCTCCGTAGGCGTTGTGGGCCTTGGCCAGTTCTTCACAGCTTCTATCTTTTGAGCATCAACCTTTATCCCTTCACTAGATATAATATGACCCAAAAATGCCACCGACTTTAACCAAAACTCACATTTAGAGAACTTTGCATAAATCTTACAATCACGAAGAGTCTGCAATGCCTGTTGTAAGTGATTGGCATGGTCCTCTTCTGATCTAGAATAAACTAGAATATCATCTATAAAAACTATCACAAATACATCCAGGAATGGCTTAAAAACCCTATTCATCAAATCCATAAAAGTTGCGGGTGCATTTGTTATCCCAAATGACATAACTAGAAACTCATAATGACCATACCTTGTTCGGAAAGCTGTTTTGGGTATATCTTTTTCTTTGACCCTCACTTGGTGGTAACCTGACCTCAAATCAATCTTAGAAAAGCACTTGGCGCCTTGTAACTGATCAAATAAATCATCAATTCTTGGGAGAGGATATTTATTCTTAATAGTCACCTTATTCAATTGCCGATAATCAATACACATCCTCAGCGAGCCATCCTTTTTGCGTACAAATAACACTGGTGCTCCCCAAGGGGAAATACTAGGCCTAATGAACCCCTTTTCTAGCAAATCTTTCAATTGCTCTTTCAATTCTCGTAATTCTGTTGGGGCTATTCTATACGGAGGAATGGAGATTGGTTGGGTTCCTGGTATTACATCAATACCAAACTCTACTTCTCGTTCAGGAGGCAAACCTGGAAGATCTTCAGGAAATACATCAGAAAATTCATTTACCACCGGAACAGCGTGAAGAGTTGGTGGCTCCGCTTCTGTATCCCTTACTCTAACTAAATGATATATATATCCCTTGGAAATCATTCTTCTTGCCTTAAAATAAGAAATAAATTTGCCTCTTGGCACGCTAATTTCACTTTTCCATTCAAGGACTGATTCATTTGGAAAATGGAAATATACCTTTTTCGTGCAGCAATCAATTGTGGCATAACAAGACGCCAACCAGTCCATACCCATTATAACATCAAAATCTACCATTTCTAACTCCACAAGATCAGCCATCATATCACGACCACAAACAGTTACTATGCAGTTTCGATAAACCCTTCTAGCTATAATAGATTCCCCGACCGGTGTGGACACTTCAAATGGCTTAACTAACAGTTCGGGTATTCTTTTGAACTTTCCAGCAACCAATGGAGTAACATAAGATAATGTAGAACCGGGATCAATTAAGGCATATAAATCGAATGAAAATATAGACAACGTACTCGTAACCACATCTGGGGAAGCCTCTAAATTCTGTCGATCCGCTAGAGCATACATACGATTTTGAGCCCCGCTAGAACTCGTGGCTCCTCTATCACCTCTAACACGACCCATTGGCTGTGCACCTCTTCCTGAATAAGGCATCGATGATGATGATGCAACAAATAACCCCGTAGGTCGTGCCATACCCCCTATATCCCTTCGTGAGAATTCCCTCATCATATGCCCCGACATACCGCACCAAAAGCAAACATTGGTCCCCAGCCGACATGCGCCCAAATGATACCTTCCAAATTTATTGCATGGCTCTCGAGGAGGTCTCGATTGGCTCATATTCCCTTTCCCTTGGTAACCCACTGATCGAGAACTATGACCCTCACTTCTTTGCCCAAACTGACTGCCTCTGAACCCCTGATGCTGTGGTGGAGCACTAGCTGCAGAATAAGAAAATAATGGCCTAGGTGGTCTAGCAGAAAATTGAGGTCTAAAACCTCCCTATGGCGCCATAAACTGCCATGTAGATCTGGCCCTCTTAGAAGATCCGCTTTCAAATTCCTGTGTTCTTCTTCTTTGCCTCTGATCTTCCATTTTCTGTGCAAATGCTTGGATCCTAGCTATATCCATGTCTTTATTCAGTGCAGCAATAGTACAATCCCTAACCAAATACGGATCCAATCCAACCACATACCGATGAACTCTGTCATCCATAGTAGTTATAACATTAGGAGCATATCTGGACAAAGAATTAAATCGAAGACTATACTCCCTCACACTTGTATTACCCTGTCGAAGATTTAAGAACTGATCCGCACGGGCCTGACGAGTTTCATATGGAAGATAATGATCAATAAATGCCTCTTTGAACTCTTTCCAAGTAGCTGGGGGTGCATCAATGCCCCTTGACCATTTCCAGTCTTCATAC
Organism: Capsicum pubescens; assembly: GCA_030864215.1. Taxonomy (NCBI): domain Eukaryota; kingdom Viridiplantae; phylum Streptophyta; class Magnoliopsida; order Solanales; family Solanaceae; genus Capsicum; species Capsicum pubescens. Next base: position 172,344,208 of record CM061548.1, on the reverse strand, counting down.
CAATATATAGCCTCACCTTTGAATCTATACGCGGCTAACTCCACTGTCTCTCTGCCCGATACATGCATCACCTCTAGGGCCCTTTGGATCTGATCAATAAAGTCTTGTGGGTCCTCGTTAAGATCTGATCCAGTAAAAGTAAGAGGATCCATCTTAAGAAAATCCTGTGTTCGAAGGCTAGCCGCCCTATCTATACCACTAGGACCTGCAGTAGGAATGGCTTGCCCTTGAGCTTGCCCAGCAACTATACGAGTCAAAAGTTGCACTGCATTTCTAAGATCTTGATCAACAGCATTAATAGGTGGCTCTGGGGATATAGTTCTCCTTCCCCTTATTTCTTTCGAATTGGGGGAAGTTTCTGATGCATGCTCAGCTGGAGCCTCACTTTGATTAGCTGGTATAGTGGGTGACTTACTAGTCCCCTCTCCGGCAGCCACATCTACTTGCTTACCGGTATTTATGCTTCTGGTAACCAGCATCATTACTATAATAAGAGAAACAAACTGATTCAGTGGTCAACTATGACTTCATATACAATATAAGCTCTATCGCACGATATAAGACATGAAGAAAAGAAACAATTCCTAAATGTCCATAGCCTCTTGTTTATAGATGTGGTGCACAACACACCGATAAATAAGACTCTACGTAGACACGACTTTGTAGACTCACTAGGACGAACCGCTCTCTGATACCACTATTGTCACGCCCCAAAATCCCATCGGGCCGGACTGGCACCCGAAGCCGAGAAGGCCCGGGAGAACCCGTTCAAATACCTGTACTTTCCCTTACATGTCACCAAAAATTTGGACAGCACTTCGTTGCATATAGAAGGATCTAATTACCTGTATCAGCACAACACGCACAAATATATATATATATATAATACTTGGCCGTCGGGGCCACCACATATACAGATATAACATCACTATATAAACTTCCATGACTTTACCCTTCCTTATGTCTACAAAGCCTCTAGGATATACATGACATAACTAGGGTCGGGACAAACCCCCGCCCACACATGACTCCGGTACAATAACAAAACATAAGGAACCGACTCGGAAAGCTCCGAAGCAAACTGGAGCTCACCAACAATAGTTGTATGACCTGGCTCCTACTTGTGTGGTGGATGAGCTGAGGTACCTGTGCCTGCAGCATGAAATGCAAGTCCCCGTGGGGGACGTCAGTACGAAATATGTACTGAGTATGTAAAGCTGTAGATAATCACATATGATATAGGATCTCAATAGAAATCCGAAACAAGTGAATAAATCATAATAGGAGTGGACCACACTTACTAGAACTTGTGACAACCTGTACATTGAATTTATTCAATCACTTTACCTTCGTTCTTAACATCTTTGTAATCATTACTGTACTGTACTGTGACCATTAGGCTTCCCCCAGTACATATCAACTGGGGTCGACCCATGCTAGGCTTATGCCCCTGGGATACCACCCATAAACACGTAAATAGGGATCGACCCATGCTAGGCTTATGCCCCTGGGATACCACCCGATAAGAGAGAACTTCCATCACTTAGTTCAATTAATCTTTGAGATTGTTATTTCGGTCGCCACCACATTTTTGATACTTTGAAACAATGATACATCAATAGGAACCAAGTAATAGACCTTCTATACAATAACGATGTAATAAAGACTCATTGGTACATCAACAATGTGTTTCAGAATCATCAATATCACAACAATGAAATAGGAGCCTTTTGGTATATCAATGAAACATTTTGACACTTTATAGGATGGAAACAACTTCGTTGGTAACGTATAACAATACATGTTTTTGGACAACCTCGGAATCTTACTTGATGGAACATTGGTGTTTTCATGCCAAAGAACATTGTTAGAGTATGCTTTACATACCTCGTCGTAGATTCGGATACCAATTCAACACAACTTCCCGCCTTTACAAATCACTTATCTACAATGAAATGTTTGGCATCTAGTATTAGCAACCCAACACCACAATTCTCTTCCATAATTCCATACAACCAATATTTGCATAGCATTCCAAAAACCAACTTGAACAATAGGTTTATGTGTATATATATATATATATATATATATATATATATATAATCATCATTTTAATACCACATCATCACACCAAATCCCTTCACAATTCAACATAATCCAACCATGCACAAGAATAATCCAACATCATTTCCAATCATCTTTCAACAACAATCAAATAACACACTTCTTATGCTTACATGCATATATATACATATCCATATAAATAACACCAACATAATTTACATCCTTACCATAAAATGGCCCTTTTGATTTCGAAGTCCTGTTGGAACAAATAAGGGGTGCTTCTCGAAGCCCTCGAGACGATGAACACAACTACGGAATCAATTTGGATTTTCTACGGTTGAATCACAAGATAATTGGAGTTGAAATTTGGCTAGGGTTTCTTATTCTTCAATAATGGATGATAAATAATGGATATGAGGCTAATTATATGTATATAATGACCAATTTTCGTTCATGAGGTGATGGAAAATGACCATATTGCCCTTAAAATTTTAAGTAAATCCGAATCTGTCCATGGTGGACTGTTTTGACAAGCTAAAGTAGATCGACCATAACTCTTTGATACGATATCAGATTTGGGTGAAATTGGTATCGTTGGAAATATTATTCAAAGGGATTTAATTTCATATAAAGTAGGCCACCCAGTTCGTCCTGTACAAGGAGTTATGATCATTTGAAGTTGACCCTAAAAATCTGTTTTGAGAGGCTAATGTAAAACGAGTATAACTCCTTAATCAGACGTTGTATTTGGATGAAACCAATTTCATTGGAAAGAAGACTCAAAGATATTTCTTTTGATAGGTCGTAGCTCTCCCAGTTTATTATATTAAGGGAGTTATGATCGTTCAAAGTTGACCCAAAAAATTGGCAGGCCTCAGTAGTTTGTGTGCAGGAAATTTTCCTGCACATTTACTATTCACCATATCCCGGCCACCGTTTTATAGTTTTGAACGTGCTCGATTATATCCGAAACTTATCCGTTTTTGGAAATCTTTATATCGTTTGAAAGCTTATTCAATAACCTTCGTATGGAACTATCGACGGGCAAATTCCGGTATAAATAAAATAAAAAAATTAATTCCATATAAATAAGACCAATACACGTACTTGAATACGCCAATACATGTACTTGAATACGGGGTGTTACAGGCGTCTAGGGTGAACTCTTCGGGCATTATAATTGTACTCCAGTTATTCTTTCTTAGTCCTACTTAAATTGAATCTTTTGTATTTCAGGGTTTATTATCAAACCTCAATCTTAGCATTAACTTAATTGTGAGTCTCATCAATCAAAACTATGTAATCTTTAAATAACATATACTATGGCACCTTACCTTGGTCTTGAAATTGATGTATTAATGCATCCATCACTAAGGCAAATTAAAATGGACTATGGCCTGAGCCCTGGTGCAATCCTATTTAACTTTGGAAGTTCTCCAAATATCCTCCTACTCTCTTTTTTAGAGTATTTTCTCCATCATGCATGTCTTTAATTTCTCCAATATACTCCACATGCACATTTTTAGACTCTAAGCATCTCCCTAGAACCTCCCATGAGACTTTGTTATAAGACATCTCTAGGTTGATGAACCCCATATATAAGTCTTTCTTTCTCTCTTTATACGACTTTACCAATATCCTTACTAGATGAATGTCTTTAGTTATTAAGCATTCTAACATAAATTGGAACAAATTCTCAAAAATTGCCTCATACTCGTATTATAATATGTTTTTGATTTAAGGCCCTAAGGTCTTAAAAGGGGATTAATACTTTTCCGTAGTATTATGTTCCCTCTTTGATTGACTTATTTATGTGTGTGTAAGATGTATAATATCCTCAACTAACATATTGTATAATCAACATGGCTGTATTTGACAGTATTGCTTGAGTAATCATGAGTGAAAATTTTTATTCCACTTATTGTATGTTCGTTAGATTCGTTGATTATTAATTCACAGTAATGTTAAGAGGGAAAAGTTATATGGTTAGTTACGGACACATTATGCCACCTAAATTATACCTTTGAACAAAGCATAAAGCAATCTTTGAGGAATTATAAAACCCAATGAGGGTGGGGTCAATCCCATAAGGAAGGTCGAATATCAATCAATATGTTTGTCGAAGCAATTTTTAGTAAGAAAAGAGGGGTTTGTAAATCAAAAAATCAATAGTAACAATTTGTTGATTTCTTTGGATTTGCAATCAATGGATGTGAGGTACTAGGACTGTGTTTTCTATGTCTTCATAACTACGCAGATTTTTTGTACGAACAATCTATTATGAGTTGTTGCGTTCAAAATCTAACAAAATAGGTTTATCTAAATGTCTCTCGATTCTAATCAATTGAATATCACCATTCTTCTCTCAGTCTCTGAGTGTTTTATTTCTATCTCTTGTTTTTTATCTCAAATCAGCTCTCCCATCTAAGGCTGAAGTTATTAGTTGAAGGTTAATAACTTCAAATCTCTATTGTTATTTTCTTTTCCTAATCTCCACTCCTCTCTCGATTAAGTTTCTAATACAAGTGAGTTCTTAACGTTTGCTGTCATTAGAAAGCAATCACAATGAAAAAAATAACAATACATGCATGCAAACTGATCTAGAATTACCAAGCACGGATTCTACCTTGTTAATTCATCATGGTTCTCACAACCCTAGTCATGGTATTTAGCTACTCATTGTTGTGGTGATCATATCGAGATTCGATAGAGAATGTATGATGAAAACACTTAGAATAATCAAGAAACTAATTGGAAAGATTATAGACGAATAATAGAATGAAGAACAAATCAAAGTATGGAATTAATAGCAAAAGTATGATGAAGTAAGTTCAAAGTATGTTAGGATAATACCAAAAATGTGCATATCTAACATGAAACCATAAAATATGTATTTATAGACATAAGTAAGCATGTTCTAATATAACTAATAGAATACAAAAACAATACGGCTCATATAGGCACTTGCAGGGTTGATTTTTATAAAAACTCCACACGAGTCATATAAATACAAACAACTCATATGGGTACTCGTATGGGAACTTGTATAGCTGATCTTTACAAAAACTTCATGTATTTCCCACGGTCAATCATATCGCTCGTACATTCTTCATACGGTTCGTATGGGACTCGTATAGCTGTGCCTTCAAATATTTTCCAATATCTAAGTAATCCTCATACGACTAGTCATATGGTTTGTGCACCCTTCACACAGTTTGTATGGCCTCTCGTATGGCTTCACTTGTCACTTTCCTTTCCCGTATTTTAGCACATAAGTATAATTCAATCCTTTAAGCTTGCTAAGGAGTCCCAAACTTAGAAAATTCTAGATAAGTATTATGACTTAGTGTTATTTTAGCCTTCGAAAGTTGGCAATATTATTTCGCGATCTTTACGTCCATTAAATGTTGATATTTGAGTTAATTCATGATCAAGAATGTCAATAGGTATTTTCGGATAAGTTTCAGATTTTTTGGACCTCGTTTAGATTATGTTCGAATGACCAAAATAGTGAGTCGACGCGATCTTGATGCGTCGCATCATCCATCGCGTCGACAGATAATCTTTTCCTCAGCTCAGTGCAATTTCCAGTAAATCGACGTGGATTTGACGTGGACTCAACGCGGCGCGTTGGCTATCGCGTCGATGCCAATGACGCGACGTGTCGGCCTGCGCATCGATGATTCAATGTTTCAGTAATTAAAAGGTCGCATCCTCAGGTCTAATTAAGTCTTTTTCCCACGCCTTTCAGCCCTCATAACACAAAATTTAGCCCTATTTTAGCAAAATATAATATTCTTTCACAAATTTCTCAAGCACAAAAACCCTAGGTGAATTAAATTCAAACTCACGGCTCAAGATTCCACCGTTAATTTTTCAGAATTCGTCAACTAATTCCTTCCACCCTTGGAGTCCAAGAAACTCTTTTAAAGTTCATGTAGAGTGATTTCAGGATTTTCATGATTTGAATTAAAGTGTATTCATGATTTATTGCAAGATTCATATAGAGTTAACTGATATGTGTGCTTCATCATATGAATCCATGTTGAAACTCTTGGAATTGTGTAATTGGAATTGAATCATGATGCCTACATGTTGTGTTAGTATTAGGTGTATATATTGTTCCCCACAAGTGTTTGATAAATTGTCCATGTGAGTTGAATAATGAAATTATATCATGTTAGCATGTATGCAAGTTCATGTCATGCAAGTGTTTGCTTGAATGCCCAAATGAATGAATGATGACTAAGTAGTTAATTACCATGTCTCAAGATTATGTCATGCCTTTTAAGTTTATGCTATCGAGTCCTGGGGGTATTTAATACCTGATAACTTAGCTGCTTGTCTAGAGACATGGTCAGTCACAGAGTGAAATCAGTCAAATCTCGATCAGTAGAATTCAGTCATTTACAAAACGTAGGAAAACTCAGTGAACTCAGAATCAGTCCAACTTAGTTTAGTAAAATCAGTTCAGTTCAGTTATACAGTCAGTAACAATTAGGTCTAGCCTAGTACAGTTTAGAATTCAGTCCAGTGTCTATTCAGTTGGGAGTAGAATTCAGCACTGAGTGAACCCAAGGATGGGGACTCACTTGCTAGTAGAGGGTGAAATCCTTAGAAATAGTTCTAGCGTTCCAGAACTACGTAGCCAGCATAGGTTGAGACATCAACCTGCCAGTTGAGGGTTGATGAGGTGATCTACCTGCCAGTTGAGGGTACCACTATTCTCGTTCAGAGTACCTGCTAGATGAGGGTGACTTAACACTTGTCCTTACCCATGGCACGGTATTGACACCCTTCCAACTAGGATTACAGGTTGGACCCAAATCAGTTAGAAAAGGGGCATGTCGGTTAGATGATTACTTCTTATAGTCTCAATTTCAGATTCAGTCTCAGTATGGAACTTAGTTCAGTTCTGCTGATTCAGGACTGTCAGACACAGTCACTCAGCTCAGTACAGGACTCAGTAAAGTTTCAACAGAATATAGACTGTTAGATACAGTTATTCAGTTACCAGTAATCCAGTATTCAGTGTTATTATGATCTCACTACAGTTTACATATTTATGCATGTACTCAGTCATACTCATGATATTCAGTTAGTATTGTTCATGCATATGAACCTATGCATTTTAGCCTATCTCACTGAGCATACCAGTACATTCAAAGTACTGACACATGTTTTTCTTTTGCACTATGATGTCTTATATCATAGGTTCAGACGCATGGTCTCTCGAGCACCCTTAGCAGTTCGGATTCTCAGCATACAGAATTAGTGATGAGTCCTCATAGTTTGAGGACGTGATTATTTATTTCAGTATTTCAATTCATTTTCAGTAGTTGGAGTTAGTTGGGGACTTATCCCATCAACTCCATAGTTTAGACAGTTTAGAGGCTTTTCAGACTAGAGTATTTTCAGACAGTTGTTCAGTTTTCAATATTGATGTTCAGTTTGGTATTGTGATACCATATTCAATATTATTTACAGTATTGAACCTTATGGCTAGTTTTCCGCCTAATTTTCACATAATTTAATATTATTGTTATTAAATTATTACAGCAGATACCAGTCATGGGTTAGCTTGTGGTCCTGTGGGATTATGAGCATCGCCTAGCGTCCGAAGTACAGACTCGGGGTGTTACAATATTATCTATAATGAAGGGAACAAATATAGAATTTATGTTTATTGAAAATCTTAACCAACCTCTTGAATATGCAAACCATATTAGTTCTACTATTTTACCATATGAAAGTATTTCTTTTTTATCCGATGTCTGTCAAGCAACAAACATCACTCATAAAAGTTGCAGTTGCATTATAATACACATTGATAGACAACCCAATTTTTCTTATGCTGAAAGTATCATAATAAAATCCTCCCCACCATCTACGAAAGTTTCCATTTATTAACCCAAATATTGAGGGAATTCCATAGTATTATCTACTGTCTTGATCACATGCTACATATATAAATAAATGTTATTATCAGTTCCCTCCATGATACTTGTGTGTTACCTTGACAGTGAGAAGAAGATAACCTTGACAGTTAAATGTTTTCTTGATCAAGTTTTGATCGGCTTGTATGCGCACTCTCTATCCTTTCTAGACTCAACTTGTGGGATTACACTGGTTATGTTGTTGTTGTCCGTGCAAATTGGAGAAATAAAATAGGACGAATAGTACAATGGTGAAGCTAGGAATTTAGCTCAGGGTGTTGATTTTGAGTTTATGCAACTTACTGGGTTCTTGATAAATTATTTATACATAGTAAGCAGATTTTTAAACACAAATACATGGTTTGATCCAAAACTATTGAGTTTTGCCGAACTTGTAGGTGAAGCTCTAGCTCTGCTCCTATGTTGAACATTTAATATATTTGTGTAGAAAGTAAGAGTTGACGTATATACACTGTGTAGTTTTGGAAAAAGGTGTCCAACTGACCACCCTTTGGTGTACATAGCTCCGCCTCTGTAGATATAGTGTAATGGATGTAAAGGATTTATACAACGGGTGCTGAATGATTTAGGATTGAGGCTAAGTTTGTTAATTGATTGATAGTTGCAAATAGCCAGTGACGTGTGGAGATTGTACTATAAAATTTTATTGTGATTTGGAATTTTGTGAGTTTTTCCCTCAATGACTGCTTCTTTTGTGTGTTAAGTCCGTGTTTTTTTGGCTTAGTTAAAATGATTCTTGTTCACTACGATGTGTTTATTTTCATAAAAGCTTATGCCTTGGACCTTCTTTGGTTGGTGGCTTGTACGTGGTGGATTGGATTTTAGTTCATTACTTAAGATCTATATTTACATTTTCCCTTGAACACTATCCACAAATCAGTCTAGCTTCCGAGAAAGAACTTGCGTAAAAATCAGTAGGAAGGTTGCAGCCTCTTCTCTTGTGTTCAAACCAGAACATCGGAATAAACACATGAGGTGCTGAGTAAGAGAATTGAAGGGTACGATATGTGAGACCAAAACCAAAGCATCTTTTTGGTTTTGGTTGCTTTAATTACAAGTTGAGGATCGCGTAAAATGGTAGATCATTGGAAAATTAGTGGGTTGTAAATTGCGGTTGGAACTATTATGTGGGAAATGCATATACTGCCATATTCAGCTTTTTTCATTTTTTTTTTAATTTAAGCACGATTAAGGGTTATAAAAGGCACGGCTCCTTAGAAACTTAAAAGTTCCTTCACGATGTTCTAACTGCTTTTAACCTCTTTTGTAATCTCGTTCTCGGCAATATGAAATTTTCTCTCCAGTGGTGGTCCTGCAATGACCTTGCTTAGGCTTGAGGTGTAATAGTAGATGTTGTCGTTGTTCTTTTCCACAGTTTTTTATTATAATGACCAAGAGACGCGGGCCAACCCTTAGGGTCAACCGTGGCGCTTTAAACTCAGGGATAATGGGCCCTTCCCTTCAATCCTTCTCCGTTTAAATACCAGGCTTAGTTCGCACAGCGCAGGGCTCAAACCTGTAACCTAAGTCACAAATCCCTCAACTTTAGTGTTACTAGACTTTACATGTTTATCTTAGCTGCTGCCTTCTGCTATAATTAGATGGCATCCAATTATTAACATTTATCAGGTATCTCGTGTTTAAAACTTCTGGCAATACTCTTTTAGTTGCTAACTATTTCCATTAATGCGTCGCCGTCGATTTTTGTTCATATACCTAAGTTTGTTTAGCAATTGCAGGATATTTCATATATAGCTTGTCAGAGATGGCTGCATTCAAGGCATTTTTGAACAGCCCGGTTGGCCCTAAAACAACTCACTTTTGGGGTCCTGTAGCCAATTGGGGATTTGTCATTGCTGTATGTCTTATCTACTACGAAATTTAATTCTGTTATTGGCTCCGTCTGCGTTATTTTTTTGACTGTGTTGCATTGACACTGTATTTTGCAGGGACTGGTCGACACACAGAAACCACCAGAGATGATATCAGGCAACATGACCTCAGGTAGAAAATTTTTACTTAAATGGACGTTGAGTCGTTGACTTGAAAATGATATAGACCCACCCTCACCCTTCTCTTCCTTTTGATATTGCAGCAATGTGTGTGTATTCTGCATTGTTCATGAGATTTGCATGGATGGTTCAGCCACGGAATTATCTTCTTCTCGCATGCCATGCCATGCCTCCATATTACTTGTGATTTTCTCTACCTAGGTTAGTTAATTTCTCAAAATTCTGGTGGGAGTTAACTGGCCTAATTTCATAAGGGGAACGTTCAGAAATAACAAAATAGACCCATTAACTAAGAATTGGATAGAAATCTTTCCTAATTACATGAAATAGTAATATGTATATGTGTATTTGATGTGCAAGACAAAATAAAATATATATACAAGTGCAGTTAATTATCTTATTTTTAGGCAACAACTTGAGTTTAAAAAAAAAAAAAAGAGTTTCAACTTCATTAAATCGCATTCACCCAATTAATTGAAGATCCTATTTCTAAATAGGAAGTTTTTTTTTAAAATGGATTTCAAAACTCAAAATATGTTTGACTGGGAAAAAAAGTTCTCCCAAATTTTCTCTCTTAGATTTCTTCTATCTCTAGCCTCTCTTTCTCTTCCTATTCTCTTTATCTTTTTTTTTTGTATTATATACTTTATCTGTTCACATCTCTCCCTCTTTATATTTTATATTTTCACTACTTCCTCTCTCTTTCTTATTTTTTTACATTTTATCTTTTATATTTCACATCTCTCATCCTTTTTGTATCATACTTTTTCTCTTTTTTTTTCTTTTATACTGTATATTCTTTTTTGTATTTTCTTTTTTAATCAAAAAATACACTTTATATAAATTGTTTTGTATTTGCATGTTAAATTCATTATTTTTATTTATATATAAATAAATATTATTTGTATCTGTATGATTCAAGTTGTATAAACATGAACCATTTGATATACATGTATCATTTGCGTAAGATATATATTTATCAAATACAAACTATTTTTATGATCTCAAATATGTATCACAACTGTTTTTATGACCTCGAATACATAAAAAAAACCATAGGCCCGTTAACAAATACATTTCTATCATACAAAAGTCACTGATACAATTATACAATTACATACAAAAATATATTCCAATTGCAAGAATTCACTGATACAAATATATTTGAATTGTACAAATTCACTTTGTATTGGATACAAATATCAAATGAAACTAAATAATCTGAAGTAAATTTATACATCAATACAAATATACTAATGTATACTCGATTTATACATTAATACAAATATACAGATAAAACATAATTGAAATCGAAGAAATTAGATGAAATAGAATGAAGAAGGAAAGAAAAATAATAAAATAAATATGAAAATACAAATGACACTCTGAATGTACTTTGAACTTATAACTAAGAAAGAAATTAAATATTTCCATTGTAAATCTGAAAACGAAATCTTGTTTAGTGAGAAATTATGTTGCATCAGACAATTTGGAATATGATTTTTCTTTTTCAATTACTAACAACAAAACTGAGATTAAGTCTTTTTAAAGCATTTAGGAAGATAAAAAGAATAATTATGATGTATAAATCATTTGAATATATGTAGAAGTTGAAAGAAAAATTGTAGGAGATAAAATAGGTAAATTAATAGAGATGGAGATTCAAAAAAAAAAGTAGAATAAAGTGCATGAAATCAGGGTCTCTCAAAGTATTGCTATTTCTGCTATCTAAAATAATTATGTTAAGGTGTTGCTATGTGATCTAATAAAAGGCTTAGGTATACGAAGAGTAATGTTTTTCAAATCCATAATAAGGCCTTCTTTATCAATAATGAATTGATTTATAGGCAGTAATAAGTAATTGTCTGATTGATGGTGGATTTTCTATTTTCCCTTTTTCTATTTTGCCCTTTGTTATGGTTCCTTTATATGCTACCATTTATTTGTAATATGTAGGTGTGCATCATAAAATTGGTAATGATCTATAATTTCATATTAATTGAGAGATGTGTCAATACATTTTTTTGTTGCTTCTAAAAAGATGTAATTTTATATTATAATATCTCCTTGATATGATGCATGAAACTGTAAAAAGTATGATACTACCATTTTTAAAAGATCAGACACGAACTTTAAAAGCTAAAACAATTGCAATACAATGGATATTTCCCATATGCAATTTCAATTATGTGTTGTTAAAATATTTAAAAAAATTATCAAAGTAAATTTGTAATATATTAGATGAAAAACATAAGAATAACTTATACCAATTTGTTGATTATTTATAATAGAGATCGAAGTAATATAACAAAAAATAATTAGAAAATATTTCTTTCTACCTCCAAAATAAAGAGTATTCACTTTCAATAGCTATTTTAGTAAGGTTATGTTTTACAATGATAATAAATATCAGAAAGGCTCATCATTCAGTAGTTTATGTTTGCTTAATTTTGTTTCGCAATTTATGTAACTCATTATACACATATACTAATATTACTTTTATTAATATCAAACATTGTATCAATCAGTATATATCCATCTTTTTTTCTATACAACAAGAGTCCTTGTTATAAATTTTCTCTAGTACACACACTCAACATGCACCTCGTCATCGCATAAAATGTGTATACAGTACACTCACATAGAATGTGGATCCACGCAAATAATTAAAGACTCCATTTAAATATTTATTTTATCTTACTTCGAGTTTTTCTTGTGAATACTTTATTTCCTTGTTGGGTAATGCTTTGTTAAATTTCTGTATTTTTCTTTAAGAAAAAAAAAAAGATACGTACAAGAGACAAAGCGGATGGTCATACTTTTAATGGTAATTAAACAAAAGTAACAAAAATGCTTATACATCAACTTGATCAAGCTATTATCTCATTTATCTTGCATTCTCTATACTTGATAGCAGCTTTAAAGGATCCAGCCTTATGAATTATGTCACAACATTCACATCTATCAATCTGAAAGAAAAATAATAAATGAAATTAAGAAAACTATAAAGATCATATTAGAGATCTTTTTGTAATTTTCATACAATTAGTAGATGTCGTTATTCACATTTTTCATATTAGGGAGGGGTGGAGAAAATATGTTATTCAAATATCCTTAATTCTGCTTAGTATATCTAATAAATTTTATTTGAATGTATATGATGTATGTTTTACTTAAATTCATCTTTTGGACGAAGTAAAAATAAACATACAAATGAAACATCAACAAATAATAAACTTTAGCAATGCGACCCCACATTTAGAGTAATTGCATTGTTTTGAATATATCTTTTATACTGGAATAACAATTTATGATTTGTTGGTATAATTTGATTTATTCTTGAATGATTCTCATGAACTAAAAATCAGGTTTGTCGTGATTGTAGTTTGTATGGGGTAAAAATCAGATTAGACATGTGGTTTAATTAGGGAAGGACACGAAAAGATGGATAGGTCAGGTTTGACTCATCGTTGAACAAGCACCATATATCTCACTTATAAAAATTAGAAGTTATGATCACGTTTGCATAGAAGTCGGATCGATGACAACTGAGTATGATTTCACGCAATCAAGCTCTAGCTTTGGTATCGAGGGACTAAATATCAAGTCATGACTGGGTCAAGCTAAGGTCAAAAGTACATCTATTTTTAAATGATTTGTGATCCTCTCCCAGCCGTTAAACAATAGATGCAGATGCTAGTAAATGGGAGTCTTCATGGGGCCAAGCTCCAAGAAGCTACTTCCTAAGGGATTAGTTATAAATAACCTCCTAGGAATTAATTGTATGAATCGAATTATCATTCTCTCACTAAGAAATACATTGTTATTCTATGCTCTCAAGCTCTTAAGTTCTTTTATTTGTTCCAATTCACATCAATAGGATCAAGCATACCTAGTAATGTTGCCAACTATCAACACCAGATCTCAATTTTGTTCTATTTTTTATCTTGTTATTTCTGTTCAATTATGTATTTCCTATATTTTCTGTTATATTCACATTAATTAAGCAAGTTATGATATAAAATCACGTATTTTGGTCATCTTATTTTGCATGTCCTTGAGTCACACTTATAAACCCAACTGTACCATTCTTAAGAGTAAATAATCTGGCACCAACTATGATGACATGACAATTACGGTATTATTTTTACCTACTAACCCACTACTAATTTGATTGATTTCTTTGTGTCACGCGAAATTAAAGTTCACCAATAATGGCTCCTAATAAAGAAACATGCTACCTAAAGTTGATCAAGGCAATAACGGCTTACCAGCTAATGAGAAAATGGATGTACTAATTGATTTCAATGGAGATCAGCAATACAGTACCCAAATCTAGAAAAGAGATGGATATGTGAACTCATTCACTTGAGCGGATCATCAAACTGCATGAAGTCATACCTTCAATGACTTGTATAAGGATAAAAGTGATGATGACAGTCAAACTTGGGGAATGACTCAAACTTGTCAGAACTAATATAGATCATAACTCTACAATAGATAGCTAATCCAAGAATTCCAGTCTCTTCTACCATCACTACTCTGGTCTAAGAAACTCCAAGCGAATGTCCAAAATACCTTGGGGGATGACTTCCAAATAAATAATCAAGAAGTATAGTAGATTCAAAACTGAATATATCAATATATATGCTTTTTCAAATTAGTTCATAAAGTGAGTTAATTATATACATTCCTAGATGGATCAGATTTGGGTTGCACCCCCAATCCATAAAGATTCAAACTCTTAGAAATACTTATTGTTTCCTTATAAACCCAGTGCAACTCCAATACTCATTCTAAATAAATTCAAGATATTGTACATTCCCAATTATGAGGGTACCACTAATCCACAAAAGCATATAATGATGTGATCCATCACTGTCAATGATGAAATGCATCATGATCATGATCACTGCAATGTTGCATCTTTTACCATTACATTTATTTACTATTCCATTAGTTACTATTTAGTTAGCCTACAAAACTAGTTAATTATTTTTTGTATTAGTCAGTTAGTTGAGTTAGTTAGATGGTTAGATGTGAGTTATTGATGAGTTTTCATTGTTAGTTGGGTAGAATATATTTTTCACATATCACATGCTCCATCTATGAATATAAAGATCAGAGCAGTTATTATAAAGATTTTTCATTCAGATGACCATTGAATAAAATTCTCTCTCTACTTTTTCACTTTATTTCCAATTTTTTCCCTGGTTTATCAATAGAGTTTGAGCTTAGAATACTCAATTATCACATGGTATCAGAGAAATCAATTGTGGATGTTTAGAGAAGTATTTTGATAGAGTTAAGATCTTTACTATTAGTTATTTTCAATTTCAATTTACCTCTTCATTTTCTTCTTCCTTTATCTGAATTGGTTAATGGAGTTTTAAGTGTGTGTGAAGAATTTAGATCTCTTATATTTAGAAGATTAACATTTTTGTTTTTCTAATTATCAATAATGGCACCTCAAAAAATAAATCAAAAGGATCCGATGTATATCAATCTATTAAATAATTCAGGAGTAGCGTTGATTCCTATCAAATTGATATGATCAACGAACTATGGAATTTGGAATATATAAATGACCATTGCATTGTTAGGAAAGAAGAATTATGGCTTCATCACAGGTGCTTGTACAAGAAGATTGTATCGAGATAATCTGCAGGAGCAATGGGAAGTGTGTAATGCAATTATGTTGTCCTGATTGACGAACAAAATGAATGAAGATCTCCTTAGTGAAATTGTATATTTACAAGTGCATTTTATGTTTGAACTAATTTGAAGGAGAGATTTGGCAAAGTTAATCAAATGCACATCTATCAATTACACAAGGAAATTACTACACTTTCACAAGGTACAAATTATGTTGCACATTACTTCTCTAAATTAAAGACACTTTAGAGTGAATATGATAGTATTATACCATTACCTTCTCGTACATGTTCCCAGTCTAAAGAGTATGTAGAACACATGGCTCAAATGAAATTAATTTAATTCTTAAGTGGTTTAAAGAATTCACATGATCAGGCTAGAAGTCAGATCTTATTAAAAAGAGTTACTCCTTCTTTAAGTCAAGCATATTCCATGATAATTAAAGATAAAACACAACACTCAACATGTATGGTTAGTGGTTTTTGAGAAACCAGAACTAGTGGTGATGAATGTTAATAGAAATTCGGGAAGAGAGTACTACAAAGGTACAAAATGTGAATATTTTCATTTCATAGATCACGCTAAAGAGAAATCTATAAGTTGATTGGTTATCCCATAAATGGGAAGAATAGGAAAAATTCTAATTATGGAGAAAACAACAACGTCAAGGGTCAAACAATAGGCCAAACTCATTCTTAAGGAAATAAACATAATGCATATGTTGGTGGTTTTGTTGAGCAAGGACATGTTACCTTTTGAAAAATAGGAGAACATCCTTCATCAAATAATGTGTCTAGTGGTGTACGTGATCAGATACAAATGGACTCATCCATATATAGATCTAACAATGCTTCTTTAGCTAAGGGACCAACTTTTATTGAGGATGAATATAGACAGATCTGTGTACACATTGATTTGGAATGTGAAAGATAGTAAGAAGGCTAATATGACAGTTATTACAACTTATTTACTGACAAATATTTTTACACAACAATGGATTGTAGAGTTTGGTGCCTCTCATCATATTGTAGCAAATAAAAACCTGTTGGTTAGTAGTAATGCATTGGTTAAGTCTTTAAAAGACCAATTAAACTTAACTACATATGATAAGGTGGAAATTAAACGCATTGATGAAGCACTATTTTTTGAGGATGAGTCTCATAAGAATATCCTATATATACCACACTTCAAGTTCAACCTGTTATCAGTTTCTAAAATCACAAGGGAATTACTTTTTATCCTATTTTTTGTGTTTTAGGACCCCTTTAGTGGTAGGATAACGGGGATTGATAGAGATGAAAATGGTTTGTATGTATTCAAGATTAAAGTTGGAATAAGAAAGAAGACATATGATCAAAAGAAGGTGTTTGCATAAGAAACAGGGCATGATGTCAGTTTATGGAATAAGAGACTTGGTATCCATCTTCTCGGATATGAAATATCTAGATTTGATTCACCATATTAAAAATCATGAGTTACTCAGTGATTGTTCCATCTGTCCATTATCTAAGCACCCCAGGATTTTAGATTTTTGTAATTGATTCTAGAGCATCATGAGATTTGAAATTATCCATATGAACTTGTGGGGACCATATATGACACCTAATGTAGATGGAAAGTATTACTTTTTGATAGTAGTGGATGACTATAGTAGATTTGTATGGATTCATTTATTGCAGTTAAAGTTAGAAACTATTGTAGCCATTAAAACTTTCTTCTGGATGATTCAAACACAGTTGGTGCTCATGTTAAAGTTTTGAGATCAAATAATAGCATTGACTTTTTTAATTCATAATTCACAACTTTATTTGATCATTTGGGAATTCTACATCAAATTAGTTGTCCTCACATACCATAACACAATGGTGTGGTTAAGAGAAAACACAGACATATTCTTATCATTGATAGAACTATTAAATTTTAGTCTCATATGCCCACTAGATTTTGGGGATATTACATTAAAGCATTAGTATATCTAATGAATAGATTGCCTTCTGCAACTCTGGACAATAAAAGTTCATATGAATTATTATATCTTAAGAAGATAATATTGTCTTACCTAAGGGTCATAAGAGGTTTATGCTATGTCTCAGTCTTATCAAGAGGAGATAAGTTTTCAGAAAGAGTTATTCCTGCTATCTTAATGGGATATTCAAAGTTACAAAAGAGTTATATACTCTTTGATATTCAGTCCAAGAAGCTATCTATGAATGGAAATGTAATCTTCATAGTAGAGTCATTTCCTTTTAGTTAGACCACTGCAGGTCATACCAATACTACCAATCAGTCCTCTATTTTGTTGGGATCTCCTTTGGAGGAGGTAGTACATGAGTCTGATCATAGTGATGAAAATGATCTACCTGTAGAGGTACTACATGCTTCTATTTTTTTAGACTGGATATACTTATGAAACTAGATAAAGATATTGTTCAACTAAGTCCTATTGAATTTTGTTTACCCACTAGTTTGTCTGTTGAAATGACACCTCTCATAAGGGCTACTAAAAAAACTAAATAACCTGCTTAGATGAAGGACTACACCATTGTTGGTATTAATCGGAGTAGCACAAGATATCCCATGATCAACTTCTTCTATTGTGATCATACTACTCCTACATATTAGAGTTACCTCACTAAAGTTTCTGATCTCAAGGAGCCTAAACACTTTAAAGAAGCGGCCAAAGATGAGAAATGGATATAGGCCATGAATCTTAAGATTCAAGCCCTTGAAGACAATAAGACTTCGAAATAGTAGATTTTCCAGAAGAAAAACATGTAGTAGGTTCAAATTAGGTACATAAAATCAAATATCAATCTAATGGTAAGGTAGAAATGTTCAAGGCTAGACTAGTAGCCAAACAATATAGTTATTCTAGATTATTATGAAAGATTCTCTCCTATAACTAAGATGGTGACAGGTAGACGTATTATTGCCTTATCTATTTCAAAAAGGTGGAGTTTATTTCAAATAAATGTGTATAATGTCTTTCTTCAAGGTGATTTTGATGAAGAGGTATAGATGGAAATTCCTGAAGATTTTAAGAAACCTAGTGAAACCAACGTATGCAAATTGTGTAAGTCACTCTATGGCCTAAAACAAAATCAATAAAGTGGAACATAAATCTCACTAGTGCCTTTCTTATTGCTGATTCTGTTTAGAGCTTATATGATTACTCATAATTTACTTTCAAGTAGGATGCATATTTGGTTCTTGTGTTAGTATATGTGGAAAACTTACTCATGACTAGTAGTAGTTCATAGTTGATTGATACAAAAAAACAAGTACTACATTAGCAGTCAAGTAAAAAAATGTAGGAGATCTTCTAAGGGTTTTATTTTGAATCAAAGAAAGTACATCTTTGAACTTATTTTGATGTTGGCTTGAGTGCCAAGTATGCAAGTATTCATATAGGATCAAATTTGAGATTAACATTAGTGGAATATGATCAAGCAAATGGTCTTGCTAGTGATGTTGTGCTGCATGATATAATGTCTTAGCAAATATTGGTTGGCAATCTCTTTCATGCCACTATAATAGACTAGAGATTATCTTTGAAATTTAGACTCTCAACCAATTTATGCAACTTCCTATGAGATCACATTGGGATTTTTCTGCAAAGGTGGTTAGATAATTGAAATTCATAGTTAGCTAGGGGTGTGGTTAAAGGTACACTAGATACAACTCCAACATATTGGTGTGACTCAGATTGGGTAGACTATACCACCACAAAAATATTTATCACCGGGTATATGGTTAAATTTGATAATTCCCTAATCTCTGAGAAATTCAAGAAACAACAAACTGTGTCTAGAAGTTTAGTTAAAGCTGGATATAGAAGTATGGATTTAGGTGTTGCTAAAATCACTTGGCTATTAAGCTTTTTTACTAAAGTGAGAGTTTCTATTCAGATACAAGTTACAGTCATGAGTGATAGAAAATCAACCATACAATTAGTTGTTAATCTTGTATTCCATGGGGGTACTAAACATATTGAAATTAATTGATATTTTATTAGGGACATAATCAAATACGGGCTCATTGAGACATCTTACATTACTACTCAACATCAGATTGCAGATTCTTACCAAAGGCTTAGGTCATGCTTTCCATCAACACCTTGTAGGCAATCTTGGTGTGCTTAATATTTTGCACCCCACCGCTTGAGGAGTGTGCGAAAATATATCATGATCATGATCACTAATTATGATCACTGCAATGTTACATCTTTTACTGTTACATTCATTTATTGTTCCATTAGTTATTGTTTAGTTAGCCTGCAAAACTATTTAGTTATTTTTTGTATTAGCCAGTTAGTTGAGCTAGTTAGATGGTTAGATGTGAGTTGTTGATGAGCTGTCTTGGTTAGTTGGGTAAAAAATATTTGTCACATTTCATATGCTCCATCTATAAAGTTAAGAGCAGAGCTTTTATTGCATTGATTTTTCAGATAACCATTGACTAAAATTTTCTCTCTACTTTTTCACTTTCTTTCCAGTTTTCTCTCTAGTTCTTTAATGAAGTTTGAGCTTAGAATGCTCAATTTTCACAGTTATGGGGAGTGACATGGTGTATTGAAGAACCAGAGAGAAAACTTTATACAACTTAGTGGATTCTAGATGCACTGAATATCAACTTTTGAGCAAGTTATATTTAAATCCTATAAGTCAATGCACATTCAAAACTTCAATATTAGCCCTATCGAGTTGGTTTCTACCATGAAAATCTTAAAAAGGCAAGATGGATAAAACTGATCCAATTTGATCCTAATATAAGGGATGCTAGCCTACAGTGTGATTATCATAGAATATATAAATTGTCAACACTTATGAAAGAAAGTAGTCCATCTCTACAAAAATGGTAATTAGAGGGAGGTCTTAAGTGACAAGCCAACACCAACTATGGTCAACCCAAAGATAGGAGAGGGAAACCAAAGCCCACTTCCCTATAGCACACCGTTAACATAGAATTCTAAGGGGAGAAATATAGCTAAATAGTATTATCAATAGCTAAGAAGAAACATATGTTCATTACACACTAAAAGGGACAGGCAAAGTACTAGACAGTAACACAATCATATTCAACAATAAAGATACGTAGACTCACACTAACTCCCTAGTAAAATCTCTTAAAATATTATATTTTAAATTTATATATATGTATATATATATATATATTCTAAGTCATCCATGTCGCTCGGTAATATGATTCAACTTCAGGTTCTTAAATAAAAAAGTTGTCCAAAAAATGGTTCGATTACAAATTACTGGTCGGATTTAACATGGCAAGTGATACTTCGAACTGGAAGAAGCCATCCACTTCATTGACTTCCTTAAGAGAAAGATATATTTGGGTATGGTACTTAGTCCTGAACTCAGTACAAACTCATTGATTTTCTTAAATCTAAAACTAATTATTTTGCATGGACATATTTATATGACAAATATCGAGTCATAGATAGTAACTCACAATCTAAGCATAAACACTAGTTACTTTCAGTGAAGCAAAAGTTCTCAATAGCCATGCTCTAAAATAGGGTTTTTATTAAAGAAAAGGTAAAAAAAAAATATAGGATCTATACAAGAAGTGAAATAATTTTGATTGATTAGGAAATGTAGTGGTAGCACCAAAAAGCTAAATATGTTTAGAATGTGCATTGACTTAAAGGATTCAAATGCAACTTGATCAAAAATTGATATTCAGTGCATCTAGGATCTACCAATTTGTATAAAGATTTTAAACAACATTATTGGTGTTGGAGCATTGAAGTTGTTATATCATTTTTTTTTGGCTGTGATTAAATTGCCAACATATAAAGGTTGAGCATTGAAAACCTAGGGTTCTAGCTCATACCATCAAGATTCTACAACAAAACTGAGAGATGATTAATATAAACTTTGTTGTGGGCTTACCCAGTATGAAGATCAAGTATCATTTGATATGAGTATGAATAGACTTACAAAATGCATTCAATTTCTTCGTATGAAGACAATAGATACGACAACCCATTCTACTAAGTTGTACTTGAAGGATCTATCGAGGTTGCATGGACATCTGTCATCTATTATTTTAGATAGTGGTACACAATTCTCTACTAACTTTTAGAAGTCATCCCGAGTGTTTGAGGGATTGTATTATTTTAAGTACTGCTTTCCATCTCCAGATATATAGGTAGACAGAAGGGACTTTTTAGACTTTAAGAATATGTTGAAGGTACGTGTGATTAATTCTACAATAAATTAGGATGAATATTGGTCTCTTGTTAAATTTTCTCACAATAACAACTATCAAGCGAGCATCAAAATAAATTCATATTAGGATCTTTATGAGTGGCCTTGCATATCTCTAATTAGTTGGTTTAACCTTGATAAGTTGAACTATTGATTCCTAACCTAATCTGTCTGGTATTGAGAAATTAAATATTATTGTGCATCGACTTAGGAATGCTCAAAATTGAAAGAAATATTACTAATATATATAAGATATTGTGAATTATAATTTATCATTGGTGACAGGGTATTTTTAAAGGTTTCGCCTATGAAAAGTTTAATGCATTTTGGTACGAAGAATAAACTTAGTCCATAATTCATTGTCCTCTATGAAATCCTGTGAAGGATTTGGAAGGTGGCATATGAGTTAAAATACCATTCAAAATGTCCACGATACATTCTACTCTTTCATGTGTCTATCTTAATATTTTATAGGCCAAATCCTTCTCACACTATGTCTCATGAAGAGATTAAAGTGAATGAGTGATTGTCTTACAAAGAAGAGCATGTATAGATTAGATCCTTCAATTAGTCTATTGGAAACTAATTATATTACATCGATTAAGATCTTGAGGCCATAATCATAATATTAAAGAAGATAATTCAGAGGTTGATGAGGATATTGAAAGAAGATATCCTCACTTCGTCCCAATTTAAGATATGTGTTAAGCCTTTTCACTATCATATGCTCGCAACATTTGTTAGTGGCATAGGTCATATTACTTCTTGAGAAGACTCGATCACTAATTCAAGATTTCTTTTTTGATCTTTGGGTGTTAGGGGGATGGGAGACATTGTGAAAGCATAAAAAGATTACTACAACAATAGTTTTCTTATTGAGAAGGATTGGGCTTCACATCTCGGAGAACAAAATCCCACTAACTTGGCTTCTTAATATGAAGGATGGCTTGCCAATTTAGTTAAATAGTAAACTGAATCATAAAAGTAAAATCGTTTCCCTATAAACATGGGCTGACTTTTCCTACCCAAGCTACAAGAAAAGTTTTACACTACTAAAAGATTTATATGTAATGGATCTCAAAAAAATATTATAATTGCAACAAGTTAACTTGCATAGTATTTCCTTACCCCAAAACTCCACAAAGGATGATCTTTGCATCCCTTTTAGAGAGAATAACAAGAGACAACTTTAGAAAATAAATATTTTATTTATATCACAATAATGTATCAGAAGATAAAAAGCTAATAGACGATTCCTAACTATTCCTTAGCTTCCTTTATATAGGAGTAGGAAAACAAGTACAGGATACCCTGATTTCTAAAACTAGTAAACTTTATTTTATATGACACACCTTTCTAACATAAATTATTTAAAGTACATGGCACTCTTTTCTTAAAAATTGATCCCCATAAAAATGTGAAGGAGAACAATAAAATAAAAAACACAATCTAAGCAGGACACAACATCTACAAATATGTGAAAGTTGTAATATATACATAGGAGGCATCTGGTAGTATGTGATAGTAGGGTCCACTTTAGTCTTCTTTTGAGTAGTATGTGCAAAAAGAAGAGTAATAAGGATAAAAATAGGTGTATAGGCAGCAGTTGGATAAGCAACTTGTATGCAGGTGGACAGGCAAACTTTTCTAGAAAAAATTATTTTAACATAGGTATTAAACTGTTGTGGGTAGTTTGTGGAGCTAAGTACTGAATTTTTTACGTATCTCATCAAACATCATCAAATATGGTGTAGTACTTGAAAGTATTTATGGCACACTTGTGTATCCTTCCCTCATCCACTAGTCAACGCCATATCTTTTTTTGAAAAGCTCTTTCTTATCTAGGCTTTTTATTGACCTTATATATTAACTTTTTCTATTGGATGGACCTACTACATTGTGCTCCCATTTTTGTAAGGGAACATTTAGTTTTATCCTGTTGAAGGCTTGAGTGCTTTCATCTCTAGTGATCCTATGAAACTTAATACTAATTTGTCATTTGTCGGACCTTTTTCTAGTGGGATGGCTATTGGTTTAGCTCCATCATACCTATTTTTTGGCCATATCTCTTTTTCAATGCATTTATTTTATTGAAAGATTATTCTTTTTGCTTCATAATATTCACCTTTTAAGGATAAAATAAAAATGAAAAACTTCCAGTGGAGCAAAATTTTTGATTGATCCTAGACCTTATTGTTAATGATTTCTAGCAGACGATGTAGCATGAATAACTTGACATCATAGGGATCTTTAAAACATTTAACCCGATATCTTTGTGGTTTGAATCAAAGTAGAAACTTTTGATAGCAATTTGGATTCTATCAAAATCCCCAAATAGATTACAGTTTAACTCCATGAGGATATAATATTAATGATATAAGTACCAGAAGATCCATAAGAGTTCTTAAGGGAATTCACTAGAGAATAGTATGAGCACATGACATAACAAAAATTCTATATGAACTCCGAACGAATTAAAGATAGATATTCCATATTTTTTAAAAACTCGTAGCTCATATATAGTCCTTATTTCTATAAGGATGGATGGATCAAATGGGTCCATGCACTGTTTGAATAACTATCCTGGATGATTTTCCATTTTAGAGAAAACTGTTCTTGGTGTGTTAAGCATGAAATATGGTTGGATAGCTTTTCTTTGATCTGCTCTTTGTTAATGATGTTGAATAACCTTGAGACTTTGATGGCTTGAATTGATTTTGTAAAGTTATTACCTAAGTTCTGGTCTCCCAACGATTCTGAGATTTTTATAAATATTAAACCCAATAATGAGGTCTTTTGTGGAAACATCAGAACTAAGTAACTTGGTCCTAAACAACGATCTTAGAAAGACTTCAGTCGTGATAAGATCATTTATGATAACCCTAGTAGTGAAGATACCTTTTTGATATAGTATTGAAATTCTTGAAATAAGGAATTCATTGATCTTCTAGAAGGACAACTAGGTTTAACATTAAAGATGCCACATTGATATTTATGAAAGTTATCGCCTGGATCGGTTTATTCAATTTAGATGTATAGATATCTAGTTGGATGTGAAGGGCTTCTACATCTAAGATGATATTGATTTCTTCTTCCATTACTTTAGACATTCGGTAATGGTCACCCCCATATTTCTTATAGACATTTATATCAAAGAGAGTTTACTTTGCTAGTTCTTAATTTAATGAGAAATTGACTCAAGATCATCATCTCTACTATGATAGATGGATGTTTGATCTCCTATCTCATCAAAAATCTAGATAGACTTGTTGGACCTTCTATATTAAGGACAATCCATTGTGTAATATCTAACCTTATTGTAGAAGAAATATCTTTCATTTTTTTGGAAATTTCCAGGGCTTCTTCTAAAGTATATAGTACACCTGGTGAACTTGGATCTCCATTCTAGTGGATTCGAATCATCTTTATTTTTTGTATCTTTCTTTTTATTTAGGAATAGGGAAAGAGTAATTTGATTTTGTGACTAGATTATTTTTACCACATGCTCTATCTAGGGATGCATTGTTTTGTATGATCTGCTTCAAAATAAATATTTTTGTGCAAATATCACCCAGTAAAAGATTTCTTACCAGTGGTTTCTTAATACAAGTATTTTTTCCTAGCTCAAAATATATTTTTGCTATTTTTTGAAAGTGGATAAATGATATCTCAACCAAATAACACACTTCATTTCAAAGAATTTTCTTTGCACCTTTTCTTATCTTTGGCATATATCTCCGTAGTAGACTTCGTGTAGGACTGATGTTGAAATCAAATTATTGGGATTTAAAAAATATTTTTTATCTTTTATATCAAGTGAATTTCACCAATCTCTAAGAATTTCAGAGAACGTTAAAGTGAATTCTGATAGTATTATGTACTTTTCTTGTTCAACAATATTTTTTTATCACTATTTAAGTAAATAAATCTTGGATCCTTTCAGTCCTGGTTCAAACCTTGGTATCATCAAGAGTGAATGTAAGAAATCTAGTTTTAACAAATTTTTATGTTGTTGGTTCTGATTTTCTTTCTGTTATTAGCTCATTTACCATTCTATCTTTATTATCATCTACTTCAGAGACTTATAGTTCTTTTTTGTTGATTCATTTCTATGGGTGGATAGTATTTTTCAGATAAGCTAAGTGAGGAATCTTCACTTGCCTCAAAGATTTTTTCGTCATCATATGAATATGTACATTGCTCAAAGTACTCTTTGATAGGATTACTATCATATGAATCTTGAGTATTGTATATGAGGATATTATTTACCTGTAGGCTATAGAGGTCTAGGATAACTTGATGTAATAAAGTCAAGTCATCTTTCGACATAGTATGATTGAGATGATCAAGTCATCATTTGGAATAAACATAATCTGAAATCATTAAGTGTTGTTCTTGGTCTGGATTTTCTGGACTTTCTCCAAATTCTTTTTTGTTAATTGCTTTTAGACTACAATGGAGTCTTTTCTTTACAGAGAATGAAGAACTCAACAAGGCTCACCGTGAATATACAAAATGGTTGGGTATACAAGACAATCTGTTTAGGCAAAAAGCTCGAATAAAATGGTTTGAACAGGGTGACAAGAACACTAAGTACTTTCATTCCATTCTAAAAAACAAGAGAAGGAGACTTCATATCCAAAGAATTCAAAATCATAAAGAAAGTTGGGTCCATAGTAGTGACAAAGTAGCAAAAGTTGCTATAAGACACTTTAAAAATCTGTTCAATCTACCAGGCCTAAAGATTCACGATGGAATGTTGAACACCATTACACCTTGTATTTCAGAAGATGACAACCACATGTTAACTTGTATCCCTGATGGTGATGAAATTAAGAAGGTCGTGTTCGATATGTCTCCAGAAAGTGCTGCAGGTCCAGACGGCTTCAATGTAAGTTCTATCAGTGTTGTTGGGAGAATATCAAACCCGACATCATTGAGTTTGTTCAATATTTCTTTAGAGGAGGTAACATCACTAAATTTTTCTCCCATACTTGTGTAATTCTTATTCCCAAAATTGATGCTCCTAAGAGCTTCTCTGAAATAAGACCCATTAGTCTCACTAATTTCTCCAATAAAATTATCTCTAGAATCTTTGCCATTCGGCTTAGTCCGTTGTTGCTTTTCTTAATTTCTGAGAACCAAAGTGGCTTTGTTAAAGGTTGACTTATTACTAAAAATGTTTTGTTAGCACAAGAAATTGCGCAAGATATCACTAAGTATAACAAAGGTGGTAATATGATTATTAAGTTGGATATGGCTAAAGCATATGATAGGATGTCCTGGTCTTTTCTAACTACTGTTCTTACTAGATTTGGTTTCTCTTCTATATGGATTACCTGAATAGTTAATTTGCTCAGTAACGTTTGGTACTCTATTATTATAAATGGTGTTAGACATGGCTTCTTTTCTTTCTCTTAAGGTTTGAAATAAGGTGATCCCTTATTTCCATCTCTATTTATTTTAGGAGTTGAAGTTCTCACTAGAATGCTGAATAAATTAAATCACCATCCCGATTTCAGTTCTTTCTTCATGAATCATAATGGCTCTGTTATAAATAATCTGGCATATGATGATGACATTATGATCTTCATGGGTGGTAATAATAAGTCCATTAAATTAGTTATAAGATGTATTAGTGATTATGAAAAGATCTCTGGTCAAAAGGTTAACTGTGATAAAAGTTTTTTCATAACTCATCCCAAAGCTTCTACAAGAAGAATCAATAGAATGAGGAGAATGAATAATTTCATGGACAAGAGTTTTCCATTTAATTATCTTGGCTGTCCAATTTTCTTAGGAAGAAAATTAATTGCTTACTTTGATTGTACAGTTGACAAAGTGGTTAACAAGCTAAGAGAATGTCAAGGTAATATGCTCTCCTCTGGGGTATATTAATTCTTATTAAACATGTATTACAATCACTTCCCATTTACACTTTGTCTGCTCTAAGCCCTCCAAAGGGCACCCTCAATCTTATTGAAAAATATTTCTCTAACTTCTTTTGGGGGTCCTCCGGAGATAAGGCTAAGTATCATTGGTGTTCTTGGAAAAAGATGTGCCAGCCTCAGGAGGAAGGAGGTATTGGAAT
Organism: Capsicum pubescens; assembly: GCA_030864215.1. NCBI lineage: Eukaryota > Viridiplantae > Streptophyta > Magnoliopsida > Solanales > Solanaceae > Capsicum > Capsicum pubescens. Next base: position 172,316,202 of record CM061548.1, on the reverse strand, counting down.
CAGGAGCATGGAAGAGATCAGTACCACTCTGTCTATTAAAAGATGGTGGAGATTCAGAACCGTCCCATCTCTCTGGGGAGATTTTCTGAATGCTAAGTATTGCAGTAGAGTGCATGCTATCGCAAGGGTTACTACCAAGAATACTTCCCAATGTTGGAGATAAATGATGCACATTAAACACTTGGCGGAACTAAACATTATCTGGCACATCAGAGAGGGAAATATTAATTTTTGGTGGGATAATTGGTCTGGCATGGGGGCTTTAGCTAGACTTACTCAGGGAAGATATTCTTATTCTAAAATATCTGTTAAGAATTACATTATTAATGGGAAATGGGACATTTCTAAACTAACTAATATTCTAACCGCGGTAATGATTCAACACATTCTAACTGTGCCTATTGGAGATAGGAATGAAAAGGATTATGCTGTATAGAACAAAAGTGAGGATGGACAATACTCCAACAAGTTAGCTTGGAATTCTATCAGGTACATCAAAGATATAACTTTTGATACAAGCATGGTATAGCATTCCTGTCTCCCTTTTAAAATTTCCTTTATTGCTTGGAGGTTGTTACTTGGTAAGTTGCCTATTGTTAAAACTTTCACCGATTTAACTGATAAATGTAATTACTGCACTAACTCTCAATACGAGACCATGTCACATGTTTTTTTGAAGAAGAAAAAGCTGCTAAAAAAGTGTGGATGCATTTCTCCAGCAATATAGAAGTGGACTTTAATCCACGTAGCATCAGACATGTCACTCAAGCTAGATGGAACACAAACTTTAGAAACAGAGTTCATAGACTGATGCTCAACATCACCCCATTAGTTATCATCTGGGAAATATGGAAAGCATTCAGTGCATACAATTATGGAGACCAAAAACACATTTTCCCAGCTAGGATGATTTACCAGACCCAACGAACTATCATGATTGCTTTAAACAAGATCTTTCCTATGTTCAATATTAACATGCCACTGCATACTATTTGTGACTTAATAATAAAGCTAAGACCCATTCCCAATTAGAAGATTGTTTGCTGGAAGAAGCCAATGACAAGTAGAGTGAAACTTAACACCGACGGGAGATATCTTCATGATTCTGGGAAAGTAGGTATTGGTGGAATAATCAGAAACAAAGATAGCGACTTGCTAATGGCTTTTGCAGTTTCGGTTGTTTGTAATAGAAACAACATGGCAGAGATATTGGCAACTAGTTATGGTGTTGATCTTTGTTTAAGTTTGGGTTTCATGGAACTAGATTTGGAACTGGACTCAGAGATTATCACGAGAATGTTGCAAAATAAAGTCATCGACAACCTGAAGCTTAAGAGAAAGGTGGATGAGATCTTGAGCAAGCTGAGTAGAATGAATACAAAAATTAATCATTGCTTCAGGGAAGCAAATCATGTGGCAGATAGCTTATCTAAGATTGCCTCGAGCAAGGATATCAAGCTTCATTTTGACTCGGTCCAGGCCTTACCCAAGAAAACGAGGGGTCACTATCAATTAGATAAACAACAAATCCCTAATCTTAGGATTAGTTATGAAAAATCTATTTTTTTGTTAGTTAGGCTTTGGTTTGTTAGAGTAGGTTCCCTGTATTTAGTCCTACTCTCTTGCGTTTTGACTAAATTGGTTAACCAGTCAAGTGTTGTATTTCTTGAGGTCAGGCGAAGCCCCCCTCCATGTAATTTTTTGCTGTAATATAATGGACACTACCATCTGGTAGTTTAACTAAAAACAAAAGAGTCTTTTTTTCCCACACTGATTTTGTAATGTCAAATTCATATTGATATTTTTATTTTTGGTAAAAGACATGGGTTCTTGTGAATTAGAAAAGTAAGCAGAAAAGAAATGGTCCAACTTTGGTGCTAGATATATTTGTAATGACATTGGAAAGAAGGTGAGTTTTGTAGGGTAACTTTGAGGGGTTTTGTGGTTCAAAGGAACCATATTTCAATTGCTAGATTTTTTTCTCTAAGGTAGCCAGCTTTTAATTGTTGGTTAAAAAATGAAAAAGTGAGGTACTTGGTAGATAGATCTCAAATTGCATATTTCTTAGTCACTGTTCTAGGGCTTTGATAAGTCCATCATGTTGAGCGCTTGTTCAATTTTCTTCTCTATTTTCTATACCTTACTCATCATGTTGTTTTGTATGTGAGCAACAATACCATGGGAATTTAATTGCAAATTGCATGTGATTTAGTTGCAATTTCAATGCTTTAATAATTCCAACATGTTGATAAGATACTTTCTCAACTCTTTTCTCTATTATTAAGAGAAAGCACAAAACAAGTCTTAGACGATGACCTGAGCCAAGACCCGTGGCCAAGCCTCACGGGTCGTCACTTGGGTCAAAACGGACTCCAACGCTTTTTCACACAATTTTAAAAGAGATAATTGGTCTTTTTCCATTCTTTTAACATCAAACTTATATTTTTAAGTTACTCCAAGGCTGATATTAAGTTTAAAATTACCCTAAGTCCCTATTACACAAAATAATTTGATACTTAGCCTCAAGAAGAGAAAAAAATGATTATTATTCTTCCAAGGCAAACTAGGGTTCATCTCTTTCAAGATCCAAGTTCAAAGAATTCACCAGGTTTCCATCTCCGGATATGTGAGATTTCATCATATGATTATGTTTCACCCATTGAGTCCCAAAGTTAACTCAGTTCATCAAGTTTAATTTACCCTTCAACCTCGGGTTTCCATGAAAAGTGTGAATTTCCTTAGCTTTTAGTTTCTTGCTACGACTAAACAATGAATATATGTTTTTCCATAATTTGAGAATATTTTCATACGCATGACTATGAACTCTCATTGTACTGATAAATTCTTGATTCTTCAACTTGAGTTATTAAATTTCTTACTACATTCAGTTTATAGAATTGTCATAGCAGTTGAATTCTTCAAATATGGTGGATTATGAACACCCAATGACCCAGGATTTCATACGTATATTTATAAATATTCAATCCTTTAGTTTTCACAATTTGAATGCTTTGAGATAAAGTACTTATTTTTACTTTTCTGAATATTAATATTATTAAGCATTCTAATTATCAGTTGTATTTCAGTTGGGAGTAATACATAGCATCGAGCGAATCCAGGAATGAGGGCTCACGTATTAGTTAGACTGAGACCTTTAGTATAATTCCCTAAGTACCAGAACTATAGTGAAACCATAGGTACTAAAGGATCACCCATCAGACCAGGCTACATCAGTTTAGTGGATCCACGTCAGTTAGTGTCGTATCCTTGGCTAGGTATAAAAAAATAATCAAGATAAGGTTATAGGTTGGACTTCAATTAGCTCAGATTGGGGTATATCGGTTATTAGTAGCTCACATAATCCACAACCCACAATTTAGATTTAGATACTTGCACAACCTTGTATCTATTCATTCAACTTATCATACAGTACATGTTTATTACTTGGTCTTGCATAAGTTTACCATATTACTTGCATCATGTTTAACATATATCAGTTATTTCTATCTCACATACTCAATACATTCAAATTACTAATTGCATACTTGTTGTTGCGTTGTATTATCTCATAATATAGGTTCTGACATTCAGCATTCGGATCGTATATAGTATGATCTCCTACTATATTAGAAGCAATACATTAGTGAGTCCTCATCATTCGAGGACTAGTGCTAGTATTTTATTTTTATTTTATACAGGTAGAGTTAGTTGGGAGCTTGTCCCAGAAACTCATCTATTTAGAGGCTTCCGGAAAGACAGTTAGACTTTCATCTTATTACTTATGTAAGTTGGTGTTGGTTTTGACTATTCAATAGTTGATTGAGTTTTATTATTATTCTACCACTTTAATTTAGCTTTCGTTCAGTATTCTTCAGTTTATAGTATTATTCTTAGTGTTATGTCAGGTCATGGATTAGATTGGGGTCACTTGTGACTCTAAGAACAATGTTATGACTATTCATTTATGGTTTGGGTGGGTAAGGTTGGACGAACTTAGGGTTTGTATAAAATAAGAAATTCATAGTTTCCTGGATAGCTAAGTAAACCAATTGATGAATCTCTGCCTTTATACTTTTTGGAACTCCTTTGCAGAGATTCCTGCTTTTTTGTTTTTTTTTATTTCGCTATATTTCACAAGCGCTATCCATTCCATTTTATCTTCAAGACATTCTTGATTGTCTGCTCAATATTCGATGGACAATGTCTTGTGAAAGGATATTTGAATAACCACACCAAGGCCTTTTATATTGAATTATCCAATCATGTTCACTAATGAGATTGAAAAAGAACCAAGAGAGTGTTTCTTGATCATCCTCTTTTGTTAAATTGTAAGTAGGTTGGTAAATTTTGAAAGAGAAGGTTGTATTGTAATTTTTGAGATGGGATGGTCAAATTATTTTTTCATTTGTTTTGGTAATGGTCGGTCAGAGGATTGGAGAGGTTCAGTGAGTTCTCTCAATTTTCATAATTTGTGTCCCATGAGTTAGGAAGAATTTTGGCAAGTTCATCCCTAGATATTTTCCTCAGGATTTGGGTACACATAATAGTTCCATTAGTGGCATCTACGTTTAAGAGCAAAGCATTTTCTCCACATGGAAGAGAAAGATCCATTACATGATTTTGAACTCGCCAAGCTATTTGATAATATAGAGTAGCTTGTTATCATCTCTAGCTTGTGGAGCTCCCTGGAGTTAAACTTGGATTTTTAGGGCCACCATTAGGTATGGATCGAATAGAGATATGTTAAAAGTTGGAAAACATAGTGACAAAGACTATCACAAAATTTAGAGTAATGTTTGTGCTACTCAACTTCTCATGTTGGTACTCATTGTATCTAGTATCAAGAAGTGAAATAAGAGCTAGAACTAGTTAAATTTTTCTTCCATGATATGTTAACGCAACTTTAATAACACCAAAATGGATATGTATGAAACCATGGTTCTTCTACTGTTATGGAAAATCCTCTGGTATTTGTAAGGTGATGATATGTTTCTCTTGAGTTGAAACAATATTTTGTTGGTCAAATTTTGAGGTAACAACATCTACTTTAACTCTTTTAGGCTTTTTCTGAACCAAGGAATGGATTTGTAACCATAGAGAACATTGGTTTTTTGGGGTAAAATCGGAGTATGGATTTAGAATTGGTAGGTAGGTGGAAGAAACTTTATTTTCATCGGGGTATAATAGCTACTTCATAGAGATAATAATATTTACATGAAAGAGTTTTACTAAGAGTAGGATACATGTTTATTTTTTCAAGAAATTTACAAAGTTTGGACAAAGATGATAACGACTCAGACATAATTGATGCTAAACTTGCTCCTCCCTTGGAAATGATAACCTGGCTCTCATACCATTACGGGGACAGGGGCATGGAAGACGTCAGGCAAGCTTGACAAGATTAAAAGGACAATAGATTTCTTACTAAAGATGGTTGGGATTCACATCTTGGGGACGACTAACCACAAATCATGCTTCTCAACCCAAAGAACGGATTGCCAAGTTAGTCGAATAGTAAATCAGATCATAAAAGTTACAATCTATACGTTTGAGTTATATACCTATCTAATTATGTGTGATTCAATACAGACTATGAGTAATTTCGTGTATGAAGTGATTTACCTATCCTCATTGGTGAAAATCAAGTTTACATTAAACATTCACCAATCTGAACTATATAAAAAGGTAATGAGCATTTTATCAAAAATATTAAGCATTTTCAAATTTGTCCAAGTATGGTAAAAAAATGAGTTACACATGGTTTGGTGCCTATAATATTGAAAGTTACCAAGATGGATAGTGCGACACAGTGATTGTGTAAGAGTGAAAATATTTTTGAAATATTACAAATATAAGGAGTGAATATTTTTGAAATATTTCAAAAATGAGGCTACCAAAAACCTTTGGCATGGTGCAATTCCCATCAAATTCAAAGTAATCACGATGGAAAGAAATGTACGGAGCTAAGTTCAGCACGATAAAAAATGTGGCATAGTGCCATGCTTTACTAACCAACTTTGGACTATGCTTTATAATATGTTCTAGGTCGGGATTTTTTGTTCCCCTTCATTTTGAATGACCTTTATGGAGAAAACACCCTAGAGATTCTTCCAAACATCTAAGGTGAGTTCTTAATCAATCCCTATGATTATATCATCTTTCTATCACAAATTAACGCACAATTATCACCTGAATTCATTCATCTCAAGCATTCGATTCGGTGGCTTTAAAGCATGTGGACCTAACCCGACCCGATTTTGCATTTCTAATTATCTGGTAAAAAGAAAGATAAGAAGGGAGTCAATTTTATTTAAAAATTAGGGGGAACAGTTACTCGGTAACTGTTTAGCCGCCCAATGCTCCAAAATATATAGACTTCTTCTTCTTCAAAGCAATAGAGATAAGAAAAACATAAAAACCAAAACAACATCAACAAAGAAGGAATTTGGTTTTGTGAAATATCATTCCGTTTTCAAGAGAAACGAAATCGACTTAGAGCAAGATCCTTTCGAAAGCAAAATTCAAGATTCGCTGCAAATTCTAAGGTACACAACTTATTGTTTTTTCTCCAAAATTACTTTCAATGGTATCAGAGACTGAGTTTAAATTGCACTGATTTCACATACTTAATATCGATTTTAGTGTAGAAATACAAAATCGAGTTAGTACTCACATGTTAGAAATTTTGTTGACCGAATTAGCACATACCAGTAAAAAAAAAATTCTTTTGATCTCCGATAAGACTCGCCACCGCTCTCTAGTAGGACGCACCACTAATTCAGTCAGAGGCGCAAAATATTTTTTTTTATCTGACCAATTTAAAACAAAATAATGATGTGAGAGTGCTGGCAAGCGAGGAAGAAAGTGACCACAAGACATCATCTATGTAAGTAGCGCAACCTACTTTCCTACAACACTCGCAGAAACATGGAGTTTTCTTTCTTTTTGTTGTTTGTTCTGGAGAAGCCATTAAAGAAATAATGTTGAATGTCTTTATTCTTTTATTAGTGTTATATTGTACTAAAAGGTGTGTAGTACAGGTACTACTAATTGTAGTACAAATAAATATAAAGAATGAAAAGGCTATACTGTGCAGTACCACCCTTTGAAGGAATGGATTGTGTGGAAAGATAAACTTTTCTTACAATGGGGTTCACAGATTTTCTATTAAAGAAAAAAAGGGGGGAAAGTATGTACTGCAATCTTTTTCAGAATTTAATAAAAATTAATCCACCATTTTGTGCATCTTACATTACTTTAAATAAAAATATATATTTGAATTAGACTTTATATAACTCTTGTCTTAATTAGTCCATAATATTTTACAATAACAGATTTTGCCTTCTACGATAAAAATGTAACATAAGAGGTTACATTGAGTGGTTCAACCATTCTAAATGTTTCTTGGTTTCTATTTCAGAAATGGTTGAACGGGGACAAACTCGAATCACTTCAAGTGGGAGTTCAGGATGTCGAGCAAAGAGACAAAGTGGAAGAACACATCGTCGAAGGTCATGTTTTTGAGGTCGAGAGATCATACGAAATGGTGTTCTCAATGCGACACAAAATCTATTACGGAATGAAAGAGCTATATGAAGGGAAAGAGAAAAGAAATTGAAAGAGTTCAAGTTTTTTAAGATGTCACCTAACATTAGTGTTGCTAATTTTATACATTTGTTTGAGATGAAACGTGTAGAACTAGAAAACTATGTAGAAATCTCGGATTGGAAAGCATTAGCTATTTTAGAAAATTCTCTCTGTGACCCTTGGAGCAAGATATTAATTGATGTTTACCATGAGATTTGGCCTAGCGAGCCTTGTTGGGTGTTCATAAGTCGTCTAGAGTATTTTTGGAATGACTTTCATTTCTAGATTGAGTTGTAACATGAAGTTATTATAAACTTTATATTATATAGATATTAAATTGTTTATCTCCTTTTATATGAATTTCATTCATTTGTTTGAATTTTAAGCGACTTAATTGTAAAATATCATTATAATGCACATTAAAAAATTAATTTCTAATTTTAGTTAAGTGTTTAGTTAGTATATGATGATTGGATTCTTAAGTGTCCTTTTGATTATACACTAAACATGAAACCTTTATGTGAAATAATTTACTTGAATGTGTAACTTGCATGCATAATTGATAATATACTTGCGTAATTGTCTCTTAATAACAGACATGGCATCTAAAAGCATAATTGCTGACTTGAACAAAGGAGAAAAACTAAATAGAGATAACTACAATATTTGGAGTCGTAAGATGTGGTATGTACTGGAAGAGAAAAATGCTCTTGAAGGTATTAACCAAGTCTTGAGTCTACCAGAAGAGGGAAATATTGAACAACACAAAAGAGAACTTGAAGCTTATAAGGCTTGGAAAAAGGCTGACTCCATTGCACGTGGAATCATTGTAAGTTTTGTGGTTGATGACCTCATACATGAGTGTGAGGAATTTCCTACTGCCAATGCCATCTGGGAACACTTGCGAGGAACATATGGGGGTACTTATGTTACCCGCCTCAAATAACTGACTAACAAATTTGACACTTATAAGAAGCGTCATGATCAGAACATCAAACAACACCTTAGGGTGATGTCGAATATGATAGCTCAAATCGAAAGTGTTGGTCACGTTCTCTCGGATGAGCAGCAAGTTCAAGCAATGATTCAATCTCTTCCTAATAGTTGGGAATACCTGAAGGTCAACTTAACCCACAATAACAACATCAAAACTTTTTCTGATGTTGCACATCACATTGAACTTGAAGATGAGCGGCTTGGTGTTGCTAAAGCTGCTTCTAATACCTTTATGGAAGAATAAAGTGGTAAGAACTCTTTAGGATTCAAGTGTAAGAATAAATGGAAAAAGAACAAGAAAGGTAAAGAGATCGAAGAAGGACCCTCTGAGAAAAAGAACAATCCAAACTTCAAGAAGGGAAAAAAGTTTTTCAAGAAAAAAGACCAGAGCAAGATGAAGTGCTACAATTGCCAAAATCTGGGATATTTTGCTCGTGAATGTCCTGAAGGAAAAAAGGTAGCATTTCTAAATGCATCTCTAAGTGCTACATATGTTTATAGCACTGTTTTATTAACTGAATCCTATCCTATATGGATTGTAAACTCAAGAGCCATCGACCATGTTAGTCGAGATCGAGAAGCGTTTGTGGAGTTCCATCGAGTTTCACCTGGATCAAGGTGGATCTATGTAGGAAATAATGCAAGACTTGAAGTCAAAGGAATTGGCACTTGCAAAGTAGATTTGTGTGAAGGTCGGTCTTTAATGTTGCATGACGTCCTATATGCTCCAAAAATTCGACGAAACTTAGTATCTGTGTCTGTTCTCTTAGATGTTGGTTTTCATTTGTTCTTTAGTCGTAATTGTGTAAGAATTACTCTAGATAATATTTTTTATAGTTTTGGACATCGCTATGACCGCTTTATTATTTTAGATTGTAATCCTTCAATTTACAATTATTATGTTGACCGTTGTGTAATGTCGTGTTATTCTAGTAATAATGATGTTCAATTACTTACATGGCATGCTATATTGGGTCACATAGGGCAAGATCGAATGAATAGATTGGCAAAGGAAGGACATATAGGTTCTTTCTCCAAAATTGAAATGTCAACTTGTCAAAATTGTCTTGCCAGAAAAATTACACGTAAACTATTTGGGAAGGCTAAAAGAGCCGAATTCCCATGACAATTAATCCATTCTGATATTTGTGGTCCAATGAATATGAGGGCAAGGACTAGTGCTTCATATTTCATTACATTTATTGACGATTTCACGCACTTTGGTTATGTCTATTTGATATCTCATAAATCAGAAGCACTTGAATGCTTCAAAAGATATATGAATAAAGTTGAGAATCAATTAGACAAAAGTATAAAGACATTAAAAACCGATAGAGGTCATGAATATTTTTCAAAACAGTTTGAAGAACTGTGTATTGAAAAAGGCATTATCAGGCAATTGACTACTCCTTATACACCTCAACAAAATGGTGTAGCCGAAAGAAGGAATAGAACATTGTTGGATATGACAAGGTCCATGATGGTGCAGGCAAATTTACCAATCTCTTTTTGGGGAGATGCGTTATTAACTGCAAGCCTACATATTGAATAAAGTGCCTTCTAAATCAGTAACTTCTACTCCTTATGAATTATGGACTGGTAATAAATCAAACTTTAATGATCTACAACCTTGGGGTTGTGCTGCATATATTAAAGATCATTTTGGTAAGTTCGGAAAACTAAGTCCAAAAGGAAAGAAATGTATCTTTATAAGATACTCTGAACACTCCAAAGGATATGTGTTCATTGGTGAATTGGAAGATGGAAGTACTACTGAAATTGTATCACGAGATGTCACATTCCTGGAAAATAATTTTTCAAAAAGGAATGAAATAAAGGAAAATGAGCCTCTTTACAAGATGTTGAATTCAGATGACCAAATAATATCGCAGGATATGCTTGATAATTCAATTGATCAAGAAATGATTCCTGGTCTAAGTGGGAGTTGTGCATCCCAAAATCCTATTGAGGAATCTGAACTTCAATTACGTAAGAGTACCAGAAAAGGTGTGCCTAAATGATATTATGAGATTGAGGATTACGTCTTTCTGGTATCTCCCACAGAACTAGATGAACCTAATTTTGTGACTGAGGCTTTATCGAGTCCTGAAAAAGATGAATAGATCAAAGCGATGAAAGAAGAATTAGAGTCCATAAAAAACAATAAAGTCTAGGATCTGGTTGATCTTTCTTCTGGGCGTAAATCTATTGGGAACAAATGGATTCTCAAAGTCAAACGCAAATCAGATGGATCAATAGAAAGGCATAAAGCATGATTGGTGGCAAAAGTTTTTACTCAAGAAGCTGGAATAGATTATGAGGAAACTTTTTCGCCAGTTGTGAAATTCACCTCAATTCGTCTGCTTTTTTCTATAGTTGCACGTTTAGATTTAGAATTACATCAAATGGACGTAAAGACCGCTTTTCTCAATGGAGAACTAAAAGGGAAAATCTACATGGAACAACCTATAGGTTTTGTTGTTAAAGGCCAAGAAAAGAAGGCTTGTAAATTAAACAGATCAATATATGGCCTTAAGCAGTCTTCAAGGCAGTGGTACCTGAGATTTCATAAGGAAGTGATTTCATTTGAATTCACCATGATCGATGAAGACCATTGCATCTACGTGAAAAATTCCAATGAAATGTTTGTAATTCTTTCACTTTACGTGGATGATATTTTATTAGCCGAAAATAATTTGGAGTATGTGAAAACTGTGAAGTCATGGCTTTCAAAGTCATTTGACATGAAAGATATGGGTGAAACAGACTATATATTGGGTGTTAAAATCCAAAGAGACCGTTCCAAGAAAATTTTGAGTCTATCTCAAGAAACATACATAATAAAAATTTTGGAACGTTTTTGAATGAATAGTTGCAAATCCATGGATACTCCTATAGAAAGAGGTGAAACTTTAAGTCTTGAAATGTGTCCAAAGATTGAAAAAGAAAAAGAAGGCATGTCTCGAGTACCATATTCTATTATAGTTGGGAGTTTGATGTACGCTATGATGTGTACTCTCTCAGACATTTGTTATGTCGGAGGTCTGGTTAGAAAGTATCAATCTAATCTCGAAAGAGATCATTGGAAAGCAGTAAAGAGAATCTTTCAATACCTGAAGGAAACTACTGATTATTCACTATGCTATAGTGGATCCGATTTATCCATAAGAGGTTATACAGATGCTGATTAGGCTGGTGACTGGTATGATAGAAAATCAACTTTCAGTTACGCCTTCTTGCTAAATGGTGGTGCAATTTTATGGAAAAGTAAGAAACAAATTTGTACAGCCCTATCAACTATGGAATCAGAATTTGTGGCTTGTGCATCTGCAGTACAAGAAGCTTTTTGGTTGAAGAGATTCTTTGAGCATTTGAACATCACAAAGAATTCTAAGGGTCCCATGATTTTATATTGTGACAGTCAAGCGGCTATCGCGTATACGAAGGATCCTAAATATCACAGCAAGACCAAGCACATAGATATTAAGTATAACTTTATAAGAGACATAGTAGTAAGTGGAGAAATAAATTTACAATACATTCCTACAAGAAAAATGATAGTTGATCCCTTTACTAAGGCGATATCTAGAGACTTGTTTGAGAAATATGTTATGTCTCTAGGTTTACATAGGATATGATTATGTTTATGTATTGTAGATGACTTGATTATAATTATTATCAATATAAGAATCTTGAATTTATGTTCAATCTCATATGCATGTGAAAATGTGTTTTATTAATATAATGTGTCGAACAAGTCGCGAGATTGGCTCTCTCACACGAGCAATCGCCTCTTACGTCGAGGAACGTGAAGAGAAAAGTTCCACCATAAGATAATGACTTATTTTGTAAAGCCAGATGTGAGTTTTTGTAACAATATTGATTTGAGGATTATTAAAGAAAGAAACTCATGTTAGACATTTAGAGATGTCTAGACCTAGATCTGTACGATGTTGAGTGACTAAAAGAATAAGACACACGCACCAATATAAGGTGATAACATCGTAGCACGTGTTTCATACTACGTGTGCTTAGCGACCAATGGGTTAATGGAAGAATGAATCCCTACTTCTTTATTGTGTGAAACCCTAAAAAGTTATTTTAACTTTTCATTGAAATACCCTTAGACCTTTAACTGTTTCTTAAAGTTTCGATCGGTGTTGCTACTTTAGCATGTTACTAATAACCATGAGAGATTCGGCAATGTGGTGCATGTCTAAGAAAACAGTTGATCAGAACAGATAGATTAGAGTAGAAAGGAAAGACAATTAAAATGAATATTTTAACATGTTTACACAAGCCGGCCATTACACTAACTATGTAAGATTCAAGTGTAATTGTGTATATAAAGTTAACCATGAACTCGAGTTCACCTCTTTAAGAGGATGAGGGATCGGATAAGTAACTACTGAAGTACTGAATGATGTCTGGGGTATTGTGAGTATTAGTATCCTCATATTAGTAAACAATTCTTTCCACAAGTGATTGGATTCCTAAATGTAGCTTGTAAAACCTTATAGGTAAAGCTCGTGATGCTCACAGGCCGCACAAGCTATTTGCCGTATGAATTGGTGATTTGTTGATATGGTACTGGTGCGGGTCTTGTCCACTATGTGCAAAGTGGGAGATGTAAGATTATGGGTCATGGGTCACCCAAGTGGACCCGACCCGATTTTGCATTTCTAATTATCTGGTAAAAAGGAAGATAAGAAGGGAGCCAATTTTATTTGAAAATTAGGGGGAACAGTTACTCGGTAACTGTCTAGCCGCCCAATGCTCCAAAATATATAGACTTCTTCTTCAAAGCAATAGAGATAAGAAAAACGCAAAAACCAGAACAACATCAACAAAGAAGGCATTTGATTTTGTGAAATGTCATTCCGTTTCCAAGAGAAACGAAATCGACTTAGAGCAAGATTCTTTCGAAAATAAAATTCAAGATCCGCTGCAAATTCTAAGGTACACAACTTATTGTTTTTGCTCAGAAATTACTTTCATAAAGAGATATTAAGAGGATGAGCTCTAGTAATCAATTATTTAACATTAAGGTTGCACGTAAGATTCTTTACAAAGATTAAGGTATGTATACTTTCTACGTGTGTCTATTTTTGAAAACCATCTTCTCACGTCTCTTTTCAAACATATTCTCAATCTTAAGATGATTTGAACTAGGGCTTTATACATGAGTGGGACAAGCTCACATAGACCCTTCATATTTGATATTGTACTATACTATATATAGTATGTAAATTAATATGATTATGAATGGATTCATGACACTTGTAAATATGATATTAATGAGGTTGTGAATTTTAAAAGGGTTCGATTACTATGTCATGACATCAATTGATTTTATTTGGTCTTCTATATGACTAGGGGGAGAATACTAACCTTGAGATTTCTAACTTTTCCATAAATAGACATTCACTATATATGGTAAAGTAGATATTTACTACATATGGTAAAGTAGACATTCATGATATATGGTAATATATTTATAACAAAAAACAGATTTTGTTCTTTTTTTTGTCCATATAATTATTCTCTACTGATGTCAATTTCTTTTTATGTATTTGAGCATCGTGACCAGCCTATTAAGGAATAATTAATATATTGAAAATCATTGATTCAATCACTTCATCTTATTTTGCTTGTTCATTACTTATAGAATTCTTTTGTTTGATTATTATACTAATTTAGCCAGAGGCAGCTCAATATAATTAGTGGCCTAAAGCAAAGCTTTAAAATGAGACCTAAATTTTTTTTAAGTAAAAAAATTATATAGTATATATGTTTTGTTTGAAGTCTAGTTTCATAGCTTTTTGAGATGCAAAATAATGAATAAATTTATTTTCTAATCAATTTCTCCCAATAATTTTAATTTTAATTGTAAGTATACCTAATTTATTCAGTTTCTCTTGAGACATTGTTGACCTCAAGTAAGATTTTATTTATTTTAAATTTTAATAAAATTTTGTCAACCAAGACAATTGCTATAGAAACTCTATAAGCAATATATGCATTTGAAAAATAATAAAATCGTTTTATTTGATAGAAATAATTCTTACCTTTCTACTCCCTTCGTGCCACTTTGACTATTGTTTTAATTCTATCATGTTCATTAAGCAAGACAATGATGCACGGTATAGTTTACTCAGTTATTCCAATTTATTAGATTTTTGTTAGGATTGGATAGTATTAAAAATAAATCTTTTTTAATGTGGTATAGTTGAAAACAATTGTCACTTTTATTTTTGAATTTCTAAAGTGAAGCTAATTTTTTAGTCGGAGAAAATATTCAAAAATATTCAATATTTTCTAAAAGAAAAATTTCAACTATAAACATACAATTACTAAAAAGAAAAAATAAAAGCCCTAAATAATTGGGGACCTAAAGCCTTTGCTTGAGAGGCTTCATCAAGAAGCTGGCACTGAATTTAGCAATTTAGCATCAAGAACTTTATTATTTGGTCATCTTGACATGTGTCTCCTTGAACATTAAACAAATTAAATTGTTATTTTAATCACAGAGTCGAGAGTAAACGTTATAATTTGTTTATGGTGAATTCACGTTAACAACAAATATTGAATTATTTGATTGGTTTCAAGTAGAAGAAGGGACATCTCAATCATATTGGAGGTTTAAAGTCAAACATTAATGAGGGACCTTAATATATATATAAAAATCTGAAAAGTGATCCGAAAATATTTTTCTCCATAAAAGTACATTCAAAAAATGTTGAAATGTTACTTGAAAGGGATACAACCCTTCGAGGATAAGACACACTATTTCAAAAAAGGGGTGACTATTCTATCGGATGTGACTGTTCAGAAAATACATACTATTTCGGAATGGATAGACATGACTGTTCCGAAGTGATACGCCCTTCCATAAACCATTACTTTCTTTTTGAAGGGACATATGATGGCTATAAGTACATGTAGTTTTTCCATAGATAGACACGAAATTTTCTATATTGCAAAAAACTTTTCTACTTCTAAAAACTCTGTGTGATCATCTATCGTTGAGTGAGTTCAAAGAATCAGAAGGTTTGAGGTACCGTTACATTCTGATTGTGAGCCATTTTATGCTGGGAGGAAAAATTTCGCATCCTAGGGTACTTAAGGGGAATTAATTCCTTAAGGGCACTCCGTGAAATCGGAGGACTTGGCTCTTTTTCTACTTCATCTTGTTTCTTTAAAATAACACACTTCTTTGATAGTTCATGTTCAACTTATGTTGAAGGTGTTGAAAACTTCATTGGTGTTCTTGAACTTGTTTTGAAGTATTTGAGAAAACATACAGATTGTGTACCTAAAACAACAATCTTAAGAAATTAAACTTTCATAATCTGTATTGTTTGGTTTCTATAGATTAAAGCTTTATGTTTTCTACCCTGTTTGAACTTAACAAGTGATTTGAAGAAATAAAAATTTCATCGCAAATTAAAGCTCATTCGGTTAACGATTTGAAGACATAAAAACTTCATCGTTAAACTAGAAACAAGTATTGTTTAAAGTTGCTACAAACTTGTAATTAGTATATTTTTATACTAAAGTTGACTGTCTTTTTGTGATAGAAAAAATGACTACAGAAGGTCATGTTGATAGTGTGACGAGCGTGGCAGTAATAAATATTGCTACAACCAGTCGCACAACTGCGCCACCCGCTATGGCACTAGCAAAAAAACTCGAAAAATTTTCTGGAATAGATTTTAAGTGGTGGCAACAGAAGATGTTCTTCTATCTGACAACCTTGTGCCTTCAAAGCTTTATATCAGAAGATGCTCCAGAAGTGCCTGAAGAAACTTCAGACAAGGAGCGATTCATTAAAATGGAGTCATGGAAACATTCTGATTTCCTATGTAGGAATTATATCCTAAGTGGACTCGAAGATGATTTATACAATGTTTACAGCGGAATAAAGACATCAAAAGAACTGTGGAATGTGCTGGAAAATAAATATAAGACTGAGGATGCTGGAACTAAGAGGTTATTTATTGCAAGATTCCTTGAGTACAAAATGATTGATAGCAAGACTGTCATATCTCAAGTACAGAAATTGTAAGTCATCATCCACGATCCTTACTGAAGGTATGAATTTAATGAATGCCTTATTTTAACATGTTAAAAATGTTTTTAATGTTCACATGAACTTTATTGTAGGTTTGGTTGTGAGTGAGACATTTCAAATTGCTGCAATAATAGAGAAGTTGTCATCTTTGTGGAAGGACTTCGAAAATTACTTGAAACACAAATAAAAGGAGATGACAGTCGAAGACCTCATTATAAGGTTGCGCATTGAAGAAGACAACAAAGCCGTAGAGAGGAGGTTTAAAGGAAATTATGCAATGAATGAAGCTAATATTGTAGAAGATGACCCCAACAACTCAAAGAAGCGGAAGAAAGCTGGACAACAAAGCAATCAGCCTAAGAAGAAATTCAAGAGAAAATGCTTTAACTGTGGCAAGATTGGTCACAAGTCAACAGATTTTCTTACACCAAAGAAAGACAAAAATAAGGATCAAGTGAATATGGCTGAATCCAAGAATGAAATGGATGATCTATGTACCATGCTTTCTGAATGTAACTTGGTGGGAAATCCTTGAGAATTGTGGATGGATTTCGGTGCCACCTACCACAGTTGTGCAAATAAAGAGTTATTTGCTGCATTCACTCTGGCTTAAGGTGAAGAGAAGATCTATATGGCAAACTCCACAACTACAAAAGTTGAAGGGACAGGAAAATTCTTCTTGAAAATAACGTCGGGCAAAGTATTGACTCTCAACAATGTCCTTTATGTACCGGATTTAAGAAAGAACTTACTTTCTGTATCACTTCTTGACAAAAGTGAATTCAAATGTATATTTATTTCTGGCAAGATTGTAATTAGTTAAGGGGAAGTGTACGTAGGAAAAGGCTACCTCATTGAGGGCCTTTTTAAGATGAATGTAATGGCAGTTAGTATCAATAAAAGTTTTGTTTCTTCTTACTTGCTTGAGTCTAATGAATTGTGGCATGAAAGATTAGGACATGTCAATTACAAAAAATTGCGAAAACTAATTAACTTAGAAGTATTGCCAAACTTTGAGTGCAATAAATCAAAATATCAAACGTGTGTGGAATCCAAGTATGCTAAGAATCCGTATAAGTCCGTTGAAAGAAATTTCAATCCCTTAGACTTAATCCACACTGACATTTGTGATATGAAGTCAACACCATCTCGTGGTGGGAAAAGTATTTTATAACTTCTATTGATGATTGCACTAGGTACTGTTATGTCTATTTTCTAAATAGTAAGGATGAAGTAATAGATGTCTTTAGGCAATAGAAAACAGAAGTTGAAAATCAGTTAGAGAAGAAGATCAGAATAATAAGAAGTAATAGGGGTGGAGAATATGAATATCTCTTTGATGAAATTTGTGTAGAAAATAGAATTGTCCATCAAACTATGGACTCGTATTCACATCAATCTAATGGAATTACGGAAAGGAAAAATCGAACCTTAAAAAAAATGACTAATGTCTTACTTATTAGTTCAGGTTTACCTCAAAACTTGTGGGGAGAAACTATCCTTACAGCTAACTGAATATTAATAGAGTGCCCCGTAGTAAGACACAATCAATTTCATATGAAAAATAGAAATAAAGAAAACCCAACTTGAAATATTTCAAAGTATGGGGGTGTATAGAAAAATTCCAAGTTCATGTGCCTAAAAGAGTGAAGATGGGACCTAAGACAGTGGACTGTGTGTTCATAGGATATGTTAAAAGTAATAAAGCATGTCAATTTTTAGTTCATAAATTTGAACATCCGGATATCAATGAAAATATGGTAATTGAATCAGATAATGTTGAGTTCTTTGAACACATTTATCAGTATAAAACTAGACATGAACAGTCTAGTGGGGGGTCTAAACGACCTCGAGATGAACCAAGTGAGGATGTACATAATGATAAGAATCCAAGACTTAGTACATGTCAAAGAACGTCAACTTCATTTGGATCGAATTTTGTAATATTTCTCTTAGAAAATGAGTCTTAAACATTTAAAGAAGTGATGTCGTCTTCAGACTCATCCTTTTGGAAAGAGACAGCCAATAGTGAGATTAAATCCATCTTGAGCAACCATACTTGAGAGTTAGTTGATCTTCCTCCAGGGAATAAATCTTTAGGTTCTAAATGGATCTTCAAAAGGAAAATGAAAGCGGATGGCACTATTGACAAATATAAGGCAAGACTTGTAGTAAAATATTTCAAACAGAAGGAAGGCCTTTATTACTTTGATACTTACTCTCCTGTAACAAGGATAACATAAATTCGGATGTTAATTGCCTTGGCGGAGGTATATAGTCTTGAAATCCATAAAATGGATGTGAAAACAGCATTCCTAAATGGAGAATTGGAGGAAGAAATTTACATGAAATAACCCAAGGGTTTTGTGGTTCCTGATAAAGAAAAGAAGGTGTGCAGACTTGTTAAGTCACTCTATGGACTTAAACAAGCACCTAAAAAGTGGCATGCAAAGTTTGACCAAACCATGCCGACAAACAGGTTTAAGATAAATGAATGTGATAAATGTGTTTACATTAAAGACACTCCAAACCACAAGGTCATTATTTTATTTGTATGTGGATGATATGTTGATCATCAGTAGAGATATTTCTGACATAAATGCTACGAAATGAATACTCGAGAGCAAGTTTGATATGAAAAACCTTGGAGTTGCGAATGTGATCTTAGGAATAAGAATTTATAGAAATCCACAAGGGTTGGCTTTATCACAGTCTCATTACATTAAAAAGGTACTTGACAAATTCAAGTATTTGGAATTTGGTATTGCCAAGACTCCATTGGACGTGAGCTTTGCACTTCAAAAGAATAAAGGTGAAAGTGACTCACAGTTGAACTACGCAAGAGTGTTGGGATATTTAATAGATGTTATGAACTGGACATGTCTAGATATAGCATGTGATATTAGTAAATTGAACCGGTACACAAGTGATCCTAATAAAACTCATCGGATGGCAATGAAAAGAGTTTTTGGGTATCTTAAATACACTCAAGATTGTGTTTTGTATTATAATAAATATCCCACAGTAATTGAAGGATATAGTGATGCAAATTAGATCACTGGATCGAATAAAGTAAAATTCATGAGTGGATATGTGTTTACTATAGGTGGAGGAGCAGTCTCTTGAAAATAGTCCAAACAGATATGTATTGCTCGCTCTACAATGAAATCTGAATTTATCGCATTAGATAAAGCCAGTGAAGAAGCAGAATGGCTCCGAAATTTTTTGGAAGATATTTCTTATTGGCCCAAACCATTGGCACCAGTATGTATAACTGTGATAGAGAAGTGGTGATTGGAAAGGCTGGGAGCATGATTTATAACTGTAAATCTCTTCATATAAGATGGAGATATAATACCATTAGAGAACTACTCTCTAATGGAATTATCATTGTTGACTATGTGATGTCAAAGGATAATGTGTCAGATCCACTTACAAATTGCCTATCTAGAGAGAGAGTTGATAAAACATTGAAGGGAATAGGTTTACGGCCTAGGATAAGTCAGCATGGCGCTAACTCTACCTAGCATACTAGAGATCCCAAGATCTAGGTTCAAGGAAATAAAAAATAGTTGTGACTGACAAATTTAACATTATCAATATACCCAACCCATTCTCATAATGTAGACAATGTTTAGTAAACAAGGATAAGTCTTGTGGTGTGAAGCCTTTTAATGATTATCTAAGTTTGGCAGATTTGACAAAATAGTTTAATCTACAAGATTGAACATTTAGAAATCACCTATGTGGAGGTGAAGTGAAAACTGCTTCAAGGAGAATGTTAGTAAAGGACTATTCTCTAAGCTCTCATGAAACCAAGACATGTTCATGGCTGAAACGAACAAAATCGTGAGAATCATAAATGGTAAAAGGATGGTTGTGTGACATATGTTGTCTAGGTGTACATTAAAGATCGACGGTTTAAAGATATCAAATCTACCGATTGACCGAGTGCATCCGATATATGTTCACTACGAAAAGTTCAAGGGAAACCCACTTATCCAGATGCAATCAGTCTTTGCTTGCTGATAAGATACTTGTCCGTAAAGTTTTATAAATAATAGTCATTCCCCATTCATGTGGGGAATTGTTGGGTTCAATTGGTGTGAATGAAAAATGGAGGAAAAGTCTTAAAGGAAAAGTGTAATCATGTAAGAAAGTATACTTCTCCCACATTGGTGGGAGAAAGCAACTTTAATATATTTTTATTAAGTAACACTTCTTCAAGTGGATAGCGAGGCAAGAACCAAGAAGTGCCTTGCGCCGCCGTTGTCATCGCTCGGTCGGCTTGGCTTCGGCTTCTACTTCGGATTTAGATTTGGATTTGAATTTGGAAAATAATCGATGAGATTAATTTTATTTATTTCCAAGGAAAAATCAAAAATATTTTCTCTCCATGAACGTGCATGTAGAAAACTTTAAAACGTTACTTGAAAAGGAGACACATTGTTTTAGAAAAGGAGTGACTCCTCGGTCGGATGTGACTGTTCTGAAAAGACATACTATTTCAGAATGGACAGACATGACTGTTCCGAAGTGATACACCCTTCCATGAACCATTGCTTCTTTTCCGAAGGGGCATGTGATGGTTATAAATACCTATATTTTTTCCACAGGTAAACACGAAATTTTCTGCATTGCAAAACACTCTTCTACTTCTAAGAACTCTATGTGATCATCTACCGTTGAGTGAGTTCAAAGAATCAGAAGGTTTGAGGTACCGCTACATTCTGATTGTGAGCCATTTTATTCTGGGTGGAAAAATTCCGCAACCTCGGATACTTGAGGGGAATTAATTCCTCGAGCTATTTTCTTTTTAATGCTAACAAAATATTTCAATAAGGAATTTTTTAGTAGTATTTATATCTAGTTTTAATGAAAATATGGGGCTTCTATAATATGAAAATCCTCCTTTAAGTTTTTTCCTATTTCTTGAGGTTATTTGGTGGATATAAAAGTATATTTGAAGGTTGAAGGGTGCCTACTTTTTCTTCTTTAGATTATTTTTGCTATGCATTTTTTTGTTGCTTCTACAATACGTTTTCTTTCCTCCCAAAATTTTTACAATAAACTTCATCAAGAAAAAGGGCAGACAATTTATTCAACAATAATATCAAAAATTGGTACTGTCTTGTTAAAAGAAAAAAATAATAGCAATAAGGAGAAGAAAAATAAAACAAACAATCAGTGTTAAATTGCTTGAAATAAAAAGAGATAAGCGAGAAGGAAATTTCTCAAAATAAGAGAGAATATTTTCATTTGATAGAGTAAAAGAAAATTAAAATATGGGGAGAGAGAAATAGAGCTGAAACTTTCAACAGTTATTTTGTTGAAAAATGGGACCCAAATCCACATGGCAAACTATGAAAGCAACCTCACACAACTTATGTCTGTCCAATTATTGTGCCTTGTACAAAATAAATTTTTTCACACAGTTACATGGAACCTTCCGGAACTTTGAATTAAAAGGGACAAACAAGTTTTCCAATTAAGTAAGGTCCTTCAAGTTTTAAAAATTAGGTGAAAGGGATAAAAAAAATCAATTTTTTTTAAAAATATTTTCGTTCCAACAACTTTGCGCAGTTGTCAAACAACTTTGATAGTTGTTCGACAATTTTGCGACGTTGTTAAGGTCCTTCAAGTTTTAAAAATTAGGAGAAAGGGATAATTTTTTTTCAATTTTCTTTTAAAAATATTTTTGTTCCAACAACTTTGCGCAGTTGTCAAACAACTTTGATAGTTGTTCGATAACTTTGCGAAGTTGTTCAACAACTATCATAGTTGTTCGATAACTGCGTAAAGTTGTTCGACAACTTTGCGAAGTTGTTCAACAACTGTGCGAAGTTGTTAAGACAACTAATACAATTGTCGAACAACTGTCCCAGATGTTCAAGCGACTTTATTTTTTTAACTTAATAAGATTGTGGGACCCACTTGTCTCCTTATTTTAATTAAAGACTTGGGAGGGTCTATGGACTCATTTTTCTCGAACCTTCCCCCTGAAGGTATATTGAAGTTGAATAAATGGGACCAGTGTTCAAAAGAAAATCCTAGGACCAGCGGAGGAGGAGGCTTAAATAGAAGATACATAGGATATATTCTAGTTTCTTTGTTATTCCCTTTAGTTATCAATTTAATAATGTAGTTGAGACAAAAAGTCCTTGAGCTTTGGTATCCACTGGTGCAAGGAAGACAATCTCAAGAATATTACAGTGGAGATGGACTCATTATTGGTAGCAATTGGTTTATGAAGAAGATTAATCTTCTATGAAACAACACAATTCAGGAATTACCAATTCAAGACAGAGGAAAATTATGCTTGAACAAGTTTCAAGTGTCAACCTATAGAATAAGCCCATCCAAAAAAGATATTTTACATATGATCTTGATATCAATGAGCACGGTGAGGGTAATTATTGTTATTTGCTTTCTGATATAGAGGACTTCTCCTTATGTTTGGTTGTTAAATTCGGGATAACTTATTCCGGGATTAACAAATAGTACCGGGATAAGTTATCTCACCTAAGGGGTCGTATAAATAATCCCACCGTATATTAACTTGGATAAAGTCATAAAATGACAAAATTATCTTTCAAATTCTTTAATTATCATTTTTCATATATATATATATGAAAGAGAGAACGTGGAATTTTAATAGTTTTTACATTAAAGTTTTTTGATAATTTTATCCCTAATTTAAATTTTAATTACTCTACAAATTTTCGTTCATTTTGGTAAATTTGAACAATAATATCGACTTAACTGTTTATACAATCAAATTCAAAATTGATCCAAGGGTTTATTGTCTTTGTATTTTCTAATTATTAATCTTACTTCAAATTTTTATTTTTCCTAACAAATTTATCATGGACAAGTAATTAAAGTATTTTGGCATTTCCTTTCTAACTTAGTACATGCTTGATTATCAAATAAAAAATTATTTTTATATATAGTTAAACATGTTTGAAAATTTAATTTTTTAAAAATACAATTCAACTTTTCAAATATTAGTGATACTAAATAATGTAAGATGAGAGCAATTCTTTTTCACATTTTTTATGATGAATCTTTTTTAAAAAAAAGTGGGAGTATCAATATTTTATAAAATTTAGGACAAAATAAGTAATTTAACATGAAATATTAAGATAAATAAAGCGAAAGGTATTTTTGTAAATAAACTATCTATTCTTAGAAAGGTTGTAATATCTATCATTTTTAGTACCGCAAACCAAACAATCACTAAAAAATAATACCAAGATAACTTATTCTAGGACAACTAATTCCAATATAACTAATCCCAGCATAACTTGTTTCCCAACCAAACGACCCCTTAAAGTATTCTCATTGTTTGTCATATACCACTTCTTTAAGCATTTGCATCCAAAATGTAACGGATTGGGCATGCCCAATACAGATCTCTCTTTTGAGGAGGTTAGGTGAGAAGATTTGGGTAAATAAACATTCTGAAAACTTATTTTGAAAAATAAACATCAATTTCTTTTTGAATTAATTTTCTAGTATTTTGGGAGAGAAAATAAAAAAGGTATGGGGTATGGGTTATAGTGTAAAAAACAAAAAGTTATTGACACCTATTAAGTATTTTTTAAATACTTTTCACACCCCACTTTCTATAAAATACCCAAAAAGAATTTCTCTCTCCTCACTCTCACTCCCAACCCCACCACATTTTCCTTTCCTCTTCCCCCAACTTTCATTTTCGATTTCTATCTTCTCTAAAGCTTTAAGATCTTTTCATCTTCCACTTTAAGTAATTTCTCTTCATCTCCCGAGTAATTTGTTCTTCATATTGATGGAATTTTTTTTTTACTTTTTTTCGACTTTGTTTTGTGGTGATTGAGTTGGTTTTGGAGGAAAAAATTTAATTTTTTTTTTTTTTGAAAAATGAGGGTTGATTTTACTGATTTTTTTTATTTTTAAGTTGGTATTTGTTTGATTGTCGATGGATATTTGATGGATTATGATCCTTGTCGATTGCATGGTGAAATTTTTTTGCAAATTTAATCGGCTAATATGCCAAGAAATTTGAATTTTCTTAAAATTCTTCTTTAATGTAATGGTGTTTTAGATGCATGTTCTTGTGGGGGATGATTTCATTATATGTTTTTGTTGTTCTGTTAATAGACCGTTCGGTTGATTAAGTATTTATTTAGTTTGGATGAAAAAAATTGATTTTTTTTAAATAGAGTTTCATTTTACTGAAAATCTGTGATTTTAAGTTGAAAGTTGTTTGATTGTTGATGGATTATGACTGTTTTTGCCGATTGTATGGTGAAATTATTTTTCAAATTTCGTCGGTTGGTGTGCCAGAAATATGGACAAAGAGGACAAGTTCATTTATGATCCTAGACTTAATAGATTGTAGTTGTCTTCTTCTTAACTGATTTTCATAAAGTACTTGATATTACTTTTTCGACGATCACCGAAATAATGCAACGAATTAGAGTTTTGAAACAAGCTAAGGAGTGTTTCAAATGAGAATCGGAGAAATTGTTATTGTTGAATAAAATTGAAAAGGGGATGAACAAATGAATATGGAGGAGCTCAAAAAGGTCTCTGTCATTTATATAGTAAGGCAACCAAAAAATCACCGATGGAAAAGGTCTAAAGAATGTTTATGTCTTTTATAATCGATTATTAAGGTTTACTATAGACCCTATCATTGTATGGCCCGAAAGAGTTGTAATTTCAAATAAAGCGCAGTTGGAGCTTCTTAAAATTGGCGAAGTAAGATAAGATCGAAGAAATACTAGACTATGCAAATTATTTATTATATACTGACGCAGTTGTTGATTTCTTCACATGATAGATAGATTATCAATTTTTTGAGAAGTCGATTATTCACCAACTCATAGGTCTATGATTAACTATCAGAATATATAGACAAGTTAAAATTATGATAAAAAGGAGAAATTAAATAAATAAAATTAAAGTATGACAATTAACATCTTTCAAACATTGTAAAGCAATTTAGATACATCAATTGTGACACCAAATCACTTTTGAATATGATCAAGTGATATTTAAGGCATGCTATAGTCGTTAATCTATGAGATGAGACTAAAAAATAAAATAAAATAAATAAGTATCATTCAAGCAATGCAAAACAACTAGATATCATCAAATGAGATTAGACGTATCTAATTAGCATAAAGAAGAGTGATGATTGTGACTTGTGGGTGTTCATGGGACAAGTAGTCTTTCTCAATGCAGACGTTTATTCTGAGTAATTGATTGTTACTACCATTGCTCTTTCTTATACTCATTTGATCTAGTGTTCAATTATTTTCTACTCTCATATGATGATATTTAGTCACTTTTCATTACTTGAATAATGTTAATTTATTTTATTTTATTTCTTTTTTTTTAGTCTCGACTTACTTTCCACTAGACTCAATTGATCGATACATGACTGTTAATTTAGCCTAGTATAGATGCATACATTTATCTATAATATATGCACGATATCTTCACAGGTCTAGCATCAATTATCTAATTCTATTGACCAGTAAGACGAGACTAAAAAATGGAGAAATAAAATAAATTAAAATAAATAACATCATTCAAGCAATGAAAAATGACTAAATATCATCATATGAGAGTACAAAATAATTGAACACTCGATTAACTGAGTATAAGAAAGAGTAATTGTAGTAACAATCAATTACTCAGAACAAACGTCTGCATTAAGAAGGACTACTTGTTCTCAAACACTAATTGTCTCATGAACACCCACAAGTCACAATCATTACTCCTCTTTATACATATTAGACACATATAATCTCATTTGATGATATCTAGTTGTTTTGCATTGCTTGGATGGTGCTTATTTATTTTATTTTATTTTATTTCTTCCCTTTTTAGTTTCATCTCACTGATTTATGGCTATAACATGCCTTAAATATCACTAGATCATGTTCAAAATTTATGTGGTATCACAATTAATGTATCTAAATTGCTTTACAGTGTTTGAAAGGTGTTAGTATACTTTAATTTTATTTAATTTAATTTTTCTTTTTTTGTCATTATATTAACTTGTCCATATATTCAACTAGTTGATCATAAATCTACAAGTTGGTGAATAATCGACTTCTCAAAAAATTGATAACCTATCTATCATGTGTAGAAATCAGCAATGACGTTAGTATACAATAAATAATTTACATAGTCTAGTATTTTTCAATCTTTTCTTACTTAGAATTATATAAACATTCTTGTCCTTGAATGTTTGTCCTACACAAAGATCAGTGTCATCCGAGAAAGAGTGGCTTGCTTGTGGTTCGGACTGCCCCTCCTCACCCCGTTCATACTCCTCTTCTTCAAATTCTTCAGAATTATCCCATTCATGACCACCCATGCACTCGTATTCCATTGACCTATCAGCCACTATCGTGGATAGGGGTAGGGCTGATGTGGAAGCTTCTTTTTGGGACTTTTCAACAATTTTAACTCGCAATATTGGCCTGAAATTATCGAAATCAACGCAAAGCATGTATAATTCCATATGTCTATTATTCTTTATGAACGTTGGATAGATTTTCCCCTCTCGTTCATCAAGTAACTAATGACCATATCGCTTGGATCACAACTTAATTCTTTGCTCTCCATTATGCTTTTAACCATATCGTCGTATGAACCATTGTCACGAAGAGCAATGGACACTGTCTTCTTAGACGTGGTTTTTCAAATCCAACATTTAGGAGTCTCCTCCCATTCACCAAAAAATTCACCACCAACAACCATGTATTCTATAATAGATATAATATACCTCGATGATAGTAATTAATAGACACAAACAGTGGTTTATGATCCTAGACTTAACAGACTGTAGTCGTCTTCTTCTTACCTACTATCTGTATAATATGTGATTTTGCCTTTTCCGATGACCACCGGGATAATGCAATAGGGTGGAGCTTAGAAACAAGCTAAGGAATGTTGGAATGTTGCTATTGAGCCTAGAATCGATTTCAAAATATGAGACTGATTTTCAAGATTTTTGAATGAAAATGAATAAAAATGTGGGGATAAAAATATGAGAAAATGACTTAAAATAATGGAGGTAATGTCACTTTCCGATGGATACCGGAAAAATCGACGAAAAATGATCGAAAAGTGGCCAAAAAATCAGTAAATAGTGGTTGGTAGTGGAGCTTGGTTGAGAAATTTGAGCTTTTTATTTTTAAAAAAATTAAATATCTAATATTTATATTTTTTGACATGGACTAAGTGTAGTTTCAAAAAAAATAGGGGTTGAAATGGAGGTAGGACTAAAGTGCACGTTTTTAAACTTGTGTGCTAGGGTTGATACTTTTTAGTGGACCCGTTAGGATGTCTATTTTCTCAATTTTTTTTAAGACGGATCTATTTGTCAAAATAAATTGTCAAAGTGTCCTTTTATCAAATTTTCTCGGTTAGGAAGCTTAGGTTCTATTCCTCCCTCCTTTATGTTTTTAGCTTTACTCTCCTAATTTATATGATAGAGGTCTACGTCAAACCCTCTCCAGTATAAGGTAGCTTAATTAAAAAGACTAGAGAATTAGTTTCAAAGCTTGTTTTTCATATGATTGTAATCATGTGTGTTGAATATAATGGAATTCAACTTATATGCACTGCCACTATAAAGAGTTCTTATAATTTCAACGGAATGGGGCCTAAAATGTTCTTCAATTATGTGAAATGGTGCAAAAATGTCCCTCGTCTACCTATTGGGCCTAAAATGTACTTCTTGTCTACCTATTGGGTCTAAAATATCTTTTCCGTCTACCTATTGAGGCTATTTTGCCCTTTTTTTAAAGAAAAAATTATATAACACCACAACTTATCTTTATTAAACTACATCAAATCCCTATCATTTTTATTAATGTTAACCAAATAAATAGTGTAAAATATCAAATTTTCGTCATTCTAAATTGATCTGATAAATATAAAGAAAAACAACATAAATAGCCATTTTGAAAAAATTATTACATATACATAGTTGTATTAGTTGGTTGTCAGATATAACATATAAAATATTTGCTTTTATTATAGATTCTAATATATAGAAAAATAATTATATATTAAATTCCCATATTTCTCATTTATTGCCTATTTTTATGAAAGTCTTTGCTCATTTATTTTTTATATACTACATCAAAATTTTATGTTTTTCATTTTTATTGCCTGTTTTCACGATACCTTCATAAAAATATATGGTATATTTATATCATAAAATTCACTGTATATTTCTATATTATACAAATTATATTTATATCATAAAAATACATGGTATATCTATACCATACAAATTATATTTATACCATATAAATTATATTTATACCATAAATATAAATGGTATATTTTAGATATAAAATTTTTATACAATGTAATATTGAAAATATATATTTATATTTAATAAATAATTTTTTAATAAGAAAAGTACTTCCGACATAATGAGATATATCATGAATATTTATCCCATAAATTATATAAAAATATAATAATAATCTGACTTTGACATAAATTATATTTATACAATAAAAATACATGGTATATCTGTACTTCCAACATAATGATTTTTATTCCATAAATATTTATCCATAAAAAATTATGATTAATCCATTACATTAGAATTAAAAATACGCGATAATGAAATAATACTAGATGATTAACATACATGAAAACAAAACGAAACATACACGAGCAAATAATGGAATACTTAATTTATTTAAAAATATTTGAATTTTGAATATAAGATAGAGAATGATTTGAAAATAAGGATTATCTTTTCCATTTTTTATTTGAATATTGAAAATATATCTCTTAAATTAAGGTGAATTGATAATTAATTATAACATTAAATTAGAAATTATAATTATCTTTTCTGATTTTTTTAAATGGTTGTATATGTAAAAAAAACCTTTTATTTTTGTAATATTGAAAAAATACTATTATTTATGTATTTGAGTTTTAAGGATGGTCTTTTCATGTAATTTGCCTAAATAAAAAAGGCAAAATAGGTCCAATAGGTAGATGGGGAGGTCATTTTAGGCCCAATAGGTAGATGAGGGCGTTTTTGTGTCATTTTACATAGTTAAAGGACATTTTAGGCCCTTTTCCGTAATTTCAATATAGTTTAACATATTCACTCATTGTAGAAGGTAATTTTTCTTTATCTCAAAGTTATATATCCCCTTTCTTTATTGATAATATATGTTATTCTCTGTTGAAGAAAATTCACAGTCGGTGTACAAAAATTAAACTCATGTATAGTTATAAGAGATTCAAGTAATGAAACATTACCTGGATGCGTTTTGTTGCTGGTGAGTAAACATGAATTTCATTAACATACTCCGCAGGATACTGTTCAGCATGCAAACAAACTCCTATTCCTCGAGGCCATGCTCTAGTATATTTTGTGAGAATTTTATTTCGTCGTGTTTTCACAATGGACTGGAGGAAATACATATGAGGCGCTTCACAAGGATCCCAAGAAAAATTTCTAGTATCAAACAAATAATGTGGTGGAAACGTAATGTTACCCCATGGTTTGAATGTTTCAATAGGATTTTTAATCAAACTTCTAGGCATGATGTTCTCGTATATATGAGCCGAGTATCCCCAAGAAACTGAAAATGTCCAATTGTTGGCTCTTTTGAAGCAGATGGTTTGCTGTAACATGCGGGATTGATCAAATTTTGCAGCATTTTGGAGGTGATATGCAGATTGTGCACGGTCCATAGAGGGAAAAATTGGTTCAACTGTGTCAAAATGGTGAAGGGACATTAGTAAAGATTTTGGATGGGATGATAGAAATCCTGTCAGATCACCTCGTAGATCAATCTGTTGTAAAGAAGAAACAAAAAATTAATAAATGTAAATAATTGATAAAACATTTTTTTTCACACTCAATGTATGCTAGTAATTAAAAGATGTGTATAACTTTATGGGTAGTTTTCATTTCTCTGACCTTTAAAATGGCGGAGACACCTTCAATCAATTGGTGTCCTTTGACATTGCTACAACGGAAATTTTAATATAGGAAAATCTCTAAAATTCAGAAAAGTATAGATCTATTTTTATCTATTGAGTAGACAAGTCTTAATTTTGACATTTTTGTTCGACTTTTGAGGATCTAGAGGAAGGAGAGAAATCACTCTCCGATGATGTTTGAGAGAAAACTTATACCTGATGCATACCCTGAAGAGGAGAAAGATTGACTCCAATATCAGCTGTGCAACTCATTGTAGTTTTATCAGCAGATTTGTAGTGAGCATATCTCTTTAAGCAAGACATCACATTTTCCGCAAATGCTTTAGCCAATGGATAACTCAGTATGATTCCAGCTCCACCAAAAGCTTGATGAAATGAGAAAAAAGAATTCGCAATTATAAATTCCGAGTGTCCTCCAAAGTAATAGTATTTCGTATGATCATATTGCCCAAGAATATCAACCATATTATCCACGAAAAATATTGAATCATCGTCCCCCATAATTACCCATCTTACCCCTTCATGTGCCTCTCTAACAACCTCCATAATACCATGAACCATTCTTAAAACTCGTGGATCAACATGATTAGTTTCATTAACAAGTTTCGGGACATCATCAGATAATCTATAAGGCGGTGAATTTAAGGACCATGGGAGAAGATCTTCACCTTGAGGAGGAACATCTAGTAAAAGAAGTCCTATTGTAACATTTGGTCTCCACCAAGATTCAATATAAGGTTTTCTATGGTGCCATGCTTCTTCTGATCCCAAAAGTCCAAAAACAAGGTGACTAATGTTAGTGTCACTAATACTGATTTGTGCAACAGTTGATGATGCATTTGATTGAGAATTATCAGGAAGAGAGGCTGTGAATTTTGAAGAAGAGATAAGATCGGAAGATGGACATCCATTGAGAAAGACAATGGTGGCCACGTATAGGACTACCCCACAAATTAGCACTGTTTTGCAAAACCAAATCACAATAGGTGATTCAAATGTAGACATGTTAAGAGAGATTGGGTGGAAGAGAACTACATAATGAAGTTAACCAAACTTTGGTATCTTACTATTTTATTTTCAGGTAACTTAGTTACAGAAACATGTTGCAATCTTCAACAACAAATCCAACTTTTAGTTTCTATTATAGTCTATAGACCTAAAAAATAGAATGAAGATCCTAATTCCGTGTGAGCTCCGTTGTGACACTGAGATCTCTGCATAGGCATATTATTTATCCTGCACAGTTTGACGATTCTTCTGTTAACCAAATCAATTAGTGGAATGCAATAAAATTAAAAGTTAAATTACTCGCTCTGTCCTACCACACTTGTGCACAATACTAAAAATAAATGTCTAATAATATTTATCTATAATCTATATCTATATAATAATACTAGTATAAGTATCCGCGTGGAATATTTCTTTATAAAAGTATCGTTAAAATATTCTTATTCATTTGAAATAATTAAATTATTTTTTTTTTAAATAATTATTGTATCATTACATATTTTAAAATTGATTATGAAATATTAACTATAATTTTTAATAGTAAAATTATAATTAATTGTTAATATATAACCGTAGTCGCGGCTATTTTAGATATTTTGATATGAGAAAGAATGAAATTAATATTTTTTTCATATTTTGTTGCTGGTTTTCAAAAATAATAGGTATAAAATATTAAATAACTTTTTGTTTTGTAGTTGGACTTTTATATTTATACTTTTGACCAATATGTGATTACATTTTTTATCTTTCGTTTCAAACTTAAATTTTTTAATCTAACAATTCAAAATCAACAATTAATTGCACTAAAAAAAAACTCGATTGTATCAAATTTCAAAATTTTTTATTCCAAATTTTAACTTTTACCACCCTCGATTGAAAAGTTATTCACATACAATTTATAAGATTGCTCGTTAATAAAAAATAAATATTATTTTCTACGGCATCTCCTACCCCCCCCCCCCCCCCACATCCCTATTTTTTTTTGAAGAAAAATAATTTTACCCTATCTGGCCACCCCCACTACTCCACCTACCCTTCACCCCCTACACCCCTCACCTGGCCCACCCCCACCCAATCGACCCACCTTGATCCCCTGCCCCCCTCCCCCTCCCCCAACCATAATATTAAACACTCTATAACTATCCATGCTTATTATTTTGTTTATATATTCAAATGCTTTAAGAAAAATATTTTTTGCTTGCATATAGAACACAAAAAAATAAGTAAGTAACAATTTATTCTTTAAAAAAAATTCAAAAAAAAATTCACACCAAACACTCATATAGTAAACTATTTTATCCTATCAAGAAAAATCATTCAATTAATCAACAAAAAACTTTAAGAAACAAAAGGTAAATAAAAAAACTCAACTGGTAAACAAATTATTATATTCATGATTAAAAAATTCTTTCGCTTATTGACACACATTTTTGTGTTCCTTTATCCACATTTTATTCCTTCTTAATTGATTTGTCGATATCAACAGGTTAATTGAATAATTTACCATAATATGAGTAATAAGTTAATATATCTAATCATAAAGAAACAAAAATAATAATAGATCAAAATGACAATATCTTGCAATTTGATACAACTAAATAGAATCACAAAAATTCAAAAGTTGATAGAGTTTCTCTTTCATCTCATTTTGTGGATTTTATTTAGAGTTTATTCCAATATTTCTCTCTGTGAATTATGTGATGAATATATCATTATGTTGGATTCGGCTCCTCTCCATTTTCCCTCTCTCTAATTTTTTTAAGTTATTGAAGACACATGTCATAATTTAAAATTAATGATTGAAATAACTAGTTAAATCAAAATTCTAACCATAGTTATCTACTTTCATATATTTAGTTATATTTGTTCCTTAAATATCCATTATATTTTTTACTCAATATTTTTTTAAAAAAAATTACTACCACAAATATATATTAAAAACTTTTCCTAAATATTTTTTTTCAAAATTCATCATATAGTTAAAATTTTAATTTTTCTAATTGAGAATTCAAAAGAGCTACAAAAAGAAAAGTAATGAATTTATTTGGCACAATCTTTATATTTGATTTGGCACACGTATAATGAATTTATTTGACACACAAAGATAATAAAATTAGAAAATTTCAGGCCATAATCTTTATTTCTTTTATTTGAAAAACATTACTTAAGAAAAATGACAAACATTAGCAAAAATAAAAAAAAAAAGTAAAAACCCAGCAGAAAATTATTAAAGGATAGAAAAAATAGTTTAATATATTTGAAAAAATATAATGAATTGTTAAAAATATTTAAGCAACAAATATATGGTAGTAAATAAGCATGGTTAGAATTTTGATTTAACTAATTAAATCTCAATCATTAATTTTAAACTATGACATGTGTTTTCTTTCCAATCAAGAACTTGAAAAAATTGGAGAGAAGAAAAATGGAGAGGAGCCCAGTCCCATTATGTTACCCAATGAGTTTCATTTACATTATTTTTTTTTTGGGTCAAGTAAAAGTTCATTGAAAAGCTATAGTTGAATTTTTATAGAAATTGATCAACTATCGTCTAACAACTGTTTAGAAGCTCTTATTCTTTTATGATTCACTTTGAAATGTTATTGCTTCCTTTATTGAACAATAATAATCATCAGAAGCTCAATTGTTACATTAGCAATACATCCTAGTTTAAGATTTTTAATTGTTGCTTTCATATTTCATTGTTTTCTCTCACAAGACATTTTATGAAAATAGTGATGATTTTAACATTATTAATTTTTATTATATGTGAAATTTTTGAACAAACTCACAACAGATGATTCAAAAACAACAAAAAAACTTGCGAGAATTGATTTAAATTTCGTTGAAATGCATCGTTATTCTAATTGAAAAAACATCATACAAATAATAAATGAAATTAAACAAATTAACGTATTAATATATGAGAAATAAAAAGTGACATAATGTAGGAAAAAATAATATTCTTTCATATCTTAAAATATAAGAACATGCAAATCCATAAAAATCCAACTATCAGAAATCCATAAAAATTCAACTATCTTTACTTTCATAATATTTAATATGACCAATTCAGATGAATTTATCGTTACTTTTGAAAAAGTAAAGTCATTAAACAACAACAAAAGATTAATCTTTAGAGCAAAGGGAAACAATGCTCTACAACTCCATAGTTAAGATGGAACAAAATCAACTTCTATTGACTTGAGGTAACTTCATATTTAGTTCTGTTTTTCTCTATTAACCTCAGTTAATAATCTGAAGTATTCCAAAAAAAATATAAAATAATTGCTAAAGATGATAATTCATATTGTTTTAATCTTTATATAGTAGAACAATATTATTATTATTATTATTATAGGAGATCAATTTATATTAAACACGTCATGTCTACACATCACGTCTCCTACTTGTATTATCAAACCTCATTTATTGATCATCTTAATATCGGTAAATAAAATTAAAGCTTCCATATTAGTTAACATAACTCGTCTTGAAAATAATAAAAAAAAAAACATAACTTTAATAAAATACCATGCACATAATTACTTCAAATTCACGACCAAACAAACGAAGCGTCTTACTAATACGCAAAAAGCTTCCTGCACTTTTAATAAATAGTCAATCATGACAATTTTTGTTTTGATGGATAAGGCCAAGACCGTCTTTTTTTCTCAAGTTTATCTCTCCCCTCTTCCCCTACCTTACTTGAATTCAAATGTGGATATTGTATGAAAATTATTAGCTTATAATATGATCATTACTCATCTGCATTGTAGTATGATCATCATTCACCTGCATATAAAAAATGAAGATATTAAAAAAGAGTTTCTACCATGAAAAAAGATGAATATGAAAAACACAATTAACAAATCCACCAATAAAGTTAATGATTAATAACAAAAGAGAGAGAGGGGGAAACTTAACATTGAATAATATTGTAGGAGTATATATAAGTGACCGTATATATAAGAGAGGTTTATAAGAAGTTAGAATTTCATTCCAACTCAAATTTCATTCAAAATACAAATTCAAATAGAAATATGATTTTTTTCTGATATATTTAAATTGAGAGGAATTTTTAAAATCTTAGAAACTAATCCAAATATTTATTATAGGTAACAATAACGCAATAAAAAAGGAGCAGGTTATTGTTGTCCTTATCTCTAATTTTTGCTATTATTTTTTCAAAACACTACGTTCTTATGGGTTAAATTTAGATCACTTTCAATTAAAATAAGGGGATCGTTCAAAAATAGCAGCATTTTGCTATAAAACCCA
This sequence comes from Capsicum pubescens, assembly GCA_030864215.1. Lineage (NCBI taxonomy): Eukaryota > Viridiplantae > Streptophyta > Magnoliopsida > Solanales > Solanaceae > Capsicum > Capsicum pubescens. The sequence continues at coordinate 172,280,267 of CM061548.1, read as the reverse complement.
CCTTCCATAGCCATATTTTACATAATTACCATTTATAGCCGTTGTATTCGATTTTATGCCCATTGTATTCGGTTTTACAGATTGTATGTATTCATATAAAATATGAATACAGTCCTTATTTAGTCGTGCCAAAAATGGAATTCAATATTTTTAAAAAGAAAAAAATCTCAATCACGCTTATCTCGTTGAACTGAATATTTTCTTGCCTAACACTACCATTATCTTTTTTATTTTTTGTGTTTTTCCTGTTTTTTCTTCTTCTTTTTTCTATTTTTCCTACTTTTATTTTTTTCGTTTCTTTCTTTTTATTTTTTTTCCTTTTTTCTCTCTTTAATCTCTAACTTCTATTTCTCTTTCTTCTTTTCTTTTCTTCTTTGATTTTTTTTATTTTCTTTTTTTGTACTTATTTTCTTTATTATTTTTTTATTCTATTTTATATTTTTTATAGTTTCAAAAAATATGACTAGTCGAGCACAAGTCATGGATGATAACGTAAAAATCACAATTGTTTATCATATTTGTAGTCACACCGCCATTTATATTTTTGTATTTATTGATACAACTGTATTTGTATTTGTGTTTTAAAGTTCGCACTTGTATTTATATTTTATAGTTCACATTTGTATTTGTATTTAATAGTTCGCACTTATTTGTATTTGTTAGTTTGCGCCATCATTTATATTTTATATAATTCACACTTGTATTTTAAAGATCTATTTTGGATTTGTATTTTATAATTGATTGCATATTTTATTATATTGAATTATATTTATATTATGGTTTTATTGTGTTTGTATGGTCAGATTATATTTGGATTATACTTGTATTTGTATTCTATTTTCTTCATTACCTTTTTATTTTTAAGAAATTATTTTGTATTTGTAAGTTGATTGCATATTGTATTTAGTCGTGACTATGTACAATTTATCATTTGTATTTGTATACAAACAAGTAAGTGCATTAATTGTATTTTCGTGATTCTAAAATATATAAATATGTAATGTATCATTTGATACAAATGTACCGTTTTGTATTTGTATATCAAAATTATCATTCATATTTGTAAATAAACAAATATCACTTAATACAAATACAATGACAAACAAATAAAATAAATGATTTTACAAATACAAATATAATATGTATTTGTATATATTGTAGTTGTATAAAAATTTGAGTTGTATTTATTTGTATAAATAAATACAACTAGTATCAATAAATACAAACAAGTATTCGTTGAAAGAAAATCAATCGTTCCTTTTCAATAATTAAAAAATACAAATGATAGTTCACACTTGTATTTATATGTTATAGTTCACATTTGTATTTGTATTTTATAGCTCACACTTCTATTTATATGTTATAGTTCGCATTTGAATTTATATTTTATAGTTCGCACTTGTATTTGTATGTTATAGTTCACATTTGTATTTGTATTTTATAGTTCGCACTTGTATTTGTGTTTGTTAGTTCGCACAAATGAAAACAAGGAGCGAAATTGAAAAGAAAAAAAGAAGGAGAAAAATGAGAGAAAAAGAAGGAGAAAAAATACAAAAAAAAAAAAGAAGAAGAAAAAAAGGAGAAAAATGAAAAGGGAAAAAAGAAAAAGAAAAAAATGAATAAAAAGTAAAAATAAAAAAGTGAAAAAAGAAAAAATAAAGAGAATGCAACAAAAAAAGGAAAAACTGAAGAAAAAAAAAACTGAAAAATGAAAAAGAAGAAGATAATAATAGAAAATAGAAAAAGAGAGAAAATACATGAGAAAGACTATGAATTGTAATTAAGAATAATTAATAGGCAAGAGGGGACTATGAATTGTAATTAATTGAAAATTAAGCTTTAAGTGGTAATAAAAGCCCAATAATGACTAATCCGGATAATTTTCCATTAAAAGTAATTGCATGTTTAGTAAATAAGAACATGGACTATATCTCTGTTTAGATTTAGATATTATAGGATCTTATAAATAATAATAAAATTGGATTTAAAAAGATTTAATTGAATTTTAAAATTTGCCTGTTTATTACAAACTCATATATCAATTCAAAAGTTTTCGTAAGTGCAGTATAAATATTTAATAATTGATCATAGGTATAAATTGTTATTAGTAGTAAATAGTTAGAGTTTATTTAGGAATTTTCAATATATTAATTAAAAAAAGATTAGTTTGTTATTCTTTTTGTCCTTACTTTTTTTAAATGTGATTTACATTTACCTAATAATTTATATATTTGAATTGAGATAATAATTTGAAACAAATGAGATCATCATCATCATCATAGTTATTATTATTATTATTATTATTATTATTATTATTATTATTATTATTATTATTATTGTTATTATTGTTATTATTATTATTATTATTGTTATTATTATTATTATTATTATTATTATTATTATTATTATTATTATTACTATTATTATTATTATTATTATTACTATGTTTTTTCTTTCTATCGAATGTATTAAAATATAATATATTATCCACTAAAACTTTTATTTAGCTTTCATTCATTCATTATTTAACATAAAATAAGACTAAAACATTCTTTTTAATTGTTGCTATATTTAATTAACATAAAATAAGATCAAAACTTACTTTTTAATTGCTGCCTAACCATAATTACATAAAGTAAGAGACCTTTTTAGTATTATTATTTAATTTAAATATTTAATATTCTTTAATTTAAATTTTTTATTACAACACTTAAGTTTTGTCCTAAAAGTTACCACGTGGCGTTTTAAAATCTTGCCACTTGGCTTCTTCTCGTTGCTTCGTCCTCTGCTTTATAATATATATAGATAATATAATAATACACTAAAAGTGTGAAGATCTTTAAAAATGTGATTTGAATTTTTGTCCTTCATTAAAAGACTCCTTTAGACAAAACTATTTTTTTACTATTTTCTTCAATTTATTATTTAATTATTTTTATCATATTAACTAGACTCCTAAAATGTATGAGACTACTAAAATATTTGGAAGGAGAATCAATTAATATTTTTCTTTGTACTGATCAATTAGAAAAATACTCCTAAAATAGGATAGAAAAATACTCTTAAAATAAGACTCTATTAAGGAAATACTTATATAAATATTGAGATGTACGTTAAACTAGAGAAGAAACTAATTTACTTATTGGAAAAATATGATTGAGGTTCATCTAACTTGATTCAGTTGCATGTCTAGATTGATAGATGCTTAATTTTCTAACCCTCAACTTCTTCACTATTTTTGTCAACATAATAGAATTCAACATGTGTGTATATATATATATATCTTCTTTGTTTTCATTTAAATCATTCTTTAGTGTCAAAATTTTCGCTCAGACAAGAATTATTTTCATCAAAATTGAAGCTTTGTGATCACTATTGTATTATTTTGTTGTAGTTTACAGGTGGTAGATGAATGTCGGTCGGCTTTAAGAATTTTTTTTAGGTAAAGGTTAGGTTTAATTGTATTATTTTTATATCTCTATTTTGAGAATTTTTTTGGTGTAAAGGTAAAGTTTAGTTGCATTATTTTGATAGCTCTATTGTCGTATTATTTTGTTATAGTTTACAGGTGGTAGATGAGTGTCGGATGACTTTGAGAAATTTTTTCTATAAAAGTTAGATTTAATTATATTGTTTTGATGTCTCTATCATCGTATTATTTTGTTGTAGTTTACAGGTGGTAGATGAATGTCGATCGGTTTTGAGAATTTTTTTTGGTAAAGGTTAGGTTTAATTAAATAAATTCTCTAAAAGATGTTGAATTTAACTATTGTATTCATCTTTATTATTTAAACAAATATTTTATTTAGTGTAATATTTAAACTAAATAACGTGAGGTACACGCGCAAAGCGCGTACACCTAAACTAGTCAGATTTGAAAAACCAATGAATAATATATCCCTTTTACCCATTTTATCCTTACTATTAAATACTCACTCCGTTTGAAAAAGAATGACATATTTTTCTTTTTAATCTGTTTAAAAAAGAATGACCCTTTTTTTTTTATAATACATTAATTTCAACTTTTCACGTGACATATTTAAGACTACAAGATTAAAGGATATTTTGATACATTTGACATAACTTTATTTTAGGTCCATAAATTCAAAAGTCTTATTATTTTCTTACATTACGTGTCAAGTCAAACTAGGTCATTCTTTGTGAAAAAAAGGGGGTGCTATTTATCACTCAATGCATTTCTCAAGACATTTAGATTATGTGGGAATACACTGGGTATGTTGTTGTTGTTGTAAAGGATAATATAGTAAAATTAACCTTATTATTTATGGTTTCTTAATCTGTGTGCCATATCAATAGTAGACAAGTATTGTTGGACCGAGGGAGCACTAAAATATACTATCTATGTCCCAATTTATGTGACCCGCTTTCCTTTTTAGTCAATCACATATTTCTATATGTTTAAAAAAGAATGACCTACTTTCCTTTTTAGTTCGTTTAAAAAGGATTAAAAAGGAATGACCTCTTTCCTTTTTTGGCAATACTTTAATTTTAACTTTTCACATGACATGTTTAGGACCACAAAATTAAAGGGCATTTTGGTGCATTTGATACAACTTTAATTTAAGGCCACAAATTCAAAAGTCTTCTTTATTTTCTTAAACTTTGTGTCAAGTCAAAGTAGGCCATTCTTTTTGAAACCGAGGGAGTAATAATTTAACTATAAAATATTCATTTAATTCTTAATTAAATAATTTATAGTCACACAATATCCATGACTTATTTTAAACCACCAGTTTCAAAAGTCTTTTTTTAAACTCCGTACCTAATAAAACTATCTCATATGAATTGAGTCGGAGGGAGGGTATGTATATAGACACGCTTTTCCTTCTTCACGAAATGAAATGTTAACTTTCTTGTTATTGTTATTGAGAGAAATTTGAAGCAAAAACTATAGATTGTGTACCTTGAATATGCAGTTAAAGTTGTTAATTTTGCTACCAAAAAAAATCACCCCAAATCGACTTCGTCTCTCTTGGAAATGGAGCTCTATACTTTCAAAACTAAGAGTCCTTTTATCATTGTGTGTTGATTTTGGAGAAAGAAGAAATCTTTTAATTTTTCCTTTTTGTTTCTCTCTGTCCAATTTCTATATGAGAAAAAGAGAAGTTGCTATTTTAAAAAGCAGTAATTTTGAATTTGCAGTTTTTCAGTTTATATAAAACTGTTCCATTATTTTTCAAAATAACAATAACTTCCCATTTGAAGTTATTCTTATCTGATCATCCAATAAAACTTATCGAATAGGGTCTACATAGGTGACCCACGACTCAAATATCCAACATCCCCGCTTCACACATGATGGACTAGACCCAATCTAGCACTATAGAAGTAAAACACGCAATTCATACTGACAAATAGTTCGTGCGACCTGTAAGAATTAACAGCTACAATATTTTGTAACCCTTTGAGCTTGTTTGGAATCTCAACATAGGAGTCCAATCACATGTAGAAAAGATCCACTATTAATATGAGGATATTTTTACTAGCAATATCCCAGATATTATTCACTACTCTAGTAGTTACTTATCCAATCTCATATCCTCTTAAAGAGGTGAACTCGAGTTCATTCTTAACTTCATATCTCAATTACACTTGCCACTTATATGGTCAGTATAATAGCTAACTTGTGTATATAAGTTAAATTATTCATTTTAATCTTCTTTCCTTTCTACTCGAATCGATCTGTTCCAAATCAACTACTTTTCTAGACATGCAATGCATTGTCTAATTACTCATGGCTATTAATAACATACTAAAGTAGCAACACAGATCAAAACTTCAAGAAGTAGTCAAAGGTTAAAGCGTATTTCAATGAAAAATTAATATAACTTTTAGGATCTCACACAATGAATAATTAGGGAACCATTATTCCATTAAACCATTGGTCACTAAGCATACGTGGTATGAAACACGTGTTATGATGTTTTCACATTATGTTGATGCATGTGTTTCATTTCTTTAGTCATTCAACATCGAACAGATATTGGTCTAGACATATCTAGATGTCTAATATGAGTTTCTTTCTTTAATAATCTCCAAATACATCTTCTTAGAGAAACTAATATTTGGCTTTACTATAAAAGTTATAATATGATGGTGAAACTCATTTCTTTACGTTCCACGACGTAAGAGACAATTGTTCGTGTGAGAGAGCCAATTTGCGACTTGTTTGACACACTTTATAAATAAAACACGTTATCACATGCATATGAAATATGAACATAAATTCAAGAGTCTTACATTGAAAAGAAAATTATAACAATTAAGTTATTTTATAATATAGAAATATAATCATATCCTACGTGAACCTTGAGCCATAACATGTTTCTCAAAAAAGTATCTAGATATCACCTTCATAAAGTGATCAACTATTATTTCTCGTATAGGAATATACTGGAAATTTATTTTCCACGTGTTACTATGTCTTTCACAAAGTTATACTTAATGTCAATCTGTTTGATTTTGTTGTGATACTTAGGATCCTTCGTATATATAGTTGCTTGACTGTCACAATACAAAATCATGAAACCCTTAGAATTCTTTACAATATTAAATTGCTCAAAGAATCTCTTTAACCAAACAACTTCTTGTACTGCAGATACATAAGCCACAAATTCAGATTCCAAGATTGAAAGGACTGTGCAAATTTATTTCTTACTTTTTCATGAAATAGCACCACCATTTAGTAAGAAAGAATAATCAGAAGTTGATTTTCTATCATACAGGTCACTAACCCAATCATCATTGATATAACCTCTTATCAATAAATCAGATCCACTATAGCATAGTGAATAATCTGTATTTCCCTTCAGGTATCAAAAAAATTCTCCTTACTAATTTTTGATGATCTCATTCAGAATTGGATTGATACCTGCTAACCAGACCTATGACATAACAAATGTCTGGGTGAGTACACATCATAATATACAAGCTCCCAACAATACTGAAATATAGCACTCGAGACATGTCTTCCTTTTTTCTCTAGTCTTTGGATAAATTTCAAGGCTTAAAGTTTCACCTCTTTCTAAAGGAATATCCATGAGTTTGCAACTACTCATTTGAAAATATTTTAAAATTTTATTTATATATTGTCATGAACCAAATCAGGGCCTAGTCATGATGGGTATCTCAAGTCCACCGTGAGTCGAAGACCACACCTTTAGCCTAAAATCCAGAACACAAATAAAGAATACAGCGAAACCCAACCAAATAGTAAAAAGAAGGATAGAAAATCAAATGTAAACTCTATGAATCAAAACCAACATCCAACCTACGATTGTCCACAAAAGCCTCCAAAACCATAAATGCCAAGTAGGTTGGAACAAGACCCCAACCATGACCAAAGGAATAAAAAATGAAATACTAAGAAGTAAAGAAAATAGATAAAATGATCGGGCGTTCCAAAAGATGGAGGCTCAACACTTCATAGCAACTCAACAGATGTATTGAACTACCTAATGCTATACAGGAGCAACAGAACACCCTTCAGACCCTACATCATGAAATGATGTAACATCCAGGGATGGTCATCGGGATAAGTACTGACATGTAACTTAGGAAAAGTGAAAAAATAATGACCATGCCATAAACCAATCAAAACCATATACACAACAATTATAGATACATCTATAGGATTTCGGCATATGGACAAGGATCACGAACATACGAGTTTACAGATTTAACCTGAACTATGTAGCTTGCTCCATCCTAAAGGCACCTATGGGCTATATGGATTCAGCTCCCCCGGCTGAAAGGGCCTCAGTACGTGTTAGCCACGTGAATCGAGGAATCTGAAGAAAAGGCTAAAGACACCAAGGCTCTAAATATCCCAAAATATAAGGTGTGAACCATGCACATAGTCATATAGACCCTCACGCCAGCAAACATCGTTTCCAGTCTCTATTTCCCTAGGACTACACCTTCATAGTATGCTACACAATTTCCTTTAAGCCTAAATTCAAAACAGTTTGCACGTAATCCCAACCATTAACCCATGAGTCTTGTATTAAGACATTTACCACTTGATATCATCATACTAATTATGCTTGCAATCTTATACAATCATGCCGAATCAATCCATGTATCCGTTTGACCCAAGTTCTATTTTAAAATCCAAACCACGGCCACCAAGGGCCTTCAAATCTTTTTCAACCAATTATCCACTAATGCAGTGCAATGGGTTCATAAATAAGTTGAATTATACAACTATCCATGTTCAAAAACCAAATTCACAAAGTGGGTTGAGGTTAATGTCATTACCAAGACAAAAAGTTATCAATTTGGAGAAACCCATGTTCCCGATTCTAATTCCCATAACGATGCATCCATTCAGTCCAAAAATCATAAATTTAAAGCATAAATCATCAATTTAAAACATGAAAAAAGTAATTCAAGTAATACCAATCAAAACCACTCAACTCAATTTCAAACTCATCAAGTTAAACCACATGGATAATGAGTAAGTAAATTCCACAATGTAAAATTAAAGTCAGGGAATGAGATACATGCCTGAAATACACAAGAAATTGATGAAAATTCAAAGTTCAGAGCTTAGATGGTGAATCCTCTATAAAAAAAACCTTGAATGTTCTTGGGTGTTAAGTTTGAGAGGGAAAGAAAATAATTTAATCTTTAAAAACTGAAGGAAATGGGGTTATATTATGTTTAAAGGTCGTACAAGGGGTAAAAAGACCAAAAGCCTCTCATCCCAAGTGAAAAAATAAAAACTGGGTGTTTTTAACACAGCAGCGTGGCACGCCAATATCGCGAAGGCTAGCCTCCGTGCCACGCTGCTATCGCAGAGGTTATCCTTCGTGACACGCCAATATCGTGGACCCTTGCCTTGGGTCTCAAAGTGACCCCGAACCCCTTTCAAAAATTTCAAACCTTTCCTAAAATACCTTTTTAACATCCTTAATCATAGTTCAAGTTAAAAATTAACATTACGCATACGGAAGATTCAAGAATAAAATTATTGAAATTTTGAGGGCTCTTACATTATCCCCCCCTTCGATCTTTCATCCTCGAATGAAGAGTTAGGTTATTTTTAGCAAGACATTAGCAAGAATACACCAGAATCAACTGACAAGTTTCAAAATGCGACAAGAGAAAAACAAAAACCATACTTCAAGCTTTAGTCCAACACGTGGAACATGAATGGGTATTTGACCTTCATATCTTCCTCAACTTCCTATATGGCTTCTTCCACCTTTTGATTTCTCCAAAGGACCTTCACCGAAGCTACATCCTTTGTCCTCAATCTATGAACTTACCTATCCTTTAATATTTTAACTAGGACTTCCTCATAAGACAAAGAATCCCCAACATCCTCAACCGGCACTATCAAGGATGGATCACCTTCACACTTTTTGAGCATAGACACATGAAAAACAGGATGAATAGAAGCAAAACTCGTAGGCAATTCCAATTCATAAGCAACATTACCAACTCTCCTTGTAATCTGGTATAGACCAATGTAACGGGGACTGATCTTTCCCTTATTCCCAAACCTTATGACTCTTTTCATAGGATACCCCTTCAAGAACACCCAATCACTAACTTTAATCTCCAACTCTCTTCGCCTAACATCCGCAAAAGAATTTTGGTGACTCTGAGATGTATTAAGTCTTTCTCTAATCACTTTTACCTTATCCATGGCTTGGTGAATCAAGTTAAGACCAAACAACCTAGTCTCACCTACCTTAAACCACCCAATATGAGACCTATATCTCCTACCATAAAGAGCCTTGAAAGGAGAAATCTAAATGCTAGAATGATAACTTTTATTGTAAGAAAACTCAATAAGAGGTAAATGGTCAACCCAACTACCTTTAAAATAAATCACATAGGCCCTTGGAATATCCTCCAAAGTCTCAATAGTCCATTTTGCTTATCCATCTTTGAGGGTGAAAAACGGTTCTAAGGTTCACCTGAGTACCCAAACCTTTCTAAAATAAACTCCAAAAGTGAGACAAAAATTGTGTACCTCATTCTGAAATGATGGACACAAGCACTCTATGCAACTTAACTATATCCTGAATGAACAACTTAGTATAGTCCTCCCCTACATATTTAGTCCTCACAGGCAAAAAGCGAGCAGACTTAGTTGTTCTATCCATAATAACCCAAATAGTATCATACTGATTGTGAGACTATAGAAGGCCCATAATGAAGTCCATATTGATCATCTCCCATCTCCTACTTCCACATGGGAAATTCTATCTCTTTAGACATGCCACTAGGTCTCAAATGCTCAACCTTGACTTGCTGACAAACCTTACACTTAGCCATAAAGTTTGCCAAATTTCTCTTCATATTGTTCCACTAGTAGATTTTCTTGTAGTCATGATACATCTTAGTTGAACCCGGATGAATTGTATATCTAGACTCATGTGCCTCCATCAAAATCCTTCTCTGTAGCCCATCAACATCAAGAATACACAATCTTCCTTACTACCTCAAGATGCCATCTCTCCCAATCTCAAAAACCATAACCTTTTGCTACCCACATCATCCTTAATCTGTATAAGTTTGGGATTTAAATCCTGTTTCTCCTTAACCTCAGCACTAAGAGACGACTTAACCACTTCTTGAATAATCACCCCTTCATCTCTAGAGTCCAAGAGATGAACTTCTAAGTTAGAAAAACTATAAATATCCTTCACCAACCATCTCTTTTCCTCATCAACGTGTTATAAGCTCCCCATAGACAACCTTCTAAGAGCATCATAAATAACATTAGCTTTACCTGAAAGGTAGTGAAGGCTCATATTATAATTTTTAGACAATTTAAGTTATCGCCTCTGCCTGAGATTCAAATTCTTTTGAGTAAAAACATACTGCAAGCATTTATGATCTGAGTAAATATCCACATCCCCTTATACAGATAATGGCACCAGATCTTTAAGGCAAAGACCACTGCCACCAACTCTAGATCATGAGTCAGATAATTTTCTTCATAAACCTTAAGTTGCCTGGAAGCATAGGACACAACCTTTCCATGCTAAATCAACACACAACCCAATCCCACCTGAGACGCATCATAATACACCAAAAATTCATCAGTATCCTCTTGTAGGGTCAACACTAGCGCAGAAGTTAACTTATCCTTCAACTTCTCAAAACTACCCTCATAAGCATTGGACCATAAAAACTTAACCTTTTTTCTGAGTTAGCTTCATCAGTGGAGCAACAATAGATGAGAAACTTTTCATAAACCTCCTATAATACCCAGCCAAACCCAAGAAATTCTTACTACCGGTTGGAGTCGTAGGTCTAGGCTATTTTCTAACTTCCTCAACTTTCTGTGGATCTACCCTGATCCCCTCACTAGAAATAACATGCCCCAAAAAGGTCACAACACTTAGCCAAAACTCACACTTAGAAAATTTTGCATACAATTTCTAGTCCTTAAGAGTCTGTAACACAATTCAAAGGTGATTGGCATGATGCTCCTTACTCTTAGAGTACACCAAGATATCATCAATGAAGACTATAATAAACAAGTCTAAAAACTATCTGAAAACTCAATTCATAAGATCCATGAAAGTAGTTAGAGTATTACTCAACCCGAATGATATAACTAGAAACTCATAATGGTCATACCAGGTTCGAAAAGCAATCTTGGGAGTATCAACCTCCCTAATTTTCAACTGATGATACCCTGAATGAATATCAATCATAGAGAAATACCTAGCACTCTGAAGCTGATTGAAAAGATTATTAATCCTAGTAAGAGGGTGCTTATTATTCACTGTAACCTTGTTCAACTGACGATAGTCTATACACATTTGAAGAGACCCATCTTTATTTCGCACGAAAAGTATAGGAGCACCCCAAAAGAAGTACTAGGACAAATAAAGCCCTTATCTAGATTATCCTTCAACAGTTTCTTAAGTTCTTTTAGTTCAGTCGTAGCCATCTTACAAGGAGGAATAGAAATATGATGGGTATCTAATAGAAAATCAATCAAAAAATCTATCTCCCTGTCGGGAGAAATTCTAAGAAGATCGTCGAGAAACACTTCTGAAAACTCATTAACCACATGGACAGATTTCAAAGAGGGACTTTCAAAGGTAGAATCCTTAACCCAAACTAGATGATACAAACATTCTTTGTAAATCAACTTTTGAGATCTAAGATAGGAAATAAACCTTTCTTTGGGTACGAAGGAACTCCCCTCCCATTCAATTACCAATTTATTAGAGAAAATGAAATTGTCCTTTCGAATTCTACAATCCAGAGAAGCATAGCACGAATGAATCCAATCCATGTAATGCCCCGCAAAATCCTCTTCCAGTCTGAGCCTTAGAGCGTATTTGGTAAAGCAAAAATTCGAGTCAAAATGTTTCAGAAATATCCTCCCAAGTATGAAATACTTTGAATTATGTGGGAATCTATTTTAGTGTGAATTAAGATCATAGAGGTCCCCTAACTCATGGTCGAGTTGAAAGCTTTCCTATCGTTCAAGTTTAAGTGACTGTAAAAATTTGGGTCAACTTCAATTGACCATAACTCGTTGTATATGAAGAACTGGGTGTCTTTCTATATATCAAATGAAATATCTTTGAATTAGCTTTTCAACGATACCAATTTTGACTAAATCCGATATCAGAGCAAAGAGTTATCCCCATTTTATTCCAGCATGTCAAGCTGGAAAATGGTGACGACGTTTCTGACGGGCTATCACGTTTCTGACGACCTTTTTGATGACGTCGTCACATTCTGACGACATTTCTGATGATGTCATCATCCCTGGGCAGAAAATCAAGAATTTAGACCCCTTTTGTGACGACTATTCATGACGGCCTATCACAGACCTGGCGGCCTATCACAGATGGCGTCAAGTATATTTTTCCAGCAATTCAAGGGCATTTTTGCAAGGATATTTTGGTCATTTCCCACCTTTTTTAGCCTATATAAATATGAGGAACCCTCATTCAAATCCTAATTTAATTATTTTCTTTTCCAATTCTCTCAAGAATATCTAGGGTTTCATTCAAGAACCCTAATCTTCTAAAATTCATCCATAAATTCTTCAAGGTTTCTTCAAGAATCAAGTTCCTCATAGTGTGGGCTTCAAGAATTTATTTATTTCAAGTGTGGATAAAGTTTCAAGCACTAAAGTTCATCCAATTTCAAAGGTTAAGGTATGTAGATGTTGATTCTTGGGTCCCTTTCATCCAAGAAGCTCAAGAACCCTTTTTAAAACTAAAAGATTTTTATGTTTATGAGTTGTTAATGATTTGTATGAGTTGAAATGGATGTTTAATGTGTTGTTAAGTTTTGATTTATGTTTGCCTACAAAATTTATGAGCTTTGACCCTAGTATGTGGAATTCATATGATGTTTGATGATAGACCCTCTTGAAGTTATTTTTCCATGTGATGTGTTCATGACTTTTGGGTGTAGAAATGGTTGAATAAGTGATGAACATTTCCCATAGGTTTGATAAAGAGATTAGGTGAAGAATAAGGGCCACTATAGTATGTTGAATAGGAAACCCCAAATTGTGAGCTAGTCCATGCATGCCTAGTGTTTGATAAAATGCCTTAGTGAGTGAAATGTGCCAAGATAGCATGAAATTCCCAAGTAGGTGTAAAATCGGTCATGTCTAGTGGTTGTTGAAAGACCCTAGTGAATAAGTTGAGATATTATGGTTGTAAATTTCCCCAATTATGTGCTCTTGATATATGTTAAGCTTTTCATACATGCCAAGTGGTTAGCAAGTAAGTTATGACGTGATAGTATGAAGTCTCCCCAAGCCATGGGATATCCAAACACATGTCAAGATCGATATAGGTATGAAATAGCTGAGGTAAAACCTTGTTGAAGGGAGTACAATCTAGTGGTATATTTCCCCTACGTTATTATATGATTATGATTTTGAGATGCTTAAAGTGACTCCTTGGCGACTGTGATGATGAATAGACGTTTGAGATCCTTACATGCTTGAGGTGATGTTTAATGACTGTGGAAATGAACATATGGCATGATTCCTGAATTACTTGTGAAGATGGTTGAATGATTGTGATGATGCATGGATGTTTATGATAATGAATGAATGATGATCTTACTTTTATGCTATCGATTCCTGGGGGTATTTATACCCAAAAATAGAGTTGTTGTCTAGAGCCCGTGTCAGTTTCTCGATAGTTCCAGTTGAGCCATGATTCTCAGAACTCAGTGAACTATAGAACTCTGTATCCTCAGACAAGTGCAGAACTTAAGAAAGCTCGATAATCTCAGTAATCTCTATATCGCTAGTAATCTAGCCTTAGTCCTGTAATCAGCTCAGATCTAATAGTATTCAAGTGATTCAATTCTAATCTCAGAAGTGATTTGAGTAATCTATTTTTTCCGTCAGATACAAAACTAAATAATCTCAGCGTAACTCAGTTAAATCTTTTGAGAAACATGATCAGTATCAGATTCAACTCAGTTGTGCTCAGTTAAGAATTCAGTTAGAGTCTTTCAGTTGGGAGTAGAAACTAGCACCAAGCGAGCTCACGGATGAGAACTCACCTACTAGTGGAGGGTGTGATTCTTAGATGCAATCTTTGTGCTCTAGAACTACGTAGCCAGCATAGCTTCAAACATCATACCTACTAGTTGAGGGTAGATGAAAGACATCATACCTGTTAGATGGGGGTAGATAAGGTGGCTTGACCTGGTAGATGAGGGTTCCACCGTTCTCGTTTGAGCACCTGATAGATGAGGGTCACATAAAGATAATGCAAATAAAGATAATGTCTTTACCCATGGCACGGTATTGGCACCCTCCCAACCAGGGGTAGAGGTTAGACCCTACCTATGGTAGGTTGGGGCATGTCGGTTAAGTGACTACTTCCCACAATTTCAGTTTCAGATTCAGTCTCAGTTTCAGAATCAATCTTCAGAAATCAGGACTGTCAGATACAGTAATCTATCTTTATGAGGAACTCAGAGATAGTTTTGTTAATTCATGGACCATCCCGATAGATAGGCTTGGTCACATATACAGTTGATTGATATCATATTCAGAGATATGCCGCTAGACAGGCTTGATCACAGTATCATATTTCTATTGATTATTTTTGTCGTTAGATTCAGATATAATCTTAATTCTTATCATTGATAATCACTTCTAGAATAATCTGTTAGCAAAGTTGATCTCTAATTCTGTCAGTCGAAAGCAGTAAGCTCAGAGTACAGTCCTTGATGTAAGCACATCTAGATCCTCAGTTATCAATATCAGAGGAGTTAGTGATTCAGTATCTCAGTGTCAGTAGTGAGTTCAGTCTGCAGTAAAGTGGTATGCGAGTTTCAGTATCTAGAGTTGCCATGATTGTGTTCATGTTCTGTGCATTCATGTATATGTTCTCATGCGGCATATTTCATGATTATTCAGTTTAGATATTGTGCATGCATGAGCCCTCTACATACTCGGTACATTCTTGTACTGACGCATTTGCGCTATGTTGTTTTATTTGACACCATAGGTTCGGAGGTACAGGATCCAAATTATCCTCAGCAGTTCAGTCCCCGTCAGCAGCAGTAGCAGTGAGTCCTCTTCTTTCGAGGATGAATCTCAGTTTACTATTATTGTTTCAGATTTTGTTTATTTTTAGTTGACAGAGTTAATTGGAGACCTGTCCCATCAACTCCACAGTTCAGATAGTTTAGAGGCTTTTCAAACGGATGTATTAGTATTCAGTTTTCAGATTTGAGTATGTATAGATGTGTTGAACCTTATGGAAAGTTTCTGTATTTATTTTAGATATTATGTAGTGTACAGGTACAGATATCAGAAAAGGGTTAGCTTGTGGTCCTTCGGGTCCATAAGCACCGTGTGATGTCTCGGGATGAGATATTGGGGCGTTACAATCTACCCCCATGATTACATCAAAAACTATTATGTCAAGTTCTATCAAGTCCACCAATGTCTCTCTATAAAGATCGACACCACACAACCCCTATTGATTTTTCTAGCAATAATAGAATCACCCACCAAATTAGACATAGAAAAGGGGTTGGAAATATTGTCAGGACCAAAACCAAAATGTACAACCATATAATGAGTCATATAAAATAGGGTAGAAACCAGATAAAGCAAACAATAAACATCATAAGAGAAGAGCTGTAACATACCAGTGAAGACATCAAGAGATGCCTCAGACTCCTGACGAGTAGCAAGTGCATAGAGATTATTTTGGCCAGTACTCGGAGTGGTGCCTTTAGTTGCCGGAGCTGAAGAAGTGGAGACCAAAACCTTATTAACTCCAATGGAAACCTTAGCTATGGGAAAATTTCTCTGATGAGTAGCAAGTGCATAGAAATAATTCCAGCTAGTGCCAGTACTTGGAGTGGCACCTTTAGGTACCGGAGCTGAAGAAATGGTGATCGAAACCTTATTAGCTTTAGTGGAAACTTTAGCTATGGGATAATTTCTCTACAGATGACTAGGCTGGCCACAATTGAAACACAAGTTCCTCTCCTCCTCATAATAACCACGATGAAGATGTCCATAAACATGATAAGGAGGATAAGGTGGTGTTGACTGTGCTCCACTAACCTGAGACTGCTCTCCCTATGCCTTAGGACCACTGTTAGCCTAAAAACGACGGGCACCTGAAGGCTTAGGATAAGGAGATCTAGATGTTGAATAAGAATTCCCTTAATTTTCTTCTTAGTCTACAAAACTATCTCTCCTACTGTTTTTCTTACCTGCACGCTACTCTGAATATCTGAACTTCTTATTTTGTCTCTCTCTAATCTCCTTCTACTTCTTTTTCTCATCCTTTACCTGTTGCATATGAACCACCAACCTGGAGATATCTATATCATTATTCAACATCACATCCTTACACTCTAATACTAAATCACGGGATAAGCTAGAAGCAAAACTTCTTCATTCAGGACCTCATATTAGACACCAATTTAGGAGCATATCGGGCCAACTGCTGAAAGTTTAAAGCATACTCCTTCACATTCATCTTTCGTTGCTTCAAGTTCATAAACTCTTCAGCCTTAGCTTCCCTCAACTCCTAAGGAAAGAAGTGATCAAGAAAGGCCCCTAAAAACTCATCCCACAACACCAGTTCAGCCTCATCACCTCTCATTACTTCCCATTCCTTATACCACTAATAAGCTAATCTTTTATTTGATATACAACAAACTCTACACCTTCAGAATCAGTAGCGTACATCACCCTAAAACTTCTCCCTATCTCATTAATAAACCCCTGAGGATCCTTCTCAACCTTTGAGCCATAAAGTTTGGGGGATTCAATCTCATAAACAGGCCAGCCTGAGTGACCTCGGATGAATGAGCAATAAAACCAACACGATCAGACTGACCAGACTGCAATGCCACCAATTTAGTAAGCATATGAGTAGACTACCAAAACTCTATATTAGAGATATCTCCATGTGGTGACTGGACCTAAGTGTAACCAGCATGGGGAACACGAGGAGGACAAGTAGGGACCAGTGAAACTCCACATGTGGCGGCACAATCAGGAACAGGGACCCTAAACTGGATTTGCACTCCATAAACAGGGTGAGTCCCCTCCACATTTTACTTAGGATAGAGGTTCCAGTAGTGTTTCTATGAACATCAAATCTTTGGGGAGGCATGATCTAAAATACGAGTAAGCCAAGAGTTAAAGAAGTTTCAAGACAACTAGACTCTACAGCCCAAAATAGAACACAAGAAAGGGAAACATTCCTAAATGCCTTATAGCCTTCCCCTTACAAGTGTGCATGCTACACACCCATAAAAGTAACTCTACTCGACGCAACTTTATGGACACCCAAAAACCCTGAACCATGCTCTGATACCAAGATTTTCATGACCCAAACTAGTGCCTAGTCGTGATGAGTATACCAAGCCCACCATGATCTGGAGACCATCTCTTAAACCTAACATACAGAGCACAAATAAAGAATACAATAGAAGCCAACAAAATAGTAAAAAGAAAGATAGATAATCAAATGTAAACTCTATGAATCAAAACCAACATCCAACTCACACTTGTCCACAAAATCCTCTAAAACTGGAAATGCCACATAGGTCAGGACAAACCCCCAACCATGACAAAAAGAATCCAAAATAAAATACTAAGAAGTAAAGGAAATAGATGAAATGACCGGGCCTTCCTAAAGATGGAGGATCACCAATTCACAGCAACTAAACTGATGTACCAAACCACCTAACGTTGCACATGAGCAACAAAACATCCTTCAAACCCTACTTCATGAAATGATGTAACATCTATAGATGGTCAGTGGGATAAGCACTAGAATATAACTTAGGCAAAGTGATAAAATAATACCCATGTCATAAACCAGCCAAAACCATATACAATGCCAAGATAGGGACAAGGGTCATGGATATGAGAGTTTAAAGATTTAACCTAAACTATGTAGATCGCTCCATCCTAAAGGTACCCACGGGCTATATGGGTTCATCTCCTCCTGCTGAAAGAGCCCAGTGCGTATTAGTCACATGAACCAAGGAATCTAAAGGAAAGGCTAAAGACAACAGAGCTCTACACATCCAAAATATAATGTATCAAACATGCGCGGGTTATATAGACCCCCACGCTGGAAAATGTGGTTTTTAGTGTCATCCCCCCTGAGACTACACCTTCATGGTGAGCTACATAATTTCCTGTATGCTTAAATTAAAAATAGTTTGCACGTAATCCCAATCATTAACATAGGAGTCTTTTAATTAAAACATTTACCACTTGGTATTGTCATACTGATAATGCTCAACTCACTCCAATAAATTAGGGTGAGGCGGTCATTATCAAGTAACCTAATTTGAATTAGGGTCGAATCTCAAGGAGCAAATTATAGACTTCAAGTTGTATGGATCTCAAATTACTATGAGATTACCCAGAATGATAACAGAAATAACATGTAAAATAAAATGGGGGGATTTGTTTGGAAACATTTAGTACAATCTTTAGCAAATGATCAAGAGATGACACTTTTGTTTTAAGCAACAATATTGGGGATAATCTTGGGATTATGTCTACCTAAAGGTAAAAGTATGTGGGTTATTGCTGGTTTAGCATGAAATTTAGTTGTTAACTAAAGGATAGTCAAGGTCGAAGGTCATTGTGATTAATCTTTCGATATAACCACAACGATTTCACCCATTGGATCTTTTGAGTACCTAACAAGTGTGGAATTCGTAATCACCCAAAACCTCAATCAAGCATCCCTATTTCTAGGATGATGCTCTTGACATAATTCACACCCCTAATACACTTATTTCTATGATTTCAAAAAGGGAGAAAACCATAGACTTAATTGTCCACCATTACTTTGTCCCCCTATAACCCTCTTTAGAGATGTTATGGGTTACCTCATATTCACCTTCATCCTTCTTTTGAGGATGATAAAGGGTTTCTAGAGTTTGGGGTTTTCATCCATCAAACCCATTTAGAGATTTGGGGCTTTCACCCATCAAATTCCAACTCATAAGATAAAGCAATGGTGAAATCCTTACTCAACAACTAACAATCATACAAACACAATAATACCTACACACTAATTATACTCTAGTTTAATATAATCCCAAGACTAAATTATTTAGCTACCCATGAAGAAAGTAAAAAGAGATATACCATAAGAATTATCCAAAATATTCATTCTTCACAAAAATGCTAAGAAATTAAGCCTCCAATATTAGTTACACACTTGCCCAATTAGGGTTTCAAGCTTTTAATTCAAATTATCTTATGAGCTAAGCAATACCCAAAGAAAAAAGGATTTTTTCTTAAATATGGGTTGGGATGCGTCTAAGTGATTTTGCAGATATTCCCCAGGGCATATTCCTGCTGGACCGCGATTACGCAAGACTGCCCATGACCGTGGCTATGTGATCGCGGTTGTGTACCATGATCGTACTGTAATAACCATCTTGACTGACCGCGACCCCAGATTGAGAACCGTAGTCACGGTAATCGAGGCTGATATAGTCCAGGTCTTTAGCTGCACTCTTCTTTGCTCTTTTTATCCTTTTCATCTCCAATCCACATCTTGGGATCTCCTCAACTCTATTCCTGCAAAAAGTGGATATTAATGCATTTAATCGCAAATTTGTTTCACTTATTAATTCAAAACAAGGTAATGTGCACGAATAATGAGTGCGAATGAGTGGAAAACTCACCACACATCAACACCCCCAACTTAAGACCTTGCTTATCCTCGAGCAATACGACCCCTTATTATGAGACAATTTTGCATGTATGCCCCCATTCTATCACTCAATGATCATGATGACTCAAACTTAATTACTACCACCAAAATCTTTTCACACATAGGCAAATAGGTTGTTAACAACTCCCCTCATCATAAAATAGAATAGTGAAGAATGCAATAGACTTTGAAGAGAAACCATGTAACAACTACCTACTCTTTAGAAATGACTCACATGTTGACTTCAAATATGCAATACTTCCGATTATCTCATTGTGAGGAAGATGACAAAATCACTAACCTCAACTAATTTACATGCTCCCTCACAAGAAGGGAGAAATTCGCACACCTAGCTACCAATCATGCAATAAGAAATTTTAAGTGCAACCCCTCACTTTCTCAAGAAATTTTCCATGTTAACAAGTACCATGCCATAGGCTTGCCCCTCTTTTCAATCACCACTACAATGACTACACTTGGTTAGGGATCACAAAGGGATTGTTGATATTATAATGTAGGTTTAGGGTGGGGTAAGAGATCAATTTAGGAATACAAGGCTACATCCTCCTTGAAATTCTACATCGAACTCTTTTCATGCTTCACTTATTTCCATTTCTTTTCACTTTACTTATTTTGCCTACCTCTGCTTTTTTTTTCTCACTTTCTTCTTTTTCTCTTCTTTTATAATTTTTGCACATAGATAAAGCCTTTCTTTCCTTTATGGGATCTTTTCTTTATTCAAATCCAAAAAACTTCTCTTTCTCAAGATTGTAGAAGCTTTCTTAAAACTTTTTGGCCCAACTACACTTTTTTCTCTTTCTACCACCCCTAACTTAGGCTTTTAGCCTCAATTTATATTCTTAAGTTCAAAGAGGATAGGGTTTAAGAGCGGATGAATAGATGGGTCACGACTTGTAATGAGTTTGCCAAAGAAAAGTCCAAAGGCTCGAAGAGGGTGACTAGGGGTAACTCTTATGTATTGGTAGGTTCTTTAGTTAAAGTGGACTTCCAAAATCACAAGATGGCCTATGATCATTTTACCAACCAAGCACAGTCAAAAATTATCTTTGAAAGACTAAAGGGTCAAGTTCTAGATAGCACAAGTATATATGGGATGGAGACAATTAACCTCACACACGTGGCATGCGAATGTTGTCAAGGGGATTCAATTGTTCTACCTGCTCGAGACAAAGATGGAGTATTCATTATTTTTCCAAACTAAACTTTCGGAGTCCTAGGAAGAGAGAAAATTTTTGTCACAAAGTTGCTCACGATTATGCCTTCAAATTTTCTCAAAATTTTCAGACGGATGAGGTTATTAGCTTTTGCATCCGCACCACATATAATTTTCTAATCATGGTAACCATCCATGCTATCATCTCATATTGAAGTTCATAGCATGGGAGACCCACCATATGGTTACTCAGACTTCAACAATGGATCTTAATGCAACCCCAAATTATCAATGCCACAGGTACTCAAACTTTCCTTGCATTTTATGGCCTTGATGCTATGGGTACTCAAACTTCCCCTACATCTATGGTTAGAAACCCAATCACGCCTTGATGCCACAGGTACTCGCACTTCCCCTGCATCTATGGTTAGAAACCTAATCACAAAGGCAAAGCTCAACTAATGAAATTTAGACTAAAATAGAAAAATAAGAACAAAATAACTAATCCATGTAAATATGGAGACCATCAAGGTGCCCGAATATTACATCCTAAATAAAATAAGGATGAGAATTATCCAAAAGAGTAGAAAAGGATATAATACATGTACAAATTAAATGAATAAGAATAAGGAGACACCCCAACTTAAAAGATAGCAGTGTCCCCATTGCATAAATAATCAAGGGTAAAAGAGATAAGGGTGCTCCCAGAAATTACATCAAGGGATGCTATCACTATTGAAATCTGCATTACCACTCTTTTCCTCAAGATCAGACCACTTGGCTAGAGCCACATCATCACTGTCCACCCAAGAAGAAGAAAGTCTATCTCAGGTCCTTAGAACTTTACATAGGCCCTTCACACCCTTCACCATCCTGATGAAGAATTTGTCCCTCTTCTTCTCCCTTTCAACCATTTTTCATGTGCGATCCGGAGGTCTTGATAAGACTCTACCAAGGAGGAGTAGGCCCTTTCAAGCTTATCAATGGTATCTTCTTTCTTTTTTTGGTCCTCCTTGTACTTATCATAATTGGTAAATAACACATAAAAATTATAAGTGGTGGAAGGCTCTCCCGGTCCTTGGGGCAAACTAGACACAAACTCTTTGATGGTTGCAATATTTACTCCAATATCCTCAAGGGGTCCCGTGGTAGTTGGCCTGTGAGAATCAGGCTCACTACATGCTGGTTTTTCCAATTCGATCTTTCTTTTCGTGATTTTGTCAAGGGTGACCTCACCTCTAATCCTTAAGGGGTAAATAGGGGCATTAGGGCGCACCCATGTATCATTAGCATACTCGTTCACCCCCACTTTTTTGCAAAGCTCTATAATTAAGA
The DNA here is from genome assembly GCA_030864215.1 of Capsicum pubescens. Classification (NCBI taxonomy): domain Eukaryota; kingdom Viridiplantae; phylum Streptophyta; class Magnoliopsida; order Solanales; family Solanaceae; genus Capsicum; species Capsicum pubescens. The sequence continues at coordinate 172,257,545 of CM061548.1, read as the reverse complement.
AGGGAAAGAATAGATGCGTACCTCATTGGATCTTGAAATAATCAATTTCATTAACCACAAGCCGACCAACATCTAGGGAAATGCCATCCAGAATACATGCAACTATCCTTGCACGTAATTCTGGGACTGCTGTTATATGGGTGCAAGGAGAAACTCAGCTACAAATGATGTGCAACCATATTAGAGCCTCAGAGGTGAAGTCGTTCATGGAAATATTACTTTTAGTTTTGGTCCATAAGACTTCCCTTCTGGGGCATTCCATAAGACTTCCCTTCTGGGGCATAGCCGATATGCCAACCAATTCCCCGATTTATACCCTTTCACTTTAAATTCACCCATATCTGCCTGCTTGAGCCCATAAATATCATTGATTTGATTATCCCCAACTTTTATCGGCTTTCCCCAAATCTTAATAGTCACATTGAGTGGGTCCATAAAGAGACTTCACCGATGTTTGCATAGAATTCATGGACCCATTGCTCATTTGCAATGCATGGATCCGGGGTGAAGCACCGCCACCCTATGGCTTCAAGTTTGTCATGAAGTATCAGTAGTTTATTCGGCATATTATCCAAGCAAATTTCTCTCTTTGGGAGCAGCTTTGTCCTTGGAAGATCCCTGTAGTAAAGATTGTGGCACTCAAGTGCCATGAATCGGATGTGATCATACTTATCGATGAGGTTGGCATAAAAGAACTAAGCACACATTATATCTTTCGATGATATTTTAATAATGCAAAATATGCTAGATTAATCACTAGAGTTCATGGGACTAGGTGTTTGGTGGTGCTACACTAAAAATTTGGAAATGCAGAATTTTTGGCTTGGCAGGAAGATGTACTTAGTTACCGCGATCATGAGTCAGGATCGAGTTCGGGTTACCGCGATCGCACTACCTGAGGCTAGTTCCATGTCAGCTCTGCATTTCAGATTTCTTTCAAATTAAAGTTACTAGTATGTTCTATAATATGGATGCATATGAAGATCATTGGAACAAATGCTAGCAAGTGTGTGAATATGCTCTTTAGAGAGCAAATATTAATATTGACAGTTCATTTGAGCATTTTATCAAACATTTGATGTGCATATCTCATTTGTATACCTATTTCACACATCATTGGGTACTCAAGATATCCCTACTTATGTGCACACCTTAATTAAATAGTCAATTTCACACTAATACCAAGTATGACAACATGGAAAGCATAATAATAAAAATTTAGGCCCTTTCTTAACCATTCATTATATAGCCTAGTTTTAAAAGTAAAAGCATGGATTCATGTTACCTACCGGAGTTGTGATGCAAAGAGATGCAAGGATGATGTTCAAGAGCTCACAAACTTGGCTAGAATTTTTCCCAAATTAGAGAGTACAATCTTGAAAGAGAGTGTGAGGGAAATGAGAGAGACTAGGGGTTAAATAACTGAAGTGGCTGCGACCGCGGTCAAGGGACCGCTATCGCATACACTCATGTGACCGCGATCGCACTTGGAAGCCGCGATAGCGGTAACTGAGAGCGATTAACCTCCCCTGTTTCTCCCTGTTCAGCATTTTACATCAATTTTGGCACGTTTCGTTTCTCCCCTGTTCAGTTCTTAATGCATATTTACACACTTTCCTTTTTTATGCTCATATAATGCACTCCATAGTGCCATAAATGCATGGGTTATTCATATGCAAAAGATAACATCTACCCTATAAAAACACAACAAAAAAAATACGAGCCACTCTCGTGGCATTTGTGGGTTGCCTCCCACCTAGAGCCTTAGTTATCATCGTGGCATGACGTCTTCCTTCCTTCATTCTCAAGGTGGGTCATAAGACCCCTCCTCATTCACCTTTTCATTTTCCACATCCACCACAGATACTACTTGCAACTTCGCGGTTTGCTTCTTTGACTTGCAAATTTTGAAAGAGACCTCATCCTCTTGCACTCTAAATTTCATCTCCCCTAGCTCTAGATCGACAATGGCTCTTCCAGTGGATAATAAAGGAAGACCAAGAATGATGGGTACCTCTTGGTCCATCTCACAATCCAATACCACAAAATCCATTAGGAGAATGAACTTGTCTATTTTTACAAAGACATCAAACAATATACCCACCAACCTTTTTATAGACCGATCTGCCATCAAGAGTCACATAGAGGTTGGGGTATCCAGACCAGTTTCTTGTATATGAAAAAAGGAATCAAGTTTATGCATGCACCAAGGTCACATAGAGCTTAAGAAAAATCATGCATCCCAATTGTGCAAGGAATAGTGAATGGTCCAGGGTCATTTTTTTTTCCGCAATCTTGCTATCCATGATAGCGCTACATCCATGAGTAACCTCAATAGTATCACCTTCAACAAGTTTTTTCTTGGAAATCAACTTAGCATATCTCGGGATCTCTCGGATAGCTTCGAGCAACGGGATATTTATCGATAGGTTGCTAAGTTTGGCCATAAATTTCCTCAATTTATCACTTTACTCATTTTTATGCAATCATTGAGGAAATGGGGGAGGAAATTGGATGGTTGATCCTGCCTCACCTTATGGCCTTTCCACGTCAACCACCTCTTCATCGCTTTTATTTACCTTTTTTTCATTATTTACCTCTCTTCTTTGAGGTGTCACCTCCTTTGCTTTGGCCTTGGGCATATTCTCACTCACGTCTCCTCGAAAAGGTTCCTTAAGAGCTCTTCTACTATTTGTGACAATTGTGAGGACTTGGACATCGTTCTTTTGGTTAGTAATCATGTCACTCAGAAGACCACCTCTAGGTCTAGCATTTAATTGTGCGGATCTATGCCACACTTGAGTCTCCAATTGCGTGATACAGGCGAAGTGAGACACCACCATTTAAGAGAAGTGGGAGAAATCACCCTTCAACTCACGGACCATCTTGTTCGTGCCTTCAACCCTACTCAAGATCCCTGTAAACATATCCTCTATTTTGAGCTTTTTGGGGTCAATAGCACTAGATTCCTTGGCTTTAGCTCAATCATGAGGAGGTACATAGCGGTCATAGTCACATTCATGATCTCTCCAATCTTGATCCCACTCACGATCCATCCAACCTCTTTACCTCTTCATCCTCTTTATAAGATTTTGATGCTATGACGTTTATCACGTTTGTGGGGGCACTCATAACATTCTCCGTCAAGAGCTCAAGTTGGGTCATCATTTTTGCCATGTTCTCCTCCTTTTCTTCTTCTCATTTTCTTTGTTCATTAGTCGCCATAGATATGGTAGAAGGGGCTTTGGAAGATTCGATTTCTCGGGTATGCCAACCCCAAATTTGTTTTGATACTTCTCCTATTAATTGAAAGGCCGCAAGATAATGCAATCTCATTATAGAACTGCCCACCGCATTATCCACCACCGTTTTGTTTAGTGGATCAAGAGCTCTATGGAAAATTTTGAAGAGCATCTTTTTTGGGACCTCATGATTTGGGCATTGAGCTAACTTTCCATTAAACCTCTCCCAAGCTTCAAACAATGGTTCTCCATTCATTTATCGGAAGTTCACAATCTCATCTCACTTTTGAAGCATTTTTTATGGTGGGAAGTATCTATTAAGGAACATCGTAGTAAGCTTTTCCCATTATGTAATTGAGCTGGGTGGAAGTGAGCAAAGCCATAAAACCGCTTCCCCCGTTAGTGAGAATGGGAAAATTCAAAGTCGGATGGATTCTTGCGTAATATGTGCTATGTTAAATGAAGCACAAACTTCCACAAAGTTCTTCAAATGAACATTCGGGTCCTCATATGCTTGATCCCCATACAACCCTTTTATTTACAACATATGAAGCATAACACTAGTCAAATGAAATACTCCATTCCCATTGGTTAGCAGGATGTTAATTGCACTTGTTTTTCCCTCTTTATTCAATTGTCCTTCATCATCGAGGGGGACATCGAAGGGGCCCATATTCCTTGCGCTATCGCTCGTTGCTCCGTTTACACTTTGATCACCTACAAAAGATTCAAAAATAAAAAATAAAGTAAATTACACCGCTCCGGGTATTCCCAAGTAAGAATGGCACCACACAAGCGAATTCTATATTTCACTCCCCAGCAACGGTGCTATTTTGATAACGCTCAACTCACTCCCATAAATTGGGGTGAGGCGGTCATTGTCAAGTAATCCAATTTGAATTAGGGTCAAATCTCAAGGAGCGAATAATAGACTTCAAGCCGTATGGATACTCAAATTACTATGAGATTACCCAGAATGATAACAAAAATGACATATAAAATAAAATGGGGGGATTTGTTTGGAAACTTTTAGTACAATCTTTAGCAAATGATCAAGAGATGACACTTTTGTTTTAAGCAACAATATTGGGGAAAATCTTGGGATTATGTCTACCTAAATGCAAAAGTATGTGGGTTATTGCTGGTTTAGCATGAAATTTAGTTGTTAACTAAAGGATAGGCTAGGTCGAAGGTCATTGTGGTTAATCTTTAGATAAAACCACATCAATTTCATCCATTGGATCTTTCGAGCACCTAACAAGTGTAAAATTCGTAATCACCCAAAACCTCAATCAAACATCCCTATTTATAGGATAATTCTCTTGACATAATTCACATCCCTAATACACTTATTTTTAAGATTGCAAAAAGGGAGCAAACCATAAGCTTAATTGTCCACCATTGCCTTGTTCCTTTATAACCCATCTTTCAAGGATGTTTGGGTTACCTTATATTCACCTCCATCCCTATTCCGAGGATGATAAAAGGTTTCTAAAGTTTGAGGTTTTCACCCATCAAACCCATTTAGAGATTTGGGGCTTTCACCCATCAAATTCTAACTCATAAGCTCAAGCAATGGTGAAATCCTTACTCAACAACTAATAATCATGCAAATACAATAATACCCATACATAAATTACACTCTAGTTCAACATAATCCCAAGACTAAATTACTTAGCTACTCATGAAGAAAGTAAAAAAAGATATACTATAAGGATTATCCAGAACATTCATTCTTCACAAAAATGCTAAGAAATCAAGCCTCTAATATTAGTTACACACTTTCCCAATTAGGGTTTCAAGCTTTTAATTTAAATTATCTTATGAGCTAAGCAATACCCAAAGAAGAAAGAGGTTTTTGCTTAAATATGGGTTGGGATACGTATAAGTGATTTTATAGATCTGCCCCTAGGCATATTCCCACTAGACTGCGATCGCGCAAGACTACCCGCGACTGCGGCTACGCGATCGTGGTTGTGTACCATGATCGCATTGTCCTGACCATCTTAACTGACCATGACCGCAGATTGAGGACTGCGGTCACGGTAATCGAGGTTGATGTAGTTCAGGTCTTCAGCTGCACTTTTTTTTTCTCCTTTCTATCATTTCAGCTCCAATCCACATCTTTTGATCTCCTCAACTTTATTCCTACAAAAAGTGGATATTAGTACATCTAATCGCAAATTTGTCTCTCTTATTAATTCAAAACAAGGTAATATGCATAAATAATAAGTGCAAATGAGTGGAAAACTCACCACTTATCACATACCAATTATGCTTACAAGCTTGTATAATCATGCTAAACCAATCCATGTATCCGTTTGACTCAAGTTCCATTTTAAAATCTAAACCATGGCCATCAAGAGCCTTTTAAATCCATTCAACCAATTATCCATTAATGTAATGCAATGATTCATAAATAAGTTGAATTATGTAACTATCCATGTTCAAAAATTAAATTCTGTAAGGATCGACATATCGGGGACTGAGCTTTTCCTTCTTGCCGAACCTCTCCATCCCCTTCATGGGAGAGATTTTTAAGAACACAAAATCACCGATCTCAAACTCAAGATATTTTCTCCTCACATCTACATACAATTTTTGTCGGCTTTGGGCAGCCCTAAGTCTTTCTCTGATCAACTGAACCTTCTTTAAGGCTTCAAACACTAAATCAGGCCCTACTACTGTGGCCTCACCTACCTCGAACCAACTAATTGGAGATCTATATCTCCTACCATAAAGAGCCTCAAACGGAGCCATCTGAATACTGGAATGGTAACTGTTATTATATGCGAATTCAATCAAACGCAAATGGTCATCCCAACTACCTTTAAAATCAACAATGCAGGCTCTTAACATATCTTCTAGAGTCTGAGTGGTCCTTTCTGCTTGACCATCTATCTGATGGTGGAAGGCTATACTAAGGTGAACTTAGGTACCAAGACCTTTTTGGAATGTTTTCCAGAAGTGAGAGGTAAACTAGGTACCTCTATTTGAGATGATAGACACTGGGACTCTATGTAACCTGACCAACTCTCTGATATAGAGTTTGGTGTAGTCTTCAGCTGAATAGAAAGTATGAAATAAAAGTAAATAAGCAGATTTGGTCATCCTAGCTACGATAACCCAAATTGAATCATGCTAACGACGAGTACGAGGCAAACCTATCACAAAGTCCATGTTCACTTCTTCCCATTTCCATGTGGGAATACTGAACTCCTGCATGGATCCACAAGGCTTTTGGTGCTCAATCTTAACCTGCTGATCGTAGAGCACTTACCTACAAACTTTGTAATATCTCTCTTTATCCCACTCCACCAATAGATCTTTTGCAAATCACGATACACCTTAGTAGCCCCTGGATGAATCGAGTAACACGCACCATACGCTTCTGCGAGAATTCACTGCTTCAAGTCATCAACACCTGGCACACATAAATGACCCTGGCAACGCAATACACCATCTCCTCCTTGGGAGAAAACCTTAACTTTTTAACCTCTGAATGACTCTTTCAGCTTAACTAGACTGGGATCTCTGTCCTGTTTTTCCTTTACTTTGGAAACCAAAGATGATTCTAAACTATTTTGTACCCACACACCGCCCTCTACTGAATTGACCAAGCGGACACCTAGTCGGGTAAGCTGATGAACTTCCTGAACTAACTTCTTCTTACCATTCTCAACATGAACAATACTACCCATAGACAATCTACTGAGAGCATCAACCACTACATTGTCCTTGCCTGGATGGTACAGAACACTTATTTCATAATCTTTCATTAACTCTAACCACCTTCTCTAATGCAAATTCAAATATTTCTGAGAACGGACATACTGCAAGTTTTTGTGATCTGTGAACATATTAACATGTACCCATACAAGTAATGCCTCTAACTCTTTAAGGAAAACACTATAGATGTTAACTCAAGATCATGGGTAGGGTAATTCTTCTCATGGGGCTTAAGCTGTCTAGAGGCATAGGCTATGACCTTACCTCTCTGCATGAGGACACAACCCAAACCTACTCTGGATGTATCATAGTACACAACAAACCCATCTGAACCATCTGGTAAATTCAAAATTAGGGTTGAGGTAAGTCGAGTCTTCAACTCCTAAAAACTCTTCTCGTAGGAATATGACCACTAAAACTTAACTTTCTTATGAGTCAATGTGGATATGGGGGATGCAATAGATGAGAACCTTTCAACAAACCGACGGTAATAGCCATCTAAACCCAATAAACTCCTGACATCTGATGGAGAAATGGGTTTAGGCCAGTTTCTCACTGCTTCGGTCTTTTGAGGGACAACTCTAATGCCATCACCAAAAATAATATGGCCAAGGAATGCTACTGACCTTAGCTAAAATTCGCACTTACTGAATTTGGTAAACAACTGATGAGTTCTGAGAGTCTGAAGTGCGATTCTGAGGTGATCCGTGTGATCATTCTCGTTATGGGAATAGACAAGAATGTCATCGATGAAGACTATAATGAACATGTCCAAGTACTACTTGAACACGCGATTCATTAAGTCCATGAAAGTTGTTGGGGCATTTGTAAGACCGAAGGACGTGACTAGGAATTTAAAGTGACCATACCAAGTTTGGAAAGCTATTTTCAGAATATCATATTCCCTGACTCTGAGATGATGATAGCCTGATCTGAGGTCTATTTTAGAAAAGTAACTAGCACCCTGAAGTTGGTCAAACAAGTCATCAATTATGGTAAGTGGGTATTTATTCTTGACTGTGACTTTGTTCAACTGACGGTAATCTATACACATTCTGATGGAACTATCTTTCTTATGCACGAATAAAACTGGTGCACTCCATGGGGAAACACTGGGTCTAATAGGTCCTTTAACTGTTCTTTTAACTCTCCGAGTTCTGCTGGAACAATTATGTATGGAGGAATAGATATAGGCTGAGTGTCTGGAAGAAGGTCTATTTCAAAGTTAATTTTCCTTTCGGGAGGAAATCCAGGAAGATCTTTGGAAAACACATCTGAGAATTCATTTACTACTGGAACTGACTCAAGACTAGGAATCTCTAAACTAGAGTCTTTGACTCGCACAAAATGATAGACATATCCCTTGGATATCATTTTTCTCGCTCTACGGTATGAAATCAATTGACTCTTAAGTGTTGTGTTACTACCTCTCTATTTAAGGACTAGTTCATTTGGAAACTAAAAATAAACAATTTTGTTTCTACAATCAACTGAGGCATAACATGAATGGAGCCAATCTATGCCAAAAATGATATCAAAATCTGCCATCTCTAGCTCTACAAGGTCTGCTGAAGTAACTTTCTAAGATATCATAACTGGAGAGTTCCTGTATACCTGTCGGGCTATGATAGATATACCAACTGGGTTAGAAACTGAGAAAGAATCAGCTAGGATTTCTAGAATGACTCCAAAGTTAATGGCTATATAAGGAGTTACGAAATATAAAGAAGCTCCTAGATCTAGCAAGGCGTAAATATGTAAATGGAAGATCTATATCGTACCAGTGACCATATTAGGAGAATTTTCCTGATCTTGTCTGGACTGAAGTGCATAAAGCCTATTTGGGCGTTTGATGTTAGGCGTATTAACATGCCTAAAGCACCTTAATGTACCCATATTTTAGCTAAGTTTTGAGGACAAAATATATAATTCCTACACTTTTAGTCATTTTTCCTGTAAGTGAGCTAACCAACGTGATTAGCAAGTTTTCAAGAATAAATGATGAAGATTTCATCATTTTATGGACTGTTGGACGCCAAAGGAAACTTCATGTAAGAAGGAAGGCAGCTTCTGGAAGCTTGTGGACTGAAAGTGATGCATGGAGAACTTGTCCCAGGCAAAAACAACATTTCTAAAGACTTGGGGGATCAACAGTAACTTAGTAGGATTAGGAAAAGTATGCAGTAACCCAGTAGGACTAGGACAAGGATAAAAACCCTATTTCAGTAGGACTAGGACAAGGATGTTATAAAAACCCTATAATGCTGAATTTTTCAGCAGGCACTGATTCATTCATTCGAAGCTTTTTATTATTCACTCATTCATTAATTCAAGTCTTTTTCATTCGACTTTTGCTCCTAATTCACGTTACAATTTCTGACAGAGGACACGACTCTCATGAGAGCAACGGGCCAAGAGGAAAACGTCAATCTTGTTGTGACGCCACATTCCTCTTCAACATGAGATTGTTATAGTTGTGGTATGACGATGATGTCTTCGTTGATTTCCGTTACCCTCATGAGTAGCTAAACTTCTCTGTTAGGGTTATGGAAGCCTTATGAGACACTATCTATTGCTATGAATTTGTGAATTCTTGATACGTATGCTGCTTATATCATTACTCTCTTCATCTTAATTGAATCCTTGTGGTTGCAAACATAGAGAATACGCCAGTATAGCATTAACTTGTTCGAAAGAAAAGTTATATGTTTGGAAAAGAGAGAATGACAAGGAAATAGGGATACCAACCCCTGTTTAAAAGTTAGTGTCGTAACTGGATTAACCTCTTGGAGAATTCGTACCATTAGTATACGCTTTAAGCTCGAAAGAGTTAAAGTGATATAATCCTTGATGGTCGAAAAACACTAGGATTTAACATAGAATACGAATCTCTATAAGCGCATGCATGTCTGAATTCCGCATAACTCATAGCCAATAGATACGTAAAACTCATAAGGTGGACATAACCCTAACTTACAATTCTCATTGATTAAAATCTTACTAAACATTCCGTTTTTACTTCGCTATTTCAATAATTTTACTTCACGCATAATATCCCCCCTTTTTCCGCAGAACTTTCACCAAAAGTCTACTAATCGTTGCATACTTAGTGACCGAGTATTCCCTGTGGGATTTGACACCCAACCCAGTTGGGTTCTATATTTGACGACGACCGCTTACACTCTTACGAGAGCTGTAGTTTGAGTGTTATCAAATTTTGGCGCCGTTGTCGGGGAATACGATTGTCAACTAAGTTTGTGATAGTTACTAGACCCTTTGGTCAAAGATTTTCGTATTTTACTTTTAATTGTTGTTTTTGTTTTATTCAGGTTTGCTTGAGTGCATGCCAAACACTCGAAGTTCAGTTCAACCGTTATTACCTATCAATCCTGAACCTCAACTTATTGGCAGAATGGATGCACAGCGTGACATTGACAGAAGGGCAGCTCAACAGGAGCAGGCTAGACTAGCTGCACTGGCAGCTGCTCAAGTGCATCAACAGAATATTGATAACCCAGGTCGGGCAACAAATCCTGATGATGAGGACCTGGGTGATGAGGAGTTACTTAATCCACGACGTGTAGATGAAGTGGCAGCACCTATGCACAGGAGAGATCGTCAAGCTAGAATGAGACCTGACCGCCGAGCTGTGCAGGATCCTTTTGATGATGATGATGACGATCTGGATGGAGCTGGTGCCACAGGGGCTATTATTCCTCCACCCTTAGAACCCGGAGCTAAGTTCAATATAACTAGCACCATGATTCAGTTATTACAGATCAAGGGGTTATTTGGTGGACTCACAGGCGATGATCCGAATATGCATCTGATCAACTTTATTTCAACATGCAAGTCGTTTGACAATCCAGGAGTTGGGCAGAATGTAATTTGGCTGCGCTTATTTCTATTGTCTCTGTCTGGGGAGGCAACTCTATGGTTGAACGGGCTAACTCCTGATTCTATTACTAATTGGAGGCAACTGAAAGACGCTTTCCTCGAAAGATTCTTTCCGCCATCCAAGAGAGCCTAATTACGGGATGAGATCAACAATTTTCGACAGCTTCCAACTGAACCTCTCCACGAAACATGGGAGAGGTTCAAGAAGAAGCTTATGCGGTGCCCAAATCATCAGATGACCAACATCCACTTGATGGGGATATTATACAGGGCTTTGAACTCAGTGACTAAACCAGTGGTTGATAATGCTGCAGGTGGGTCATTCATGGACCTTACTTTTCTTGAGGCAAGTGATATGCTAGATCGTATGACAAAGCAGAGTAGAGCTTGGCATACCAGGGATTCTGAGGTAGCAAACTCTACTATATCTATTGGCATGACTGCAGAGCAGAGGCGTAGACAAGAGGAACGTGAACAAGATATGGCTCACATGAAAACGCAGATGGATCTTCTTACCAAGCATTTATTATCAGGGAAGACCGAAAAGGTTAAAGCCGTTGTATCACAGGGAAGAGATGAATCCGACTATGAGGAAGAAGCGAACTACTTGAATAATCAGGGGGGTTTCCGAGGCAATGCCCAAGGAAACCAAGGTCGGAACTATTATGATAAATCTAGATACAAGGACCGCGATCAAGGTGGTTGGAAGAATAAGACTGACAGGACTGGTTTGTATGTTCCTCCTGGAAACCGTGAGGCTGTGGCGTCTGGCTCTGGGAAGATGTCGATGGAAGATATGATGGCGAAGCTGTTGAAGGGAGTAGAAGCAACTAATACGGGAGTGAATGAGGTGAAGAACGATTTGTCTTCAATAAATCAATTGGTTGACTCGCATTCTACTGCAATAAAGCAACTAGAGCAGCAGTTGAGTCAACTTTCAGTGGCATTAAATCAAAGAAATGCTGGAACACTACCTAGCGACACAGTGCAAAATCCAAGGAATGATGGATCGTGTATGGCTATCGCCACCCAAAGTGGTAAAGTATTGGAAAATCCATCCAAAGGCAAGCAGGTGGTTGATGATATAGAAGATAATGAGATCATTGCAGAACCAAAAGATGCCAAAGCAGCTGATGAGGTTGTTCGTGACGTTACCTCTCAACGTCCACAGCCTGAAAAGATTGCCGAACTGAAGCAAGATGAAAAAGAAGCGGTGGAGAAAACTATTCCCCTTCCACCACCACCTTTTCCTCAGAGATTGAAGAAGAAAGCTGACGATACCAGGTTCAATAAGTTTATGACTATGTTGAAGCAGCTAACTATTAATGTTTCTTTGGTCGAGGCACTGGAACAAATGCCTGGGTACGCAAAATTTATGAAGGATCTTTTGACAAAGAAGCGGGCAGCAAGTTATGAGTTGACGGATACTGTCCATCATTGCAGTGCAATCGCTACCAGATCACTAGTTCAGAAGAAGGCTGACCCTGGTGCCTTCACTATTCCTTGCACTGTCGGATCTTTGAATTTTGCCAAGGCATTATGCGATTTAGGAGCCAGCATCAATTTGATGCCGCTATCTATTTACAGAAAGTTGGGGTTAGGTGATCCTACTCCAACCAATATGAGGCTCGTGATGGCAGATAGGTCGGTGAAATGACCTGTTGGTATTTTATATGATGTATTGGTGAAGGTTTCTTCATTCATCTTTCCGGCAGACTTCATTATTCTGGACTGTGAGGTGGACTCTGAAGTTCCCATAATCTTGGGGCGCCCTATCCTGGCAACAGGGAGTGTGCTTATTGATTTAAGAGCGAATGAGCTTTTATTCCGGATGAATGACAAAGTAGTCCGCTTTGATGTATGCAAATCAATGAAGCAACCCAAAGATCTGAACGTATTCTCGGTAGCTGATGTTTATTTTGATGATGAGAAAGAATTATCCATAGAGGAGCAGCTTATTGTTGACCCATTGGCGGCTGTGCTTACGAATATAGAGCGTGAGGATGCTGAAAATTATGAAGAAACTATTTGTGCTCTAACAGGAATAGGGTCGTATCCTTATGCTCCCAAGAAGCTGGACCTCGATCTCAAAAATTGGCCTACACCACCAGCTAAACCATCCATTGAAGAGCCACCAATATTAGAATTGAAGGAGCTACCCAATCATCTAAAGTACGCATTCTTGGGAAGTGGAAACACCCTCCCAGTTATTGTGGCGGCTGACTTAGGTGAGCAGCAAGTTGCAGCTCTCATCGCTGTTCTAAGTAAATACATGAGAGCCATCGGTTGGACCATCGCTGATATTATTGGTATTCCTCCTGGGATATGTATGCACAAGATTCAGCTTAAAGAAAATTACATACCCACTATTGAACATCAAAGACGTTTGAATCCACCTATGCAAGAGGTGGAGAAGAAATAAATTATTAAGTGGTTAGATGCAGGGGTAGTGTATCCAATCTCTGACAGTAAATGGGTGAGTCTGGTACAGTGTGTGCCCAAGAAAGGGGGCATGACGGTAGTTGCAAATGAAAGGAATGAGCTAATTCCACTTAGACCTGTCACAGGGTGGAGAGTATGCATGGACTACCGGAAGCTGAATTCATGGACGCTTAAGGATCACTTCCCAATGCCATTCATGGACCAAATGCTTGATCGATTGGCAGGGAAAGGATGGTTTTGCTTCTTAGATGGTTTTTCCAGCTATAATCAGATCTGTATTGCTCCCGAAGACCAAGAAAAGACAATGTTTACATGCCCATATGGTACGTTTTCCTTCCAACGTATGCCATTTAGGCTATGTAATGCACCCACCACTTTTCAGCGTTGTATGATGTCCATTTTTTCTGATATGGTTGAAGACACCTTGGAGGTATTCATGGACTATTTTTCAGTTGTGGGTGAGTCGTTTGAATTGTGCTTGGAGAACCTAAGTATGGCGTTACAGAGATGTATTGAATTCAACTTGGTGCTAAACTGGGAGAAGTGCCACTTTATGGTTAAAGAAGTTATTGTTCTTGGGCATAAAATTTCCAAAAGAGGAATTGAGGTGGATCGAGCTAAAATTGAAATCATCGAGAAACTACCACCTCCAATGTCTGTAAAGTGAGTTCGTAGTTTCCTCGGGCATGCAGGCTTTTATCGAAGGTTCATTAAAGACTTTTCCAAGATTGCTAGTCCGTTATGCAAGCTTTTGGAGAAGGATGCAAAGTTCAACTTCGGTGAAGATTGCTTGAAGGCATTCGAATGCCTCAAAGGGAAGCTAATTGAAGCTCCTATCATTGTAGCACCAGATTGGTCCCTACCATTTGAAGTTATGTGTGATGCAAGCGGAGTAGCTTTGGGTGCTGTACTTGGCCAGACAAGAGAAAAGTTATCTCATCCAATCTACTACGCGAGCAAGGTCTTGAACGGAGCCCAAAAGAACTATACTATCACGGAACAAGAGCTTCTAGTAGTTGTTTATGCTTTTGAAAAGTTTCGTGCTTACCTGTTGGGGACTAAAGTGGTGGTTCATACCGATCATGCAGCCCTGAGATACCTAATGACGAAGAAGGATGCAAAGCCGAGGCTAATTCGATGGGTGTTATTGCTGCAAGAATTTGATTTCGAGGTAAAAGATAGAAGAGGTTGCGAAAACCAAGTGTCTGATCACCTATCTAGACTTGAGAATGATCACACAGCACAGCCCGATCTTGAGATTAATGATGCATTCCCCGATGAAGAGATCCTAGCCACGATGGTGGAAGAATTACCATGGTACGCAGACTTTGCAAACTATGTGGTAAGTAATGTGATACCTGCACATCTGTCTTTTCATCAAAAGAGGAAGTTCATGCATGATGTAAAACACTACTTCTGGGACGAGCCATATTTGTTTCGACGATGCGCGGATGGTGTTATCAGGCGATGCATATCTCATGTGGAAGTGAATCTTGGAAGCAAGTCATGCTTCCCAAGTTGGGGGACACCATGCAGGTGGTCGAACAGCAAGGAAGGTATTGCAAAGCGGCTATTATTGGCCTTTGATATTTAGAGATGCCTACGAATTTGTGATAAGATGTGATCAATGTCAGAGACAAGGCACGATTTCGAAGCACCATGAGATGCCCATGTCAAAAATTCTTGAAGTAGAGTTGTTTGATGTGTGGGGTATTGATTTCATGGGCCCATTCATAAATTCGTTTGGGATGAAATATATCCTAGTTGTTGTCGACTATGTATCCAAATGGGTCGAAGCAGTAGCGCTGGACGATAATGAAGGAAAGCGTGTTGTAGCATTCTTGAAGAGAAATATCTTCTCTCGTTTTGGGGTACCACGTACCATCATAAGCGATGGAGGATCACATTTTTGCAACAAGTTGTTCAAATCCGTGTTGGTGAAATATGGGGTCAAGCAACATAAGGTAGCCACGCCTTATCACCCACAAACTAGTGGACAGGTAGAGGTTTCTAATCGAGAGATCAAGCAGATCCTTGCTAAGACTGTAAACGCTAATAGGAAGGATTGGTCTCGGAAGCTGGACGATGCACTATGGGCTTATAGGACTGCATTCAAAACGCCAATTGGCATGTCCCCGTATCAACTAGTTTATGGGAAGGCTTTTCACTTGCCCATTGATCTCGAGCATAAAGCATTATGGGCGTTGAAGCGACTGAATTTGAATTGGGATGATGCCATGAATATGAGATTGGAGCAGCTGAATGAGATGGATGAATTCCGTCTACATGCATATGAAAGAACAGACTTCTACAAGGAGCGGATTAAAAAGTATCATGATCAATGGATTGTTCAACGAAACTTTCAAAAGGGTGATATTGTACTTCTTTTTAATTCCAGACTGAAGATATTCCCAGGTAAGTTAAGGTCCAAATGGTCTGGTCCGTACAAAATTAGCCAAGTCTACTCGTCTGGAGTAGTTGAGCTAGAAGACAATAATGGTGTTGTCTTTAAGGTGAATGGTGATGATAGACGTATTTACATGCCTAAAGTACTATAATTTACCCATATTTTAGCTAAGTTTTGAGGACAAAATATATAATTCATGCACTTTTAGTCTTTTTTCCTGTAAGTGAGCTAACAAACGTGATTAGCAAGTTTTCAGGTATAAATGATGAAGATTTCAGCATTTTATGGATAACTTGACGCCCAAGGAAGCTTCACGAAAGAAGAAAAGGAGAGCTTGGACGCCTAGGGACTAAAAGTGACGCATGGAAAACCTATCCCGGGAAAAAAAAGCAATTCTAAAGACTTTGGGGATCAGCAGTAACCTATTAGGATTAGTATAAGTACGCAGTATCCTAATAGGATTAGGATAAGTACACAGTAGCCTAGTAGGAATAGGATATGGGTGTTATAAATATCCTATTGTGCTGAACTTTTTATTCATTCACTCATTAATTCATTCAACTCTTACAATTCAACTCATTCATCCTATTTTCTATTCAATTCTATTTTCTTCGACATTTAGTACTATTCACATTACTTTCTGACAGAGAAAGCACGGCCCTTGTGACCAACGTGAGATCATGATGATGTGTACTGTGATCTCCATTGCAATCATGAGTAGCTAAACTTCTCTGTTGGGGTTATGGAAGCCTTATGAGATACTATCTATTGCTATGAGTTTGTGAATTCGTGACACGTATGCTGCTTATATCATTATTCTCTTCATCTTAATGCAAATTCTTGTGGTTGCAAACATATAGAATACGCCAGTATAGCATTAACTTGTTCGAAAGAAAAGTTATATGTCTGGAAAAAAGATAATGTCAAGGTAATAGGGCACCAACCCCTGTTAAAAAGTTAGTGCCGTAACTGGATTAACCTCTTGGAGAATTTGTACCGTTAGACACGCTTTAACCTTGAAAGAGTTAAAGTGAAATAATCCTTGATGGTCGAAAGACGCCTGAATTTACCATAGAATACAATCCTCTATAAGCACATGCATGTCTGAATTCCGCATAACTCATAGCCAATAGAGATTTATAACTCATAAGGTGGACATAACCCCAACTCTCAATTCTCATTGATTAGAATCTTACAAAACATTCTTTTTTTTTACTTTGCTATTTTCCGTTTTCACTTTGTTACATTATTGCACGTTACAATCCCCCCTTTTACGAAACTTTCACCAAAAGTCTACTAATCTTTGCGTACTTAGTGACCAAGTATTCTCTGTGGGATTGATACCCAACCAGTTGGGTTCTATATTTGACAACGACCGCTTACACTCTTACGAGAGCTGTAGTTTGAGCGTTATCAAAAATTGGCGCCGTTGCTGGGGAATACGGTTGTCAACTAAGTTTGTGATAGTTACTAGACCCTTTGGTCAAAAGTTCTTAGATTTTACTTTTAGCTGTTGTTTTTGTTCTATTCAGGTTATATTGGCAGGATGGATGCACAACGTGACATTGACAGAAAGGCGGTTCAATAGGAGCAGGCTAGACTAGCTGTACTGGCAGCTGCTCAAGTGCATCAACAGAATATTGATAACCCAGGTCGGGCAACAAATCCTGATGATGAAAACCTGGGTGATGAGGAGCTACTAAATCCTAGGCGTACTGATGAAGTGGCGGCACCTATGCATAGGAGAGATCGTAAAGCTAGAATGAGACCTGACCGCCGAGCTGTGCAGGCTTCTTTTGATGATGATGATGATGATCTGGATGGAGCTGGTGCTACAGGAGCTATTATTCCTCCGCCCTTGGCACCTGGAGCAAAGTTCAATATCACCAGCACCATGATTCAACTATTACAGCTCAAGGGATTATTTGGTGGACTTGCAGGCGATGATCCGAATATGCATCTGATCAACTTTATCTCAACATGCAAGTCATTCGACAATCCAGGCGTTGGACAGAATGCAATTCGGCTGCTCTTATTTCCATTGTCTCTTTCTGGGGAGGCAACTCTATGGTTGAATGGGCTGACTCCTGATTCTATTACTAATTGGAGGCAACTGAAAGACGCTTTCCTAGAAAGATTCTTTCCGTCATCCAAGAGAGCACAATTAAGAGATGAGATCAGCAACTTCCGACAGCTTCCAACTGAAGCTCTCCACGAAACATGGGAGAGATTCAAGAAGAAGCTTATGCGGTGCCCAAACCATCATATGACCAATGTCCACTTGATGGAGATATTATACAGGGCTTTGAACTCAGTGACTAAGCCAGTGGTGGATAATGCGGCTGGAGGATCATTCATGGACCTTAATTTTATTGAGGCAAGTGATATGCTAGATCGTATGACAAAGCAGAGCAGAGCTTGGCATACCAGGGATTCTGAGGTAGCAAGTTCTACTATATCTATTGGCATGACTGCAGAGCAGAGGCGAAGACAAGAGGAACGTGACCAAGATATGGCCCACATGAAAACGCAGATGGATCTTCTTACCAAGCACTTATTATCAGGGAAGACCAAAAGGGTTAAGGCCGTTGTATCACAGGGAAAAGATAAATCTGACTATGAGGAAGAAGCGAACTACTTGAATAATCAAGGGGGTTTTCGAGGCAATGCCCAAGGAAACCAAGGTTGGAACTATTATGATAAATCTGGATACAAGGACCGCGATCAAGGTGGTTGGAAGAATAAGACTGATAGGAGTGGTTTGTATGTTCCTCCTGGAAACCGTAAGGCTGTGGCATCTGGCTCTGGAAATATGTCCATGGAAGATATGATGGCTAATCTGCCGAAAGGAGTAGAGGCAACCAGCACAGGAGTAACTGAGGTAATAAATGATCTGTCCTCAATGAAGCAATTGGTTGACTCGCATTCCACTTCAATAAAACAGCTGGAGCAACAATTGAGTCAATTATCTACGGTATTCAACCAAAGAAAGGCTGGAACACTACCCAGCGATACGGTGCAAAACCCAAGGAACGACGGATTATGCATGGCTATTACTACCCGGAGTGGTAAAGTGTTGGAAAATCCATCCAAGAACAAGCAGGTGGTTGATGATATAGCGGATAATGTTATTGATGCAGAATGTGAAGAGGCCTAAGAAGCTGAAGAGTGTGTTTATGATGTCACCCCTAGACGTTTGCAGCCTGAAAAGATTGATAGTTGGAAGCAAGATAAAAAGGAAGTGGTGGAGAGAACAATTCCTCTTCCACCACCACCTTTTCCGCAGAGACTGAAGAAAAAAGATGATGATACCAGGTTCAGTAAATTCATGACCATGTTGAAGCAGCTGACTATTAATGTTCCATTGGTGGAGGCACTGGAACAGATGCCTGGGTATGCTAAATTCATGAAGGACCTTTTGACAAAGAAGTGGGCAGTAAGATATCAGTCGGCAGATAATATTCATCATTGCAGTGCAATTGCCACAAGGTCCTTAGTACAGAAGAAGGCAGACCCTGGTGCTTTCACTATTCCTTGCACGGTTGGATCTATGAATTTTGCTAAGGCATTGTGCAATTTGGGAGCTAGCATCAATTTGATGCCACTATCCGTCTACAGAAAGTTGGGGTTGGGTGACCCTACACCAACCAATATGTGGCTCGTGATGGCAGATAGGTCGGTAAAACGACCTGTGGGTATCTTGAATGATGTGTTGGTGAAGGTTTCCACCTTCATCTTTCCTTCAGACTTTATGATTTTGGATTGCGAGGTGGATTCTGAAGTTCCCATAATCTTGGGACGTCCTTTCCTTGCAACAGAAAGTGTGATTATTGACATGAGAGCTAATGAGCTTTTATTTCGGTTGAATGACGAAGTGGTCCGCTTTGATATATGCAAAGCAATGAAGCAGCCCATCGATATGAATGTGTTCTCCGTAGTTGATGTTCATTATGAGGATAAGAAAGCATTATATGTAGAGAAACAGCTTACTGTTGAGCCATTGTCTGCTGCGCTGCTGAATGTTGAGCATGAGGATGATGAAGATTATAAAGAAACTATGTGTGCTCTAACAGAAATAGGGTCCTATTCTCATACTCCTAAGCAGCCGGACCTTGATCATAAGAATCAACCGTCACCAACAGCGAAGACTTCCATTGAAGAGTCCCCAGTGCTAGAATCGGAAGAGCTCCCCAATTATCTAAGGTATGCGTTCTTGGGAAGTGGAAATACACTTCCGGTGAGTGTGGCGGATGATTTAAGTGAACAGCACGTAGAGGCTCTCATCTCTGCTCTGAAGAGATACAAAAGAGCTATGGGTTGGACTATTGATGATATAATTGGTATCCCTCCTGGGATATGTATGCACAAGAGTCATATCGAAGAAGATTGCATGCCTACAAGTAAGCATCAGCGTCGTCTGAATCCATTCAGAAAACGATGCACCAAATATCTCGGTGAAGTCTAAGTAATCGAGATAACTATGTTGTGTCGCGACAATAAATCAAGCGCTTGGTGGGAGGCAACCCATAATTTTTAATTGTTCTTGTTGTTTTTATTTTCCTAGGATTTTGTCGAGCCACGACCAAAACTAAGGCGCTTGGTGGGAGGCAACCCATCGTTCTAATCGTTTTTGTTGTTTTTGAGTAAATGTAGGTGCAAGAGGTGTAAAGGAGGAGATTGGTTTCAAATTTTGATTTGGAAGTATTGCATGTCAAATGTGGTAAGTTAGGAATGAATAAGCAAAAGGCTATGGGTTAGGCATTGCCTATGAAAATATAGGCAAAGAACAAGGAAAGGCCTATGTAAATCTAGGCCACGAATAAGGCAAGGCCTATGCTATGGCATAAGCTCTCGGATTCTAGAGTTCCATAGCATAGGCGCCGCCTATTCTCAACAATGCCATAGCATAGGCGCCGCCTATGCAAAAGCCTTCTGCTCAACTAGGCAAAGCATTAGGCATGGCCTATGCTATGGCCTTCTGCTCAACTAGGCAAAGCTAAAGGCGTCGCCTTTGCCTCCCAAAACTCTCAAAACTTTTATTTTTTCTCTTTTAACTTTGCAAGAACATATTCCGAGGCCATCAACCAAGTAGAATGGCATAAAAAGGACGACAAGGAAAAGAAAAAGAAACCACTTCACAAAAAGGCCAGAAAAGGGGACGAAAAGAGAAAGGTGAATCCTCTGTGCTGCAAATACCTCGACGCACTCTTGAAATCAAGTGGGGTACTTATAAGGAACTTCTGAGGATGACGACTCTGATGATGATTCCGACGCAGGGGGTATGACCCCAGACATAGAGGAGGAGTCCGACTAACCAGGTTCTTCTTATTTATTTTCCACTGAGGGCAGTGTGTCCCGTCTAAGTGTGGGGTGCTGGTATTTGTATGCTTTACTTTTTTACCTGTATTTGCATCTATCTATGTTTGTTTGTTTTGTTTGTTAGTAGTTAAATTTTTTTAAAAAAATTTAAAAAATTTGCATGAAATTGTTCTGAGGGGCAACATGGTATTATAACAAGAGTTTGTGCTAAAATCATTACTATTGAGATGTTTAGGCTCTACATGTGACTCACTGTGTGATAATTGTGTGGTTTAATTCATTCATCTGTTGGGTCAAGAGTCTATACTACTCCCAATAAAGTTAACCATGTGTCTTGTGTGTGTGAGATGATAGTATATTTTGTGTTTGTGACTGATGCTAGAACTTTGCTGGTGTGTGTGTAAAGCGAAATAAAGAGTGTGAGTTTAGGAGATGATTTAGGCATTTCTTTGGCAACCGATACTTGTTTACCTTCGTTTTACCTACCCGTGGACATTATCCTAGTCAACCTCTTTGAGCCTTTAAGCCATTTTCTTTGACAGCCTCATATGTAAGCCTAATCCATTTGTTTTTACCATAATTTGATCCAAATTCCTAAGTGCTTTAAATTGTGAAGTCATGTGATAAAATAAGAGGAAATTGGGTGAGAGTGATGCCTTAGAGTGTATTGGTACTTGAATTTGTTATGAAAAAGAGTGGCTATCATGGAGGTGTGTTATAAAAAAAAAGAAAAAAAAAAGAGAAAAGAAAAAGAAATAGGAAAACAAAAAGATAAATTGTGTTTATGATTAAATAAAAAGATAGTTATGCTTGAATGGCAAAATAGGTGAAAAGGGGTGATAGATGAAAGAAAGGTAGCAGGATTGATTAAAAGAGAGTGTTAATGGCATAATGTGATGTATTAAAGCGCTTAGGAACATAGTCACTATTTCTGGCCAAAATAGTCCTACCCGTCCCTTAGCCTACATTACAACCTGTAAAAGACCTATTTGATCCTAAGCTTAGCATTCTGATATTACTGGAACATTACACTAAGGGCAAGCCTATGGTCATCAGTTGCAACATATGAATTCTTTGTGAGAGTGAGAGCAAGGATAATCTTATACCCATGTTCTGAAAAATGCAATACTTGTGAGTGATTATGGGTAATATCTTATGTGAGACACACATGGTTGATGAGTTTTGGGTAGTCTTGTATGATTCTTTGTGCCTTAACTTTTGGATACGAATTAACCATCATCACGAGTCTATGTTGGAGGCTGAATTGTTTCTAAAAGTGATTAGAAAACTACTCTTTGTTAATGATTGTCGTGCCTGTCTTGACGAATATTTTGTGTTGTTGCTGTAAAACCCTAAGTAGATGTTTAGATGGACATGATATTTTGTTCGAGGACGAACAAAGCTTTAAGTGTGGGGTGTGGATAATAGACGTATTTACACGCCTAAAGTACTATAATTTACCCATATTTTAGCTAAGTTTTGAGGACAAAATATATAATTCATGCACTTTTAGTCCTTTTTCCTGTAAGTGAGCTAACAAACGTGATTAGCAAGTTTTCAGGTATAAATGATGAAGATTTCAGCATTTTATGGATAACTTGACGCCCAAGGAAGCTTCACGAAAGAAGAAAAGGAGAGCTTGGACGCCTAGGGACTAAAAGTGACGCATGGAAAACCTGTCCCGGGCAAAAACAGAAATTCTAAAGACTTTGGGGATCAGCAGTAACCTATTAGGATTAGGATAAGTACGCAGTATCCTAGTAGGATTAGGATAAGTACACAGTAGCCTAGTAGGAATAGGATATGGGTGTTATAAATACCCTATTGTGCTGAACTTTTTATTCATTCACTCATTAATTCATTCAACTCTTACAATTCAACTCATTCATCCTATTTTCTATTCAATTCTATTTTCTTCGACATTTAGTACTATTCACGTTACTTTCTGACAGAGAAAGTACAGCCCTTGTGACCAACGTGAGATCATGATGATGTTTATTGTGATCTCCGTTGCAATCATGAGTAGCTAAACTTCTCTGTTGGGGTTATGGAAGCCTTATGAGATACTATCTATTGCTATGAGTTTGTGAATTCGTGACACATATGCTTCTTATATCATTATTCTCTTCATCTTAATGCAAATTCTTGTGGTTGCAAACACATAGAATACGCCAGTATAGCATTAACTTATTCGAAAGAAAAGTTATATGTCTGGAAAAGAGATAATGCCAAGGTAATAGGGCACCAACCCCTGTTAAAAAGTTAGTGCCGTAACTGGATTAACCTCTTGGAGAATTTGTACCGTTAGACACGCTTTATGCTCGAAAGAGTTAAAGTGAAATAATCCTTGATGGTCGAAAGACGCCTGGATTTACCATAGAATACAATTCTCTATAAGCACATGCATGTCTGAATTCCGCATCACTCATAGCCAATAGAGATGTATAACTCATAAGGTGGACATAACCCCAACTCTCAATTCTCATTGATTAGAATCTTACTAAACATTCTTTTTTTTTACTTTGATATTTTCCGTTTTCACTTTGTTACATTATTGCACGTTACAATCCCCCCTTTTACGAAACTTTCACCAAAAGTCTACTAATCTTTGCTTACTTAGTGACCAAGTATTCTCTGTGGGATCGATACCCAACCCAGTTGGGTTCTATATTTGACAACGATCGCTTACACTCTTACGAGAGCTGTAGTTTGAGCGTTATCAAATGGCCAACGAGTAAAACCATATATCGGTCCTCTTGACTCGATAAAATGCATAGCCACCATCTATCTCAACGAAATCTAAGTACTCGAGGTAACTATGTCGTGTCGTGACAATAAATCAAGCACTAGATGGGAGGCAACCCATCGTTTTTCATTTTTTATTATTTTACTACGAGTTTGTCTTTGTTAAATAAAAAAAAATCCAAAAAGAAGAGTCGAGCCACGACCAAAACTAAGGCACTTGGTGGGAGGCAACCCATCGTTCTAATCGTTTATGTTTTTTTTGAATAAGTGTAGGTGCAAGAGGTGTAAAGGAGGAGATTGGTTTCAAATTTTGATTTGGAAGTATTGCATGTTGAAGGTGGTAGGTTGGGAATGAAGAAGTAAAAGGCTATGAGTTAGGCATTGCCTATGAAAATCTAGGCAACGAACAAGGCAAGGCCTATGCTATGGCCTAAGCTCTCTGAATCTAGAGTGCCATGGCATAGGCGTTGCCTATGCCTAACAATGCCATAGCATAGACGCCGCCTATGCAAAAGCACTTTGTCTCTGAATCTAGAGTGTCATGGCATAGGCGCCGCCTATGCCTAACAATGCCATAGCATAGGCGCTGCCTATGCTCACTTTTTGGTCTCCTAATCCGATTCCAAATGGGTTAAAACCCGACCCAAGCTTGCCCTATAAATAGAACCTTAGTCTTAGAACAAAAATGCATTGCAAATTCAACCTAAGCGCCACCTACCTCTCCAAAATCTCTCAAAAATTTTCTTTTTGCTCTTTTAACTTTGCAAAAACATTTTCCAAGGCCATCAACCAAGTAAGTACTTCTTTGCTCTTCTTTTATATTCCGTGAGTATTACAATACTACGCCTATAATAAGTTGTTAAATCTTGAAGTAGTGTTAGTGATTTGAATGTGGTTGACTAGTTGTGATACAACTAAGTGAGTGAAAGAATACGTATGGGTGTTCAAGACTTGGTTTCAACCTGAATTTGATTTTGATACACTGTCATACTTTTACGGAATTGACATGGTCAAGAAAATTGTATAATCTTGTAACTAGAAAGCTTACATGTTGGAATGACTTGTTCATCGAGATGAAAATCATGGTTGACTACAAACATACGATGTTGTGATTATTTCTAATGCCATAACTTGATTCAATCTCTATGTAGTAGTCTTGCTCAAAAGGTACATCAATCCAAACATGAAAGTATTGCCAAAATTTCATGAAATATAATCAAAAAGGATAGTTAAGATGACAAGAAAAGTATAACTGTACTGATTATATTGTTGGAACATAACACCTAAACGTATATCGATGAAGTCTGAGTGATCGACATCGTTCACTTCACTAGTTTGTGCCAACAAATTAAGTGTGGGGTGGTGCCTCTACTGCTTGTTTGTTGACTGTATCCACCAAGATGAAGCTAACATGACTATTATTTTAATCTCAGGTACAATCAATGGCACCAAAAGCAAGACAAGGAAAAGAAAAAACAACCACTTCACAAAAAGGCCAGAAAAGGGGACGAAAAGAGCAAGGTGAATCCTTCTCGCTGCAAATACCTCAACGCATATACGGGATAAAATGGGTCCTAGAGGAGGAAGAAAAGGAGTGGTACAAGAATAATAAAGTAAAAAAATATGTTCATGTGGAGTTGATACAAAAGGAGAGCCTAGCAAAGAAAGAACCCCGCATTTTGGCTAAAATCATGGCGCTACATCTTCATTTCATTTTCCAAGATATGGGAGAATGAAATCTTGATCTAACGCGAGAATTCTATGCCAATTGGTCCCCAAAGACTACCGGAAGTGAAGTGAAGATTCGGGGCCAAGTCTTGCAACTGAATGCGGAGTTCTTCAAATCTTTTCTGGGTCTTCCATCTGTGGATCCATCACCGCTCAAGGAGCTTTATCACAAACCTCCATACAGGGCAATCAGACACACACTATGCAGAACAAGATCAATGGCACGGTGGAGTCGTCACAAGGATACCGGTCGGCACAATACCTTCCCGTATGCCTCCTTGAACAGAGAAGCTCGGATATGGTTGCGGATAGTCAATTATTGCCTGATTCCAGGGTCACAGTACACAAAGATCACACGTGATAGAGTGTTCTTGGTGTACGCTTTGATGATGAACATCCCCATTAACATTGGGGTGATTATTCGATCTTCAATGCGTAAGGCCAGGTTGCACAAGAGGTCCCACTTCAGCTTTGGCAATCTGTTGACTGCGATATTGAGGAAGGAGGACATCGAAGAGGAACCTGCAGATCATAAGCTTCCACACAACCCAAAGAAGGTTGACCTCACAAAGGTTAAAGATGTTGAATCCATGCATGGCGTCAACCTAACCACTGCAGAAAGACATGCTCGCGACGAAAGCTTCTCCCGCCATTTATATGGCATGATGAAGTTTACCATGATGAGCGGGGGTCGTGTTCCAACTGCTGCAGAGCTCCAACAGTTGGATTATGACTACCCAATAAATGAGCATGCGAGGGCGATGTGTGGAGTAGGTGTATATTTTGAGGAACCTCTTGATGCCGACATGCCAACCGATGATGATCGACGAATGCCAGACTCCGACGTGGAGGAGAACTCTAATGACGATGACTCTGATGATGATTCCGATGCAGGGGGTATGACCCCAGACATAGAGGATGAGTCCGACTAATCAGGTTCTTCTTATTTATTTTCCACTGAGGGCAATGTGTCCTGTCTAAGTGTGGGGTGCTTGTATTTGTATGCTATACTTCTTTGTCTGCAATTGCATTTATTCTAGTTCTTGTTTGTTTTAATTAGTCGTAATTAGTTAGTTTAAATTTTAAAGTTTTTAGATTTCGCATGAAATTGTTCTGATAGACGGCATGGTAGTATAACAAGAGTTTGTGCTAAATCATTACTATTGAGACATTTAGGCTCTATATGTGACTCACTGTGTGATAATTGTGTGGTTTAATTCATTCATCTGTTGGGTCAAGAGTCTATACTGCTCCCAATAAAGTTGACCATGTGCCTTGTGTGTGTGAGGATATAGTATATTTTGTGTTGTGACTGATGCTAGAACTTGCCCGGTGTGTGTGTAAAGCGAAATAAAGAGTGTGAGTTTAGGAGATGATTTAGGCATTTCTTTGACAACCTGTGATTGTTTACCTTCTTTTTACCTACCCGTGGACATTATCCTAGTCAACCCTTTTGAGCCTTTAAGCCATTTTCTTTGACAGCCTCATATGTAGCCTAATCCATTTTTTTTCAAGACCATAATTTGATCCAAATTCCTAAGTGCTTTAAATTGTGAAGTCATGTGACAAAATAAGAGGAAATTGGGTGAGAGTGATGCCTTAAAGTGAATTGGTACTTGAATTTGTTAAGAAAAAAAAAGAGTGGCTATCATAGAGGGGTGTTATAAAAAAAATAGAAAAATAAAGAGATAAATTGTGTTTATGATTAAATAAAAAGATAGTTATGCTTGAATGGCAAAATAGGTGAAAAGGGGTGATAGATGAAAGAAAGGTAGCAGGGTTGATTAAAAGAGAGTGTTAATGGCATAATGTGATGTATTAAAGCGCTTAGGAACATAGTCACTATTTCTGGCCAAAATAGTCCTACACGTCCCTTAGCCTACATTACAACCTGTAAAAGACCTAATTGATCCTAAGCTTAACATTCTGATATTAGTAGAGCATTACACTAAGGGAAAGCCTATGGTCATCAGTTGCAACATATGAATTCTTTGTGAGAGTGAGAGCAAGGATAATCTTATACCCATGTTTTGAAAAATGAAATACTTGTGAGTAATTATGGGTGATATATTGTGAGACACACATGGTTGATGAGTTTTGGGTAGTCTTGTATGATTCTTTGTGCCTTAACTTGTGGATACGAATTAACCATCATCACGAGTCTATGTTGGAGGTTGAATTGTTTCTAGTAGTGATCAGAAAACTACTCTTTGTTGATAATTGTCGTGCCTGTCTTGATGAATATTTTGTGTTACTGTTGTGATTTCTAGTTAGATGATTGCATGGACGTAATATTTTGTTCGAGGACGAACAAAGCTTTAAGTGTGGGGTGTTGATGTTAGGCGTATTTACACGCCTAAAGCACCTTAATGTACCCATATTTTAGCTAAGTTTTGAGGACAAAATATATAATTCCTACACTTTTAGTCCTTTTTCCTGTAAGTGAGCTAACCAACGTGATTAGCAAGTTTTCAGGAATAAATGATGAAGATTTCAGCATTTTATGGACTGCTGGACGCCAAAGGAAACTTCATGTAAGAAGGAAGGCAGCTTCTGGAAGCTTGTGGACTGAAAGTGATGCATGGAGAACTTGTCCCGGGCAAAAACAGTATTTCTAAAGACTTGGGGGATCAGCAGTAACTTAGTAGGATTAGGACAAGTATGCAGTAACCCAGTAGGACTAGGACAAGGATAAAAACCCTATTTCAGTAGGACTAGGACAAGGATGTTATAAAAACCCTATAATGCTGAATTTTTCAGCAGGCACTGATTCATTCATTCGAAGCATTTTATTATTCACTCATTCATTAATTCAAGTCTTTTTCATTCGACTTTTGCTCCTAATTCACGTTACAATTTCTGACAGAGGACACGGCTCTCTTGAGAGCAACGAGCCAAGAGGAAAACGTCAATCTTGTTGTGACGCCACATTCCTCTTCAACGTGAGATTGCTATAGTTGTGGTATGATGATGATGTCTTCGTTGATTTCCGTTACCCTCATGAGTAGCTAAACTTCTCTGTTAGGGTTATGGAAGCCTTATGAGACACTATCTATTGCTATGAGTTTGTGAATTCTTGATATGTATGCTGCTTATATCATTACTCTCTTCATCTTAATTGAATTCTTGTGGTTGCAAACATAGAGAATATGCCAATATAGCATTAACTTGTTCGAAAAAAAGTTACATGTCTGGAAAAGAGAGAATGACAAGGAAATAGGGCTACCAACCCCTGTTTAAAAGTTAGTTTCGTAACTGGATTAACCTCTTAGAGAATTCGTACCATTAGTATACACTTTAAGCTCGAAAGAGTTAAAGTGATATAATCCTTGATGGTCGAAAGACACTAGGATTTACCATAGAATACGAATCTCTATAAGCGCATGCATGTCTGAATTCCGCATAACTCATAGACAATAGATACGTAAAACTCATAAGGTGGACATAACCCTAACTTACAATTCTCATTGATAAAAATCTTACTAAACATTTCGTTTTTACTTTGCTATTTCAATAATTTTACTTCATGCATAAAATCCCCCCTTTTTCCGCAGAACTTTCACCAAAAGTCTACTAATCGTTGCATACTTAGTGACCGAGTATTCCCTGTGGGATTCGACACCCAACCCAGTTGGGTTCTATATTTGACGACGACCGCTTACACTCTTACGAGAGCTGTAGT
Organism: Capsicum pubescens; assembly: GCA_030864215.1. Classification (NCBI taxonomy): domain Eukaryota; kingdom Viridiplantae; phylum Streptophyta; class Magnoliopsida; order Solanales; family Solanaceae; genus Capsicum; species Capsicum pubescens. The sequence goes on along the minus strand of CM061548.1, from coordinate 172,228,354 downwards.
TTGAGTGTTATTAGCGTTACCCAATGGTGGCACTGGAAGCGGCACCCTACTGATTCAAGCGACCGGACTGAGTTGGGAGATGATTATACTGACCCTAAGAACCTGATTGAGGACAATCTCTGATTCTATGGCCTGGCTTTCCATATCCAAAACAAATATCACTACCTGCCCTGCAGAAACCTTGGTGGTTTCTGCGATATTTCTAACAAAGAGGATTTGTTCGAGCACTACTGACACTACCCTGAGATTTAGAGTCTGGTGCCCTATATTTATTACTATTTCTGAACTTAGGGACTGGAGCACTGGCTGAGGACGGAGCTGGAACTGAAGATTTTTGGCAAAACTGGGAACGGTTACCACCCTCTGACTTAGGCTGAGTAAAATTGAATATGCCTGTCCTAGCTCTCTTGTTCTCCCTCTTTCTTTCCTTATTCTTAGCCTCTTCTATCTACTGAGCATGGACCATGAATTTGGATATGTCTATCTCCTTAATCAACATCACAGTTCTGCACTCCTTAACCACACTCTCTGACACCCCAAATACGAATTTGCTCATTCTGGACCTACTGTCTGCTACTACATGGGGAGCATATCTGGCTAACTGAGTAAACTTGAGGGAATACTCTTTCACACTCATACTTCCTTTCCTGATATTGATGAAATCTAACACTTTGGCTTCTCTTAGCTCTAAGGGAAAAAATCTATTTAGAAAAGCAGTAGCAAAATCTTCCCACTCTATGGGCTCTGCATCTGTTCCCCTGTTTACCTTCCACTGCTTAAACCACGTATGAGCTACATCTTCTAGTTGGCATGTAACTAACTCAGCACTCTCACTGGATGTCACCCCCATGATATCTATGACTTTCTGAACCTGATCGAGGAATTCCTGTAGATCTTCTTCTGACTTAGATCCTGAGAATAGGGGAGGATTCATTTGGGTAAAGTCCCAAATCTAGGATGTTGTAGTATTGGACACTAGGTTGGCCTGAACAATAGTTGGACGTTCGTTCTGAGCTGCTACAGAATTGGATAGAGTGGTGAACGCAACTCTGAATTCTGCATGAGATACATGCTCGTCTAGGGGATCTACCTGAACGGGCTGAGGTGCTAACTGATTTTTGGTCCTTCTTTCGTCAGTCTTTTTGAGAGGCATGTTCTGTAAATGGAAGGAAGCAACAAATTAGACTGAGAGTTTAACTTGAGCTCATGCTCATTTGCACGACATGAATACTGAAAGAAAGGAAACTTTTCCTAAAAATGTGTCATAGCCTCTTGTCCATAAGTGTGGTGCACTATACACACATACACAAGACTCTACTAGACGTGGCCTTTAGACTCCCTAGGACTCCGTTGAACCTTAGGCCCTGATACCAAGTTTGTAATGCCCCGAGTCTGTACCCCGGATGCTACACAGTGCTTACGACCCCGAAGGACCACAAGCTAACCCATGACTGATATCTATTGTGAGCACTGAATAATAATACTAAAAAAAATGCAAAAAATTGGCTAAATTGCCATAAGGTTCAAAATCTGAATACTAATAAAGAATATCAACTGTAATAATAATCTACAAAATTGAATACTGTCTGATAGTCTAGTCTGAAAAGCCTCTAACTGAACTGTCTGAATGTGGAGTTGATGGAATAACCCTCAACTAACTCCGACTACTGAAATGTTGAAGAAATTGAAAATACTAAAATAACTGCATATCCTCGATAGATGAGGACTCACTACTGAATCTGTCACTACTGGTTGAATTTGAATCTGTCTATGCGCGGTCAGGAACCTAAGTGTCCGAACCTATGATATGAGATATTATAGCGTAAAGAAAGAGTATCTGTTAGTATGTGGAATATACTTGTATGCTAGATAAGGTAAGGCTGAATGCAAGGGTTCATATGCATGAACAATAACTGACTGAATAATATAGAGTAACTGAGTATGAGAGTACATAGATAACTGAAATTGAGTATTGTAATGACCCAGGTTTACCCCCTAGTTGTCACACGGTACTTACTACCCCGAAGGACAACAAGCTAACCCATGAATGATATCTGCTATGAGCACTGAATAATAATACTGTAATTAATGTGAAAAATAGGCTAAAATTCCATAAGGTTCAAAACATCTGAAATATTGATAAAATATAACATCTATAAAACTGAATACTGTCTGAAAATCTAGTCTGAAAAACCTCTAACTGAATCTGTCTAAAAGTGGAGTTGATGGGATAATCCACCAACTAACTCCATCTACTGAACTACTACATCTATCGAAAATATAAAATAATAGAATATCCTCGAATGATGAGGACTCACGGCTAAATCTATTGTTGTTGGCTGAATTTGAATCTACTATGCGTGGTCGGGAACCTAAGTGTCCGAACCTATAATATGAAACATCATAGCACAGAAAAGTATACATCAGTACGTAGGAATGTACTGGTATGCTAGATAAGGTAAGTCTAAATGCAAGGGTTCATATGCATGAACAGTAACTGACTGAATGATATAGAGTAACAGAATATGTGAGTACATGGATAACTGAAACTACTGTAAATACTGAGTATGTAATACTATGCATATATGTATACTGTAACAGAGCTTTTCTGAAGCTAAGTACTAAGTTCTGATAATTGAGTAACTGATATCTAAAGTTACTGATAACTGATTTACTGATACTAATTGACTATGTCTGACAGTCCTGATTCTCTAAAACTGATCTGAGTTCTAAACTGAAGAGTGAAACTAAAATAATGGGAGGTAATCATCTAACCGACATGCCCCAATCTGAGCTAATTGAGGTCCAACGTGTAACCCTAATTGGAAGTGTGTTAGCACCGTACCACGGGTACTAACAACTGTTGTAGAGTCAGTCCTAACTATCGAGTGACCCCTGAGATCAGTCCTAAACTAGCGGGTGATACCTGAGTATGTAAATCCTACCTAAAGGGTGACATCTATTAACCTACGCTGGCTACATAGTTCTGGAACTTAGGGATTGCTTCAAGGGACCCAGTCCTAGCTAACGGGTGAGACCCCATCCCTAGGATCACTCAGTGCTGAATCTTACTCCCAACTAAAAGACATTGATCTGATCATACTGGACTGGACTGGACTGGACTAGACTGGACTGATACAGAGTTTACTGAGTTATTCTAAGTTCTGTAACTGACTGAGTTCTGTAACTAACTGAGATTACTATTGATCGTGACATGACTGATACTATCCTATCACTGACACTGTCTCTAGGTAAATAGCTAAATTGTCGGGTATTAAATATCCTCAGGACTCGATAGCATGAAAAGTAAAGCAAAGCATCATCTTGAATAACATAACAATGTTCACTTGGTCATAATTCATTCATAGAGATATTTCATCAAACACTTGTAATGCATTAACTTGTACGTGGATGGGGAATACATGTTAGCATGCTATACTGGCATTATTTCATTCTCATAGACAATTTATCAAATACATAAGAAGCATACTTGGTTCATTAAATCATACACTTAGGGTTAACATGGTTACAACAATCAACTTGCAAATTGAAAGGTTTATCATGAATATCATGTAATTCAACACATACTAGAATCAATTCTTGGAACTTGTAATCTAAATCATGGATTAAAACTCAAACAACATCATGAACATGAATTCAATCTAATTCAAACATAGAAATCATAAATCATAAATCTTGTATTTTGAAAAAGGATTCTTGGGCTCCATGGAAGGTAAGGATCCATGGATGAACATCTAACATACCTTAGAAGATTCTTTCTTGAAGGTTATTTTAAGAAATCCTTAGACTTGTTCTTGATTTCTTGAACTAGAGTTTTTGCCTATTTGAGAAGAATGTTTTTTAATTTGGGGATGAATTGAATAATGAGTAGCTAAGGACGTTTTTAGGGATTAAATCCCGTATCTGGTCATAATAAAATCATGAAAAAGACTGTTTTAACCCTGGGCGTCCTTTTAATTTTTCATGAAAATTTTCCGAACTGGGCACCTGGCGTGATGCGCCACTATCGCGTCGTGCCACTAGAAAGTGGACAATTAGGAACTGGGCTAATGGCGCGACACGGCTCTATCGCGGTGCCTCACTAGTTGCAAATTTCCCTTTGGCGCGACGTGCCATAATCACGGAGTCACACTGGAAAGTGACAATTAGGAAAAAGGCTAGTGGCGTGAAGCGGTGGTATTGTGTTGTCTCACTGTAAAATGACAAATGCCATTTGGACTGCCTCCGTGACGCGCTAGTGTACCAGGTGGTACACTGTCTTACTAAAATGGCTCTAACTCTTTACCTGGGGGATTCGGGCGAATTTGGTATCGATGGAAAGCTTATTCAATTTCCCACACAATGAAAAGTCAAAATCTTGAAAATTCCACATGTGTAAAAGTGTATTCATCTTTAAATCAAGTTTTTCATATTTTTGGGATGAATTTAAGCTAGGTAAAAGTACGGGGTGTTACAGCTATAAAAGGGAAGAGACGTCTCTTCATCAAATGAGGTTTTTGCACAAATCTAAAGAGTGAAGAAAGGCAGCAAAAACTTTATTTTCAAGACTGCTCAAGCATATCTCATGTTCTTATCTTTGTAATATGCTTAAAGAGTGGGTGAGTGTTCTTGAGTGCTAAATTGTAAATAAACTACTCATGCTATAAAAAAAGTGTTTTCGTTTGGAGTAGAGAGTGCTTAGGTAGAGTTTCCTAAGCTTGAAGCTGATAAGAGTTAATCAGTGTAGAGAGTCTTTGGTAGAGTTACCAAGCCGAGCTTGTAGTAGAGTTGCTACTAGCACAAGGAGCCTAGAGGTAGGCTAAAATCTATATTGTAATCAAGAGGTTGATTATATTGAATTTCTTTGGTTCTTGTGAGGACAAACCGTGGTTTTTCCCTTCCTAGGTTTCCACGTAAAACTCCTTGTGCATTTACTCTTTCTGCACTATCTTTAGTTTTTCTGCTCTTCATTGTTTGATTTTCTGTAATTGATTCTGAGGGACCTAGTACCTCACTGAGTGGTGCAGCCCCCAAGGGTTCCAACACAGACCCTTACTGGTTTTCACATAAGGATGTGCCTCCCCTTCGTGGCACACCCTTAACACAGACCCTTATTATTTTAGGGTGCCTAAATGTCCCAAAATGCATTCCAAAAATTCGAAACACTTTCTAATGATCCTGTTAGCATTCTGTATCATAATTCAACTCAGAAACCAGTATTAAACACGAAGGAAGTACGAAAATAATTTCATTAAAAAATTTGGGGTCTTCCAAATCCCAGGTCTGGTAGTCACTAATACAAGCCACTAAACATAAAAATCAAAGAAAAGTTTGACTATCTCATAATACAAAAAATGCATAAAGGTAAGGGTAGAAGAGATTTCAGTAGTCTCTGAAAACACTAGAAGCTACCTTGAATCCGCAAAGATGCTAACACAAAAAGAACAATGGGAATCAATGCCCAGAGGTCATCAGATCATTACCTGCACGTAAGGTGCAGAAAAAGAAGGGGTAAGTACAGATCCACGTGTACTCAACAAGCATTGTCGACCAACCCTAAATTAAAGTGGTGACGAGTAACACTACATCAACCATCTATAACAATCATACAACCTGGAATCAAGAAAGACATTCTAATCTAAATGTATAGTCAAGTCTAGCAGTCATAACTATATCATAACACAATCCAGGAAATCCTTAATACAGTGAAATCAACTAACAAATATTAAAGTACTTAATCAATAATACAAAGTCAACAAATGCACTTTACTCGATCTAAACGAGAAATGAATTATTGTAGTGCAATGTAATGCATATTCTATGTACATACCTATTGAGAATTGACTTCAAGGTTAGGACCCATTAGGGACTCACAAGGTCGATGTACTGTACGAACCCTAATGAATATGTTGTGCAAACGTGCACTCCGATTCTAACAATTATATTATGCAGGAATGCGCTCCGACCCTAATAAATAAATAAATAAATAATACTATGTAGGCATGAACTCTGACCCCATATGAAATGCAATTGTAACGTCCCAAAAATCTGTCCCGAGACGTCACACGGTTCTTAGAACCACAAGTGATCCCAAGCTAACCCCTCTACTGGCATAACTCATAAGTAACTGAATGATATGCATAAAACGGCTGAGTTTACTGTGCGGAAACATAATAACGATGGAATCTGAGAAAATACAAGATCAATACAACTTTTACATTCTGATAAAGTCTGAAAGAGAGACTGAAAATACATAACTGACTCTAATTGACATCTGTTAAGCCTCTACTATACTGACTATAGATAGCTGGGATGCGACTCCAACTATCACTAATCAATACGTATGAATAAGAAAATAAAATACACCAATAACATCTAACTAAATTCCCCGAAGTAGGAGGACTCCTCATCTGCTGGATGGAATCTGTAAACAGGCTGAATATAGTATACGTGCTACAACTGAGTTGATACCTACATTATGAGATAATGTAGCACATAGACATATATGTGGATCAGTACTTTGAGGATGTACTGGGTATATGAGGGTGAAATGCATAAGTAAAACATTATCACATCATCATAATTTGTAATACAATGCATGCTAAATGTAAATGACTCACATAAGCTGGAATATCTAAAATACTGAAATATGTAGCAATGAGAAACAAAACATACTTTATAATTCTTGTGAGCCATAACATTTAGTTCTAAAACTGTACTTGTATTCTCCCTTTAAATCATACTGTCTTAGTGTAGAAAGGGCTCATTCTTAATCTGAAATTTGAAAGCTAAAAACTGTGGCTAATAACTTTCTGTAGAGCATAACCTGAGTAAAAATTATGAGCCTTAACACTTAGTTTTCTAAAAGCTTTTTTGTAAATCCTTTTCTGAAAGTCTTTACTATTAGGGAAAAGCACTTTATCTAAGGAAAAATGCTTTTATCTTAAGGCTTCAAATCAATAAGTTGTTTTAAGAGTAGGGGACTTCTTTTGGGGGGTTCTTCTAACCGACATACACCATGTGAGCATTCGTAGGGTCCCACATCTGGCCTCCATTGGGTAGGGTTGTTCTACCTTTGCCAACGAAATAGAACTTCTATCTTAAGTGATCACAATCTGAGTCATCCACATAGAAGTGAGAATAATCTGAATCCTACGGTGGCACGTAGTTCTGGGGTATGAAATCTTGGAATCATACCCAACTCGGTGCTAAATACTACTCCTATTCTTATGCTCAAAATCTAAAAAAAAATCCACTTCAAAAATAGCACAAGGGTTTAGAAGAAAACCCATTATGCTTTTCTTTCTTTAAATCTCAAGTTATCTGAAAAAGTGGATTCTTTATCTTAGCTTAGGACCAAAAGGTCAAATCTTTGTCAAAATCTGTGAGTAATCTTATCTGAGGGTGCTCATAGCACAAATAATCTTGAAATAACAATCTTAAATTGGGGATTAACGACCCATGCATCAATCTCATGTTAAAAACATCTTAAAATTCATGCTTGATGATATAAACACTCACAATTCATCATAAAATTTAAAAATTACTGCACAATGCATAGAAATATAAATATAATCATGTAATTCAACTTCTAAATCATGGAAAATCTCATAATCTTGCAAATAATGATAATGGGTATAAACCTAACTTAAATTTCATGGGAAATCTCATAAATTGCAGTAAATTTAAAATTAAAATAAAGTTTTTGACACAAGGATGAAGAAATTATCCTTGTTCAAACCCCATATACCTTAGTAGATGATTAGATAAAGAATTTTAAGTTATTGGCCCCTAATTGAGTTCTTGAAGATGAGGTCTTGACTATCTTGTCTTAGGAATCTTCAATCCAAAACTTTCTTGGAGAATCTATATTGGAATTTGATTTCTTGGAGAAAGGGCTTTTGGTTTCTAGGGTTGTACTTTTGAAGAGAATGATGAATAATGAGCAAAATTGCTTGGAAATATGATTAATATCATGTTTAAGACGGATTGGAGCCTTGGGAATTGACCAAAATACCCTATATAAACTGCTGAACGGAACTGAAAAACGTAATATTTTTCGATTTGCGTGGCCACCGCGATGCGCCACAATCGCGGTGGCTTACTATAAAAAGACGAGTGAGAACTGGGCTTTCTCTGCGACGCGGAGCTATCACGGTGCACTATTGTTTTGCCATTTTGGCCACTGGTGCGACGCGCCACTATCGCGTAGGCTTGCTGGAAATTGACAAATGTGAAATAAGACTCCTCCGCGATGCGGTGGAATCGTGGATTCTCACTGAAATTTGACAACTGCCAATTTGCTTAGCTCTGCAATGTGCTGAGAGTCCAGGTGACACACTGTCAACTTAAAAATTCCATAACTCCTTCACCGAGTGTCGGATTTAGGCGAATTTGGTATCGATGGAAAGCTTATTCAATTTCCCACATAATGAAAAGTCGAAATCTTGAAAATTCAACATGGAATAAATATTATTCATTTTGGAAGCTATCCCTTAACATTCTAGGAACGAATTTAAGCTAGAAAAAATACGGGGTATTACAATATCTCTCCCTTGGGAACATTCGTCCTCGAATGTGGCTAATTAGGCTGAAATTACTGAGGAATCTGAGGCTGTAAGCTATCATACACAACTGAAATAAACTGTATGACTGAATCCCAACGTAGTGGGCTACTGAACTGATCTGTGAGTGCATGAGCTTTCATGAAAATATCTATATGGCTGAGATCGAAACGAGAGAGTCAACTTAGGGGTAACAATTTCTTTAGGCTGGATCTGATTTCGTGAGAAAAATATGAGGGTTAACTCCATGAAAACTCGGGGTATTACAGCAATGCATGATGTGCAGGCACACAATTCCAATCCCAAATCAATAATAGAGTTGAGCAAAACACTTCATGTCTTAAGCTAGATCAGATATCAATTTCAAAATTATTTAAACTTAACAAGTGAGAGTATTCTCATTAGCTAGCATTTTCAACAATTTATTTACCATAGCAAATCATCCCATTATGCGAGCCAATAGGGAAAAAAGTTTAAAACGTACAATTTACTTATTTTAACCCCTCAAATAACACTTGTACCCGCATAAATGTTCGTCACTTCACCTATACGGGATCCCCATTCCTCATTACTCTCATTATCCATAAGTAACACATAAGCACTTTGAAAAAGAGTTTAAGAAAGTCTCAACTTGCCTTACAAGACAACCCGCAAAGTAAACTCGAGATCAAAAGAATAAGATGGAAGCTTTACCACTACAAGAAATTGCTTTATTTATGACCAACATTTAGGGATGGATTAATAACCTCGTCTCTAAAAGTATATGTATTAGAACGAGATTATATGTTGGTCCTTAATATTATATTTTATTGTTAAGGTAGAAAATCTGGTCCCTAAAAAAAAAAAATTTAACCGATCTCAAATTGTAATTTAGAGACTTGAGCGGGAGAAAATACTGCCAAAATATAATATTAAAATTTAAATAATATTTTTTTATTTCACTAAATACATATACGCGGTTTAATCTAATGTATTAATTTTCTAACAGATTAAAACGCAAAAAAAATGTCTGCGCGTAATTTTAATTTCCTCAAAGCACTGCTGGTTGCAATTTTACCCTAGCAACATCGATCAATACATACGCACACAGCAGCGATTGAGGGAGCAGCTTTTGCCAAATTCGTTTGCTGCTATTGCAGATTCTTCCTTGGGTGCTTGCTATTTTCCCTATTCTCTGTTCATCTCACTCTAAGGTATGCTTTCTATTCCATTTAGTTGCTATTTTTCTTCCAAAATTATTCTAAATTCATTGTTGCTTGATGTTCTTAATTTGGGATGTGGCTTATCTGGATAATTTGGGTTGTCTCAGAAGGTTTTAGTGTAAAGGCAGTGCATCTTACTTGTATCTGTTTTTCTTTTCTTGGGTTTTAGATGATTCTATCTTTCCATTGTATGTCAGAGATACTGGCCCTCGTACTTGAATCTGTTCTTTATGTTATGCATGCGCAAACTTCTTTTTTCTTAAGGCATATCGTCATGGGCTTTGTTCTTATTACTCTTGGTGGGGCTTGTTAGAAATAAATACATAGTTACTTAGTTAAAGCGGAGGCTTTGATCCTTCCACAAGCATATAGTTCACTGGGCAGTGCAATGGGGTATACGTCCTTGGCTTCTAGTTTGTCAAGTTGATATGGTAGACATTTGCAACTCTTACTAGTGCTTTTCAGTAGTTAGACAATGTCTAATTGCTTGTAAATAATATATGTCGGTAGTATGTCGCAGCGATCCCACCTAGGGTTATAGATTAGGATATCATCAGAACCCCTCAATTTAACCCTCTTAAGGTTCAAATACCTGGTTCATTGGGCCTTGAAAGGTGAGAGGGAAACTTTTGGCCAAAGAGCGTTAATGTGAACTCACAATGTCTTTGACTCCTTGGTGTGTCCTAAGAGCAATTTTAGGTATATCAGTTTCAAGCATCCTTATTTGGCAGTTGCCCTGTAGTAAATTTAGGGAAATATATCACATTTAATTCATCCAACAACTTCTGTATGCCGTGTAGTAAACTTGATCTTGACTTTGTGACTATTAAAACTTAGTCCCGCACATCCTTCAACAATCATCTTTATTTTCAACCATCACTACTTATCCTCCTTGTTGACCTTAGTACTTAGGAGTTCCCTCAAGAAACTGAGATGCAGTCTGTTAGGCGATTTACGTGTGTCCATGTGCATTTGTCTTCTGACTTTTCACTCTCACCCTCGGAGTCAGTTTCCCTCTGCTGTAGAGAGCAGTCCCTACTTGGTTGAACTTTGAGCTCTCATAGTTGACTCTTTTTTCGTTGGCTGCATTTACTGGCTACCTGTTATAGGAATTTCTGGTTCATATATTTTAATAGTAATATGCATGCACATAGAGAACACGAGGTTCCTATTTGTATAGAAGATTGTTGTCTTTTGTAGAGAATGATATCTTACTGTAGATTCTCTACTTTTTGCTGTAATGAGATTCCAATTATTGATAAAATTACACTTGACTTGATAAAAAATAATATGCATGCAGGTATTCTGAAGTTCACGAACAAGATAGCTCTTTCTTATCGGATGGTACCTCACAATCCCTGAAACTGGGATAAATATATGTCCTCTAAAATTTAATAAGTATATCCCCTGTTATGACATTTCTTATGTTAAAGAGTTGATGCCAAACTTAGATCTTTCAAGGAAAGAAGAGCTAGAGAGGCGTGCCCTCCACTTGGTAGGCGCTTGTTTTATTTGGTTCCACCTCCAGTTGATTATATGATACCAATAAGGTGGCCAACTAGCAGGGATTATGTATGGCGAAGAAATATAAACCATACACATCTTGCGGAGGTTATAGGAGGACAAAATTGGGTACATAAGAAGGATCAACTTTGGTGGCTTTTGGGTGGTGGAACTCATTTTAAGTATGGAGCTACTGAATATATTGAGAGGTAGGTGTTTTTTTTCACTTCTACTGTCCCTGTCATTATTGGAGTTCCAGCTTTTTGATAATTCCATGCAAAATGAAAATCAATTTGAAAGGACGAAGGCTTCCGTAAAGAAACTTAATGAAGGCAATTTATGTTGTACTAGATGACCCATTAACCTACTAAGAATGGTGAAAATCAATCCTTAATGCTACCATTCTTTTACGCAGCTGATGTACTTGATTCATTTATTCTTTGCAGGTTAGGAAATATGACTACTAACGAGATAAGTGGCCTACGTGCAGCAGGGGTATATCAAGTGTTTGATGTTGGTTGTGGGGTGGGTAGTTTCTCTGCGTATCTTCTTCCACTTAATATAGAAACACTGTCTTTTGCTCCTAAAGATGGTCATGAAAATCAAATTCAGTTTGCTTTGGAACGAGAAATTGGTGTTATGATATCCGCTATAGCAACGAAATAGCTACCATATCCAAGTTACACTTTTGACATAGTCCATTGTTCAAGATGTTGAGTTGATTGGCATGGTAATGGTGAGTATTTCTTTCATTGAACATGCGAACCTTATATACTTAAATATAATTGACCTAGATATAATTGCTTTACATTATATAAGGAAATTGTATCTAATTATTTGACTTTCAACATCATGTGCGTTAATAGTGCATAAATTTTCAAAATTCAATGAACATGATGCTGTGAGAGGATCTACAAGGCCTTAGATATCCTCCCTACTTACACATATGCCATTCTGCATTCTGTACACTCATTATGTAATAAGAGACTCTGTTTCATTTTAGGTTATCTGAACCTTTCTGTGTCATTTTAGAGTCCCGGTGAACTTCTGTTATTGTTTGCACCTTACCATTGTGACTGTTTATTTGCCCTTATTCTGAAGCTTTGGTTGTTTTATTGATAGATCAAGGTGAATGATCGAATGGAGTCTAAAGGTGGAAAGAAGACTAGTAGTAAATCCTCACTCTACGAAGCACCCCTCGGCTACAGTATTGAAGACGTTCGACCAAACGGTGGAATCAATAAGTTCAAATCTGCTTCTTACTCCAACGTAAGTGTCTGGATTTCATTTGTTTTGGATATGATCCTTAGAGAATGAGCATTAATAATTCTATAGTTCTGATTACTTGCAACCTTCTTGTTTTTTATATGTGTAGTGCGCGTGCAAACCCTCCTGACATTCCTTAAACTTCTATCTAGCACGTGTCTTTTGGCACAAACAATCCCCAAAAAAGTTACTTCTGTCAATTAGTTCGTGTTAAACCCTCGCTCCTTTTTTTCTCTCCTTCGTCTGCTTTCTGCATTTTCCCTCCTTGGTTGTGAACAATTTCCTTTAAAAGATCATTAGTTTCTGTGAGTATTATTTCTACAATTCCCCTCAATATCACCTCCTCCTTATTCTCCTTTGCAAATAGGGCATGAGTTCTTACTATTAGGGAGGAGTGCTTTGTTTGTAGATGTACCTATAGTCATAGTGTTATGCATGTGTCTTGTAGTTTCTTGCTCGTGGTGTTTTGGTGATGGTTGTGATTTTTTCTTACAAATTGATTATTTCTATTTTCGATGTGAGTGTTGATTTTATTCAGAAAATGTACTAAAGAAAGTGAAGCTTGAGCAAAACTCACAAATGACTGAATGAGCTCAATGTCTAACTAGTTTCTTTAATGAATTTGAACCCCAGTTCAGCTCATTTGTGTAAACAAGCAGAGTTGAGCTTGAGCTCATTTTTGAAGGAATTTGCTGAAGTTGAGTTTGTGCTTGACACGTAGAACAATATTCGAATTTTACCAAGTACGGTTGTGCTTGCAGTATTAGTCAGATCAAGTTCCTGAAAGGTCGTTGTTTGATAAATCTAATGTTTCCAAGTTGAACCAACTGATTAAGCTCGAAAGGAATTTCACCCTCCAATTCGTTGTCAAACAAGTTTTAAGTACTTCAAACTTGAGAGATGGCTCAGCTCAACAGGAATTGAACCAGAAAAGCTGTTGTTTGCAAGGTTCAAGATTTCGAGTGATTCGAGCTGACCAATTGATGCAGGAATCTGTCCCCCAATCTTGTTATTTGATGCTGCAAAATTTTGAAGATATTTGCAGCCGCCAATTGCTTCTGGTATGGGGCCACTAAGACTGTTTTGCTGTAAGAAATATTTGAGTCTCACAATATGAGATTTATCATCTGAACATGCCACTCCATTCCAGGTACATATGCTAGACCCACTTCATCCCAAAAGGACATCTTATAAGTAGTTTCGTTGATCTAGTTGATGCTTGTATTTTGTCCTTTTTTGCGAATCAAACAATGAAAATTGAAAGGAAGCGAGTACTTTTTTCATATTCATCTCATAGTTGGACTTAGTTTTCAACTCTGTGTACTTGTTTTATCTATTGGCTAAGACAGTTATCCATTGCCATACCGTGTTCCAATTCTTTGCTTCTTACTTATATTAAATTATATGCCAATAGTTATTGTCTTTCCAAAATTTTGTTCTTACAGATTTCTGACAATTGAAGTTACAAGTGAAGATGCAAGTTCAGAGAATGCACAAGCTCGTTATTATTTTCCTAAGAACATTATGTAAACTTGACATCAAATTCTAGCTCGGGTTGTTAATTGGTTAAGTTTTTTTTTGTTTAACAAATATTGAAACTATTGACATCATACGCTAGCTACGGATGTTAATTGATTTAGTTTTGTCTATTTAGCAAATATTAAAATTACATTTATCATCCCATCAACATTTTCAGTAGCAATTTTACATTTAGCAATAAGATATATAAATTTTATAATTTCAGTAGCTATCTAGGATGAGTTAGTTGCTCATCTCTAAAGGTTAATCAGGGACGAGCTAGTTGCTTGTCTCTAAAGGTTAATTTAGGACAAGGTAGTTACTCAACGCAAAAAATATTTAGCGATCAGAAAATAACTACTTTTTAAAGATGAAAATCATCTATTAGGGACGAGATGTACAGTCTCTAAAACTATTTTTGAGATCAGATATGTTACCGTCTCTAATGACATTTAACGACCAGTTAGAGTACCTCGTCGCAATAGATCTTTAGCGAAGGAGGCTATAAGGACGAGCCACGGCCAGTATTTTCTCGTCCTAAAAGATCATTTGCAATCAGAATTGGACTTTTAGGGACGGGAATTCCCTTCCCCAGAGGTTGTTTTTCTTGTAGTACTGTTTTGAATCTCATCCAAACGAGTCCAATCTATTCAAATATAATTTTTTTTACTCGTAAGTAAAAGAGTTCAAATTTATAATCAAGTAAAACCTTAAATTCTATTAATAGATAAGACCTCATATTTTCTAACTTTCAAGCTTAGGGTTAAGCCTCAATTTCTCTACATATCATAAATCTAACGATGTTCATATAATAAAATACCCCTTATATTCAATTCCATATTCTAATATGTTAAAAGTTCAATCTTAATATGATCACTAGAAGAAAACCTAAAATCGGATTAACCGTACTTAAAAAACGAAACCAGTACTAATCATTAATCATTACGAAATTAGTATTGACCAAGAATACAAGAACTTATAAGCCTAATTGTAAAAATTCTCCAATAATTACACTATCATTACCAAATGATAACTAGCCATTAAATTTCCATTTATAAATCCATAACAACTCAACTATTGGTCATTATTAGATTTTCTTTCTTTCCTACCCATTCTGTGAATCGGTCTTAAGACCCATTTACAACAGCCAATTCCATTTCAATTCCTGTAATTATAAATCAAACACACACCTAAATATTTGATCTAACAATTATGCTATTCGGTCATTCCCAAAAAGGCAAGCTTAACAACCGATGAAGCAATACAAAATGTAGGTAGTACCAATTGAGGAAAATAATCAACATGCCCTACTAAAATTATTTTGATTTATTAGGATGTTCATCAAAATTAAATAAAGCCATCACTACTGAACCTAAAATTGTGTTCGACTGTTGTTTCCACTGTGCGTCTGTTTTTTAATTTTCTCACCAGTGCATAGAGTAAACTACTACTCCTAATTTATTTACACTCTAATCTTGTCCACAATCAATAAATGAGTAGTGTGTGTGGCCCACACCTTATTTTAAATAGAAAAAAATAGTTTTATTAATTACTAAATAAATTTATTATCTAAATTACACGTCATTTAAATTTATTGCTCAAAATGACCTAACAGGTCACTATAGGTAGTAAACCCTTCGTGATGAAAGTAGAACTAAAATTATCTAGCTGGCCAATCTATCTCGTAGGTAGGGTGTACATAGATCGGGTTGGTTCGATTTTTTATTAAAATACAATCAAACCAATAATGTCGATTTTTTAAATCTATAAACCAAATCAAACCAATATACAATTGATTTTTTTATTTCGGTTTTAGTCGGTTTTTTTTTATTTTTTCGGTTTTCTCAGTTTTTTTACAATTATAATGTGATTGAAGAAAAAAATTAAATGTTTTCACTAAAAAAATTAAAAGAAATGGTCATAGAGTAGTTCCAATAAAAATTAAGTTGGCAAATTACTAAGACGTCTAAACTACTATCTCTCAAAGTAATATTATGTGGATACCTAAGTAGTTCAATTTCTAAGTTACTAGTCACAGTAACTTGTCTGAAAGTTTTCTTCACATAAAATGTGAGCACACAAAAGAATGAAGAATTGGAGATAACTTATTAAAAACTTAACTTCATAAAGTAATTAATTATAACATTATTCCATAAAAAAAAAAAGAGAAAGAAGAGAAACAAACCTAAATCACAACTTGACGAATGAGAAAAGTAAGATGAAAGTAAGATGGGAAAATAATGAGAACTCTCTGAAAACTTGGAAAGTAAAATGTAAAAAGTGAAGCAATTAAAGAGTTTTAGGTTTTTATATTAACTAGTTAAACCCCACGTGTCTTGCACGTGTAACATTTGATTATTTAAAATTAGATGATTTTGTCTATTACAAAAAAATTTAATAAAGAGCAAAAAATTTAAATCACTTCTCAAAGATCCTTCACACTTTAATAAAATAGTGCAAACATAACATATATTTTATTAAAATATTTAATAAATTTTCAATTCTTAAATATTGAAGAAATAATTTTGTCTAAAGCAGACACTTTTAACGAAGGATAAAAAGTTCAAATATTTCTGAACACCGAATCAAATAAAAAAGAAGTTGAAAGAAAAAGAACCAAACTGAAATAGTTTGATTCGGTGTTCGATGTCTACTTTTTAAAATTGTAAATTAAAGAATTGAATTGAAATTTGATAAAATCGAATCAAAGAGCAGAACGTGCACTTTTAATCAACGCCTTAACAACATAAATCGTACTAATATGAATGAGAAATAATTCTTTTTTAGAAAAAACATACCTTTAAATCCTCTCGTAATCGGCACAAAGTCTCAACCACACACTTACATAATTTTTCTTTACCTGCACATCATGCGAAAGCCAACAATTGAAATTACAATAAATCATACGATAAAAAAACGTTAATAAAAGATGCATAATATTTAATATTGTTGACCTACAAATTAAAAACTAATATCAAAGAA
Organism: Capsicum pubescens; assembly: GCA_030864215.1. Classification (NCBI taxonomy): domain Eukaryota; kingdom Viridiplantae; phylum Streptophyta; class Magnoliopsida; order Solanales; family Solanaceae; genus Capsicum; species Capsicum pubescens. Next base: position 172,211,319 of record CM061548.1, on the reverse strand, counting down.
CATAAAACTAATCTTCTCTTGAACATACTCTTTAACAATTAAATTGTGAATGTTATTCTATTATTTATTGGAAAAAAGGAATGCTCAATATATAGATGTACAATTTTTTTCCTTTTAAGAAAGAGTTGATGAAACATGGAAGAAATCTAATCTAATTTAAAAAAAAAAATCATAAAAAACTAATTATTATAGAAAATTAAGACTAACGAAACTTAAAAGAAAAGAAAATTAAGGACTCCTAATTAAATAAAAAATCATACTTAAAAGAAAGAAATTAGGTTGTATGCTAACTACAATCTGGCACAACTTTTTTTTTTTTCTTTTTGAGGTGGGACGTATTTTTTTTTAGTAAAAATAGTTAAATAATAATTTGATAAAATAATAAAAAGTCGTTGCTTATTACGTATTTAAAACTTTTTAAAATTTAATACTTATTAAAATTTTCTTATTCTAAGTCTTTTATATTTGTTTCTACATTTTTCAAATCTTATTAAAATCAAATTTAGTTGTTCTATAATTCTTAAACTAATGAAAAAAGTATTAGTTGTCATTAATTCTGACAACTTCTAATAAGAAAAGATTTTACCATAAATATATATTAATTAATTATTAACTTTTAAAAATTAGAAAAAAAAAATAGTGAAAACACGATTTTGTCTAAAGCGAAAAACTTTTAATGAAGGACAAAAAGTTCAAACAATATTTTTAAGGCCCTTCACATTTTTAATATATTATAGATATAGATATTGGGCTTTGTATTAATTTGTTAATAATGAAAAAAATACTATAATTAAAGTCCCAAGAATATATCTATTTTCTGAATATAAAAAAATAATAAAAGTAGATTATAAGTAATATTTTTTTACGTATAAAAAATTAAAATTATATATGTATTACGTCGGTACGGTTTGGGTTCAGTTTGATTTTATTTTTTCTAATACCAAACCAAACCAAGAATGATCGGGTTTTTTTTACCAACACCAAACCAATCAAACCAAACCATAAGTCGGTTTTTTTCCTCGATTTGATTTGATTTATCGGTTCGGTTTGACTTAACGATTCGATTTGTACACGCCTACTCGTAGGCATTCTCAGATTCGAAAATGATTTCCTCTAATAAAATTGATTCCACATTTCCTAGTCCCTTGCTGTCGAAGTGGGTAACTAGGTATAAAGACTTGGCGATCTCCTTATCTAGATCTAAGTAGCCCTTTTTAACCTCGAGAAGGACCTAGACATGGGTAAATTGGCCATTCCTTTATTGCCCTTTTTTTAGGCAGTCAGGGCATTCACCCGCTTTTTCACATGATTAATATTGGCCCTAGCTTTGCCTGACCAACAACAATGAGAGCTTTCCTCAGAGTAGGGAAGGGCTAAGTAGGTGGAATAGATCTACTTTTTGAGCTCATCTTGTTCTTTTAGAAGCTACCCAATTTGATTGGAGCCAAGAAAATTTCTCTAATGAGAAACATCTGCCTGTTTGGCTTGTAGGATGGCATCCTTTCAATAGTTATCCCTTTTAGACTGAATTGCAAGTAACTCTATCATGAGCTCCTTGACCTCAAACATCCGATTGATCAAGGCCTTAAAAATGAGGTCGACCCTTGTAGGTTAGCCTGAGAACCCTCTAGACCAGAAAGCTTAGCCAATAGTTTCTTTTTTTAAACCATTGTCATAGAAGGAATTTGGCCATGGTAATGCTGGCTTGAGGAAAAAAGATGGCAATGTGAGATCATAAGGAAAGGTAGAAGAATTGAGTTAAAAGGAAACTAACTCTCAAAGCATAATGAACGGTGTCATTTATCAGGCACTCAATAATGGCTATTTCCATTATTATTAATCCTTGGGAGATATAATGGCACTCAAGATAGTTAGAAACTCCTTCCGGCCTTGATATAAGGCTCACCTTTTCAAGGATGTCCAAGGACTTTATGCGATGGCATGAGGAAGCATGATTAATGTAGGCCTCAACCTCCTTTGTAGCTTGGGCTTCTTTCAATGATGAAAATGTTGGGGCTTGAGTGGATGGATAAGACATAGGCGGTAAACATCATGGAAAAAATACCCGATAGCAGTATGATGCCTATGATAAAAGGTTTCACCCGCCCTATCATTATCTATCAAGTGAAATAACCTGGTTCTTTTAGACTTGAAAGGTCTAAGGATTTTTTGTCAGAGTGTCAAAGCCCCGCATCACAGATTCTCTCAGTTTCCTAGGAGTGCCATGGTCCCAGGAAGCCCGCTTGCAGCCACAGTTATGGAAGCATTGAAATTATCTAACAAAGGGTCAACGTTCACCTAAACTGAGGGGAGACCATCGAGACCTAGCCCATAAGGCTGATATTCATCATCGAGATAAAAGAAATACAAAGCTTGACTTTAACCCTACAACTTGAGGTTATTAAATGATAGCCGAAGGTATTATGAGGAAAATAATTGGGAGGATTATAACTAACTAAAGCTATGGTTCTTTCGCTTCCACTCCTACCAATTGGATAGGATGAGCCAAGTACAATTGTCTGCCTTGGTGAACTCAATGATATGATCCACCCAAATATAGGGGGCATCAGGTTGTTAAGAGCTACTAATGCTTGGGTAATGGTTCCATCGAGTAGCTGTAGAGAACACACAAAAGAATAGGTTGAAAATAGAAAGGTGGAAGAGGAAGCAAGGAAGAGTGGTTATTTTAGGCACTTACGATATGTATTCTAAGAAAAAAAACATAGGAATGAAGCCAGTGATGGATCGAAATAGCAACTAGAGGGATTTGAACACACAATCTAGAGGTCAATAAAACTTTTACTAGTCCTGCTACTCCACTAAGCCAACAATACACTTTGTTTATAGATTCCCAATTTATAATTCTCTATATAAATACTAGATTCGCACGAAAGTTACTGGGCTCCCGGGAACCCCACCCGGGACCCTAGATCCGCCCCTGAATGAAAGCTCCTTCAAGGGTACAAAAACAAAGAAATTTGTCCATCCACGATCTTGAGAGTCATCTAGGCCATTTATTATCGCCTTCTTCCCCTGATGATTCAATTTGATTAAACCTCCCATGAGAAGCGAAAAGAATAGAGCATTGGAAGATATGTTAAGAAAAAACTAACACCTGACATATAGGCAAGAGCACTGAGGAAAGCAATAGTTTGCCACACCCTAGGGTTCAGTTGACCTAGAGATGAATGGAAGGTATTACAAAAGTAGGCAATCACCTCGTCAATTGGATCACCCAAAGTCGACATTGAATGGGTACATATAGATAAAATATATGCCTGATCGAATGGACTGCTAGTGTCTATAGGTCTTGGGGCACTTACTTTTACCCTCATCTCTGTCCTATCACAATCCTTGACAATATTATAGATAATATTATCTTTTATGAGGGAACCCAACTTGCAAACTGGCTTAAGGGTCTCATCACCTGCCTATTAAGTGAAATTCTCTGGGAATTTAAAATCGACGGGCATCATGTCATCAACACAAGGCTCTTGTTAGGAGGCATTTTGGTCTCTTCTTTCCCTTAGGTGAGCCAGATATTAAAAGTGTATTTTTTATTTTGGTCATAAGTGAAAGGGAGCGAATTGAGAATGATCGGTAAGATAAATTTACAGAAGAAGGAAGTAGAAGTATTAAAAGGTGGGACTGCTGGAATGAAGGAATAGACAAGTCCAAATGAAATAGCAACGTGGTAAAGAAAGATTCAAAAGGATCGGGCATGTGGAAAAAGACTCTGTAGATAAAGAGAGTGCCAATCACTAACAAGCATGTGGAAAGGAAAGAGAAAAAGGGAAAATAGCTGCAATAATGTAAATCGCTTCTTTTTTGTCATTCATTCATAGCAGATGTCGTGCCCAAAGATGTAGGGACTTTCTATATGCGGTGAAACTGCCTAAGGCTAGATTTGGAACACCTTGGGTCGGATATGAGTGAAGCCATCACACACCCGAACCATATTAATAATAGATTTGGCATGTTGAGACACACATTCAAGAAAAAAGTAGAGGCGCCCGAGACCAACTAGGGTAGTGACCACGCATTAAAAACAAATAAAAGTACGATGCGTCAAAAATTTTATAAGTCACCAAAAACCCTTGGTAGAACCATTTCTGACACAGAGTAGTGAATTGGTTGCTCTCCAATGATAGAAAGAAGAGTGACAATCTCCCATTGGCCATAGGGCAACCTTTGTACCCTACAAATAGCCACACCTCGCCCCATTATAAAGGATTTGATTTTTTCTTATCCTTTTTTCTGTAAGCAATAAAATATTTTTATCTTTCGTCTTATGCTTCTTTATTTCCTTTAGTTTTTTTTACTATTCTCTCGTTGTTGCACTAGAGCTCGGTCATATCCTGCCTATAACTAGAAGGATTTAGAACTCAACTCTTATTACAGATTTGCTTCAAGTATTTTCCTTGTTTAATTTATTTTATTTCTAGTTTACATTATTCACCTTTTTGAAAATATACCTCTAACCCAAAGCAAAACACTGTACTCTTGATTCACGAATAAATTCAACTTTGCTAAAATGATAGTAAACACTAAATTTCTTGGAAAGAGAAGTCAACAACCATTAGTCTTCATTGGTTCTAGCTTAATATACCTTAGATTTGTGCAATTTCTCTAAATATTTTTCTCTTATCCATTACTATATTTGCAATTAATTTTATGTTGGTATATCTCTACCAATAGTATTATATAGATTTAATTAGTGATTTTTAATATTATCATGGCATGTTATTACTATGTTTATTTAACATGATTGTGTCTGCGATTGTGAGTTATTTCTAATATATTTATAACTTGTTTTATTAGCCACTGTCATGAACCAAAAATCCACACTATGATGGCACATATCCGAGCTCTGTCATTGAAATATTATATTAATCTTATTTTAGAAGTTATAAAGAAGAAATAATATACAAAATCATTCATAATTCATTAATGAAAATAATAGTATAGGAAATGAGGAAAATCAAAATGTACAATACTTAAACCTAGTGTCACTAATGCAAGAACCTCTAAAATACTTTGACAACATTCTTAAGTGGTATGTTTCTCATAAAGAAAAAATAAGAAGAAGAAAATGGAAGGAGTTTGATGTTGTAGAACAACAAAGTAGCTACATCAAAGACTCCGAGTAATCACCAACTGGAAGCAGGATCAACAACAAAGACTCCGAGTAATCACCAACTGGAAGCAAGATCAACAACAAAGATTCCGAGTAATCACCAACTAGAAGAAAAATCAACTACTATTTGTACTCAAAATAGGTCATGTGTGAAAAAAGTATAAAAATAATGGTGAATACCTCAAACATGTATACTCAGTAGTATCCTCGATCGACCAAATACTACCAAATCAATAATTCATAAGAATGAGTATAAAAACAAGATCACAAAAATAAAAAGAGTTTCAAATGCAACAAATATATCAGGAGTCAATATTCCCATCACAAAAATCGTAGGCTGCAAGCCTTTTTGAATAATACTTTTTCTTTCAAATGATGATCATCATGGAATCATAGCCTCCCATGATAGATAAAATGTGTGTGAAGCTAATAAGAACTCATCAACAATAAATTTCTGACTCAAGTCATTTATTGGCAAAAACCCCATATCAGGTATCATGTCATCTAATATTTTAGCTCAATATTTCTTCCAATTCATAATATGATTTATACAATAAATTTTCATTCAAGCTAAGTCTAATAAAAGTAAGTTTAACCTATGTAACACCCAAAATTTTTGAACTATGATTAGAGCCTCTTTTCAAATATGTATTTACCCAAACTCGATGCTTTGAAAATTCATACATAGGTTTTAAGACCAACACCTTAGTGTGATAAGATCTTTAGATATGAATTAAAGTCATAAGGAACATTTAGCTAGAAGTTAAGTTGAAAGCTTATTTACCAATTGAGTTTTCATATAAGATATAACTAGGGTCAGCTTTAAATGCAAATAATTCCTTGATAAGAAAAGTTTTGTAGCTCAAAACCCATTAAGTTAAAAGTATTGGGTTCTTCTTTATAACACCTCTGATCATTTATAAATCTAATACCGAAGTAAAATGTTATGATCATTTTATCAGAAGGTGTTTATCTACCAGCGACCGATGGATGAAGTTGACGACAAAGTTAACATGTTGTCAACTGGTTGAATGGATACCAAGTGAGATGTCAAGCTTATCCATTAAGCTCAAAAGTTATCCAAAATTCTATAGTTTAGATGACAATCCACTAGGGAATTGACGGTCAGTCACCTAGACCACCATACGAGATTTTCCATAGTTTAATGAGTTTTTTTAGGGATAATTTAGTCCTTTTCTTACTCAAGGCCCTCCTAATATTTTTCAACATCCATTATTGATTATTTCTCAGCAAAATACATATCAATGGTCTCTCCAAATTTCTTTTCCCTTCTAAAAAAAATTTAAGAAACACTTAAGAAAAGTTTATCAAACCAACTCCAAATCTCCTAAATTCACGAATTTCTTGTTGAATCTTCTTTTCAGGTATGTGGGTACTCAACAAGGATTCTTATTTAATCTTTGTTCCCAAAAACTTCAATTTTCTTAAGAAATTAGTAATTTGTGTAATTAGGTTTGCACCTAGATTTCATGATTTTATTACTAAGTTTTTTGATGGTTTAAAGTCTCTATTTTTGTTAGAATTGTGAATTCTATGATTTACTCATAATTTAGTCCTTATGATTTAAAATCATGACTTTGAATGGTTTGGATTGATATGACATTTCATGATTTATTAAGAACTATATTATTTTAACATGGTTTAAATCATTTTACATGATATGGCTAAGTCGTCTCAAATTTTGCGTGATTTTCAAAGAATTTCTATGGTCACATAAAATATTAACAGAAGTATAATTAGTTTTTAGTTTCATAAACTAGTTTATTCTTATTCTATGCAAATTTTCTTCAGTATGAATAATTGATTATACTTTTGTAAGTAGTATTTAGCATTGAGGAAATGTGAATTTTAATGAAAAAACCCAAATTCCCAAACTAAATTGTCGGTTAAGGAGGGGTCCTTGCAGTTGAGAGTGGCTCCCTAATGGTCTCATGAGTGTATTTACACCAAATCATGGTTCTCTACCCCACCCCTGATAAGGTATTAAATACCCTCCTTACTAGGGTTACATGTTAGGCTCCATGTTTGCTTAAAATGGAACATGTCGGTTAAGCGAATCTCCCACAGTTAAATAATTTTAGTAAAATGGGTGTATATGGCTTACTGGCTTGTTCAATTATGATTTTCCTTATTTACCTTCATGTTTTACCATTTTAGTTATTACATGAAAGAAAGTGAGTCATTATATACTTTTCATGTCTGTGTTTTAATCTCCAAATGATTTACCTCTGTTTTACATACCTCATGTATTTCTCACATACTCAGTACATTCTATTATACTGATACATACTCTCTTGTATTGTATTCCATTATGGTGTAGTATCTGGTATTAGTCCTCAACATCACATTTAACTATGATCACCAATGCCTACTCCTGTTTGGTTTGTGAGTCCTCTGTTTCAAGGACTTGATTATGTTTTCCTGCTTTCAATAGTTTAGGTTTATATCTGTTTTAGACTTTCACAATTTTTAATCAGTTGGGGTCTATCCTAATGACTCTTTAGTATGTTTTGAGGCTTCTGTATACTTAGCATATGTTTTAGTTCATTAGTATGTTTACAATATTTTACTGTTTAAATTGACAGTATTCAAATTTATTTGATTTATTTTCTTTCAAACTTATGAATTTATAGCTTCTGCTCATGATTTGAACTCATTGTAATGCCAGATGTCATGAGTTATCTTTAAGCTACTCGTAGTCCTAAACATTGTGTCATGTCCATGATGTACTCTCAGAGCATGACACACTTGGTATCAAATTATAAGATTTATGTTTTCCTAGAGTATCTGACAAGCCACATCACGTAGTGTCTTATTTCTGGGTAAGAAGCGTACCACACTTAGAAGTAAGGATACAAGATGTTATTAGGAATTATTCCCTTTTTCATGATCTTTATTATGCCATAAATTTTAAATCTATCTCTCTTATACTTGTGCTTTCCATGTGACAGAAAAGTCCTCCTCGTAAAGCCAATAGTCATAGAAATGGGAACCATCCCATACTACTAACGCCTGTAAATCCAGTGAATGAAAAGGTGACCAATACTAAATTATGGGATACCTTTCAAGTGTTTTCCCATACATGATTACTCAGGTCAATAATTAGGTTGTCACCCCATTTCAGCAAAATGAAAACTTAGCTGTAGGTAGGTTCCGAGATTTTATGAGGATGAATTTGCTTGAGTTTTATGATTGAAAGGTGGATAAGGATCCAAAAAACTTAATTTATGAGACCCAAAAATTTACCCATGCTATTCTTATCATCGGGGTAGAAAGTGTGGAGTTGGCATCATATCAACTGAAATGTGTTGTTCATATTTGGTATAAGCATATGCCGGAAAGTAGATGTAGGGGTTCAGCTTCAATCGATTAGGGAGTGTTTGAGGAAAATTTTATCGATAGGTTCTTTCCTTAGGTTATAAGGAAATTTACAACAAATAATTTCATAAATATCAAGCAGGGCTCTATGTCAGTGAAGGAATGCGCCCTTAAATTTACTCATCTTTTAAGGAATTCCTTATAAGTAGTGTCTAATTTGAGAGTCATATATGTAAGTGTTTTATTCGTGTGTCTGAGTTGGTGGTAAAGGAGTGTATAAGTTCCATGTTGATCAAAGTGATGGATATCCCCTGACTCAAGACCCATGCTCAACGGATTAGATAGGAAAGTTGAAGGAAAATGATAGGGAGACAAAAAAAGGCTAGAATCAAGCAGTTTGAGTTCAATTAGAACAGATTAAGTGGGAAATAGCTCATATTCCAGCACCAATGCTCCACCCCTACATTATCTTCAGTCAGTCCTCCATCACCCAAGTGTAAGTAGGAGCAATGGGGCAGGGTACAGATTCCAAATCATTGGACAATGTTAGTTGGGGACGTGCCTACCTAGTTTGCAAGAAGTGTGGTAAAAAACATCCTGGTGAGGTATGGTAGGTAGTGATGATTGCTTTGGATGTGGTGATAAGTGTATTTTATTGGATTGTAAATAAATAATTATCCTTACAAAACCTTAAAAATTATCAAATTTTTCCATATTTTTTATAGAAAATCACTAAAAAATTAATGCAGAGTCATGATCAGATGGATCAAAATAAAATGTGAAGGAAATAAAGCGTTGAAAATCTTCTGCAATCAAGAAAAAAATAGAAGTCATAACTTGTTACCAAAATTAATAAACGTGTTACCAAAACACGTCTTCGAAAAGCAAAATGGTTACGAACAATTCACTTAATGGCTATAAAAGGATGGGAGGCAGAGCTTGGAAAGAATCATGCTTTGAAAGTTTTTCTCAACTTTTAATATTGAGTCTTCTTCGTAGACCACGATAGTGGTTGAACTTTTTTTTCAGTTCAAAATTAATTTTAGTATTGGAATTACTCAGGTTCTTGATTTTTAATTAAGTAGAAAGAACATTCTCCTTGAATATTTCTTTTTATTTTTTATTTAAATGGACAAGAATATTTACATTCCCAATACTAGCTCATGGGGCAATTTCTATTGTTGAGATAATTGATGAAGCTTAATGTATTTATAACATTATATTCTTGACTTTAATTATTTTATTTTATATTTTATCATATGCTAAGATGATGATTCTAATTATTCATCACATCTTTATATTTTATATCCAAAGTTATTCTTATATTAGTTTTGTAATTCTCACAAAGAAAAATTAATATATATATATATATATATATATATATATATATATATATATATATATATATATGAATGACTGACGAATAATATATTAGAGTGAGAATATTTCTTAGTAAAATTATCATTTCAAGTCTGTAATTTTGTTTGCATCAGTTCTACTTTTCACGAAGGGATTGTTTCAGGCAAGATTACTGATTACTTGGTAAAAATATTCTCACAAGCAAAACTAAAGCAAGAGAATGTTTAGTTTAATTGTCACAAGTTTTAATTCAACTAATTGACATAACCTCATGGAGTATTAATTGATGACTTATCTCTTAGCATAAAAATATAATTGTATTAGCAATAAGCAATTATTCTTTAGAGAACTACATATATCAACTGAGATTTTACTATAATCATATATCAAGTAGATTTAATGACTCCCAACTCTTCTTAAATACAAATGTTTTAGAAGTATTTTATTTTAATTTTAAGCAATTAATAATTTCAAAACTCACCATTCGTTAAATTAATTATCTCAAATAATAATCAAAACATTATAAGTCTGTTGAATAGATTTTTCAATATCAGTGGGATGAAATCATAAACAATACTAGAATTCAACACGTACGAGAAGAAAATATTTATGCATATTTGTCTCTTCATGTGGCAAGCCAGGCCACCAAAGAAGGAATTACCCACCTATAAGCAGGGAGAAAATGATTATCACACTCAGACACCGTCCACTTATTCAGGAGGTCGCACAAGTCTCCCAACCCAATAATAGGGTGCTTTATCCAGTGCCGGTGGTGGTCAACGTCAAAACCAGTTTTATGCTCTGTCTTTTCATAAGGAGTAGGAGAGCTCCTTCGATGTAGGCACTGGTATGCTTTGAGTATTTTATATTGATGCCTATGTCTTGTTTGATCCAGGATCAAATTAACTTTTTTAACCTTATTCGTTGCTACAAATTTTGGGTTCAGTCCCATAAGTCTCTCTAAACATTTCTCAGTTTGTACTCTTCTTGGAGAGTTAGTTGTTTCTAAAAGAGTATATAGAAATTTTCTTATTATAGTCCTTTATTGGGTCACCTCAACAGATTTAATAGAGTTAGAGATGACTAATTTTATGTCATTCTTGGCATGAATTGATTCCATTTGTGCTATACTTTAATTGATTGTCAAACCAGGATTGTGAAATTTCATTTCTTTAACGAGTCATTCCTTGAGTGGAAATATAGTCCACTGGTTAATAGAGGTCATTTTGTCTCCTATCATAAAGATAGAAAATTAATTTCTAAAGGGCGTATCTATTATGTAGGTTGAGTTAAGGATTCTAAGTCTGTGACCTCAAACCTCATGTCAAACTCTTTATTCAATAAGTTGTTTGAAGTTTTTCTTGAGGATCTACCTGAAGTTCTTCTAAAAAGGGAGATTGGTTTTAGTATAAATCTCCTTCATGGTACCTGACCCATCTCTATTCCTCCTTATTTAATGGATCCAATAGAGCTTAAGAAGTTGAAAGAGCAGCTCAAGGATCTCTCAGACAAATATTTCATTAGGCCTAGTGTTTCTCCATAGGGTGCTCTAATTTTGTTTGAGTGAATGAAGGTACTCTCAGAATATGTATAGATTACTTGAAGTTAAACAAGGACACCATTAAGAATAAGTATCCTATTCCTAAAATTGATGACATGTTCCATCAACTTCAGTGTGCTTGTTGATTTTAAAAAATTGACCTCAAATTAGGATATTATCACATTAAAGTCATAGAGTGTAAGATCCCAAAGACTTCTTTTAGAACTTGGTATGGTAACTACGAGTTTGTGGTTATGTCTTTTGGACTAACAAATGCTTCTGCGTCTTTTATGAATTTAGTGAACAGGGTCATCAAGTTGTGTTTAGATATGTTATTATTTTTTTTATTGATGTCATACTTTTTTATTCTCGAAGTAAGGAGGAGCACACATACCATTTTAAGTATAGTGTTGCATACTCTCAAGGATTGAATATGTTATCATTATTCTTATTGATGACATACTTTTTTATTCTCGAAGTAAGGAGGAGCACACATACCATTTAAGTATAGTGTTGCATACTCTCAAGGATGCTTGTTGTTTTCTAAGTTCAACAAATATGAATTTTGGTTGGAGTTTGTTGCCTTTATGGGTCATGTGATTTCTAGTAAAAGTGTTCATGTAGACCTTCAAAAAACAAATATAGTGAAGCATTGACCTAGGCCCATTACTCCATATGACATTAGGAGATTTTTGGGATTAGATAATTACTATAAGAGGTTTATTGAGGGTTTCTATTCAATAGTTACACCTTTGATCAAGTTGACATAGAAAAAGGTAAAATTCCAATGGTCAGACTTGTTTGAGAAAAGTTTACAAGAGTTAAAGAGTAGGTAGACTTCAGCACCAGAATTAGCTTTGCCAGAAGGATTAGATGGATTTTTCGTTTACTATAGTGTCTTTAGGGTTGGACTTGGATGTGTTTTGATTCAAAATAGGAATTTTATAGCCCATGCCTTTAGGCAACTCAAGGTTCATAAAAAGAGTTTTCCAATTCATGATTTGGAGTTGGAAAAATAGTCTTTTCTTTGAAAATGTAGAGATATTATTTATATGGTATACATTTTGATATTTTCACTAACCATAAAAATCTTTAATCTGTGTTCAGTTAGAAGGAGTTCAATCTTTATCAGAAAAGATAACTAAAGTTGTTGAAAGACTATGACATAAATGTGCTCTACCATTTGGGTAAAGAAAATCTAGTTGGAGATGCTTTCAAGAGATTGTCTATGGGTAGTGTAGCCCATGTTGTATATGAGAAGAAAGATTTATCTAAATTGTGCATAAATTAGCCAATTAGGGTTTCATTTGCTCGATACAGAGAACAGTGGTATGAAGATACAAAATGGATTGGCGTCTTCGTTAGTTGCCGATTTAAAGGAAAAGTAATGTAATTATCTCAAGTTGAGTTAGTTGATGAATGAAGTCCACTAATAGAAGGTGGAGATTTTCACCCAAGAAGAAGATGATGCACTTTGGTATGATATCTGTTTATGTGTTCTTGATGTTTATGGGTTGAAAGGTTGAATATTAACTGAGGCCTACAGTTCTAAGTTCCATAAGATGTATCATGTCCAATGAGAAATATATTGGTGGAATGGTATGAGGAGGACATAGAAGATTTTATGGATAAATGTCCCAATTCTTAGCAACTTTAAGTAAAGCATCAATGATCGGGAGGTACAGTTGAGGATATTTGTATACCTACTTAGAAGAGGGAGGTTATCAATATTAATTCTATTATAGGACTTTCTCTTATTTGGAATCAGTACAGTTTTATTTGGTTCATTATAGATCGAATGACTAAGTCAGATCACCAGTCAAAACTTTGGATACAACCAAGGATTATGCAAACTCTACATTCATGCGTTCGTAAAACTTTATGGGATTTGTCTATCCATTATTTCATATCGAGATACTCAATTCATATCTCAGTTTTAGAAATCTTCTCTAAAGGCTATTGGTATAAAAGTGAACCTTAAAAGTATGTTCAACCCCTAGATAGATGGTCATCCTAAACATACTATCTAGAATTTAGAGGATACATTGAGAGCATATGTGATTGATTTCAAGGGGAACTAGGATGATCTCTTCCCTCTAATTGAGCTTGCATATTATAATAGGTATCATTCTAGCACCCTGATGCCATTGTTTTGATGATTTATAAGGGCATAAATACAAGTCTTTAATTGGTTGGTTTAAGGTTGGTGAGTCTGCTTTGTTCGGGGATATATTCTATTCATGGAGATATGGAGAAAATTCAATTGACTAGGGAGATAAAAAATAGTGTAGAGGTGTCAGAAATTGTATACTGATGTAAGGAGGAGAGATCTTATGTTTGAGGTAAACGATTGGATGTTCTTGAGAGTTTTGTCTATGAAAGGGGTGATGAGGTTTGGAAATAAATAAAAACTTAGCCCTGGTATATTCTCCCTTACCTAATTTTAATGCACAATGGAATTTTTCTATGAGTTAGATCTTCCAACATAGCTACCCGTGGTACACCCAGTCGTATGCCATGTTAAAAGAATATATTAGTGATCTAGAATTGGTTGTTCTTGTAGAGAGAATTAGTGTGAAAGATAGCTTGACATATGAGGATATTCTAATTGAGATCTTTGATTGTCATATTCGAAGGTTAAGGAATAAAAATTTGCTTCAGTAAAGATGTTGTAGAGAAACTAGTGAGTTGAGAAGAAACTTGGAAGTAGAAGGAAACATAATTAATAGATGGTATCATATGTTCACTCAAAGCATCAAGTCAGTATAAGGTATATATCTTCCTCCTGTTATTAATCCCTTAGTTTTGGATTCTTGTTTCGTCTTATGAAATTCCATGTATACTTGTATACACAATGTGCAGTAGTTGAGACAATACTTATAGTATATGTCGATTTCAAACATGCTACATGAATAGTTTCTTAATTTAGATTCAATTCCTACGTCTAGCTTATTTAATTTATTCCAAACTTCATTTGAAGAAGAATGCTCCTAATGGGGAGATATTGTACACCTATAATTTTTGAACTATGATTTGAACCTCCTTTGAAATATGTATAGACCTGAACTCGATGATTTAAAAATTTGTACATTGGTTTTAAGACCAGTTCTTTAGTGTGATAAGAGCTTTGGTTATGAATTAGGGTAACAAGGTACTTCTAACTCAAAGTTAAGTTGAAAGCTTCTAACCAATTGTGTTTTTGTATAAGATCCTACTAGGATCAACTTTAAATGCATAAAACTCCTTGAATATGATGAGTTTTGCTGCTCAAGATCCATGAATTTAAAGGTATTTGATTTTACTTTCCAACACCGATAATCTTTCATCAATCCAGGAGTAAAATGTTAAGATCATTTAATGATAGGGTGTTTGTCGCTAGCGACCAAGGGTGAAATTAACAACAAACTTGATGGGTAATCAATTGCTTGACAGGCCATAAGGTGGATGTAATACCCCATATTATTCTTAGCTCAGTTCAGCTTCTAGTTGCATGCATAAGGGGCGTAAGGCCTAAAAATTTCACTAACTGTTGGGGACTTAGTCATTTTTAAGGCTACTAAACTTGGAGGATTTTTAATTTGGTCTTCTCGACCCCGAGGCATTGGTTTTTGAGTTTATTCATGTTCAGGGATGTAAGAAGTATATCTCGGAGAAGTTTTGGATTTTTTGGACAAGGTTTGGGGCATGTTTGGATCACAAAACTAGAGGGTTACCGTGATAAGCCCACATCGCGGTCCTATTCCCATTCTCATGATCATTGCATCACAGTAAGAGAAATGTCCATCTATGATTAGACCGCGTCGTAGTAAGCTTGTTCGATCCAATTTCGAATTTAAATGGTTGTGGGGCAATTGGGTATTTTCCCCTCAACCCAAATCATTCATAATACGAATTGGGACATCATTTAGGGCATTATTTGCCTTTATTATCCAAATCCCTTTCAAGAAAACCCTTTCCTTTTCTCCAAGAACACAAATTCAATTCCTTTCACCCCAAGAAATCAAGAATTCAAGTTCCCCAAGTTCAAGAACCTTCAAGAAAGCATCAAGAATTGTGTTTTCTTCTCAAGTTGAAAGATTAAGGTATGTGCGATGCTCATCCATGGGCCCCTTTCAACCATGGAGTCCAAAAATCCCTTTTTGTTTTAAATAATGAGTTTTTACATATTCAAGTTGAATTATCCCCATGAACCTCATGTTGATTTCAATTACAAGTTATGTTTATAAGTGTTTTCAAGTGGAATAAGCCATTATATGTTTTGAATGTTGGCATCTTCATGTTAAATCCCTAATTCATAATTTTAGTCTTGTAATCATGTTGTCCTCGCATGATTTACCCATTCCCATGCTTAAGTTCATGACTCTCATGTGTTTGATGAAATGCCTAAGTTTTGAGTTTTGAACAATGATCTCCTACTATGGTTTTAGATCTTTTATATGGTATTATTATTATTTTCATTCAGTGTTGGTGGATTATAAACACTTGATACCTACGTGTTATATAATTTTTAGATTTTCAAGTATGATTCAGTTAAACCATGATTATTCCTATTTATTCAGTTATTGTGATCATAATGAGCACTATCGGTCATGAAACCATGTTCAGTTAAGCTTAGTTCAGTTTAGTTCCAGTGTCAGTTCAGTTAGGAGTAGGATTTAGTACCGAGTGAATGTAAGGGTGTCGGCTTCCCCGTCACTTAGGAAGAGTCGTTAGTAGTAGTCCCTGTATTCCAGAACTACGTATCCAACATAGGATATGAGGAGTCACCCATCATCTTAGACTTGACTTCCTCTCAAGGGTCACCCATCAGATTAGGCTCGACATCTTAGTCCTTCGAGACACCAGATTAGTGGATCCACACAACCAGTGTCAATATCCGTGGCATAGTACTAATACCCTTCAAACTGGGGTTACAGGTTGGACCATGATTATCTTAAATTGGGGCATGTCGGTTATACGATACCTCCCACAGTCTCAGTACAATATTCAGTGTATATACAATTCAGGTTTGCTTGACCAAAGCATACAGATTTACAGTTATTCGTTATACAAATTTCAATCTTTCAGTATATGGATTATTTAGAAATATGTATATGCTTGGTCTCGCATTCTAAAATATTACAGTTTTCATGCGTTCATGTTCAGTTCTTTAATTCTATTCAGTTAGTTTTTTTTCATATGCATAGTACCACATGCATATCATCCCGTCCGCATCTCATATACTAGTACATTCAAAGTATTGACCGCATACTCGTATTTTCTCTATGATGTCTTATATCATAGGTTCAGATGTATAATTTCTCGACCACAGATAGACAGCTCAGCATAATTCAACAGCCATAGTTGTGAGTCCTTATCCATCGAGGACATGTTATGATTATTCTGTTATTTTCGTATTTCATTTTATTCAGTCAGTTGGAGTTAGTTGGGGGTCTTTCCAATCAACTCCTTAGTCAGTTTAGAGGCTTTCAGACATTCAGATAGTTAGTTAGATAGTTAGTCACTTTTATTAGTCTTATCAAATGTTTCAGACTTGTGATTCATTTGTATTTTCAATATTCAGACTTTTAACGCCCCACATTTTTTCAAACTAGAAATTGGACCATCGTTTCTATGTGTGTAAACTCTAATCCCATGACTCATATTTAAATTCATGTGTCATGATCTTTATCCTAGTGTGTTAAGTGAGTATGAGGTGAAAAATGATCATGGAAATCACTTAGAGCAAAGTTGAGCTAAGAGCCTTCGAATCGTCCAAAGTTTGATATTCGATTCTACAAGGATCAACTTTGAACATGTATAACTTTTTATATACGTATAATTTTACAACTCAAGACACACCAAATTGTATATAATTGAACTAGCTTTCCAACGATACTAATTTTGCCTTAATCCGATAATTGAGCAAAAAGTTATGGAATTTTTTGTGAGAGGCAGTAAGCCGATGCGATTTGGTCGCAACACATCGGTCCTCGACATGATGGCTATCGTATTACGGAACTATTTCACATGATATTTCAGTTCCTAAAGAGTCTAGGGGCACTTTGGTCACTTCTCCTCACCCAAATTCGTCCATAACACTTAATTTCAGCCCCCAAAAGCATAATACACACTATTATTCAATCTTTCTCTCAAAGAAAATCCCTAACCATCTCCCAAGAACAAGATTCAAATCTTCTTCTCAATGATCAAGAATTCAAGCCTTTCAATTCAAGATTTCTCAAGAAAAGTTTCAAGAATAGGGTTCCATTCTTCAAATCAAGGAACTTAAGGTATGTGGGACTACTCTAAAAACCTTGGGCATAAGTTTAAATATTTTATCAAGATTAAAGATCCCCAATTATGTTTTATAATGAAGTATTCGATATTGTTTTCGAAACGTATGCATCATGGGATTGTTTTGATGAAAATAAATGTTGTCTTGAACCACTTTTCATGGAAATTGAACTATAACTATATACATATGATTTCATTTGTTTTGTAAAGTTGATGGAGAGCATGAGCATGAATTCCTTCTCTTGTTGTGACCTAAAGTTTATATTTTCATTGTGAATAATTTGAAATGCATGCATTAAGATTTGGAAGTTAGCTTCTCAACATCATGGTGTTTGAAATGGTTTATATATGATGAGAGGGAGTTTTTTTCTCTAACTACAGTCTTACTTTAAAGAGAAAGAATTGCATGTGATTTAATAAATTGACATGACCACCACATGTTTTGAATCTTGTAAAAAGAGGATAAATGCCTAAGTTTTCTTGAGATTTCAAAGTGATGACTCTATTGTGATGTTATAAATCTTGGGTGGTCATATGCATGTTTTGAATATGATGGGCTGTGAATTTGATATGATATTGACTTGCAAGTCAGGGTGTGATGATACCCGGTGATAGTATGCCCTTAACAGAACAAATGATGAATGTTTTGAATGTATGAAGAATGGTTTTAAAGAACCAAAACTTAGTCTTAAGAGAGTAAGATGGTTACCCGAAGAAAGCACGAGTCGAGAGACTCAATGCTGGGAACCGTGGTTTGCCGACTCGGGATTTTTGGCACTATGCTGTGTGGTCTTGTGTGCCTTAATCTATGTCGTTCCAACTTGGGACTATGGTTAGGAGCCATGCTTTATGGTCTTGTGCCCTACCATGACATATTACTATGATTGGGAACTATGGCACCCTGCTTTGTGGACTGACGTGTCTCTCATACCGATACTCTAACCCTTGTGGTAAACTTGGCTTGGGGGCTTTGTTGCCAAGTCAAGGACGGATCCCTTATAGCTCGTGGGATGATCAAAATTGTAGGGTGTACCATCTATCTTAGGAGAAAATAGAAAGTGAGTCATGATTTCTAAGAGTTGTTGAAATTCATTTGAGTATGCCCATGTGTTTTCACTTATGCATTATATTCATTGTTTTATAAAATGCTCTCATTATGTTATATAAAAACATATTATTTTGGGTTATTTCAGATACCAGTACATTTTGTATTGACCCCCTGTATTTCAGGTTTTGAGGCCTAGTCTAGCGGTCCTGCTAAACAGTAGATTGTTGTTAGGCATTCAGAGTTGGTGAGCCTCTCTTACTTTAGAAAGTGTCTTGTTTACTTATGTTGATTTCATTGTTTTTAGTTCATTGTCTGACCGGGGACTTGTCTCAATTTCAAACAGATTGTTGTTTTCAATTGTAGTAGAGATTTTACAGACGTGTATTAGATGGTTTGAGTTTTATTGAACTTATGTCCGCATTACTCATTTGAGATATTAAAGTGACCATGTTTTCATTTATTTTCCATATTTCCTTACATTATATGAATTGTGTATATGATTGCCAGTTAGAGAAGGGCTCTCGTACCTTAATGGTTCGGGATGCCCGTTATGGCCAGGGCCTTGGTTTGGGTCGTGACAAAACTTTATGGCTTTATTAGTTATTTTCTGCATATGTCGACTATTATTATTTTTATTCGGTGCTCTCAGTAGGTACCAGCACATGGGTTAGCTTGTGGTCACTTCTGATCGTAAGCACCGTTGTTGCGACTAGGGGGTAGCCTCGGGTCGTGACAAAACTTGGTATAAGAGCCCAGAGTTTTAAAGTGTCCTAGGGAGTCTGAAAGCCGCGTTAAGTAGAGTCTTGTGCATGGGTGTGAAGCACGCCACACTTATGCACAAGAGGCTACGAGGCGTTTTAGGAAAAGTTTTCCTTCTTTCAGTATTCATAACGTGCGAATGAGCATGAGCTCTATTTAAACTCTATATCTAACTCATCCTTCATTCCATGTACAGATAATTCCTTCCAAAAGAAACAACGAAAGAAGGAATAGGGATCAGCCCGCACCACCTCCTGTTCAAGAGGATCCCCTGAATGTACATGTCTCTCACGTCGAGTTTAGAGCTTCTTTTACTACCTTAGCCTATTTAATAGCTGCTTAGAACAACCAGCGAGCTATTGTCCCAGCCAATCAAGTGAAAAATATAGCTGCATCTAGGATTTAGGATTTCACCCGAATGAATCCCCCTTTATTTTTGGGATCCAAGTCTGAAGAGGATCCGAGAGAGTTTTTTATATGGTTCAAAAAGTGATAGATATCATAGGTGTCACTTCAAGTGAGAGTGCGGAGTTGGCTGCATATCAATTGTAGGATGTAGCTCACACCCGGTGTAAGCAGTGGAAGGAGAATAGGGGTGTTGAGGCAGGGCTTGTAGAGTGGGAGAAGTTTTTCACGTCTTTCTTAGACAGGCTCTTTTCTTTAGAGTTGAGGAAAGCTAAGATGCAGAAGTTCATTAATTTCATGCAAGGTAATATGAGTGTGAAGGAATACTAGCTTAAGTTCACTAAGTTATCAAGGTATGCTCCTTCGATGGTGGTTGATAATAGGTCTAGAATGAGTAAGTTTGTTTTTGGTGTATCTGATAGTATGGTCAAGGAGTGACGGACTGCTATTTTGATTCAGGAGATAGACCTATCTAGGCTTATGGTTCATGCTTAGCAGATTGAGGAGGAGAAGCTTAAGGAGAAAGAGAAAGAGAATAAGAGGGCCCGAACAGATAGTTTTAACTTTTCTCAGCCAAGATCAGAAGGTGGTAACCATTCTTAGTTTTGTCAGAAGTTCTCATCCCCAGCTCCATCTTCAACAAGTGCATCAGTGCCAAAGTTCAGGAATGACAGTGGGGATAAAGCGCCAGGCTCTAAGTCCTAGGGTAGTGTGAATAGTGGTCGTACTAATCTGCTCTGCGGAAAGTATGGTTGGAATCATAAGGGCATGTGTAAGGCTGGTAGTGACGTGTGTTTCAGATGTGAAAAGCCAGGTCATATGATCCGAGAGTGTATGGTGGTTGTGTAGAGGGGCAGAAATAATTGCCAATAGGGCCAGAATACTTCTTCAGCAGCACCAGCAGGTCGTCCGACCCAACAAGACGCTATTTCTGGTGCCACCAGCGGGCAGCGCCAACATGATCAGGAAAGTTCTCCTAATGTGGTTACGTGTACGTTATAGGTTTTTTATCTTCATGTGTATATTCTATTAGACCCCAGAGCTTTGCTTTCTTTTGTAACCCCCTATATAGCTGTCAATTTCGGTGTTAGTCCAAAAATATTAGTAGAGCCTTTCTCAATGTCTACCCCAGTAGGTAAATCTATTATAGCTAGATGGGTATACAAAAATTGCTCGGTTACAGTATCTCAGAAAATTACTTTAGTAGATCTTGTAGAGTTAGAGATGGCTGATTTCAATGTCATCCTCAGCATAGATTGGCTCTATTCGTACTATGCCTCAGTGGATTGTAGAAATAGAGTTGTCCAGTTTCAGTTTCCCAATGAACCAGTTATTGAATTGAGGGGTAGTACTTCAGTGCTTAGGGGTCAAATGGTTTCTTATCTTAAGGCAAGAAAAATGATATCTAAGGGGTGCATGTACCATCTTGTTTGAGTCAAAGACTATATTTCTAAGACTCCCAGTCTCGATTCAATTTCAGTAGTTAGGGAATTTTCAGGTGTGTTCCCTGAAGATCTTCTCGGAGTGTCTCCCAAAAGAGAAATCTACTTCGGCATAGATCTCCTTACAGATACCCAACCTATCTCTATTTTTCCCTACAGAATGGCTTCAGCTGAGCTTAAGGAGTTGAAAGAACAGTTGAAATATCTCTTATACAAGGGTTTCATTAGGCCGAGTATTTCCCCATGGGGCGCACCAGTCCTTTTTGCGTGTAAAGAATGACAACTCTCTTAGAATATGCATCGATTACCGTCAGTTGAACAATGTCACAATCAAGAATAAATATCCACTCCCCAGGATTGATGACTTATTCGACCATCATCAGAGTGCTAGTTACTTCTTTAATATAGACCTCAAATCCGGCTATCTTTAGCTCAGAGTCAAAGAATGTGACATTTTAAAAACAACTTTCAGAAATTGGTATGGTCACTTTAAATTCCTAGTTATGTCTTTTGGACTAATGAATGCCCCGACAGCTTTCATAAACTTGATGAACAGAGTGTTCAAGTAGTACCTGAACATGTTCATCATAGTCTTCACTGATGATATTCTTGTCTATTCTCATACTGAAAATGATCATGCAGACTATATGAGAATTATATTGCAGACCCTTAGAGTTCATCAGTTGTTCACCAAATTTAGTAAGTGTGAGTTTTGGCTAAGATCAACAGCTTTCCTTGACCATATTATTTCCAGTGATGGCATTCGAGTTGACCCTCAAAAGACCTAAGCAGTGAGAAACTGGCCCAGACCTATATCTCCATCAGATATCAGGAGTTTCTTGGGTTTGGTTGGCTATTATAGATGGTTTGTTAAAGGGTTCTCTTATATTGCATCCCCTATGTCTCAATTGAATCAGAAGAAAGTTAAATTTCAATGGTCAAATTCATGTGAAAAGAGTTTTCAAGATTGAAGACTCGACTCACTTCAGCCCAGTATTGACTTTGCCAAATGGTTCATATGGATTTGTAGTTTACTGTGATGCTTCCAAAGTTGGTCTTGATTGTGTATTGATGCAGAGAGATAAGGCCATAGCCTATCCTCTAGATAGCTTAAACCCCATGAAAAGAATTATCCTACCCATGATCTTGAGTTGGAAGCTGTTGTTTTTGCCTAGAAAATTTAGAGGCATTATCTTTATGGAGTTCATGTTGATGTGTTCACGGATCATAAAAGTTTGTAGTATGTGTTCTCGTAGAAAGATTTAAATCTTCTTCAAAGAAGGTGGCTTGAGTTGTTAAGAGATTATGATATGAGTATGTTGTATCATCTTGGCAAGGCCAATGTAGTGGAAGATGCCCTTAGTAGATTATCTATGGGTAGTTTTATCCATGTTGAGGATGATAGGAAGAAGTTACTCAGGGGGGTTCATCAGCTTGCTAGGTTAGGCGTTCGGTTGGTTGATTCAGCTGAAGATAGTATATGGGTTCAGAATGGTTTGGAATCTTTATTAGTTGCCGAAGTGAAAGAAAAGCAAGATAGGGATCCCAGTCTAGTTAAGTTGAAGGAACTAGTCAGAGATCAGAAAGTAGAGGTTTTCTCCCAAGGGGTAAATGATGTGCTTCGTTGTCAGGGAAGGTTATGTGTGTCATGTGTTGATGGTTTTAGGCAACGGATTTTGATGAAAGTGCATAGTGCATAATATTCCATTCATCCAGGAGCCACCAAGATGTATCATGACTTGCGGTAAATCTATTGGTGGAATGGTATGAAGAAGGATATTGCAGAGTTTGTGGCTAAGTGTTTTAATTGTCAGCAGGTCAAGGTTGAACACTAGAGGCCTAGGGGTACACTGTAGGAGTTTAGTATCCCCATTTGGAAGTGGGAAGTTGTGAACATGGATTTTGTGATGGGTTTTCCACGTACGCATCATCAGCATAATTCGATTTGGGTCATTGTAGATAGAATAACCAAATCAGTTCATTTCTTACCAGTTCATACTTTGTATTCAGTTGAGAATTATGCCAGGATTTATGTTAGAGAGTTGGTTAAGTTGCATAGAGTTCCTTTGTCTATCCTATCAGATAGAGGTACTCAGTTTACCTCTCACTTTTGGAAGGATTTTTAGAAGGGTCTTGGTACCCAAGATCATCTTAATACAACTTTCATTTCGGAGCCTTGGGGGCTAGAGTTGTACCCATAAGCCTTGGTGATTCTAGCCTTGGGGGCTAGAGTTGTATCCATAAGCCGATAATATACTCTGTATATTATTGCTATTTCTCTGGTATTATCCTTACTTTTCATGTTTTTTGTTTTAACATTAAGTGTCAAAACATCCATGATGTTAGGATCATTGATATCTACCGAGAAATTGGGGTAGCAATTAAAGTATATCGGGCCGTCGGCGAGGTTACTTTGGATTACACCTAAGAGAGAGTCATCGAAATTTAATAGACGAGAATCTCTTAGAATTACGCAGACAGGGATATCAAGACCTTGTCTAAAAAGTGGCTTAATAGCTACTTGAACAAGTCCGGTTTTTAACTAATTCCTTTACTTGAATGACAGCCTTGGTTTGCTTAATGCTCTATGGGACTGGGGTCTTTTTAAGTCTTTTGTAGAGAGGTTCACAGAGCTGCCTAATGTTAGGGATAAAGTCTGCTACATAGTTAAGACTTCCTAAAAACCTCTGAAGTTGGGTTTTATCGCTAATTTCATTAGGGAATTTGGAGGAGAACTCTATGGCTCTGCAGATAGGTTTATAACTACCCTGATAAAGATCATGCCCTAAGAATCTTATAGATGTCTGAAAAAAGCTTCATTTTCTTTGCACTTATGACTAAGCCATTGATTTTAACAATTCTGAAGAAAGTATTAAGGTGTTTAAAATGATAATCAATGTTCTAAGAGAAAATAAGCACATCATCAATATAAACAATCAACATATGACTATAAGGATTGAAAATATTGTTCATGATATTTTGAAACTCTGAAGGAGCATTTTTGAGTCCGAATGGCAAGACATTCCATTCATAATGTCCAAAAGGGACATTGAAGGCAGTCTTGAATTTGTCCTTTTCAGAAATTTGAATTTTCCAGAATCCTGACTTCATATCAAACTTACTATAAAGATTAGCTTTAAAAGTTCTTTTTAAAAGATCCCTTTTTGTTAGGAATCAGATGTCTGATCCATTTTAAAACTGCATTTAAAGGCTTATAATTTATTACAAGCCTGGGAGTTCCTCGTTCCTTTTCTGCACTGTTATTTACATAAAAGGCAGAACAGCTCCAAGGGGAATTTGAGGGTCTGATAATCCCATTTTTTAATAAATGGTTTATCTCATTTTTGCAGATTTCCATCATTTCTTGGTTCATTTGAATGGGCCTTGCCTTAGTAGGAATAGCTTATTCGTTGAAACCAACAATGTAGGGAAGTTCTACTAAATGTCTTTTTCTCTCCCAAAATGCATTAGGAAATTCAGAACAAATTTCTTTTTCGAAAGTTTCTTGAAGATTGGCAATTTTACTTACCATCTCCTGGGTTTTTTAAGGTAGAAGTTCTGTGAGAGATAGATATCCTAAAGCCATGTCCTGAAGTATCCAAGGTTATTTTGGTTCTAACCTTGGACATGAAACCTCCCCCCACACTACCTCGTCAAAGGATTAAGACTGACCTAGGATTAGAGGTCATCAAATCTAATGATGAGTATACTCCAGACCTCAAAGCTCTTGAGGTCCTCTGGTATCTTCCTAAAGATGCGTTAAAGAGAAAATGGTACACTAGTACCTATTCTCAAGAACAACAAAAGGAGTTTGGTAGACTCTGGATTGCTGATATGAAAAGACTTCGATATGACATCGAATTCTTTAGGTGGTTTGAATTCACTGGAAGAATGGAAAACCAAAATGAATCCCTTCAATTTATCATTAACAAATGGTATACTCAGAGTAACAAAGTGATTGAATCTGTTACTCCTCCCCTTGAAGGAATAAAAATTCCTCATTCCAATGAAATCCTCAATGCTTCTCCCTTCAAAAAGAAGCATGATAGGCCCCTATCAGCCCCTGTCAACAGAAACCTAGATAGGATAGTTGAACAAAAAAACTATACTAATCAGGTCCTTCATACTATCTCCCAGCAAATAGGAGATACTAAGAGCTCACAACTTCCTTTTAGCTCACCCACTCCTGAGAAAAGTATTCCAGGCCCTAGTCTCACTACCAACCCTATGTTTAGAATCCCTGAATTTCAAAAGGAGAGATTCCCTAATCTCAGCGATGATTTTAAGGTTTCAGGGAAAATCCTAGAACAAATCAATGAGAAACTCTCCAAGTTTAAAATTTCTGAAAAAAAGAAAGGCGAGTCTAGTAACCAAAAAGAAAAGAACTCCCTTTCAAAACTCACCAATGAACATTTTCTACCAAGAAAAACTACTACAAAAGACCCTCTCCTCCTGACGTCCAGTTTGAGGAAAACCCTTACCTCTCCACCTGAAATCATGATGGTAGAGGCATCACTGAATGGAATGTTGAGGGATTGGCTGAACACCAAATCTATAACAAACTCCATGAAATGGGCGTTGCCATCACAGCTTATAAAATCAGAGGAGCCTCTGACAAAGAAGCAGCCACCATGATCGTAGCAGGATTCACTAGTATGATAAAACATTGGTGGGACAACTATTTCACAGATGACGTTAAGGGCCTTATTTATGAGGCCACGGCTATGGAAACAGTCGTCGTCAAAAGTGAAAATGGATAAGAAACCCTTGAGCAAGTCTCGAAAGAAGACGCCTGTGCTACCCTCCTGTATCATATAGCTAGACATCTTATAGGAGAACCAAAATTATTTCAAGATAGAAGCTTAGAAATCCTTAACAACCTCTCCTGCAAAGATTTAACAGACTTTAGATGGTATAAAGATACCTTTTTGGTCAAAATTATGATCAGACCTGACTGTAACAATGACTTCTGGAAAGAACGTTTCATTAGTGGTCTCCCTCCTCTGTTCGCAGACAAGGTTAGAACCAAAATAAAAGATAGGTTCGAAGGGAAAATCCCTTACGGAATTTTAACTTATGGACATATAATAAGCTTCATTACCACCGTAGGGATAGACCTCTGCACCTATCTTAAGCTTAAGAAACAGCTCAAGAATGACAGCTCTTCCAAATATGGATTAGGAAACTTCTGCCAAGATTTTGGGTTCACTAACCTTTCCTCTCCATCCAGTAAAAAACATAGGAAAAAAATCCTATAAGTCTCATAGAAAGTCCAAACCTAGAAAAGAATCCTCTAAAAAGGAGTCTTATAAAACTAGTAGAAAAACTAGGAGAAAATCCTCAAAAAATAAGGATGTTTGTTGGACTTGCGGGAAAACTGGCCATATAGC
This sequence comes from Capsicum pubescens, assembly GCA_030864215.1. Lineage (NCBI taxonomy): Eukaryota > Viridiplantae > Streptophyta > Magnoliopsida > Solanales > Solanaceae > Capsicum > Capsicum pubescens. Next base: position 172,184,624 of record CM061548.1, on the reverse strand, counting down.
TAAAGATTGTAGATCTGATAAGAAAAGTAAGATCAACCAATTAGGTCTCTCTGAAGAAACCAAAGAGAAGTTGTTCTCTATAATGGAGAACTCTTCAGACTCTTCCGACACTTCCAGCTCTTCTAGTGACGATTATAGCGATGAAGAATTTATCAACGCTGCCTATGAATCCAATAGATCGTAGTCTGTCCAAGAGTGTGCTTGCAATGGTACTTTCTGTACCTGCACAAAAAAGACTGTTAATGTCATATCTGAAAATCCTAAAGAAATCCTGTTTGACATTATAGAACACATCCAAGATGATGAGGCTAGAAATAAATATCTTCTAGAACTCAAAAGATTGATGCTTTCTCAAGAAGAAAAGCCCCCCAAACCTATCATTCAGCCTTTTAGCATGAAACAGGTTATGTCTAGATTTGATAAACCTGCAGAACCATCTATAGCTGATCTCTAGGGTGAAATTTCCACCCTCAAGGGAGAAATCAGAGACCTAAAAATCAGACTCGATCGAGTGGAACTCAACATTCTTACCGAACAGGTTCTAAAGAACGTGTCTCCTCCAAAGAATGTCTCTCCACCAGAGTCTCCTAGAGCTTCCCCAATAATCACTGATCTTATTCAAAACGATTATCTCAAAGAGCCAGGTTCATTCCCCGGCTCAGATTCTCCCTCTACTTCCGGTGTAGCTATCACGACCATTAAAGCTTACAGCGAACATATCGCCATAAAAATTGTCATAAAAAAAGACTTTGTTCTAAATAGAGTCGCCCTTTTTGATACTGGAGCTAATAGCAATTGTATCGTCAAGGGAATTATACCCACCAAGTATCTGCAAAAAAGCACTTCTTGTCTATACTCCGCCATGGGAGAAAAGATGAAAATCGATTACAAGCTTTCAAAAGCTCATATCTGTAACAATGGCATTTGTCTTGTTAATGATTTTGTCATTACTGAAGGTATCACGGAAGATATCATTCTCGGAATACCTTTTGTTAATCAAATTCGTCCTTACACTAGTGATTTTGATGGAATTCGCACGACGATATTAAATCAAAATCTATTATTCCCTTTATTAAGGCCCCTCTCACAAGAAGAAGGTAACCTTATTAAAGAAAGAACTGCCTTTAAAATTAACAGACTTTCTTCACATATTTGTTTTCTTAAACAAGAAATTCAAATAAAGAAAATTGAACAAATTTTAAAAACCCAGGAGATGGTAAGTAAAATTGCCAATCTTTAAGAAACTTTCGTAAAAGAAATTTGTTCTGAATTTCCTAATGCATTTTGGGAGAGAAAAAGACATTTAGTAGAACTTCCCTACATTGCTGGTTTCAACGAACAGGCTATTCCTACTAAGGCAAGGCCCATTCAAATGGACCAAGAAATGATGGAAATCTGCAAAAATGAGATAAACCATTTATTAAAAAATGGGATTATCAGACCCTCAAATTCCCCTTGGAGCTGTTCTGCCTTTTATGTAAATAACAGTGCAGAAAAGGAATGAGGAACTCCCAGGCTTGTAATAAATTATAAGCCTTTAAATGCAGTTTTAAAATGGATCAGACATCCGATTCCTAACAAAAGGGATCTTTTAAAAAGAACTTTTAAAGCTAATCTTTATAGTAAGTTTGATATGAAGTCGGGATTCTGGCAAATTCAAATTTCTGAAAAGGAAAAATTCAAGACTGCCTTCAATGTTCCTTTTGGACATTATGAATGGAATGTCTTGCCATTCGGACTCAAAAATGCTCCTTCAGAGTTTCAAAATATCATGAATAATATTTTCAATCCTTATAGTCATATGTTGATTGTTTATATTGATGATGTACTTATTTTCTCTAAGAACATTGATTCTCATTTTAAACACCTCAATACTTTCTTCAGAATTGTTAAAATCAATGGCTTAGTCATAAGTGCAAAGAAAATGAAGCTTTTTCAGACATCTATAAGATTCTTAGGGCATGATCTTTATCAGGGTAGTTATAAACCTATCTGCAGAGCCATAGAGTTCTCCTCCAAATTCCCTAATGAAATTAGCGATAAAACCCAGCTTCAGAGGTTTTTAGGAAGTCTTAACTATATAGCAGACTTTATCCCTAACATTAGGCAGCTCTGTGAACCTCTCTACAAAAGACTTAAAAAGACCCCAGTCCCATGGAGCATTGAGCAAACCAAGGCTGTCATTCAAGTAAAGGAATTAGTTAAAAACCTTCCTTGTTTAGGAATCCCTAATCCTGAAGCCTTTATGATTGTCGAAACTGATGCTTCAGATCTCGGGTATGGAGGTATCCTGAAGAAAAAGGTAGGCATGGACTCCTCTGAACAATTAGTTAGATTTACATCTGGAATCTTGAATTCCGCCCAAAGAAATTACAGCACTGTTAAAAAAGAAATATTATCTATAGTGCTATGTATCACAAAATTTCAAGATGACCTTATTAACAAGGAATTTTTACTACGAGTAGATTGCAAATATGCTAAAGAGATTTTACAAAAAGATGTTAAAAATTTAGTTTCTAAACAAATATTTTCTAGATGGAAAGCTCTTCTATCTAGCTTTGATTTTCAAATAGAATTTATCAAAGGAGAAAATAATTCCCTTCCCGAGTTTCTAACAAGAGAATTCTTACAGGGTCGGAATGAGACCCACTACACTGGGGAAGATCCCAGTAGGGAATAAACAGGAACAAATAAAGATGGCTAGACCATTTGACACTCCTTCACCTTGCTAAATCCATTGAGATCATCAGTCCCTCAAAGACCTACACTGAAACCGGAACTAAAGTTACCGTTTCAAAACAAATATGCAGCTTTGGCAGAATTTCCGAAGCTTCCTTCACCCATGCCAACTATATTGGTAGATTTAAAGACAAATAAACCATTTGATAAAGGGCAACCATCAAGTTCATCTGTTCAGTCGAAGCAGAGTTATACTATGAAGGCTCCTGAAACCTTCGTGCAAGCTGTGGATCCTACAACAGCCAAAACGACAATAGCAACTCCTCCCGTCAAAGAGGAATTCAAATTCATCACCACTCAGGTTATGCCAGTTCTTGCCCTTGATAAGGAATATGAAGGGTATCCACTAGACCATCTAATCAAGCCAGTCTACAATGATAAAAGTATCGTGGATACAGAGAATCCGCTTAAAACAAGGAGATACTATGAAGCTATCCTTGTAGACACAGACTCCATCGAGGTCGAACATTCCATGAATGAAAGGAATCCAGAATACATTGACTATTCTAGATTCACCATCAAGAGGGTATTAACCCCTTTCAACTGGTTTGTAGATCACCTGCATACCCCAATTGCCTTATCGATGCCTCACAGGCCTCAAACTTACAATTGGTATGACTACAAGTCTGCCTGGTTTAATTTCTTATATGTCATACCAGGGCACACCTGGTTTATTAAATATTGTCCAGCTATGGTAGAAGCCATTATCCCTAGATGGTTCTACGAATGGTGGATCTATTTTGGAGGAATCAAAGAAATCCTCCCTCTGCAATTCATTAACAGATTCAATGATTTTTGTTCAAAAGAAGGGTGTGTAACCCTCTCAGAGCACATTCAGATGTGCAAATTCTTTATTAAAAAATGAGTTTCATACATTATATCTTGGAACTTCGCTAAAGAAGAACAGGATCGTATTAAATATTTATCCAAAGAGATAAAAGTCAAGGGCTGGACTCCCAAGATAGTAGCGCCAAAGACTCTAGACAAAGGAAAGAAAACTTCCCCAGTCTCGCCTCCAATCAGTGCTTTACAAAGTAAAAAGGCACTAAAGAAAAAATTAAATAAGGCTTTGCAAGATATGGAAAGCCAGGAAACTAATGAAGACGAAGTTCTACAATTTCTAGAAGAAGCTTCTTCCACAGGAAGCAGTGATAATAATGGGGAGATGCTAAATCCCAAAGGAATAGCTATGGCCTATATGGACCCCTATTAAGAATAGGGAAATGACCCTTCAAAACTAGTAGAGGTTCAAAGAACCGGAATTACTTTTTTGAAAGGGAATTCTACTGTTCCTAATGGGAATCTTTATAGACATGCTTTTTAAAAGCAAAAGCACTCAGCTTTTCAAAAAGCAAAAGCACTCAGCACTCTACTGCCTTTTTCAAAAGGACTGTCGGCCGCTAAGACTTGATCTTAGCCTTACACTTGTACACTTGAGATGTATTTTATCTTTCACTCTTTTCTATATAAGACGACTTGTAAATCTAGAGAAGGCATCAGAAAATATCCCACATAAGATATATTCCGCTTGCCCATTCTCTCTCTCTCTTGTAATGCTTGTAATGTTTTCTCAAGTTTGAATAAAATTAGTAAGTTGTTTTAATCCTCCTCTTCTTTTAAGATTAATTACTTGTTTTAATCTTTCGGATCCTTTTTGGTATCAAAGCCATGTCTTGGTATCATTGCTAACAATGATTGGCATATACTAATAAAAGCCATGTCTTGGTTTTGGGGCCATGTCTTGAGGGGGATAGAGTTGTACCCATAAGCCGGTAGAGGATATATTGAGAGTTGGTCATGTATTGAGGGGGGACATCTTTCGGATCCTCAGATAGATGTTCAGGTAGAGAGGACCATTCAAACCTTAGAGGATATATTGAGAGCTTATGTTATTGATTTTAAAGGTAGTTGGGATCACCACTTACGTTTGATTGAGTTTGCATACAATAATAACTACCACTCTAGTATTTAGATGGCTCCATTTGAGGCTCTCTATCGGAGGAGATGTAGATCTGTTAATGTTTGGTTTGAGAAAGGTGAGGCTTCTTTGATAGGGCCAGATTCAGTGTTCGATGCGGTAGAGAAAGTTCAGTTGATTAGAGAGAGACTGAAGACAGTCCAAAGCCATCAGAAATCCTACACAGATGTGAGGAGGACAACTCTTGAGTTTGATGTTGGTGACTTAGTCTATGAAAATCTCGCCCATGAAGGGAGTGAATAGATGTGGCAAGAAAGGAAAACTCAGTCCCCGATATGTTGGCCCTTATAGAATCTTGAACCGTTTTGGGAAGGTAGCTTATGAGCTAGAGTTGCCTGCATATTTTGCATCAGTCCATCCAGTGTTTCATGTTTCTTTGTTAAAGAAGTGTATTGGCGATTCAGCTGTTGTTATAACTTTAGAAGGTACAGGTGTTCAGGATAGCTTTTATTTTGAAGAAGTCCCAGTTGAGATCCTTGATCGTCAGATTCGTAGGCTAAGGAACAAAGAAGTTTCATTGGTTAAAAATCTATGGCAGAATCAGTCCGTTGAGGGAGAGACTTGGGAAGCAGAAGCAGATATGCGTACCAAGTATCCTCATCTTTTCTCTGCAAACAAAGATTCAGCGTGAGGTATTAGATTGTCTCCTTCTCATTCTCAGTTCCAGTAATATAAACATTCTCATGTCATTGCATGCATTCACGAAATCAGTTTAGTTCGTGTATCATGTTTCAGACTCAATTATGTATTCATGTTCCCAGTCAGGCATGTTTAGTATGTGATCTCACTTGCCTTAGTTTAGAACTCTCAGTCTAACCAGCTTCATTCGAGGACGAATGTTCCTAAGGGGGAGATATTATAATACTTCATATTATTCTTAGCTCAATTCAGCTTCTAGTTGCATGCATAAGGGGATTAAGGCCTGAAAATTTCACTAAGTGTTGGAGACTTAGTCATTTTTTAAGGATACTAAACGTGAAGGATTTTTAATTTGGTCTTCCCGACCCCGAGGCATTGGTTTTTGAGTTGTTTCATGTTCAGGGATTAAGAAGTGTCTCAGAGAAGTTTTGGATTTTTCAAACAAGGTTTGGGGCATGTTTGGATCACAAAATCGGAGGGTTACCATGATAATCCCGTGTCACGACCCTATTCCCGTTCTCTTGTTCACCACGTCGCGGTAAGGGAAATGACCGACCGAGATTAGACCATATTGCGGTATGTATGTTCCGTCAAGTTTTGAATTTAAATGGTTAAGGGGAAATTGGGTCTTTACCCTTCAACCCAAATCGTCCATAACATGAATTGGGACATCATTTAGGGCATTATTTTCCCTTCTTCTCCAAATCCCTCTCAAAAAAACCCTTCCCTTTTCCCCAAGAATACAAATTCAATTTCATTCTCCCCAAGAAATGAAGAATTCAAGTTCTTCAAGTTCAAGAACCTCCAAGAAAGCATCAAGAATTGTGTTTTCTTCTCAAGTTGAAAGCTTAAGGTATGTGTGATGTTCATCCATGGGCCCTTTCACCCATGGAGTCCAAGTATCCCATTTTTTTTGTAAATAATGAGTTTTTACATGTTCAAGTTGAACATGTAAAAACTCTCATGTGTTTGATGAAATTTTTAAGTTTTGGGTTTTGAACAATGATCTTCTACTATGATTTTAGAGCTTTTATATGTACTATTATTATTTTCATGCAGTGCTAGTAGGTTATGAACACCCGATACCTATGTATTTACATGATTTTTAGATTTTCAAGTATGATTCAGTTAAACCGTGATTATTCCTATTTATTCAGTTATTGTGATTATAATGAGCACTATTAGTCATAAAACCATGTTCAGTTAAGCTTAGTTCCAGTGTCAGTTCAGTTGAGAGTAGGATTTAGCATCGAGCGAATGCAGGGATGGAGGCTTCACCATAAGTTAAGCAGAGTCGTTAGTAGCAGTCCCTGCATTCTAGAACTACATAGCCAGCGTAGGATATGAAGAGTCACTCATCAGTTTAGGCTTGATTTCCTTTCAGGGGTCACCCATCAGTTTAGGATTTACATCTGGTCCTTCAGGATATTTGATTAGTGGATCCACACAGCCAGTATTAGTTTGTACCCGTGGCACGGTACTAATACTCTTCCAACTGGAGTTACAGGTTGGACCACGATTAGCTCAGATTAGGGCATGTCGATTGTATGATACCTACCACAGTCTCAGTATAGTATTCAGTGTATATTCAAGTCAAGCTTGTTTGACCAAAGTATACAAATATACTATTATTCAGTTATACAGATTTCAGTTTTTCAGTTTATGGATTATTTCAGAAATATGTATATTCTTGGTCTCGCATTCTTAGATATTATAGTTTCATGCATTCTTGTTTAGTTATTTCATGCTATTCAGTTAGTTCTTATTTCATATGCATAGTACCCCATGCATATCAGCCTATCCTCATCTCATATACCAGTACATTCAAAGTACTGACCGCATACTCTTCTTTGCACTATGATGAGTTCTATCATAGGTTCGAACGCATAGTTTTCCGACCGCAGTTAAATAGCTTAGCATAATTAAGCAGTTGTAGTGGTGAGTCCTTATCCATCGAGTACATGTTATGATTATTTAGTTATTTCCATATTTTATTTTATTCAGTCAGTCGGAGTTAGTTGGGGGTCTGTTCCATCAACTCCTCAGTCAGTTTAGTTTATTCAGTCTATCGAAATTAATGTGAATTCGATTACTTAACCGATTAAGGTACCATAGAGTTACTCGCTCTTTAGGTAGAATTGCTATATTAAGACTCAATAAAGTTTAATTAGCATCTTTTAGTAGAATTTGGTACCTTAGACTAGTCCGGGTAGAATTTGCCTTAGAACGGATTATCGGGTTTTAGAAGTGTGCCCCTTCATCCCACCGTAGGCCAAGATTACTATTAGCTCCTTATAGACTCAATAGGCATATTACATTATCCTAATTACATTCTTGTGCTTGAGAAGGTTCTACATATAATGGTCTTTATAGATTGGTCTTGGGAAATGGTTGGTTTCGGTTTAAGTCTGACCATTTATGGCATTAAGTATGATTCAATTTTGGTATTTTTTGATGATACTAGACCAGTTCAGGTCCGACATATGAGATACTATTTTTGGTTCAAGTTCAGCATTGGGAGATTATTTATGGTAGTTATGGAACCAGTTAGATTCTGGTGTCTATTGTATGGAAGGATCCACAGTTATGATTTTGAGATATGGTTAATTTATATGATTTCGGTTATTACTTCTCCTTGATTATTTTCTTTGGAATTATGGGGGCCCACATTGGGTTATTTACTTTATTGAACCTTCTAGCTTATGGGGCCAGTTATGTAGTGATAGTTATGTTTTTTAATATTATTATTCCAATTATTTATTTACAGTATTTGGAGCTTTATTTCAGCTTTGTCGTTCTCTCTTGACTTAGCTTATTCATCTCCCATCTTATTCTATTTATATTTTAATTTAGTTCAGTCAGCTGATGATGCCTACTGATTACCCGTGGCCTTGGTACTTATACTGCACTTTTGTACCTTTTTAGTGCAGATCTGAGTACTAATTGCTATTGTTGATGCTGATATTGTGCTATTCAGAGTTTGGAGATAGGGTGATCTTTCAGAGTTGGAGTTGACCTTTTTACATTTTCTATTTTTTGATAGTCTTGCTATTTATGAGACTGTTGTATAATTGACTTTGTAGTACTCGTATTCTTTTGGATTAGAGGCTCTTGTACCGACTTTGCTAGGTCTTGGAATGTTATTCGCTTCTCTTATTTTTCTTTATTTATTCTTATTCTTATGACTAGTTTCATGAGGCCCGTGCTAAGTCCGGGCCCAAACTCAAAGTATAAAAATAAAAATTTATATCATATGTTTTTTTTTTTACTTTATAATCAGTATATCTAATGATCTACTAAAAAAGTCTCCTTGATAAGTTTTCATAATTATTAGAGTTTTTAATCACATAATTGGATAATTTTAAATAAAAAATATTATTCATGATGAAGAAGATATTACCATAGAATTAGAATATATCAAAAAGTTACAAGTAATTCGATATTTTATATAATGACATAATTTAAAATATCTAATAATTACGCTTCGATGAAGATCATAAATAGAAAAAAATATTAATATTTTTATAAAATTTGTAAGTATGTATTTTCTTAGTTATAGCCAAAAATAAATTTTATTTTGATATTTATTGATTTTTAATTTTCCTCATAATTTTATTGGCAATAGCTTTTGCTAATTACATTTTTTTCATCTTATAAAATCATCTGGAAAAAAAGTCAATGCTTTCAAGTTTATTTTATAATTATAATAATTATATCCTCAAATCAAAGCCTTTATATAATTAATTTGATATGAATATATAAGGATATTAAATGATAATTAAACTACATTAATAACTTGCTTCATTTGGTCTATTTACTTATGATATTTATCTTTTACACGGTCCTTACAAGAGTAACCTATTCATCCCATTTTAATTATTGTTTTATACTTTTCATGTCCACTATGAGAAATAATAAATACAAGATATTATTTATTATACTATATCCAGACCCCACTGTGTGGGAATACACTGGTCTTGTTGTTGTTGTTGTTGATTATTTATTATACTATAATATCATAAAGAACTATGAGGTTGTAGTTGAAATCATTGAAAACTTTAATTTTGTAGGAAAAGTTAGCTTGAATATTGTTGATTTAAAATGAAAGGAGTTTTACTCAAATAGTAATCTAACATGTGGCAAGAAAAAATCAACTACTCCCTCCGTTTAAAAAAGAATGACTTACTTTTCTTTTTAGTCCGTTTAAAAAAGAATGACTCATTTTCTTTTTTGGCAATACTTTAATTTCAACTTTTCACGTGGCATGTTTATGACCACAAGATTAAAGGGCATTTTGGTACATTTGACATTACTTTAATTTAAGGCCACAAGATTCAAAAGTCTTTTTTTATTTTCTTAAAATTTGTGTCAAGTCAAAGTAGGTCATTCTTTTTTAAACGGAGGGAGTATAAAAATTCAAGTGAAATGGTCTTAACAAAAAGAATCTGTGCGATAATGAAAATATGTAATTAAAAAAACACCATAAATTATCATGTGTAGTAATTTTATTTCACCAAAAAATTAAAATATCAAAAAAGCCCCTGTAAAGGCTATCAAAATCTCAAGATCTTCTACGCTTTCGTGGTAACAAAAGATTGTCTTCAAAAGTTGTTCAAATTTTATCATTTTATTTTCAAAAGACAGCTTGACTTACTTTAGAGGTAAACTGTAATATATTACAACAACAACAACAAACTGTGTTATATTAATTCAATAAAATTAGAAATTAGATATTCAAAACTATATGAAAAAAAAATACCATAAATTGTAATGATTATATCAACATAATAATATATTTTTTCTTAAACATTGATTAAAGTTCATATAATTTGATCTTTAAAAGTGAAATGTGACAAATATTTTAAGATGAAGAAGAAAATAATTTAATAAAACCAAAAGAAAATTCAACCAATTACAAAGGTTCATGTGGCTAATCTTAAAAGGAGAATTATGAAAAAAAATAATGTCACAGGTAAGACTTTCATACCATAAATTTTAATGTGAGGACTACCAAAACTTTAATTCTCTCTTATCTATAGTATAAATATAAATATGGAATGTATCTTTTTTACTTGTTTATTTTCAATATTTGTGCTATTTTTCACCAACTAGCCCATTGTTTATGGTTTCGGTCTACGATTTAGCTTACCTACTGATGGGATTAAGTGGGTGCCATCATGACTCAAGAAATCAGATCGTGAAAAATTAGTATCAAAGCGCTAGGTTCACCAGTATTGTTGGTACAAGAGCAAGTGTCTAGTAGAGTTCCACAGATCTGAACCATGATGCCCATCTCTTTTCTTCGGAAGGCTGTAGGACCTTCTTAGGAGATCTTCACTTTCTTCACACATTGTGCGCTAAGAGTTTGAGTTGGTTTCTAATATTCATTTGGTTTTACTCTTTCGTTGATGCTAGGATCCGTGCCACTACTACATGAGACGAGGACCCCGAGTTTGCGACTAGGGATTCTACCGAGGTACGTGGATGACCAAGACGCTGAGAACAAATGAGAGATACAGTCCCAATCAGAGATCAAGATAGGGAACCTTCACCAGACGATATCCATGCTCCCGTGCTAGAGATTTGTCCACCATATCTTATGGTGGACTAAGGTCCGGTTCAGGCTCCTCCGGGATTCATTTCTTTATCACTACTCAGGGATGCATTGGTTTAGATCTTAGTTTACTATATCCATATGTGCCATACCTATACCCGAGCCTACATTACAAGCCCATAAAATTCCTATTGTAATCCTAGTCCGACAGTCTAAGAACTAAGGCGTAGAATATATAGGCAAGCCTATGGTATCAAATGCACACAACCTGATTTTATTGTGAGATTGAGAGATTTAATTCATTCCCGGTCTTGAATTATATTACGTATACTATGTGTGGGACTTCTTTGATGCAAGGGAATAGGGGTTGAATTCTAGTTGCTGCTTATTTGGGTAGTGTCATTTTTTAGAAGTGTTAGGTTATCTATAGATAATGTAATGCCATGTACTGATCCCTTTGTGTTATGGTGATTGGTTTTTATATGCACTATATTTTTTGACCTGGAAATAGTATTGGAGGGTGTTGAACTTTGTTTTGAATAATTGTATGCTGAAAAAATAGTCTTTGGTGAAAATTGACTGCCCTAGTGATCTTGGTTTACTCTAGGTTACGCGTCGTGATAATATAGTATTTTATTTTCTTGAGGGCATGAAAACGTTCTAAGGTGAAAACGTTCTAAGGTGATGGTGTTGATGTGCTATGATATTAAGACACTTTTGATGCTTAAAATGAGGAAAATATGATAATTCAAAGACTTGTTTTAGTAGATATGACGTGGTTATTGTAGTTTTGCAAGAAAATAGGGTTCGGATGTGAATAAATGAATAAAGAAGAAGAATTGCACAAGTATAGATAAGGGACACTTGGCCCTGAGTCGTTGGGTCACAATACTACTCGTAGTCTCAGTCATCATCAAATCAGAACAATTTTGGACTTAGAGAATTTGAGGATGACTTGACCACAAGTATTTTCTATCACTCATTGGTTACATTAAGAATCATAGGGCACAACCATCTTGAGATAAAAGTCCAAAGTTCTAAAGATGTACAAAGTGGTGCGGTGAATACAAGGGTGGACTACGACTCATTGAGACACATAACGATTTGTAGCATAAAGTCGTTGGGACTCCAGTAAATCTTAGAGCCATGGCTAGATTAAGGAAAAGTAGAGTATTATAGGAGGCTACAATACGTAGGGTCACATGATTGTAAGACCCCGCAAAATCCTAAGCTCAACTCAGTCTTTTAAGCTTGCTAAGGGGTCCCTAGACTTAGAAAATTCTAGCTAAGTATTCAGACTTAGTATTATTTTGGCCTTCATAGGTTGGCAACTCTATTTCACGACTCGTATGACCTTAAAGTATCGATCTTTAGATTGATTCATGACCAGGAATGTCAGTAGGTGTCTTTGGACAAGTTTCGGATTTTTTGGACCTCGTTTAGACCATGTTCAAGTGACCAAAACAGTGAGTCAACGCGATCTCTACGCGTCGCGTTGTCCATTGCGTTGACAGATAATTTTTCCCTTAACTCAGTGCAAATTCTAGTAAACTGATGCAGACTCGACGTGATGTGTTGGCCATCGCGTCGATGCCAACGACGTGGCACGTCGATCTACGTGTCGACAATTCAGTTTTCAGTCATTAAAATATCGCATCCTTAGGGGTATTTGGATCTTTTCTCACGTCCTTCAGACCCTAAAACACACAAAATTTAGCCTTCTATTTGCAACGTACACTCATTATTTCACTACTTGCTCAAGAACAAAAACCCTAGGTGATTGAATTTCAAATTCAAGGCTCAAGATTCCACTATTAATCTTTAAGAATTTAGCAACCAAGGTATGTCAACTGTTCATCCAAGGGTTCCTTCCACCCTTGGAGTCTAAGAAACTCTTTTAAACTTGAAGTATCTTGATTTCATACTTTCCATGATTTGGATTCAAGTGTATTCATAATTATAATATTGATTGGATTTCTATTCCATGATTAAGTGCAAGATTTATCTAAAAACAACTATTATGTATGTAGTATCATGTGAATTCATGTTAAAGCCTTGAAATTTGTGATTCTCATGTGTTGATTAGTACTATGTGCATATACAATGTCTTCCAAGTATTTGAAGAGTTGTTCATGGGAATTAAATAATGAAATTATATCATGTTAGCATGTATTCAAGTTCATGGCATGCAAGTGTTTGCTAGAATGCCCTAATGAATGAATGATGATCAAGTAGTTATTTGTCATGTTTCAAGATTGTGCCATGTCTTATAATTTATGCTATCGAGTCCTGGGGGCATTTAATCCCTGATAATTTAGCAAATTACCTAGAGCCATGGTCAGTCTCAGGATAGTATCAGTCATGTCATGATCAGTAGTACTCTCAGTCAGTTACAAAACTCAGGAAAAACTCAATAGACTCAGTATCAGTCCAGTCCAGTTCAATATTCAGTTCGGACCTCAATAAATTCAGACAGTTAACAGAATTCAGTAATATTCCGTCAGTCAACGAAACTCAGTAAACTCAGTAACAGTTCATTCAAGCCTAGTATGAACTAGAAAAATCAGTTCAGTATCTATTTAGTTGGGAGTAGGATTCAGCACCAAGCTAGCCCAGGGATGGGGGCATTCCTGCCAGCAAAGGATTTGACCCTTAGTAGTAATCCCTGTATTACAAAACTACGTAGCCAGCGTAAGTTGAGATATCTTCCTACCAGATATTATGAAGGTTGATACATCTCATTCGAGTTTTCCTGCCAGTGAGGGTTGAAGAAAGAGCTTTCTATCAGAGAGGGTTAACTCATAGCTTATTTTTACTCGTGGCATAGTATTGACACCCTTCCAACTGGGGTTATAAGTTGGGCCCCAATCTATTCAGAAAGGGGTATGTCGGTTAGATGATTACCTCTCACGGTCTCAGTTTCACTTCCAGTCTCAGAATAGAACTCAGTTCAGTTCTATAGATTCAGGACTGTCAGATACAGTCACTCAGTTCGGTACGAAACTCAGTATAGATCCACAGGATCAAGATTGTTAGATACAGTCACTCAGTTATCAGCTACACAGTATCAGTAAACTCAGATATCAGTAATTCAGTATCAGTGTAGTCAGATATCAGTTAGTAAGTATTCAGACTCAATATTCAGTGTTATCATAATCTCAGTTACAGTTTATGTATTCATGCATGTACTCTCATCCAGTTATACTCATGTTATTCAGTTAGTATTCTTCATGCATATGAACCCATGCATTTCAGCCTACCTCACTTAGCATACCAGTACATTCAAAGTACTGACGCATACTTTTCTCTTGCGTTATGATGTCTTATATCATAGGTTCAGATACACGGGCTTCCGATCATCCCTAGCAATTACAGATTTTCAACAGTCAGAGTTAGTGGTGAGTTCTCATAGTTCAAGGACATGATTGTTATTTTGGCATTTCAATTTATTTCAGTAGCTGGAGTTAGTTGGGGACTTGTCCCATCAACTCCACATTTCAGACAGTTTAGAGGCTTTTCAGACTATATTATTTTCTGACAAATGTTTCAGTTTTGGTATTGTTATACCTTATTCAGTTTTAATTCAGTATTGAACCTTATGGCAAGTTTTTGCCTAATTTCCGCATATTACAGTATTATTATTTAGTTATTGTAGCAGGTACCAGTCATGGGTTAGCTTGTGGTCCTTCGGGATTATGAGCACTGTGTAGCGTCCGGGGCACAGACTCGGGGTGTAACAATGATGGATCATTATGATGAGTCGTCTGAGCATACAAAAGAAGTTCTTAAAGAATGAAAAAGGTCCCAGTGAAAAAAGGTCACCCTACTACTCATAGGGTGACAAAAAGAGTCGTCACTAGTCAACCAGAAAAATAGGAAATGGCTGGAAAAAATACTGATTATGAGTCATCATCGTACCAAACAACTTGTTGTCGGAGGCGTAGTCATCACCGATTTTGTATTTTGAATTTGTTTAGGATAGTTTTCCTTTTGGTCTATAAATACCCAATGTGAGTCTATTGATTTATGTTACATTCTATTATTATTTTTTAGACATGTTATTAGTTTTGAAACTATAAACATTGATTTCGAGGGTTTTAACTCAGAGTGAGATTTTGAAATTTTCATATTATTCTTGTAAGTTCATAGTTATGCTTTCTTCTATGAATTTTTCTTGTGTGCTTGCAATTATGAGTAGCTAAACACCACAAATAGGGTTGTGAAAATCATAATGGATCAATGAGTAGGATTCAAAGTATGGAGTAATCTTCAATTGGTGTTTACGTGTATTGATTTTTCCCTTGATTTTTAATTTATTTACGGTAGCCAACGTTAGAGCTCACCTGATTAGCATTTTGGATGAAAGGATGAATACGGATAGGAAGAAGGGAATAACCAACAGAGATTTGGAGCTATCAACCTCCACTTAATAGCTTGAGCCTATAATACGGGATAGCTATCTGGGATCTAGGATAGGGGTTAGTAAATCAGGCTCAGGAGAAAAGAAAACATACCTGAGGATATTTCCTAGACAAGAGTGTAAAGCTATTCTAGGTATACATAACCTATCGACTATGCAGACCAAACACTGGGAGAGATTGCGAAGTACGACAAACCTATAGAGTTATAAAAATATTGGGGAACATAGTCCTAGTGCCTCTCTCATATTGATTACAAATTTAAAATTTCAACAACTGTTACTATCGAATTGCTTATTTACAAATCCCTCTCTTTTACTGAAAATTATCATTGATTATATTAACTTACATACTGATTGATAGTTGAACCTATTTCTTGTGGGATTGATCCCAACCTTCTATATTTGACAACGACCGCATTATACTTTGTTTAGAGGTGTAATTGAGCGATATTAATGCAGGACTTCCTTATTGAATAGGAGTTGTAGGATCAACTAATTCTCGCCAAAGCGGACTTCCCCAAGGGACTCCAAGTTGCTATAGCAAAGATGCTACTTCTTAAGTGGCATCACTGAAGTGGGAGTTTTCTGCAAAAGTGATGTCATCGAAGTGAGTAAAGGTCGCCAAAGAAACAACACCAAATACATCAAACACAACAACTTTTAAAACAACCCAAGTCTCTAAATATAGACCCTCAAAACTCGTTCAAAACCTCTCGAACACAAATAAATAATGCAAATCGATCATAAAATACATTCTGAATATGTTGAAATCATCATTTCAGGATTTTCTTGATCGAATGTTAACTGTGGTAAACTCTAAACTTATAAATTCAAGAACTCCTCTTGAGGGTCCAAAACGCGTCCTTAGAAATCATGCAAAACCTCCAATTAATGGAATCATCAAAACTAGAATTCAATCTTGCCAAACCCAATAATAACTATTGAAATTGTTACAAAATCTCCAACATAGTTGTTGCAACAACTCAAATAACTTCTAAATTTGTTACAGCAACTCAAAAACTGTTGAAGTTGTTGCAGCAACCTCAACGTAATTGTTTCAGCAACTTTGAGTAATGTATTATTTTCTGTCATAAAGTAAGGCAAATGAGGTGAGGGAGGAGCTGAGGAAGGTGATGGTAAAGGAGGAGGGGTTATAGTAACTATGGAGGACTAGATGATGGTTATGGTGGAGGAGGAGGATAAGGTGATGGTCCTGTGGTAGCGACTGCGAGGAAGAGGGTGGTGGTGGTTATGGTGGAGGCGATGAAAAGGGGTAGGGAGAGTGATGAGGAGGAAGAGAGGAAAGTAGCTTTGTGTAAATAATAAAATTTGGACGCTTTTAAAATTAGTATCATTAAATCCAATCTTAAATTGTCACCCATACTCAATAACTAATGTATGCTTTATTAGGTTTCTTAGTTTGAAAACTTTCTTGTCACCCTTATATTTTTTGGAGAGGGAGAGGGAACATTCTTACAAAAATGTACAGTCTAATACTAAAAAATAACATCTACTTAGCTCATAATTTCACATTAGTCTTTTTTAAAAAATAAAATAAAATTGCAAAAGTGCTTATACACACGGTATACAATATTATACTACCCTATACACCAATATACACTTCCTGTACACAGTATATAAACCTTTTATAAAAATGTCTACTAGTGTACAAAAGTTGCTTATACGTACTTTATGTATTAATACAAAGTTTTACATACTTATTCCAAAATTATGCTTGGTTTCCTACAAAACTTCATTTGAAATGGGTTAAATCTACATATAGCTTCAAATTTAACTACAATTTCGAAATGACACCCCCACAACATAACACAGTCATCAACTTTCTAATATTTTCCACAAATTCAAAACTCATTTGTCAGTTTCTGAGCATCAAAAGAAGAAAAATAGAGGAGGAGGAGGAGCAGGTGGTGGTGGCTAAGCAACATCGAACTGGTGATGGCCAAAAACTGTACGAAACTCAAAATGGACTTTCTCGAGTAATTATTTTACCCTAATGATCACACACCATAACTTTCTCTTCTTTTTTTCTCAAGTTCTAGGTGAAAAATTAATAATTGAGTGCCTTTTCAGCAATAAAACAAAGATGATCGATTTTCTAAGAGAACTATTTTTAGTTGAGTGACTATCTGAGGTGTGTATATTCCCCATTGATGCGGCAATTTCAATTCAACCAATGTCACTTTTATTATAACTAATTTAGGATACGTGTGTGTTGCACGTGTATCAAGATAATTAATACTTCCTTCGTCCCAAATTATGTATCATTATTTCTTTTTTAGTCCGTCCCAAAATAAGTGTCGCCTTTCTTTATTAGGCAATTTTTTAAAGACACAATTACCATTTTACCCTTATTGGTCCCACTTAATTAAAAAAAAGATATTGACACATTTTTTTATAAAGGATAATTTGGTAAACTTTACAAAGTCTTCCCTTTTTTCTTAAACTCCGTGCCCGATCAAATGGCGACACATAAAATGGGACGGAGGGAGTAATAATTGTATATTGAAAAATTAATTATTTTTAATAAACAGTGTAAAATATTGACTAATTTGTAGTGTTCATAAGCTCCTCCTTATTTTAAATATTTTTAATTTTAGATTCTATACAAGTAGCATTATTTGGAGAAAAATCTTTTCGTAAAAGAAAATATAGTAGGGATAATTTCAAATATATATAAAAAATAATTAGTTTAGAAAAAATATAATCATATTTTTATTTATCAAATAATTAGACCAAAAATGAAAAAACGCATGTTTTAGCCGTGCATGGATCATGCTAAATGGTGAAAAATTCACGGCTAAATGAGTGGTTTTTTTTTGTAATTAATGATTTTATTAATCACCAAAAAAAAATTGTATATAACTTCTCGAGTTGTATGTGTAACATATCGATATTGTATAAATAATGTATAATATCGATATGTATAAATGGTGTATGAACATGCATATATAATATATAAATGGTTATGTAGTGTATATGTAATGTATGTACTATAAATGTGTATCAATATTGTATAAATAGTTATTGCAGTTATGTAATGTATCGCTATTATACAAATGGTGTATAAATATATATATATAACATATAATTATGTATAGGAAACATCATTCATTTGTTTGCTAACTAAAACACCATCATGCTCCTCAACTGGTACTTTTAACTCCTCTTTTCTCTTCATTTCTCCTCTCACACCCTCACCAACTCACCACAGCCGCCCATTGCACACACACCACCAGCCACCACTCTTCTTCCTTTCACTCATCTCTTCTCTCCACTTCTCCTCCCACACCCACACGATTTCACGTAAAGTTAAAGAAAAATGATACATTACAAAACAAAATTAAATCACATATAGGTGAGAATTGTTTTATAAAATTTACATGGATGCACGTAATACTACATTGAAGGATTGAATATATGGATCATGAAATTGGTTATTCAACATCTGCAACTTGCCCAATTATATTTTACCTACTCGTCCCACCTCTATGGCTATTCTTAGCATCAAAGTTAATGGCTGGTGTAATGGAGTTGAGACGACTAATATATCCATATTGTAGCCATTCCGTGTAACTATTAGTTGTCTAGTAGCTCACCAAAAGATTCATAGATTGTGTTGGCACCTCATACATAGTTTTCAAAATATCCATTAAAGCCTTCAAAATGGGGATAGAGGGTCAGGTCCGATACTCATCCCAGGGTTCCGGATACTTGCACGCAGGGAAGGGATGGAAATACCACATATTGCGAAGATAGAGCCTCCAAAATGCATCACTCATATTAACTTGAAAAAACATTTCTTCGGCTCATTACAACTGGTGATCTTGAAAAATGAAGAAAATCATTTATCTAAATATCACAAGAGCACATTAGATCATTATACAAGGAAAAAAAATAGTAGTTGTTCAATTATTGTCCACGATTTACCAACTTTAGTTCCATCAGAGTACCTCTATAATTTCAACTTTTTGTTGACTTGTCATTGATAAATCACAATGTTGCAATCTTTAACTTATCTTGGTATGTAACAATTGCATCCAACAATGTGAATTATTGATATTATTACGCGCAAACTCCTCATGCTAAATCCTCAGTGGGTTGTCCCACAGAGTGGATTTCAGAGATGATATAGAGTATGCAAACTTCACCCCTATTTCAGTCCTCAGAGGTAGAGGGGCTCTTTTCAATAGACCCTCGGCTCAAACAAAAAAGTCTAAAGCTATCCAAATATAAAATAAATATAAGTGAAAGCAAGACAAAACATATTGAACAGTAACTACAATAGTAAATAATACTAGTACAATAATTGAAGTAACAAAAAATATTAAATAGAAACAAGCATCGAAGAAATGGTCCCTCCAATGCATAGATTCAGATGAATAAAACTCCAATGAGGATACAGGACGTCGACTGCAAAAAAAAAGATAATAATAATAAAGGAAGAAGACTCACATGTTTCTTTGGCCACTGTAAATTTTGTGTTCACCATCAACAATGAAATAAATAGTAGGCAGTTCTTGAACCTGTTGGGTTCAATTGGTGTGAATGAAAAATGAAAAGTTGCTTGGAAGGGACACGACTCTTCGAGTAAAAGACACACTATTTCGGGAAAAATTATGACTGTTTGGATGGTTGAGGTTGTTCGAAAAAGACACTCTTTCGAATGGACAGACATAACTGTTCAGAAAGGATACATCTTTTCGATGAACCATTGCGAGGGGTACTTAATGGCTATATAAACCTGCATTTTTTTCATAGGTTTGGTACGAATTTTTCTGCACTCGAAGACATTTTTTGTCTTCTAAAATACTCCATGTGATCATCTAACTGTTGAGTGAGTTCGAGGAAAATTCGATCGTTTGAGGTACCACTACAGTCGGATTGTTAAGTCATTTTATCCTAGGAGGAAAATTCCACAACCTCGGGTACTTGAGGGGAATTATTTCCTTAAGGACACTCCGTGAATTCGGAGGACTTGAACTTTTCTGCTTCATCTAATTTTCTTTAAAATACTGAAAACACACTTCTTTGAAAGGTCGTTTTTTATCTTGTGTTGAAGGCATTGTAAACTTCATAAGTGTTCTTGATTTATTCTTGAACTTGTGTTGAAGTTGTTTTGCCAAAATACAGATTTTTGTGTACCCAAAAACAACAATCTTAAGGAAATAAATTTTAAAAAATAAAATAAAATTTTCTTTTTGCTTGTTTGGTGAAATTTTCTTTTCACTAAAATTTTTATTTATCATAATCTGTATTGTTTGGTTTCTGGAGATTAAAAATTTAAGCTTTCTACTTCGTTTGAACTTAACGTGTGATTTGAAGAAATAAAATCTTCATCACAAGTTAGAGGTCATTCGGTTGACGATTGGAAGTCATAAAAACTTCATCGTTAAACTAGAAACAAGGGGTATTTAAAGTTGCTGCAACTTTATAAGTAGTATTTTGATATACTAAAATTTACTGTTTTGTTGTAAGAAAAATAACTTCTGACAGACAAGTGAATGATACTGCAACGACTGTGGCAACAACTAATGTTGCCACAACGAGTTGTACGAGTGCTCCGCAGGAAATGGCACCAACGAAGAAACCCAAAAAATTCATGGGTGTTGATTTTAAAAGGTGGCAGCAGAAGATGTTCTTCTACCTTACAACTTTATGTCTTCAGAGATTCACATCTGAAGAAACTCCAAAGGTACCCGAGGGAACTTAGGATCAGGATAAATTTATCGTTATAGAGACGTGGAAACACTCAGATTTTCTAGGCAGGAATTATATTCTAAATGGCTTCCAAGATGAACTATACAATATGTATAGTGGAATGAAGATGACAAAAGAGTTATGGGGGGCGCTAGAAAGAAAATATAAGACTGAGGATGTTGGAACCAAAAAGTTCTTCGTTGCAAGAGTCCTTGAGTTTAAAATGATTGACAGCAAGTCTGTTGTATCTCTAGTCCAGGAACTACAAGTTATCATCCACGATCTCCTCGCGGAAGGTATGATCGTGAACGAGGTATTTCAAGTCGCGACAATCATAGAGAAGTTACCACCTATGTGAAAGAACTTCAAGAACTACTTGAAACATAAGCGAAAGGAGATGACAGTCGAAGATCTTATAGTAAAACTGCGCATTGAAGAAGACAACAAAGCCACGGAAAGAAGGTCGAAATAAAACTTTGCAATAAGTGGAGCAAATATTGTAGAAGACGACCACAACAACTCCAAAAAATAAAAGAAAACTGGACAGGAAAGCAATCAACCCATGAAGAAATTCAAGGGAAAATGCTTTAATTGTGGCAATATTGGCCACAAGTCAACAGATTGACGTTCCCCAAAGAAAGGAAAAAAGAAGGACCACACAAATATGGATGAGTCCAAGAAAGAAATGGACGATCTGTGTGCCATGTTGACTGAATGCAATTTGATGGGAAATCCTCGAGAATGGTGGATGGATTCTGGTGCCACCCGCCACATTTATGCTAATAAGGAGTTATTTGCTGTTTTTGCTCTGGGTCAGGGTGAAGAGAAGATATATATGGCCAACTCCGCAACTGCAAAAGATGAAGAAACAGGAAAAGTCTGCCTGAAAATGACCTCAGGAAAAGTGTTGACTTTGAACAATGAAAAGGAAGAAAACCCAACTTGAAATATTTCAAAGTGTGGGAGTATCTAGTGAAGGTCCAAGTTCCTATGCCTAAGAGAGTAAGGTGGAAGCGCACACGCAAGTGTACGTGGTCTTATCAAGTAGTAAAGTGACCTTCAAGAAAGCCCATTTATCGATCTCTCAGGGACTTGCATTCGCCGACTATCCAATTATAGTTTAACCAATTGAGGAGAGTAGCAAATAGACTTTTAGAACTGTAATTTAAAAATAAACTAAATTAATGCGGAAAAGTGATGACTTAGGACAATCAATGGATAGAAACCTAGGGTTAAAGCTTAAGAACAATCATACTACACTATTGAACTTCATTCGTTAATTCGCTTATCTTGGTTGTTGATTCGTAGGGTTAATTGCATGATCATGGTCTCCCGACCTCTAATCGTTTACCTAATAAGGACATTACAACTACATCGTTGAGCGGGGATGTAATAATCCAATTAAGTATTTTAAAGCTATCACCCTACGTTGAACCAAGTAAGGCATCTAAGTATATCCCTGTCCTAGACGCTAATTCAAATTCTTTATTTAATAAAAGAATAAAAATCATACTTTATTTATTTCCATGTTCTATCTCCCTATTCCCTCTCCCGAGATCTAAAGGTTGACAATTGATGTATTCTAAGGGTAGCTAATCCTTAAAATAGTTAAATTAAGAATAAACAAACAGCCAATAATGATAAGCAAATCAAACAAAATTAATTCAAAACGAAAGCATTCATGATCTTGGCCTTAGCCCTGAAAAGGGAGTTTAGCCTTGAATGAAAATATTCATCATCCAATCCCTTGGAGTGATGATACAAACCATACAAAAAACTAAATTAAAGAATGATAAAACTTAAAAAAAAGTTGTGGTAGTCTTCAATGACGTCCCAAGTGATCTAAGGTGTTCTAAGATGTTTAAAAAAGAGTTTGGGACGTTATATTTATAGTATACAAGTCATAACCCCACTTGTATTAGGTTTCCACGTCGTTTTCCTTCAGCTGGGAAGAATTATCCCAATTTTGGGCATCATCGCATCGCGATGACATGTCAGTTCACAATTGTCAAAAATCTATCAAAATCCAGTGTCTCATTGCGATTTCACCGCATCACGGAGTCTCCTTAAACCCCATTATAAGCTACACGCACTAATTGGTCAAAATCTTGGGCCTCTTCTGAATCCAGTGGTATTTTTCATGCATCTATTGGAAACTCCTACAGTCTACATGCGCCCCATACATTTTAGGGGTCCAAATTGCGTCCAGCTTGCATCTTGTGCTTCCATGGTCATTTTCGAGCCTTTTTGAGTTGTTTCCACTTGATTTGAAGCTTTTATATTCTTCATATATCATTATAATCCATTACAAAAGTCTCTTATAGCATTAAACACAACAATTTAGAGCTCAAAACAACACAACATCCTCAACGGTGAACTAGAAACACGATCTAAGCATAGACTAAATTCTCATTGAGCTTAAGCTTATTGTTTTGACTTTTGTCTTGATCCAATTAGCCCTTGAACATTATAACTAAGTTGTTTCACATATAAATAAATAATAAAATCCTTAGTAACTCATTAAAACACATTAAAACCCAACACAATAGACTAGAAAAATACCTAGCTCAAGCTAGTTACACTAGTTTTCTCGGTTGAACTCTAAATGCTCAAATTGAATCAAAACACATGTGAAAACACCATTAAACATTGTAAACACATACTTGTACTCCTAAATGCTCATTTATATCATTATCAATATATATATCATAAGAATCATCCTCAAAACAAGGCGAAATACGCTAGAATAGTAGCTCTAAAATGCATAAATAGACCCAACATCATAAGGATAGGACCTAAGACGGTGGATTGCGTATTCATAGGATATGTTAAAAGTAGTAAAGCATGTCAATTTTTAGTTCATAAATTCAAACATTCGGATATCAATGAAAATACGATAATTGAGTCAGATAATGCTGAATTCTTTAAACACATTTATCCGTATAAAACTAGACATGAACAGTCTAGTGAGGGGTATAAACGACCTCGAGATGAACCAAGTGAGGATGTACATAATGATGAGAATCTAACACGTAGTACACGTCAAAGAACATCAACTTCATTTGGATTGGATTTTGTAATATTTCTCTTAGAAAATAAGCCTTAAATATTTAAAGAAGCGATGTCGTCGTCAAACTCATCCTTTTGGAAAAAGGCAGTCAATAGTGAGATTGATTCAATCTTAAGCAACCATACGTGGGAATTGGTTCATCTTCCTTCATAAAATAAACCTTTAGGTTCAAAATGGATCTTCAAAAGAAAAATAAAAGCAAATAGTACTATTGACAAATATAAGGCAAGACTTGTAGTAAAAGGCTTCAAATAGAAAGAAGGTCTTGATTACTTTGATACATACTCGCCAATAACAAGGATAACATCAATTCGGATGTTAATTGCCTTGGCGGCGGTATATGATCTTGAAATTCATCAAATGGATGTGAAAACAACATTCCTGAATGGAGAATTGGAGGAAGAAATCTATATGGAACAACTCGAGGATTTTTTTTGTTCCAAGAATAGAAAATAAGGTGTGTAAACTTGTTAAGTCGCTGTATAGACTAAAATAAACACCTAAACAATGGAATGCGAAGTTTGACCAAACTATGTTGGCAAACGAATTCAAGATAAATGAATGTGATAAATGTGTATACATTAAAGACACTTCAAATCACCAAGTCATTGTTTGTTTATATGTGGATGATATGTTGATCATCCGTAGAGACATTTCTGATATAAATACTACAAAACGAATGCTCGAGAACAAGTTTGATATGAAAGACCTTGGAGTTGCAGATGTGATCTTAGGAATAAGAATCCATATAACTCCACAAGAGGTTGCATTATCACAGTCTCATTACATCAAAAAAGTACTTGATAAATTCAAGTATTTGGAATTTGGAATTGTCAAGACTCCATTGGATGTGAGCTTCGCATTCCAAAAGAATGAAGGCAAAAGTGACTCACAATTGGAGTACGCAAGAGTGTTGGAATGTTTAATGTATATAATGAATTATACACGACCGAACATAGCATGTGTTATTAGTAAGGTGAGTCAGTACACGAATAACAGAACTCATTAGATGGCAATGAAAAGAGTTTTGGGGTATCTTAAATACACTCAAGACTATGTTTTGCATTATAATAAATATCCCGTGGTACTTGAAGGATATAATGATGAAAATTAGATCACCGGATCAAATAAAGTAAAATTCACGAGTGGATACGTATTTACAATAGGTGGAGGATCAGTCTCTTTGAAATCATTCAAACAGACATGTATTGCTCGCTCTACGATGAAATCAAAATTTATCGCATTAGATAATGCCGGTGAAGAAGCTAAATGGCTTCGAAATTTCTTGGAAGATATTTTTTATTGGCCCAAACCACTGGCATCAGTATGTATACACTGTGATAGTCAGTTACAATAGGTAGGGTAGGGAGTATGGTGTACAACGGTAAATTTCATCACATAAGACGGAGACAATACCGTTGGAGAACTTCTCTCTAGTGAAATTATCACTGTTGACTATGTGAAGTCAAAGGATAATGTATCGGGTCCACTTACAAAAGGCCTATCTATAGAAGGAGTTGAGAGGACATCCAAGGGAATGGGTTTACAAGTCAGCATGGTGGTAACTCTACCTAGCAGACTGGAGATCCCAAGAGTTAGTTTCAAGGATATCAAACAAAGTTGTGTCTGATAGGTTCAACATTGTCAATATACCCAACCCATTCTCATGATGTAGACAATGTTTAGTAAACAAAGATAAGACTTATGGTGTGAAGTCTTTTAATGATTATCTAAATTTGGCAGATTTGACCAAATAGTTTAATATATAGGATTGAACGTTTAGAATCACTTATGTGAGGGTAAAGTAGAAGCCACTTCGAGGAGAATGTTAGTAAAGGCTTATTCCTTAAGCTCTCATGAGACTGGAACGTGTTCATGGCTGAAACGAATAAAACTGTGAGAACCATAAATGATAAAAGGTTGGTTGTGTGACATGTGTTGTCTAGGTGTTCATTAAAGCTCGAAGGTTCAAAGATATCAAATCTAACGATTGACCGAGTGCATTCGATGCATGTTCACTACGAAAAGTTTAAAGGCAAACCCAATTATCCATATGCAATCAGCCTTTGCTTGATGATCACATACTTGTCCGTAAAGTTTTACAATGAGTAGTCATTCCCCATTCATATGGGGGATTGTTAGGTTCAATTGGTGTGAATGGAAAATAAAAAGTTTCTTGGAAAGAACACAACTCTTCGAGTAAAAGACATACTATTTCGAAAAAAGATATGACTATTTGGATGGTTATGGTTGTTCGAAAAAGACACACGCTTTTGAATGGACAGACATGACTGTTTAGAAAGGATACACTTTTTCGGCGAACCATTGCCTCCTATCGGAGGGGCACTTAATAGTAGCTATATAAACCTGCATTTTTTCCACAGGTTTGGTACAAATTTTTCTGCACTTGAAAACATTTCTTGTTTTCTAAAATACTCTGTGTGATCATCTAACTGTTGAGTGAGTTCGAAGAAAATCCGATCGTTTGAGGTACCACTACAGTCGGATTGCTAAGCCATTTTATCCTGGGAAGAAAATTCCACAACCTCGGGTACTTGAGAGGAATTATTTCCATAAGGACACTCTGTGAATTCGGAGGACTTGACTTTTTCTACTTCATCTAATTTTCTTTAAAATACATAAAACACAATTCTTTGAAAGGTAGTTTTTGATCTTGTGTTGAAGGTGTTGGAAACTTCATAAGTGTTCTTGATTTATTCTTGAACTTGTGTTGAAGTTGTTTTGCCAAAATACGGATTTGTGTACCCAAAAACAACAGAACCTTGTAATCCTTTGCCTACATTGCATCTACTTTGGCCAACGACACATTCTCCGCCTTCAGCTTCATCGCTCCAGAGTGAGTTGGTAATACTTTATTTTCAAGTGATTCAAAGTCTCATTTGTGGCAATTTTTGCAAGTTTAAAGATTTTTGCTACGTTGTAAAGGTACACGCATTATATTCTTTTCACAAATCTAATTCTTTCTTATATTCTTCAGAAGGTATAAATTAATTGGTGTTATTCTAGTCGTTAGCTTCCTTAAGGTATAACCAATTCTAATAAAGAAAAAAATAAATGAAGAATCCTAAACCGGCCATAATAGAGGAAAAAAACAAAGAATTCTAAATCGACCACAATATTATTTTTGGCTTCCTTAATGTGTAATGATAATGAATACTACTAAATAAAGAAAAAAAATAAAAAGAATCTTAAACCAAACACAATACAAATTTTTTCGTGAAACTCTTATATCATCCGTAGGAAAAAGAACTTTAACACCTAAAAGTATGAAATAAGATCCTACATTTTAGGTAAATAATTAAATGTCTAATTATTTTTTATATAGATAGTTAAATAATTAGGTGGAAAAAACAATTAAAAAAATAATTTTGTTTTTGAGTAAAGATCTATTAACTATAAGTTTAATTAATTGCAAAATCCTAATTCTTATCAATATATCATTAATTATTCCAACTACTGATTCTCGTGTAATCAACTAATAGAGGCAACTAATTACTATCTTTTTTTTCAATGGACAAATTCATTCTGCATAAAATTTCTTTACTTTAGCTTATGAATGATTTCTTCAAATGACCAAAGGCCTTTCAAAATTTACCGTCACATAAATCAAGAATGAAAAAAAAGATAACGCGAACAAATTAGACAATAATAGAGCCCTCTAATGTATATTTTTTTATAACAATAAAAATTATTTGTCTGCAGATACTACTGATACTCCACCAACACATACAATGGCTTGCCAGTGAACTTCTCCATACCCTTTAAGTCTGGTATTTCAATCACAAATGCACATTCAAACACTTCTGCATCACAACACTCAAGTAAATTCATAGTTGCACAAAGAATGCCCACCAGTAGCAAACAGATCATCAACCACAAAAGTTCGTTCACCAGCTTATACTGCTGTAATATGCTTCTCAAGACAATTATTTCTATATGCATGCCCTTACTTCTCCAGTAGGTTTATCATTTAAATTGTTGATGTATGATATTATGTAACAAATGAGAAATGACACGATCTATTCAAATGTTAATAATATAATACGATACCATACATTATGGAACAATACATAACAAACATCGAAATAAAGTGTAAGAAAATTGAGAATTTTAAATACATTGTCATGCACCCAGTTTCAATTCATTGAGCCTAAATTCAAATTAAGTCTAATAAAAGTCTTGCAACTCAAGAGTATCTGAATCTCTAAATGAATTTCACTGAAATTGTAGAAATATTGAAAAGGATGGAGCAAAAACTCCCCATTCTTCATCAGTAGCATCAAGATTATTAGGATTTGTTTGAAGGAATTGTAGCTTAAGAGAGCGTTTATAGTACAAATATCAGAACCTCTAGGCAAGAAATCACGACCTACAAGTGCTTCAAGGATACTTGATTTCCAACTACTTTGACTACCTACAACAGGACGTCATATTATTTTCGAATCACATGTGTAGATTTTAAAAAGAATTTGGTAGCCGTCCTACCAAAACGTACTTTCAGGGCACAACTCAAGAGAACTAAGAAAGAAAAAGCACTCAACTCAGCTTTCATATTACCCAGAATAACATCAACTCTCTCACCATAAAGTTTTTCCCCTCACATGAGCTTGTCTTCTAAGAACTTTGGTGCCAACTTACTTTTGATTCAATACTAAAGATGTGATGACAATGTGAAATAGTACGATAAGACAAAGTATAAAAAGTTTACTCAGAAAAAAAAGGACAAAGTATGAACAAATGTTTATCATTATAGTCTTTCGCAAAAAAAATAATCGTTACAGTCACCTGCATCTCTGCCTCACTCGAGGTATAGAATATAAACAACTAATAATACAATACTGAATAAGGTAAGACCCAACACAGTACACAAAGCTCAAATTGGACCAAAATCAATCGAAGTTAGACAAATTCACCAACCTTTAGCAATGGCATATGTACATCACCAAGCGTATCATTTAGAGTAATCAAGTTGTTTCAAATTCATTAGCTGAAAACTCCACTCTACTTTTCAACAAAGGCCTAAAAATATAAAACCCCACAAAATAAAAATAAAAAAAAATCATTCATCCACAAAAAAAACATAATGCAACATTAAGTTCCAAACTTGGTCATCCCCAGACATACCTGTAAGAAATTTAATATGAAAGCTAACTGCCACATAGATCGTAAATTCCATCAAGACAACTTCAATGATTCGTGCTAATTTCAAGATCGACTTGCTTATCCTCAACAAGAAGTAAAATTTAACAATAATGAAGTTCTTGCATCCCATAGTCATTTCATTGAAACTGAGGACTTCTAGAATCATGAAATCCATAAAATTGACCTGCACAAAATTAGAAGTCCCTAATACTTAAGGACTGTCTGACTACTCAAAGTCAATTCTCTACATTAACTAAACCTATATTGCTCAGTTCAACTTCGTTTTGCAGATGAGCTTGCAGTGGTAAAACCCAATTAATCACCCCTTCTTTGTCAACTTGACATACATCAACAAAGAATTACTTTCTTGCTAGTCAACTCTTCTAAACATTCAAAATTAAATAACTCTCGCGTTTTAGGCTTTTCTAGTTTCCAAACAGCTTCAAAATTGATTATGCCACATTAAATTCTATTGTTACACAATGTAAAAAGTAGGATGAAGTTTTGACTTCTGCATTCAAACATAACATTGTAGCTAGATTGTGTTAGTTTAAATTCAACAAACAAAATATCCATTTTTACGTAACGATGAAATGAGGACCAATTTGGTGTGATCACACTATCGCCTTTTTTTATTTTCACTCAAGTTGTCTTTACTAAATATTTGATGATCTTATTTTATCCTTTACATTTAATTTTTTATGTAGACTTTTCAAATTATTGATGTTTGACATTACAAAATAACATAAAACGATACAATCTGTTCAAACTTTACATTCATTAGAACAATATTATACAATACTACCTCCGTTCACTTTTACTTAACCCATTTCACTTCTCGATCAAGAGTCAAATTGCATGGACTTTGTAATATGAGAAGGATTGAAACTTATTATATTTTTAGTATAGTTTTACTAATATTTTAAATTTAAAATGTTATATAAATACAGTTCAATTTATCTTTAAAAGTTAATCAAATTGAATCTTGTGAAACTTGACATGTAAAACTGAATGAACGAAGTACAACACAATACAATACAGTACATTATGAAATAATACGTAACAACTATCCAACCAAAGTAGTAAATACGTATGTGATTGATAAGGTGAAGGGAATAGCTCAAGCATCATATCTAAATAACAAATATGTTGATTTTTTTTCAAAAAATAAAGGAACTGAATCATCAAAATCTAGATCGAATAAGCTCAAAAGAGCATCATCTTCTTCTGCCATTGTACGGACCTAAACAGAGAATTTCCACCCCTGGTGAGAAAATTCAATAAACTCGGAATTTTTTACTATTCTATTGTATTTTGTAAGTATATTTTTTAATAATATGCGACAAGTAAAAGTGAACATAAGTGGTTTAACAGAATACAGTACAATACGATACATTATGAAGCAATACTTACGTGATGGAGAGAGCGAAGGGTATCGACCACTGCATATGGCGAGGCACTGCATATGACGAGGCTAGTGAGAGTAAGTCGATTGATCTCTTGCGATTGATAAGGTGAAGATAATAGTTCAAGCATCATTTCTAAATAGCAAATATGGCAATTTTTATCGAAGAATAAAGAAATTCAACCGTCGGAATCTAGATCAGAAAATGTGTCATCTTTCTCTGCCATTGTACCTGAAAACAATTTACATAACATCAAGGTAGCAATATAATTATTTAATAGACCAATTCAAAACTAATATAATTTATATGAAAAAAAAATAGCAAATACTCATAATTCGAACATAAGATCACTGAGAAAACACAATTAGAAATTCATTGATTTTTATATATACATAGACAATAAATCTAACTTTTTGAAGACAAGAGAAGAGAAGCTCAGGTAGAACCCTCATCCAAAACACTTCAAACAAGCAACTTTTTTTTTAAAAAAAAAAAGTTTATTCCAAACTTCCCATATACGTATGCAGAATGCTTTTCCATTTATTTTAGGATATGTTTTAGTAGAAAATCTTCACGCACGCAAATTCTCACATATTTATTAATCACGTATATAAAATATAAAAAATTGAAGCACAATAAAGATGCAGACAAATATATCAACCAGCTTGTATGTATAAGAAAATATGATACAAAAAAAGAGAAAATCGTTATTCTTTATATAGGTAAAATTTATATCAATGCTATTGTTCAATTGAAAATAGAATAGAATTATAGACTCCTAATTTATCATAAATTAAATTCTTACCATATATTTATGGACTTCTAATTTTTTTAAATTAAATAATAAATTTAAAAAAAAAAAAGTGAAAAGAAGGTTTTGTCTAAAACAAAGACTTTTAATGAAGAGAAAAAAGTTCAAACAATATTTCTAGACCCTTCACACTTTTAATATGTTATAGATAGATATAGATAGTAAATTTATTTCATTAAGTTATCTGTTTGATTTCCTTCTATAATTTTTCATCTTTAATGCGTTTTAATTTCAAATCTTTTTATCTTCACATCATTTTAATACTACACATTAAAATATAATATTAGACACAATCCAACCAATTTTGACTCCAAATCACCTTCATTCTTCCTCAATTTCGTATGTTACCTCATTGGTGTGGCAATTTCAATTCAATCAATGTCACTTTTATTATAATAATAAATTTATTTCATTAAGTTGTCTGTTTGATTTCATTCTATAATTTTTTAATCTCTAATGCATTTTAGTTTCAAATTTTTTTATCTTCTCATCATTTTAATACTACACATTAAAATACAATATTAGGCACAATTCATAAAAGCAATGCTCAAAAAGGCACCAAAAACTTATTGCGTTCAAATGCACACGCAAGTGCACGCGGTTGTATAAGTAACAAAGTGGATCTTGTGAGCCTGATGTCGAATCCAGAGAGACATGTCGATTAACTATTCACCAAATTAGACTGATTCTAATTATTTACTCAAGCGATAAATTTTAAAGATAAATTTATAAATTTACTAGACTAAAGTAATTTTAAAAAATTATCTAATGAACAGTTAAACAAGAGAAGAGAAAATATTACGCAAACAATGAATGCGTCGGTCTAGGATTACGGATTCACTAACAATCATGTAGAGTATCAATTTCATCAACTTATTTGATTATCTAGTTGTTGATTTACAGAGTTTGTTATATGATCATGATCTTTCGAGCCTCTAATCGTCTATTCAAATTGACCTCACAACTATATTGTTGAGCGGGTATGTGATGACCCAATCCAAATGCATTTATATATCTTTCCATTTTGTAACGAAGTATCGCGTTCTAGGTATATTTCTACCCTAGCCACAGATCAATTTTTTATTTTATTAAAGTAATGATCTTATTCCCTGTATTATTGGTTCTATCTCATTTCTTCTCTTTCTGGGTTCACAATAAGAATTTGAATT
Source organism: Capsicum pubescens (assembly GCA_030864215.1). Classification (NCBI taxonomy): domain Eukaryota; kingdom Viridiplantae; phylum Streptophyta; class Magnoliopsida; order Solanales; family Solanaceae; genus Capsicum; species Capsicum pubescens. The sequence continues at coordinate 172,151,957 of CM061548.1, read as the reverse complement.
TATTTTAATAGTATTTAAGCAATAAAATAGCAAACACAAGAATATAATAACAATTATTATGATAATCATATAAATTTAATCAAAAAATTACTAAATATTATTTAGGTGTAATATAATAAAAAATATAATTAATTATAATATATAAATGACTTATAATAATTAATTAGAAATAATATAATAAATTACGAAATAATTAAAAATAAAATACTAAATAATAAAGAGCTGGTCGAAACCAGCTCTTCTATAATATAGAAAATTATTAAACAATTTTTTTGCTTAGTCTATCTTTCAGTAACTTCGAAAATCCAAACTCAAATAATTTAAAAATAATGAAAATAAAGTTATCAACATAAATATAACAATTGTTCTTTGCATCTAACAATCAAAATCGATGGACCCTAGGGAATATAATACGGGTGAAAATCATTTTTCCTCTCTAATTTTATCTTAAAAATTAAATTTTTTTTCAACTTTGAATTATAGTCATACTCTCCTTTTTATCTTAATTGAATTTTTAAAATACCTATTCTGTCCTCTCATCATCAACATTTTTCTTCTTTTTCTTTTTTACTTCTTTAAAATCATTATATTTTTACTTTTTAAAAATTCATGAAACAAATTCTTCATATAATATGAACAGTATTTTCTAGGCAAAAAAAAATGAGAACTAGTAATTAAATATTTAAGCTAATGATGATTTATAATGAAATAAATTAGCATAATAAGAAAATTAGTTTTATTAATCATAATCAAAACTTTAATATCTATTTTACAAGTGAAAATAAAGAGTAATATAAACCTTATAAATATATTTCAATACATAAAATATAAAATAATTAATAAAAATTAGGTCAGATTTTAAAAGATTATATTTGTTTAAATTTTAAATTATAATTTATGTAATACTCTATTAATGACAATCACAATTATTTATATAGGCAATAGATAATACTCGTTTCTTATCACTTGTCGTTCATACTAAAATTAGTTGTTTTAATTTATTTGTTCAATTTATAAAGTAAGAGAATTATATTATAATTTTTTTATCCTTAGTATTAAATAACTATATAAAATAGTAGTATAGACAAATTTAAAGTTTCAAAGTATCATTAATAAGGCTAATTCAGTAAAATACGCCTCTAAATAAAATTTTCTTAAGGATTGTGTCATGTTATTATGTTAGCAAAAGTCAAGTAATATGAAACGGAAATAGTAAAAGAGTGATGAGACACAAAAAATATATGCATGTGCATGTACATACATATACACACACTTAGGGGTTGTTTGGTTGGGAACAAGTTCCGGGATTAGTTATCCCAAAATAAGTTGTACAAGCATATATATATATGATAACTTATCTCATCATCTTGGTATAAATAGTGGGATAATAATTTTAAAATTAACTAATATATCTAATTAAACGTAGGATAAAATAATCTTGAATTTTATCCCCAAATTATTATATTTTGTACCTCACACCAAACGTCTCTTTAATACATATAATATTGCAATAACGATTTTAAAAAATAACATCAAATTTTATGACAAATTTATGAAAAATATTATTTTACTTATAATGTTAATAAATTTAAATAAAATTTTATAAATATCTAGATTAAACAATATATATTATATATATTATAAAAGAATATTACATAAATATAGAATAAAAATTATAAGGGCAAAATGAACATTACATAAGATAAAGGGGGATTATAATTATTATTTAAAATTGGGGGAGTTTAATTTTTACACCAAAGTTGAGGAGTGAAGATGATTTTCACTCAATATAATACTAATAAATTTCAACTCTATAAAAACAAATTAATGATATTCCACTAAGCAATTATCTCGTCCACATGACATTCCCTGAGTTTAACCTTTTTGTATATCACGTCACAACACTCATATCTATCCATCTCGAAGAATATTGTATATATTATAAAGGGGTATTACATAAATATAGAACTAAAATTACAAGAATAAAATAAACATTATAGAACTAAAATTACAAGAATAAAATAAACATTACATAAGATAAAGGGGATTATGATTATTGTTCAAAATTGAGGGGAGGGGGGGGGGGGGAGTTTGATTTTTAAAGTAAAATTGAGGAGTGAAAATAATTTTTATCCAATATAATACTAATAAATCTAAACCTTATAAAAAATGTTAATGATATTCCACTAAGCAATTATCTCGTCCACATGACATTCCCTGAGTTTAACCTTTGCCTTGTTGGCGCCCTTTTTGTACATCACGTCACAACACTCACATCTATCCATTTGGTAGAAGAAAAACATAACTGTTATATATGAGACGTGTTATAGATATAAAATGAGTATAAAATGATCGAATATGTCTAGCTAGCTATGTGAACGAACTAATTTGCTTTTATTTTTAAATGGTGGAAGCTTACCATCATGCAAGTAAGGATTAATCTTCTAAAAATGGAAGGGTAAATTTGAACATTTTGCATAGTTTAGAAGCAAATTTGACTCTAAGATGATTTTCACTCAATATAATACTAATAAATTTCAACTCTATAAAAAAAAATTAATGATATTCATTCCACTAAGCAATTATCTCGTTCACATGACATTCCCTGAGTTTAACCTTTTTGTATATCACGTCACAACACTCACATCTATCCATCTCGAAGAATATTGTATATATTATAAAGGGGTATTAGATAAATATAGAACTAAAATTACAAGAATAAAATAAATATTATAGAACTAAAATTACAAGAATAAAATAAATATTACATAAGATAAAGGGGATTATGATTATTATTCAAAATTGAAGGGGGTTTTGATTTTTAAAGTAAAATTGAGGAGTGAAAATAATTTTTATCCAATATAATACTAATAAATCTAAACCCTATAAAAAAAGTTAATGATATTCCACTAATCAATTATCTCGTCCACATGACATTCCCTGAGTTTAACCTTTGCCTTGTTGGCGCCCTTTTTGTACATCACGTCACAACACTCACATCTATCCATCTGGTAGAAGAAAAACATAACTGTTATATATGAGACGTGTTATAGATATAAAATAAGTATAAGATGATCGAATATGTCTAGCTAGCTATGTGAACGAACTAATTTGCTTTTATTTTTAAATGGTGGAAGCTTACCATCATGCAAGTAAGGATTAATCTTCTAAAAATGGAAGGGTAAATTTGAACATTTTGCATAGTTTAGAAGCAAATTTGACTCTTTTACATAGTTTACGAACAAATTTGATCTTTCTTCCTAATTTTGAGATTTAACTTTTTTTTTTTTTTTTGTTCCTTCTTTCTTACATCGTGCTACTACCTCTACCATCATCCACCCTCCCCGTCCTCGTCTCTCCCCGCCACTGTTTTCATCTTCATTTACCACACCATCATCTTTTCTTCTCCTTTCCTTTCTCTTTTTCTCTCCCCCGATCACCACATTACCACCTACACCACTAGATGAAAATGTGCAAAGCGACTTGAAAAAGCAATATAGAATACAATTTTAATGGACATGTATAGACAGATAAGGGTCAAAGGAGGAAGAAGGGTGATTGATGTTATCCATCCTCTTTTATTCTTCTTTTCTCTCTTTATGCATTGTCGGTTCACCCTTTATTCCTAAAGTAACTTAATCCATTGCTATAGATATTACAGATCGCAAAATAAAACAGGAAATTAAGACCTTACCTCTTTTCGTTTCCTTCTTGGAGAGTAGACTTCAATCTTGGAGATATAATCTGCAGAATGGTTACCACTGTATGAACATGCCAACAATCCTCGAGGCAGTGACCGTGAATACATAGTAAGGATTTCATTTTTCTTCGTTTTCTCTACTTTTTCCATGAAGAAAACATGAGGAGCTTCACAAGAATCATTTGTAGGCCACCTTGTGTTTAACAAGTAATATGGAGGGTCTTTAGGTGTAACTCCCCAAGGTTGAAATGTTTCAATTGGTAACTGTAAATGGCTCCTAGGCAAAATGTTCTCATAGATATACACTGAGTAACCCCATGAAATAGAAAATGACCAATTGCTAGGCCTGTTGTAGCAGATAACTTGTTGTAACATGCGAGATTGATCTAAATTTGCTGCCTTCATAAGATGGCGTGCGGATTGAAGTCTGTCTATTGAAGGGAAGATAGGGTCGGCAGCATCTAGATGGTGAAGAGACATCAATGGAGTTTTTGGATGGGACGATAAGAAACCAGATATATCACCGCGCAAATCTATCTACAAGTAGAGACAAATGCAAAAAGATTACTCAGTAAATTTAGAGCGAGGAATAATTTATTGTATAAAAAAATTATCTTTTCACAGGCACAAGTATTCAAATAAAAAGTAGTGAGTACAGCTAGACCAGCTAAGGCTAGATCCAACCATTTTGGCAAACATAACATTTCGAGGTTTGGAAATACCGAAGTTCAGTATTTACAGATACTAATTTGGCCATTAATATTTCTGATACAGACTTTAGAGTTTAAGAAAGAAATGAAAACATACCTGGTGACTACCTTTAAGAGGAGTAAAAATGACTCCAACATCAGATATGCAAACCATGGTAATTTGATCAGCAGATCTCAAGAAAGGGTATCTCCTCAAGCAACTTTCTACATACTTAGACATTGCTTTTGCCAAAGGGTAACTCAAAATAAATCCAGCTCCACCAAAAGCTTGATTAAATGAGTACCAATAATTCGACAATAGATACTCTGATTGACCCCCCAAATAGTAATACTTCGTGTGGTCATAACTCGAGAGAACATCTACCATATTATCCACAAAAAATATTGAATCATCATCTCCCATAACCACCCATCTCACCCCTTCGTGGTCCTCCCTGAATACCTCCACTATCCCATGTACCATTCGTGCCATAGTAGGCGCTACGTGTTTAGTTTCTTCAATTAATTGACTTATGTTATCAGATACCCTATAAGGTGGGGAAGATGAGGACCATGGCAAGAGATCATTGATTGGAGCCACATCAAGATAGAGATAACCACGCGTTTTATTTGGCCTCCACCATGATTCAATGTATTGTTTCCTATAGTGCCATGCTTCTTCAGAGCCAATAAGTCCAAAAAGGAGATGGCTAAGGTTTGTAGGACTAGAATCATGACCAAATTGTGAGGTTGTAAATCTTGTGTAATGTAAGAGCTCAGGAGATGAACAATTGGGATCATTGAATAGGAAAACTGAGGCTAAGTATAGAACAATACCTGAAGCCAGCACCACTCTGCAAAAAAACAGAAACAAGCAACATTTCAAATGAAACTAATTATCTTTTAAGTAATTGGAAGCAAATGCAGACAACATTTACTGGTTTGTTTGAGCAAAAGGATACTTTTATGTCTAGTAGCTTAGTCCAGCAATCATGTTGCAAAATAGTATTTCTCCCTCTATCCCGATTTAATTGTTTTACATTTTTTTTTCGTCCGTCCCGAAGAGTTTCTTTTGTATCTAGTTAGTTTTTCAATTCCAACACCTTCTATGAAAAGATTAAAACTACAAAATTTAACGTACTAAACATAATATTTTAATTTAAGATCACAGATTTAGAAATCTCTTTATTTCATAAGCTACTTGCCAATCAAACTAAGACACTAAAATTAAGACACTGGGAGTACTAATATTAATTTCCTTTTCTGTCCTCATTATTTCTGACTGATCATCTATTTTTGTCATGTTGAAGAGAATCAATCAGTTTCGTTTCAGTGTTGGAAGTAATTTATTGACTGATCATGCGATTATCCTGAAGAAAATAATTATTGGATATAATTATTATAACTAACCTGTTTGTAAAAATACATTTTATAAGTCCATGCATAATACATTAGACTCCGGGGTTAAAGTTGCATGAGTATCCAATAGGTATGGCTAATGTCCTTTTATAATAAAGGTTAGCCCGGTACAAAAAGCATCTCACATTCACATAGAGTTTCGAGAAGAGCCGCATCCCTTTAGGTGTAATGTAGACAATCTATCCTAATGTAAGCATTAGTGATTGAGTGCACAGCTTCGAACCCTAACCTATAGCGCACAGAGACAACTTTATCCTTGCTCCTACACTCCCCTCCTAATTTCCAATTATTTTCTTTATTGAAATTAAGTAAATAATAGAAAATGATGAAACTTTAGAAAAAGAGTGATAATAAGAGAGGGAGTAACCAGACAGGGGATAGTTGATACGGTGGAGGCAAATAATTTGAATCCATTATTGTTCAAAGCCATGATCAGTCCATCTCCTTGTTCACCTTCTATAATGAGGAGCTTAATTTTGAACTTTAAATCAAGAAGAAATTAAACAAAGAGGAGAAAGAAAGAAAAAAGTTCAATTTTGCAGATTTTGGAAAAATTTTCAAAGGGTACAAAATCATTAACTCAGTCAAGAGTTTGTTAAGATGTTCCTCAGTAATCGTGTGGTCAGCACTAGAGACGGATCTAATATGTTAAGATATTAGAACTTTTGGTCAATTAATTATTGATTAGTTGTGATTGTAGTTCTTGTGATATATTATTTAATGTACTTAACCTTCAATTAACTAAAATTGTGTATTTTTGATTCCATTACAGTCAGGGGCGGATTCAGGGTGCCAGTTGGGGGTTTCGGGAATCGAGTAACTTTCGTACGGAACTAATATTTATATAGTGAAATCTAATAAATATATAAGAGTTATAAGTTGGGAACCCATAAAGAACGTGTGCTGTTGGTCTAGTGGAGTAAATAGGCTTGTAAAAGTTGTATTTACTTGTTAATTGTAGGTTCAAATCTCCTTAACTACTATTTGTTTTTATTTTAGCTAATGTAGAAAACCCACAAACTTTAAATTCCGAATTCGCGTCTGATTACAGTGTGTAAATATGTAATATCTAGTTATAAAGTATGTGTTTGTGCGTGTATCTTATCTTATGAGTCATAATTTTAAGAATGAAATTAAAGAAAAAAATATAAAGTATATGCTTGTGCGTGTATCTTATCTTGTGAGTCATAATTTTAAGAAATGAAATTAAAGAAAAAAATATAAGATTGTGACATAATATTCCATGACACAAGGAATAGGATTCATTTACAAACTAAACATGATATTTAAAAATAGAACTATTAAACCCTAGACTATCTAGACAAAGAGGTGGTGCTACAGTACATTACGCAGATTTGAATAAATTCAGTAATTTTTTTGTAGATCCTATATTTATACTAAAGAATCCAGAAACACTATATAATTGTATGATTGCGAACCCACATTTAGACATAGTCTTCTTGTCTAGTGGTGTATGCGGGGTGCAAGATTCCTTAGTTCTTGGAGTTGTGGGTTCGAACCCCGCTAGGAGCAAATGTTATTTATGCTTTTTTACTCTTTAAACACTACTGTGTTGTGTATTATGTAGAAGTCCATGTGTCAATATTAGTTGCCATGTGACTTTAATTTAATTAGGCACAAAAGCCCGTTGACCTTTCACCTCTTGAGTTGGATCTTATCCAACTTGAGTTATAAATAGGCCATGTTCTATGTAGAAAATGAGACAAGCGAAGATTAATACATAAGATTCCCTCGTGTTTTCATTCCTTATATTTTATTGCTTAGATAATTTTATATCACGTTATCAGCATGAGTCTCTGCAAAAACTTTTCAATAACAATAAATATAAGTATTTATTTTTCTTAAATAATGTTAAATTTATCCAAACACAAATTTATTTTCCTAGATATATCGGGCAAAACCTACATGTCCTGGGCACTAGATGCTGAAATACATTTGGATGCGATGAGTTTGGCAGACACTATAAAAAACGGCAATCAGGCATCAAACCAAGACCGAGCTAAGGCCATGATATTTCTCCGTCATTATCTTGATGAAGGTTTGAAAAATGGAATACCTCACTATAAAGGATCCCCTTATATTGTGGAATAATTTAAATGAAATATACGACCACCTGAAGATGGTCGTTCTTCCACAAGCACATTATGAATGGACCTATCTGAGGTTGCATGATTTTAAAAATATAACTGATTATACTTCTGTGATGTTTAGAATTAAATCACAGTTGAATTTATGTGGAGAAAATATCACTGATCACGACATGTTAGAGAAAACATTCTCTACCTTTTCCGCATCGAGTATGCTCCCACAGCAACAGTACCAAGAAGTGGGACTAAAAAGTATTCTAAATTGATTTCTCATCTTCTTGTTGCTGAACAACATAATGATCTTTTAATGAAAAATCATGAAAGTCGACCTCCTGGTACTGCTTCATTTTTTGAAGTGAATGCTGCACATTTTCACCAAATCAGGCATGAAAGAAGCCCTGGACCCAGTCATGGTCAAGGTAGAGGTGGATATTTTAATCAGGGTTATTGCCTTGCACTAAACAATGACCGTTAACACCAGCAGTGTAAAAAGAATGGTGAAGCTACTGAAGTAGTACCAAGGACGAACTCTAAAAATAAATATTATCGATGTGGAGGAATGGTCGCGTATCTGTCGTATACCAAAACATCTGGTGAAACTCTATCAGGCGACCCTTAAGAAAATAGATAATGATGTAGAGGAAAACCTTATCTCTGAAGATAGTGTTGATCCCATGAATTTAGATGTCTCAAATTTCTTTACAATCTCCGAAGGATATGTTAATCATCCTGTCGATGATGAATATGAAATAGTCTGATTATTTTACTTTCCTGTTAAGTTGTATTAGTTTATATTTCTGTTAATAGTGTATCACTAGTCTTGTAAATAAATAAAGTTTGTGTAATACGTTATGTGCTAGTAATACTATAATATTTACTTTGTTTATATTTTCATCTTGAAGAAAATATGGATACTCCTTAAGTTTTATTTGGATCAATAATTGATCACGACGATATTTGTGTAGTTGATAGTGGGACAACGCACGCGATATTTAAAGATGAGAAATATTTTCCCCACTTACTTAGAAGAAAAGAAAATGTTACAACAATCTCTGGCAATTCAAAATTAATTGAAGGCTCCGGAAGAGCTACTATATTTCTGCTTAAGGGGACAAAATTAGTTATAGAAGATGCACTGTTTTCTTCTTATTGAGTTTCTAAGATATCCGCCGAAATGGATATCATTTTGAGACAATTAATGAAATGAATGTTGAATATCTTGACATTACCAAAAATGTCTCAGGTCAAAAATAAGTGTTGAAAAAATTATCAACTTTGTCTTCCAGCTTATACTATGCAGAAATTAGTACAGCTGAAGCACACTCTATCGTAAACCAGAAGTTTACCGATCTAAATACGTTTGTGCTTTGGCATGATCGAACAAGCCATCCTGGATCAATAGTGATTAGACGAATCACTAAAAATTCAAAAGGATATCCGTTGAAGAACCTGAAGATTCTTACAAGTAATGAATTTTCATGTGCTGCTTGTTATCAAGGCAAACTAATAACTAAACCATCGCACTAAAAGTTGGCATCGAATCTCCTCTTTTTCTAGAACGTATACAAGGGGATATATGTGGACCTACTCACCCACCTAGTGGATCATTTAGATATTTTATGGTCATAATAGACGCATCTTCAAGGTGGTCTTATGGTTCAGTCGCTCATGTTCATACTCAAAATGTCCCTGCTGAGTCATTTATTAAGTGCCTACAATTGATAGCAAACCACTACTTATGAAAATGAATTTTTCCAATACTGTTTGGGGTCATGCTATCTTGCATGTAGCATTACTTGTTCGTCTCATACCAACTCATTATAATTAGTACACCCCGTTATAATTGATCCTTGGTCATAAGCCAAATATTGCCTATCTACAAATATTTAGATGGGTAGTATATGTTCCAGTTGCACCACCTTAGCGTACTAAGATGGCCCCCAGAGAAGGTTAGGAATATATGTTGGGTTTGAGTCACCCTCTATAATTCACTACCTTGAACCATTGACGAGAAATTTGATTACTGCTCGATTTGCAGATTGTCGATTTGATAAATCAAATTTCTCGCAATTAGGGGGAGAGAAACATGAACTTAAAAGAGAAATTGTGTGAAAAGTTTCATCATTATCTTATTTTGATTCACGTACCCCCATATATGAAAATGAGGTCCAGAAGATCATTCACTTACAGAAACTAGCAAATCAAATGTCATAAGCATTTACTGATTTGAAAAGGATAACTAAGTCACATATCCCTGCAGCGAATGTGCCTGTCCGAATTGAAATCCCAAAAGGACCATCTACTAATGTCATAGCTTCTGAATCTCAAACACACCTGAAGCGTGGTAGGCCATTGGGTTCAAAGAATAAAAATCCTAGAAAAAGAAACGCAAAGAATGATAAAGATAATATTATAAAAGATTCTACTGAAGAGATTCAAAATTTGATTAAATCTGATATTCTTGAAGAAATCAGTGAATCCAAGACTCAAGTGAATGAAGAACTTTAAATAAGTCCTACTAGTGATGAAATAAATTTAGATCGATAAAAAATTATGGTAGATAATATTTTTGCATATAATGTCGAACTAAATATTATGCAAGACAACGAGGACCTTGAACCTCTATCTGTCGAAGAATGTCGATGAAGAAATGATAGGCAAATATAGAAAAAGGTGATTCAATCAGAATTAAATTCACTTGCTAAACGGAAGGTTTTTGGACCTGTAGTCCACACCCCCAGATGGTGTAAAACCAGTCGGCTATAAATAAGGGTGTCAAACGGACCGGGTTGACCCGGACCACTAAGTAAACCCGGCCCGGTAAGCCCACGGGCTGTAGGGTACTGGGATTGGGCTGGGTTAATTTTTTTATTGGGCCCGGTTAACCCGGCCCGGACCAAAATCGGTCCATGCCCGCCGGTTAACCGGCCCGGCCAGGCTCGGATAACAATTTTTTCTTTTTAAAATGGGATTTTGCAAATGATTTAAATTGAATTTTAGTTTAAATTAAATACTTAGTTTTAATATATTACTAATTTACTATCAAGTATTATTAATTTATTATATTAAGTAGCATATTTTTTAAAATAGTACATATATTGAATGGTACGTATATATGTGTATATATTTTCTATAGACTCTAAGGTAGTATATATTTAACGTATACACGTGTATATGTTTTATAAATTAGTATATAACTATATATATAGTGTGTGTATATATGGTAGTATATATACTGTAGTATATTTTATTTAAAATATTACATATATATTGAATGGTACGTATATATGTGTATATATCTTCTATAAACTCTAAGGTAGTATATATTTAGTGTATACATGTGTATATATTTGATAAATTAGTATATATATCATTATATTGTAGTATATTTTATTTAGAGTAGTACATATATATTGAATGATACGTATATATGTTTATATATCTTCTATAGACTCTAAAGTAGTATATATTTAACATATCCACGTGTATATATTTTATAAATTAGTATATAACATATATATAGTGTGTGTATATATTGTAGTATATATATTATAGTATATTTTATTTAAATAAATACATATATATTTAATGGTACGTATATATGTGTATATATCTTCAATAGACTCTAAAGTAGTATATATTTAACGTATACATGTGTATATGTTTTATAATTTAGTATATATATCATTATATATAGGTGTATATATTGTAGTATATTTTATTTAAAGTAGTATATATATATTGAATGGTACGTATATATGTGTATATATCTTCTACAGACTCTAACGTAGTATATATTTTAACGTATACATGTGTATATGTTTTATAAATTAGTATATCTATCATTATATTCTTGTATATTTTTATTTAAAGTAGTACATATATATTGAATGGTACGTATATATGTGTATATATCTTCTATTGACTCTAAAGTAGTATATATTTAACGTATACACGTGTATATATTTTATAAATTAGTATATAACTATATATATAGTGTTTGTATATATTGTAGTATATTTTATTTAAAGTATTACATAGATATTGAATGGTACGTATATATGTGTATATATCTTCTATTGACTCTAAAGTAGTATATATTTAACGTATACATGTGTATATATTTTATAAATTAGTATATATATATCATTATATTGTAGTATATTTTATTTAAAGTAGTATATATATATTGAATGGTACGTATATATGTGTATATATCTTCTATAGACTCTAAAGTAGTATATATTTAACGTATACATGTGTATATGTTTTATAAATTAGTATATATATCATTATATTGTAGCATATTTTATTTAAACTAGTACATATATATTGAATGATACGTATATACGTATATATATCTTCTATAGACTCTAAAGTAGTATATATTTAACGTAGACACGTGTATATGTTTTATAAATTAGTAAATACCTATAATGTGTGTATATATTGTAGTATATTTTATTTAAAGTATTACATATATATTGAATGGTACGTATATATGTGTATATATCATCTATAGACTCTAAAGTAGTATATATTTAACGTATACATGTGTATATGTTTTATAAATTAGTATATATATCATTATATATAGGTATATATATTGTAGTATGTTTTATTTAAAGTATTACATATATATGGAATGGTAAGTATATATGTGTATATATCTTCTATAGACTTTAAAGTAGAATACATTTAACGTATACATGTGTATATATTTTATAAATTAGTATATATATCATTATATTAAAGTATATTTTAGTTAAAGTATTACATATATATTGAATGGTACGTACGTGTATATATAATCTATAGACTCTAAAGTAGTATATATTTAATGTATACATGCGTATATTTTTTATAAATTAGTTATATCTCATTATATATAGGTATATATATTGTAGTATATTTTATTTAAAGTATTACATATATATTGAATGGTACGTATATATGTGTATATATCTTTTATAAACTCTAAAGCAGTGTATATTTAACGTATACATGTGTATATATTTTATAAATTAGTAAACATATATATCATTATATTGTAGTATATTTTATTTAAAGTAGTACATATATATTGAATGGTACATATATATGTGTATATATCTTCTATAGACTCTAAAGTAGTATATATTTAACGTATACATGTGTATATGTTTTATAAATTAGTATATATATATCATTATATTGTAGTATATTTTATATAAAGTAGTACATATATATTGAATGGTATGTATATATATGTATATATTTTCTATAGACTCTAAAGTATTATATAGTTAACGTATACACGTGTATATGTTTTATAAATTAGTATATAATTATATATATAGTGTTTGTATATATTGTAGTATATCTATTGTAGTATATTTTATTTAAAGTATTACATATATATTGAATGGTACGTATGTGTATATATCTTCTATAAACTCTAAAGTAGTATATATTTAATGTATACATGTGTATATATTTTATAAATTAGTATATATATATCATTATATTGTAGTATATTTTATTTAAAGTAGTACATATATATAGAATGGTACGTCTATATGTGTATATATCTTCTATAGACTCTAAAGTAGTATATATTTAACGTATACACGTGCATATATTTTATAAATTAGTATATAATTATATATAGAGTATGTGTATATATTGTAGTATATTTTATGATCAAGAGGCTACGAAACGTTTTAGGAACAAGTCATTTCTTCCTCTCAAGTTGTCTTTCTCAACTATTAATTCATGCTCTCTTATTTCAGAATATTTCTCCCCGCCGAGCGCGAAGAAATAACAACGATCAACAACCTCAACCCGCTGATCTTCTGAATGAAAACGTGTCCCACACCGAATTCAGGGAAGCCTTCTAGGCACTGGCCCAAGCTATCACTGTCCAGGCCTATCAGGCCACAACTCCTCAGCAGCAGGGAGGTGACTTAGCTGCTGCCAGAATTCATGACTTTATGCGGATGAGTTCGCCAGAGTTTTATGGGTCAAAGACAGTGGAAGACCTGTAGTTATATCTTGAGAAGATAAGGAAGATCACACAGGTAATGCGTGTGTCTAAAGAAGAGTGTGTGGAGTTAGCATCCTACGAGTTGAAAGACATTGCGTATGACTGGGTGGTTTCTTGGAGGAAGGGTAGAGGAGAGGATGACGCTCCCATTACTCGGCAGATATTCCAAGATGCATTCTTGGATAGGTTCTTTCCTTTAGAGTTAAGAGAGGCAAAGATTGAAGAGTTTATAAACTTGAGACATGGATCCATGACTGTTAAGGAGTACTTCTTAAAGTTCAATCAGCTAGCAAAATATGCCCCTGACTTGATCTCCGACGCCTGAAATGGTATGAGAAAGTTTGTGATAGGTGTGTCAGGCTTAGTACTGAAAGAATGCCGCACTGCTATGTTGAACAAAGAGATGGATTTATCTAGGCTGATGATCTATGCACAACAAATAGAGGAGAATAATATAAGGGAAAAGATAGAGCGAGAGGTAACAAGAGAGCTAGGTCTGAATAGCACGAGTACGGTCAGGCTAGATCCCAGGGAGGGAACCACCCTTAGTTCCAGAGTCGTTCTTTTATGCCATCATCCTCATCCGCTAGTGCCCCAGTACCTAGTGGTAGTCCAGAGTAGGGAAACAAGTCTTCTATGTCCAGGCCTCAGCAGAGTGTGAGCAACAAGCCCAACTTCCCTCCTTGTGCTAAGTGTGGTAGGCCCCATCCAGGTAAGTGTTTGGCTGAACAACGTGGTTGTTTAGGGTGTGGCAAGATAGGCCACAGGCTTATAGAGTGCCCACATGCCAGGAAGAAAAGCAGAGATACCCGTCCCCAGACCTAGGCCACTAGTGCATCAACTTCTGCCGCCCGTCCATCTCTTTCTCAGGGCGCTTCTTCTAGTATTGCTGGCGTTCAGTGCCAAAATAGGTTCTATGCCCTATCTTCCCATCATGAGCAGGGGGACTCTCCCGATGTTGTTACTGGTATGCTCCGTGTATTTCATTTTGATGTATATGTGTTATTGGACCCTGAGCCTATTCTAGTTTCTATCCCAGTAGGGGAGTCTGTTGTTGCTAAGCAAGTGTACAAGAATTTTCCTGTTACTGTCCTTCATAGAGTCACACTTGCTGATTTGATAGAGTTAGAGATAGTTGATTTTGATGTTATCCTGGGTATGGCCTGGCTTCACTCCTGCTATGCGTCTATAGATTGTCATACTCGTGTAGTCAAATTTCAGTTTCCTGATGAACTAGTTTTCGAGTGGTCAGGGAGTTCAGTACCTCCCAAGAGTCATTTTATTTCTTATCTCAAAGCCAGGAAGCTTATATCTAAGGGTTTCTTTTGTCACTTGGTTAGAGTTAAGGACACTAAGTCTGAAACCCCAAGTATCCATTCAGTCAAAATTGTCAATGAGTTTCCTGATGTCTTTTAGGAAGATCTCCCAGGGGTACCTCCCGATAGAGAGATAGAATTCGAGATCGATCTTCTTCCCAACACTCAGCCTATTTCCATTCCTCCCTACCGTATGGTACCTGCAGAGCTTAAGGAGTTGAAAGAAAAACTCAAATATCTCTTAGACAAAGGTTTTATAAGGCCCAGTGTATCTTCTTGGGGTGCACCTGTCCTTTTCGTGCGAGAGAAAAATGGTTTTTTGCGTATGTGCATTGACTATCGTCAGCTTAATAAGGTCACAGTCAAGAACAAGTACCCTCTTCCAATAATAGATGATTTATTTGACCAGTTTCAAGGTGTGAGTTATTTCTCCAAGATAAACCTTAGATCCAGCTATCACCAACTTAAAGTAAGGGGTGTGATATCCCGAAGATAGCCTTTCGAACCTGCTATGGTCATTTTCAGTTTCTTGTCATGTATTTTGGGCTAACTAACGCCCCAACATCTTTCATGGACCTCCTGAATCGAGTGCTTAAGCCATATCTTGATATGTTCATCATTTTGTTTATCAACGACATCCTTGTGTATTCTCGAAGTGAGGGTGATCACGCAAACCATCTTAAAATCGTCTTACAAACTCTTAGATATCATAAGTTATTAGCTAAATTCAGTAAGTATGAGTTTTGGCTAAGGTCCATAGCGTTTTTGGGTCATATTATTTCAGCTGAAGGTATTAGAGTTGATCCCCAAAAGACAGAGGATGTAAGAAATTGGCCTAGGCCTATCTCTCCATCTGATAGTAGAAGTTTCTTGGGTCTAGCTGGCTATTACCGCCGTTTTGTTGAAGGGTTCTCTTCCATTGCGTCTCCCATGACTCAGTTGACCCAAAAGAAAGTTAAGTTCCTCTGGTCGGATTCCTGTGAGAAGAGTTTTCAGGAGTTGAAGACTCGACTCACTTTCTCCCCTGTGTTGGCTTTGCTTGATGGTGTAGATGGTTTTATGATATACTGTGATGCTTCGAGAGTTGGTTTGGGTTGTGTGTTGATGCTGAGGGGTAAAGTTATAGCCTATGTATCTAGAAAGTTGAAACCTCATGAGAAGAATTACCCAATCCATGACTTAGAGTTGGCTGCTGTAGTGTTTGCTCTGAAAATCTGGAGACATTATTTGTATGGTATGCATATTGATATTTTTACCGATCACAAAAGCCTGCAGTATGTGTTGACTCAGAAAGAGTTAAATATTAGGCAGCGGAGGTGGTTAGAATTATTAAAAGACTATGATATGATCATTTTGTATCATTCGGCAAGGCCAATATTATGGAAGATACCCTTAGCAGGATGTCTATGGGTAGTATTTCGCATGTGGAGGAAGGTAAGAAAGAGTTAGCTCGTGATGTGCATCGTCTGGATAGACTGGGTGTTAAGTTGCTTGATTCCACTGAGGGAAATATTTTGGTGCAGAGTAGTTCCGAATCCTCTTTGGTTTTGGAAGTGAATGAGAAGCAAGATTTAGATGCTAGCTTGGTCAGACTGAAGGAGTCAGCCAAGGACCAAAAGATGGAGATTTTCTCTCAAGGAGGAGATGGGGTGTTGAGGTTGCAGGGTCGATTATGTGTTCCTGATGTTGGTGATCAGAGGTAGAGAATTATGGCTGAAGTGCATGGTGCGCGGTATTCTATTCATCCCGGCACTACCAAGATGTACCGCAACTTGCGGGAAATCTATTGATGGTGTGGTATGAAGAAGGATATAGATGATTTTATGGCGAAGTGTGCAACATGTCAACAGGTTAAGGTTGAGCACTAAAGACCTGGTGGTGTGATGCAAGAGTTTAGTATCCCAACTTGGAAGTGGGAAGAGATAAATATGGATTTTATGGTTGGCTTACCTCTTTCCCGACGCCATCATGATTCTATCTGGGTTTTTGTCGACAGGATGACTAAGTCAGCGCATTTATTGCCTGTGCATACATCTTATACAGCTGAGGACTATGCTAGATTGTATATTCGAAAGTTGGTCAGGTTGCATGGAGTTCCCTTTTCTATCATTTCGATAGGGGTATTCAGTTCACTTCTCAGTTTTGGAGAGCATTTCAGAAGGGTCTTGGTACCCAAGTTCTTATGAGTTCCGCTTTTCATCCGTAGACAGATGGTCAGGCTGAGAGGACTATCCAAACTTTGGAGGACATATTGAGGGCGTGTGCCCTTGATTTCAAAGGTAGTTGGGATGAGCATTTGCCGTTGATAGAGTTTGCTTACAACAATAGTTACCATGCTAGTATCAATATGACACCATTCGAGGCATTATATAGTAGGAGATGTAGATCACCCATAGGATGGTTCGAAGTGGGTGAAGATACTTTGGTTGGACCTGATGCAGTATTTGAGGCGATGGAGAAGGTGAAGTTGATTAAAGAAAGATTAAAGACAACTCAGAGTCGTCAAAAGTCATATGCAGATGTGATACGAAAAGACCTTGAGTTCAAAGTTAATGATTTGGTGTATCTGAAAATTTCACCCATGAAAGGGGTGAAAAAATTTGGGAAGAAAGGGAAACTTAGTCCCCGTTACGTTGGCCCTTACAGAATTCTCAGCCGTGTTGGGAACGTAGCCTATAAAGTTGAGCTGCCTACAGAGTTGTCAACTGATCATCCTATTTTCCATATTTCCATGCTTAGGAAGCATATTGGTGATTCTATCGTTGTTGATTCTTCAGATAACTTAGATGTTCAGAATAACCTTTCGTTTGATGAGGTTCCAGTTGAGATCCTAGATTACCAAGTCTGTAGACTAAGGAACAAAGAAGTTCCATTGGTCAAGGTTTTATGGCGGAACCAATCAGTTGAGGGTGCTACTTGGGAAACCGAAGCTGATATGCGATCCAAGTACCCACACCTCTTCTTCAGAAGTTCAGAGCAAGCCAAAGGTATTACTTTTTCTTAATTCATCCCCTATCTAACCAAAGATTCAGCTATATAGCTATTTTGTTGCAAATTTGTGCACTCTCAGAAATACTCAAAAGTTTAGAATGACATAGATTAAATTCAGTGAACTATTCCAACTGTGCATCCTCAGTTTCTTTGCATTTCCAGCTTAACTAGTGACATTCGAGAATGAATGTTTCCAAGGGGGAGATATTGTAATACCCCGAGAATTTCAACTAATAGTAGAACCCTATTTCCAGCTTGTTAGAAATAAAGTTAGTGATTTGGTAGCTACATTATCTAGCTTGATGAGTATTAGGGCCTCAAAAGTGTCCTAGCTATTAGACGAATCAAAACATTCCTCGCCGATTGAATTCTTGAGATGGATATTGGTATGGTCAAATTCAAACGAGAATATCTATCGTTATACTATGAATTTCTGAACTCATGACCCACCAAAAGATAGATAATTGAATTAGCTTTCTAACGATATCAATTTCACCAAAATCCATTATCAGAGCAAAGAGTTATGCCTATTTTACTCCAGCGTATCAGGCTGGAAATTTTGTGACGACATTTTATTACGACTTGTCACAAGCCTGACGGCTTGTCACAAATGTCGTCACCATAAGCAAAAAGTCACAAAATCCAACATTTTGTGATGATATTTTGTGATGACTTATCACAAGCATGATGGCTTGTCACAAATGCCGTCACCATAAGCAGAAAGTCACAAAATCCAACATTTCGTGACGACATTTTGTGATGACTTGTCACAAGCCTTACGGCTTGTCACAAATGTCGTCACCATAAGCAGAAAGCCACAAAAGCCCACATTTTGTGATGACATTTTGTGACGACTTGTGACAAGTTTGACGGCTTGTCACAAAATGTCGTCAACCTTAAGCCGAAAATCATAAAATCCACCCTTTTTGACGATATTCGTGACGACTTGTCACGAATGTCGTCAGCTATTTTTTCAGCAATTTAATGACATTTTTGTAAGGGTATTTTGATCTTTTTCCTGCACTTCCCACGACTTATAGCCCTCAGAGAACGTATTTTCTTCTATTTTTCTTTAGCTAAACATCTCAAAATTCTCTACACACCTTTAACCACAAGGTTAGGGTTTCAATATAAAAACCCAATTATCTAGAGATTCAACCGTGAGAATTCAATAATTCTTACATAGTTGAATTCCCCGTTAAGAGGGCTACGAGGGACACCCAATAGTTCGTGAATAACCTTCCAAAATTTTTGAAGTCGTCCAAAATCTCCAAGTTTAAGGTATGTGGTTTTGAACAAGAACACCCTTTTGTTCTTGTGCCCAAAAGTTACATATTTTCGTAAAGTATTTCGTAAATTCATGGAGAATTCCTATCATGTTATTATATTGTGAGTTTTATGAAACTATGTCTTACCCAAGCTTTGAGTTGTAATATTATTATGCATATTAATGTTATAAATTGTCAATTTATGGTTTAAGTTGCATAATTCAACGTCTATATAATATTTTGAGAATTTCAAGTCCTATTGTTGTGAATTGAACCTTATGGTTAAAGCATGAGTTTGAGAATCAGATGTTAGCCATTTTAAAAGAATATCAAGAAGTGAGTTTTGATTGTAAGTTAAGATAGAAATCCACATTCTTGAGTTTGAAGTAAAGGGGATGCATTTTGGCTCTCATTATATATATATATATATATATATATATATTGTTGAATTATTTTAAGGTGGATTTTATAAAGTTCTAAGCTAAGTAAGAGAGTAGTATTTAGCACCGAGTTGGTCTTGATTCCGAGGTCTCATGCCCCAGAACTACGTGCCCCCGTAGGTTCTTGATATACCCCAAATGGGTTAAGATAGTGATCACTAAAGTTAAGGTTTTATCCGATGGCAAGGATAAAACAACTCTCCCCAACGTGGGTAAGACGTTGGACTCCATGTAGCTCACATGGTTTATGTCGGTTAAGAGAAATTCCCTAAGTTCCTAAAGTTCTCTTAGTCCTAAAGTCTTCCAAGTTTCAAAGAGTTTTAGTCTTAAAGTTACAAAGTTTTGAAAGTATAAGTGTTTTTGAAAGCTATGGTCCTAATAATTTCAGGTGTCATGATAATTTGAGGTTTTAAGTAAAAGCATGATGATTTATGAGTCTTGTGGCATATATTTATTTCAAGCTATGTGAGTATGTTTTACACCATGCAGGTTTTCTATAAAAGCTTATGATATTGAGTATTTTAATTGCACACTCCCCCATATGCTCAGTACACTCCCAAAGTACTAACCCACATATTTTGTCTGTGTGCCATATATTCTCGTAATGTAGGTTCAGGTGCTCAGTCTCAGTCTCAGCCTCACTAGTGATCCTTTCGAGCTCTCCTATCTACATATCAGTCGTGGTGAGTCCTCATGTTTCGGGGACTGGTTATTCTCAGACTTCCAGTTTTATTTAGTAGCTGTTTAATTCTTGTCAGTTGAGTATGGGTCAGTTGGGGACTTGTCCCAATGGCTCTCTAGTTTGGAGTAGTAGAGGTTTGTCAGACTAGTCATCAGATTATCAACACTTTGAGATTTTCTTTGAGTTGTAGGTTTTTCGGACCAAGTATTTCATTCATATTTCTCATTTTATGATGTCATAGTGTTGAGTTCATGCTTTTTATCTTTAAGTAAGCTAATATATGAAGTAGAAGGCTCAAAGAGTTAGCTTGGGGCTACTTGTAGCCTTAAGCACCGTATAACGTTTCGGGACCCGGTTGCGGGGCGTTACAATATAACTATATATATAGTGTGTGTGTATATTGTAGAATATATATTATAGTATATTTTATTTAAAGGATTACATATATATAGAATAGTACGTATATATGTGTATATATCTTCTATAGACTCTAAAGTAGTATATATTGAACGTATACATGTGTATATGTTTTATAAATTAGTTTATATATCGTTATATTGTATTTTATATCTTGTAGTATATCTTTTATTTAGAGTAGTATATATATTTAGCTAACTTACAGTCGTATACACGATTACATTTGTAATTGTGATTATGTGTATATATTTTTTAAAGTCTAATGTAGTATATACTATATATATAGTGTATATATATTGTTTAACGTATTTAAAATGTATATTGGTGGGTATATACAATGTATATTGGAGAAAAAGCTTTTTTTTAGTTTTTGACCGATTTAGGTGGGTTGGACGAGTTGGGTTAAGTGGGCCGGTTCAGGGTTGTTTTTAAAACTTTTACTGTTTGGCCCAAAATCAGACCGACCCGTTTAACCAGGCCCGGATCCGAACCGGCCCACAACTCGGCTAAAATTCACGGGCCAGTTTCGGGTTGACCCGTCTCGACCCACTTAACACCCTTAGCTATAAATGGGTCTTCGTACGTAAAAGAAATGAGAAAAATGAAATTGTAAGAAACAAGACACGCCTTGTTGCATTAGGATTCTCTCAAAGACCCGGTGTTGACTATGAAGAAACATATTTACCCGTTATGGATGCAATAATATTTTGATACCTCATCGGTCTAGCTGTATATGAAATTATTGAAATTCATCTAATGGATGTGGTTACAGCTTATCTTTATGATTCACTTGATAATGATATTTACATGAGAATCCTAGAAGGATTAAAAATGCCTGAAGCATATAGTTCAAAGTCTCGAGAATTATTTTCAATCAGATTACAAAGATCGTTATACGGTCTAAAACATGTGGTATAATCGCCTTAGTGAGTACTTAATAAACAAAGTTTACATAAATGATGTCCTTTGTCCTTGTATTTTCATTATGTAAACAACATCTGGGTTTGTTATACTCGTTTATGTGGATGATATAAATTTTATTGGGACTCCAGAAGATGTCCAAAAGGCAAATGAATATCTAAAGAAAGAATTTGAAATGAAAGATCTTGAAAAGACAAAACTTTGTCTTGGTTTGTAAATTGAACATTTATAAGACGAGGTCTTCATTCACTAAACTGCCTATACGGAGAAGGTTTTGAAATAATTTTACATGGATAAAACATATCCATTAAGTGCTGCAATGATTGTTCGATCACTTGACCTGAGTAAAGATCCATTCCAACCTCTAGAAGAGGGTGAAGAGATCCTTAGTCCCGAAGTACCATATCTCAATACCATTAGTGTACTTATGTATCTTATTAACATTTTGAGGCCGGATATAGCATTTTCTGTTAATTTGCTAGCAAGATATAGTTCTTCTCCTACACGAAGTATTGGAACAGAGTTAAGCATATATTAAAATACCGAAAAGGGAATATTGATATGAGTCTGTTTTATACTAACAAAGATAGTTCAGATCTTATTGGTCATGCAGATGCAAGTTATTTATCCGACCCACATAACGCACGATCTCAAATAGGCTATATGTTTACATACAGAGGTACTGCTATATCACGACGATCTACAAAGAAGTCTATTTTTGTTACTTCTTCAAATCATGCTGAGATAATAACTATTCATGAGGTAAGTAGAGAATGCATATGGCTGAGATCAGTGATACATTCCATAAAAGAGAGATGTGACCTGAAGTTTGATATCAAGGTACCCACAGTCATATTTGAAGACAATGCAACATGTATAGCTCAATTAAAGGGAGACTTTATAAAAGGAGATGGAACGAAGCACATCTCGCTGAAGTTAGTCTTCACACACTATCTCAAGAAGAATGGTGATATTGATGTACAATATATCTATTCCAGTGATAATCCAGTAGATTTGTTCACTAAATCTTTACCAACTTCAACTTTTGAGAAGATAGTACACAAGATTGGAATGCTAAAACTGAACCAGTTGAATCGGGGTATTCATCAGGGGGAGTAAGAATATGCGCTGTACATTTTTTCCTTAACCAATGTTTTATCCCACTGAATTTTTCTGGTAATATTTTTAATGAGGCAACACCCAAATGCGTATTCTGTAAATTTTTCTTTACATGAACATCTAAGGGGGAGTGTTGTGTATTATGTTGAAGTCCATGTGTCAATATTAGTTGCCATATGGCCTTAATTTAATTAGGCACAAAATCCCATTCACCTTTCACCTCTTGAGTTAGATCTTATCCAACTTGGGATATAAATAATCCATGTTCTATGTATAAAATGAGACAACTGAAGATTAATACATAAGGTTCCCTTTTGTTTTTATTCCTTATGTTTTATTACTTAGATAATTTTATATCATATTGCAGTTTTTCTTTTCTTTTTGCGATGTGGACTTTAGCTTTTAAGTAAAAAAACTAAAGGAAAAAAATAGCTCAATTCATACAAGAAAACCCCAAACATTGGGTTTCTTGAATGCAACATGCTCAACGTGATAACTTTAGACTGTCGTCGACTCATCTCCATCCATTGCACCACCCTGCTTGTCGGAATCTATCAATAGAGGTATGTATCAGCTATCGCTGCTTTGTGTTTTTCTAGTTCTTCCTCAATTTCTCTTTTTCTCCTCTTTTCAAGTTCCTATTAGAAATCTTATAATTTGTGTTCTATGATTTTTAGGATCAATATGATTACAAAATTTTTCAAGCTCACACTTCTTCGAATATTGCTCTAGTTCTTTTTTGTCAAGTTCTTTATTGCCTATCAATCTTTATAGAGCATTGAATGATAAAGAGTTGGCAAAGTTGGATCTTAAATCAGATCAGTAGAAACAAAATCAAAATATCCTTCAGATATACGTGACTGAATGAGGAGATATTATATACAAAAGAACCTTTTCAACCCGGTAAATTTGATAAATTTGAATTTTCAGTAAGAGATTTTGGAGGATTACTACATCACTTTAATCCTAAATGGTTTAAACCTCTATATTCTGAATGGTTAGAATATAACATTTAAAAAGATGCAACATATTGCTTATATTTTTACTTGTTTAAATATGAGCTTGGGGATATGAAAAAAAAAGAGTGATTCTTTTACAACAAAAGGTTTTTAAAGTAGGAATAAGGATTTAGAAAGACACAAAAAGCATGTGGGTGAAGTGAATGATTTTCATATTCGATGTTTCCAGATGATGCTAGATTTAATGAATTTAGAATAATCTATTCAAGCCTTGCTTGACAAGCAATCAAATAAAATTAAAGGTGAACATCAAATTCGCTTGAATGCTTCGATTGATGTGATAACTGATAAGGTATCTTTTCAATGGAGGATTGTCTTTTTAGGGTCACAATAGGTGTGTAACTCCTCCACTAAGAGGTCATTTGCTCGACCATTTAAAGTGGTATGCAGATAAGAAGGAAGAGGTAAAAAATATTGAATTAAAGAAACTTCAAAAAGTAATACCGTTACATGTTAATTTTGCTAAGCTTATACATTAATTAGCTTGAGATCATTTTCTTCTCTTTAAGTTTAGAGTCCACAAACTTCAAATTTGGGTTACACCTCTGTCTAGACCAAACTCATTTTCTAACATCATTTAGTAGCTCTTGGAGATGATCGAGAATATATATATTCAGTAAGACCCATCAAAACCTTATCAATCATGTAGCTCCCAAAGGATTTTAGCATGTTGAAATAAGAGTCAATGACCTCAAAGTTAATACGAAGATACCATGGTTGCTTCATATTGCTTTAATCATTTCACCTTCTATCTTGACATGATTAAATTTCACTTGAAAACTAAAAAGAGTAGTCTCGTCCACATCCTCATCATAGATGTGGTAGACCAGAATTGCTGCCTCACTGGCTACATTTTCAATAAGTGATAGAAGAGAATATCGGTTTTAGTCCTCAGTGCAAGGTGTTGGCAAGTTAAAAAGAAAAGTACCAACGTAAATCAATCCTTGTTGGAGCCATTGCATTTAATGATCGATCATCAAAGGCCACTTTCAAGCTGGTGTAACGACTTAGCAGCTCTTCTAGGTCCTATCGAAGAGCACAAAGAGAACCTTCCATGACTTTTTTTATCCTTATCATCGACTTTGGGCGGCCTTTTAGCACACTCATATAAATATGTCTCAGTTCAGTCCTAACAGGATTTATTGTTTCCAACAGTTTAGAAATGCACCACACATTCCGGGTCCAAAGATAAGAAAGATAGGTGCAGAAGTGTAAGCTACATCTTCAGCATGGGCCAAGAGATCACTCATCATTGTCTCATGCTATTAAATGCAACACTATGCAGTAAACATACCTTTTGTGTCTTGAGGGGCAACACAAAACTTATTATAGACCATAGAACCATCACATTCTCAAGCAAAGAATCTATAAATGTCATCATCTCGGAGTGTTTTCGATACTTGTTGATCTTAATGGCCTTGAATCTTTGATTCGCCTCGCAATGAACACCTTTGAAATCATTCTTGAAGGCTTATACGAACTACTAGAATAACAGTAAAAACCCACCACCAAAAATCGGCCTCCGCTTAGTGGTTCGTAATTTCACATCTCTGGAGGTTGGTATAGAGAGAAATATTATTTTTGTATTTGTTTAAGAAAACCTATCTTAGGAGGTCGTCTCTTTTTAAAATAAAAATAGCATGAAATTCATTTTATGACTTTTTTATGTTGGAAGATAACTCGGGACAAATAAAATGGACAAAAGCGACCACTTGAAATCGGTATTATTTTTAGAAAAGAAAAAGAAAAAAAATGTACAATATATTTTATTTAAAATAAAAAAAAAGAAATATAAATATAGCTTTATATTTAATAGAGAAAATGGCCAAATACCCCATCCCCAAATCTTTACCCCTAATCCCAACTACACACTTATACTTTGCGGGGGTCCCATGACCCCCTGAATTATTTTAAAGTGGAATATTTATCCTCCTGAACTATTTTAAAGTGGAATATTTACCTTCCTAAAAGCTCATGCCCAGACATTGTTTCAGGTAGTGAGCTGCACTCGCTACCACATCATCGCCACGTCATTTTTTCTTGCCACATCATTAACACGTCATATTTTTTTTTACTCTAAAAAATAAATTATTTAACTTTTTTATTTCCTTTTCTCTTCCATTGCACCACTTCTATGGTGAGTCCTCATGTTTCGGGGACTGGTTATTCTCAGACTTCCAGTTTTATTTAGTAGCTGTTTAATTCTTGTCAGTTGAGTATGAGTCAGTTGGGGACCTGTCCCAATGGCTCTCTAGTTTGGAGTAGTAGAGGTTTGTCAGACTAGTCATCAGATTATCAACACTTTGAGATTTTCTTTGAGTTGTAGGTTTTTCAGACCAAGTATTTCATTCATATTTCTCATTTTATGATGTCATAGTGTTGAGTTCATGCTTTTTATCTTTAAGTAAGCTAATATATGAAGTAGAAGGCTCAAAGGGTTAGCTTGGGGCTACTTGTAGCCTTAAGCACCGTATAACGTTTCGGGACCCGGTTGCGGGGCGTTACTATATAACTATATATATAGTGTGTGTGTATATTGTAGAATATATATTATAGTATATTTTATTTAAAGGATTACATATATATAGAATAGTACGTATATATGTGTATATATCTTCTATAGACTCTAAAGTAGTATATATTGAACGTATACATGTGTATATGTTTTATAAATTAGTTTATATATCGTTATATTGTATTTTATATCTTGTAGTATATCTTTTATTTAGAGTAGTATATATATTTAGCTAACTTACAGTCGTATACACGATTACATTTGTAATTGTGATTATGTGTATATATTTTTTAAAGTCTAATGTAGTATATACTATATATATAGTGTATATATATTGTTTAACGTATTTAAAATGTATATTGGTGGGTATATACAATGTATATTGGAGAAAAAGCTTTTTTTTAGTTTTTGACCGATTTAGGTGGGTTGGACGAGTTGGGTTAAGTGGGCCGGTTCAGGGTTGTTTTTAAAACTTTTACTGTTTGGCCCAAAATCAGACCGACCCGTTTAACCAGGCCCGGATCCGAACCGGCCCACAACTCGGCTAAAATTCACGGGCCAGTTTCGGGTTGACCCGTCTCGACCCACTTAACACCCTTAGCTATAAATGGGTCTTCGTACGTAAAAGAAATGAGAAAAATGAAATTGTAAGAAACAAGACACGCCTTGTTGCATTAGGATTCTCTCAAAGACCCGGTGTTGACTATGAAGAAACATATTTACCCGTTATGGATGCAATAATATTTTGATACCTCATCGGTCTAGCTGTATATGAAATTATTGAAATTCATCTAATGGATGTGGTTACAGCTTATCTTTATGATTCACTTGATAATGATATTTACATGAGAATCCTAGAAGGATTAAAAATGCCTGAAGCATATAGTTCAAAGTCTCGAGAATTATTTTCAATCAGATTACAAAGATCGTTATACGGTCTAAAACATGTGGTATAATCGCCTTAGTGAGTACTTAATAAACAAAGTTTACATAAATGATGTCCTTTGTCCTTGTATTTTCATTATGTAAACAACATCTGGGTTTGTTATACTCGTTTATGTGGATGATATAAATTTTATTGGGACTCCAGAAGATGTCCAAAAGGCAAATGAATATCTAAAGAAAGAATTTGAAATGAAAGATCTTGAAAAGACAAAACTTTGTCTTGGTTTGTAAATTGAACATTTATAAGACGAGGTCTTCATTCACTAAACTGCCTATACGGAGAAGGTTTTGAAATAATTTTACATGGATAAAACATATCCATTAAGTGCTGCAATGATTGTTCGATCACTTGACCTGAGTAAAGATCCATTCCAACCTCTAGAAGAGGGTGAAGAGATCCTTAGTCCCGAAGTACCATATCTCAATACCATTAGTGTACTTATGTATCTTATTAACATTTTGAGGCCGGATATAGCATTTTCTGTTAATTTGCTAGCAAGATATAGTTCTTCTCCTACACGAAGTATTGGAACAGAGTTAAGCATATATTAAAATACCGAAAAGGGAATATTGATATGAGTCTGTTTTATACTAACAAAGATAGTTCAGATCTTATTGGTCATGCAGATGCAAGTTATTTATCCGACCCACATAACGCACGATCTCAAATAGGCTATATGTTTACATACAGAGGTACTGCTATATCACGACGATCTACAAAGAAGTCTATTTTTGTTACTTCTTCAAATCATGCTGAGATAATAACTATTCATGAGGTAAGTAGAGAATGCATATGGCTGAGATCAGTGATACATTCCATCAAAGAGAGATGTGACCTGAAGTTTGATATCAAGGTACCCACAGTCATATTTGAAGACAATGCAACATGTATAGCTCAATTAAAGGGAGACTTTATAAAAGGAGATGGAACGAAGCACATCTCGCTGAAGTTAGTCTTCACACACTATCTCAAGAAGAATGGTGATATTGATGTACAATATATCTATTCCAGTGATAATCCAGTAGATTTGTTCACTAAATCTTTACCAACTTCAACTTTTGAGAAGATAGTACACAAGATTGGAATGCTAAAACTGAACCAGTTGAATCGGGGTATTCATCAGGGGGAGTAAGAATATGCGCTGTACATTTTTTCCTTAACCAATGTTTTATCCCACTGAATTTTTCTGGTAATATTTTTAATGAGGCAACACCCAAATGCGTATTCTGTAAATTTTTCTTTACATGAACATCTAAGGGGGAGTGTTGTGTATTATGTTGAAGTCCATGTGTCAATATTAGTTGCCATATGGCCTTAATTTAATTAGGCACAAAATCTCATTCACCTTTCACCTCTTGAGTTAGATCTTATCCAACTTGGGATATAAATAATCCATGTTCTATGTAGAAAATGAGACAACTGAAGATTAATACATAAGGTTCCCTTTTGTTTTTATTCCTTATGTTTTATTACTTAGATAATTTTATATCATATTGCAGTTTTTCTTTTCTTTTTGCGATGTGGACTTTAGCTTTTAAGTAAAAAAACTAAAGGAAAAAAATAGCTCAATTCATACAAGAAAACCCCAAACATTGGGTTTCTTGAATGCAACATGCTCAACGTGATAACTTTAGACTGTCGTCGACTCATCTCCATCCATTGCACCACCCTGCTTGTCGGAATCTATCAATAGAGGTATGTATCAGCTATCGCTGCTTTGTGTTTTTCTAGTTCTTCCTCAATTTCTCTTTTTCTCCTCTTTTCAAGTTCCTATTAGAAATCTTATAATTTGTGTTCTATGATTTTTAGGATCAATATGATTACAAAATTTTTCAAGCTCACACTTCTTCGAATATTGCTCTAGTTCTTTTTTGTCAAGTTCTTTATTGCCTATCAATCTTTATAGAGCATTGAATGATAAAGAGTTGGCAAAGTTGGATCTTAAATCAGATCAGTAGAAACAAAATCAAAATATCCTTCAGATATACGTGACTGAATGAGGAGATATTATATACAAAAGAACCTTTTCAACCCGGTAAATTTGATAAATTTGAATTTTCAGTAAGAGATTTTGGAGGATTACTACATCACTTTAATCCTAAATGGTTTAAACCTCTATATTCTGAATGGTTAGAATATAACATTTAAAAAGATGCAACATATTGCTTATATTTTTACTTGTTTAAATATGAGCTTGGGGATATGAAAAAAAAAGAGTGATTCTTTTACAACAAAAGGTTTTTAAAGTAGGAATAAGGATTTAGAAAGACACAAAAAGCATGTGGGTGAAGTGAATGATTTTCATATTCGATGTTTCCAGATGATGCTAGATTTAATGAATTTAGAATAATCTATTCAAGCCTTGCTTGACAAGCAATCAAATAAAATTAAAGGTGAACATCAAATTCGCTTGAATGCTTCGATTGATGTGATAACTGATAAGGTATCTTTTCAATGGAGGATTGTCTTTTTAGGGTCACAATAGGTGTGTAACTCCTCCACTAAGAGGTCATTTGCTCGACCATTTAAAGTGGTATGCAGATAAGAAGGAAGAGGTAAAAAATATTGAATTAAAGAAACTTCAAAAAGTAATACCGTTACATGTTAATTTTGCTAAGCTTATACATTAATTAGCTTGAGATCATTTTCTTCTCTTTAAGTTTAGAGTCCACAAACTTCAAATTTGGGTTACACCTCTGTCTAGACCAAACTCATTTTCTAACATCATTTAGTAGCTCTTGGAGATGATCGAGAATATATATATTCAGTAAGACCCATCAAAACCTTATCAATCATGTAGCTCCCAAAGGATTTTAGCATGTTGAAATAAGAGTCAATGACCTCAAAGTTAATACGAAGATACCATGGTTGCTTCATATTGCTTTAATCATTTCACCTTCTATCTTGACATGATTAAATTTCACTTGAAAACTAAAAAGAGTAGTCTCGTCCACATCCTCATCATAGATGTGGTAGACCAGAATTGCTGCCTCACTGGCTACATTTTCAATAAGTGATAGAAGAGAATATCGGTTTTAGTCCTCAGTGCAAGGTGTTGGCAAGTTAAAAAGAAAAGTACCAACGTAAATCAATCCTTGTTGGAGCCATTGCATTTAATGATCGATCATCAAAGGCCACTTTCAAGCTGGTGTAACGACTTAGCAGCTCTTCTAGGTCCTATCGAAGAGCACAAAGAGAACCTTCCATGACTTTTTTTATCCTTATCATCGACTTTGGGCGGCCTTTTAGCACACTCATATAAATATGTCTCAGTTCAGTCCTAACAGGATTTATTGTTTCCAACAGTTTAGAAATGCACCACACATTCCGGGTCCAAAGATAAGAAAGATAGGTGCAGAAGTGTAAGCTACATCTTCAGCATGGGCCAAGAGATCACTCATCATTGTCTCATGCTATTAAATGCAACACTATGCAGTAAACATACCTTTTGTGTCTTGAGGGGCAACACAAAACTTATTATAGACCATAGAACCATCACATTCTCAAGCAAAGAATCTATAAATGTCATCATCTCGGAGTGTTTTCGATACTTGTTGATCTTAATGGCCTTGAATCTTTGATTCGCCTCGCAATGAACACCTTTGAAATCATTCTTGAAGGCTTATACGAACTACTAGAATAACAGTAAAAACCCACCACCAAAAATCGGCCTCCGCTTAGTGGTTCGTAATTTCACATCTCTGGAGGTTGGTATAGAGAGAAATATTATTTTTGTATTTGTTTAAGAAAACCTATCTTAGGAGGTCGTCTCTTTTTAAAATAAAAATAGCATGAAATTCATTTTATGACTTTTTTATGTTGGAAGATAACTCGGGACAAATAAAATGGACAAAAGCGACCACTTGAAATCGGTATTATTTTTAGAAAAGAAAAAGAAAAAAAATGTACAATATATTTTATTTAAAATAAAAAAAAAGAAATATAAATATAGCTTTATATTTAATAGAGAAAATGGCCAAATACCCCATCCCCAAATCTTTACCCCTAATCCCAACTACACACTTATACTTTGCGGGGGTCCCATGACCCCCTGAATTATTTTAAAGTGGAATATTTATCCTCCTGAACTATTTTAAAGTGGAATATTTACCTTCCTAAAAGCTCATGCCCAGACATTGTTTCAGGTAGTGAGCTGCACTCGCTACCACATCATCTCCACGTCATTTTTTCTTGCCACATCATTAACACGTCATATTTTTTTTTACTCTAAAAAATCAATTATTTAACTTTTTTATTTCCTTTTCTCTTCCATTGCACCACTTCTATGGTCATTTTTTCTCAAAAAATTCTTTTCTTTAATTTTCATTTCACTTTGTTTTCCACCCATTTCTTCACTTTCCACTCTTGCTATTTTCAGAACTTCAAAATGGTGTTGATTAGATTTTTTTAATTTCAAGACATTGTTGAAAGTTTATGTTTCATTTCATGAGAACGATGATTCTTCGTATGGTAATTCGGTTAATGGGGATATAAGTTTGGTAAATTAATTTTGGATTGGATTCCATTGTTGAGTTCTTGAAGAGCCATTATTGAAATCTTGAAGAAGAAGAAGAAGAAGAAGAAGAAGAGGAAGAAGAAGAAGAAGAAGAAAGAAAATGAATAAATAATAATAATAATTAAAAATTCTTGTATGGTAATTCGGTTAATGAGTATGTAAGTTTGATAAATTAATTTTGGATTGGATGCCATTGTTGAGTTCTTGAAGAAGAAGAAGAAAAAAGAAAATGAATAAAGAAAAATAATAATTAAAAATGAATAAAGAAAATAAAAAAATATTTGGCCATATCAGCGTTCTCACTCTCTTAAAAGCGAGTGAAACACACTCTCTTGCCATGTCAGCGTTCAGGGGGGTAAATATTCCACTTTAAAATAGTTAGGGGGTAATAGAATCCCCAGTATAAGTGTGTAGTTGGAATTTGGGATAAAGGTTGGGAAGTATTTGGCCATTCTCTCTATTTATTATCAACAAACCATTTACATGTGGAAGTATTTGTTTCATAAAAGATTAAAATTGTTATTAATTATTATCGATCTCCGGTGGGCGGTAATAAGATAATAAATTTTATTTATTTTAATGAAATTGACCTCCTGTGTTAATTATTTTTTTATTAAATTTGCTTACATTGCAATAATATATTGGAAAAAAGGTTACTTATTATGTACTTTTTGTATCTTATTTTTATCTTGTTATTAACATTTGTATTTTATTTCCTCTAATTTGTTCAATATTAGTTGTCGGTATCATTAGAATTAGTTATTTCAAATTATTTGTGAATTTACAGTATTGGGATATAGCTAATAATTTTTTTTTTCATTTTTTGCTTGTGTAAACAAGTTTAAGTTGTAAAGGTTCAAGATCTAGAACTTGTGGAATGGATAAAGAAACACCAGTAGTGTTTATCTTACCTTGAATAGTATATGTGATCTTGTGAGTGATGTAAAAGTTAAAGTTAAATCTCGTTATAATCTAAGTATGGAATACGTTTTTGTTTGGAGGTTATATAGTACGAACTTGTGTAGTTATGTAGTTCAAACACAAACCGATAATGCATCAATGGATGAAATATGTTGATATTATTAATATATAATTACGGATCGATCACTACTATAAAATAGAACAATTGAGTTCTATTAATTGTCCGTCAGCTAACCTTGAATGTATGTCTTGTGTAGGCATACATATGGTAGATAAGAAAACATCAATAATCCATCCGAGAACGGAATATGTTGATATTTGTAGGTAATGGTACTCGTGGAATAATCTAACAAACCAAACTTCTATCAACGGGTCTGTCCAACCTTGAATGATGTATCATGTAGTGGTCATGCTATCTGTAGTGAGAGGTGGTTCACAAAGTGGTAGGGGTGGTTCTAAAAGTGTTCGAGGTAGAGGTAGGGGAGCTCATGGTGGTGGTTGTTGGGTTACTTAATCTAGGAGAGAATGTGGACAATGTTATGCTATACTTGGGAGACCCGAGGAAGAGGCTTCTGATGCAGTTATTAGAAGTACCATCCTAGTTTGCTACAAATCTGTT
This sequence comes from Capsicum pubescens, assembly GCA_030864215.1. Lineage (NCBI taxonomy): Eukaryota > Viridiplantae > Streptophyta > Magnoliopsida > Solanales > Solanaceae > Capsicum > Capsicum pubescens. Next base: position 172,118,326 of record CM061548.1, on the reverse strand, counting down.
TCTGTGTTATTTGACCTTGGATCTACATTCTCCTATGTGTCTAAAACCTTTCTTCTGATTTTGATACTGCATGTGAGCCCCTTACTATGACTCTTCATGTTTTTACCCTCATAGGAGATTCTTTAGTGGTAGATTGAGTGTACCAATATTGCATGGTTAGATTTGCAGGGTGTGAGACTTGAGATTTAATTATCCTAGATATACTTGATTTTGATGTTACCATGGATATGGATTGGTTAGCTATCTATCATGTTATTTTGGCCTGTTATGTCAAGATTGTGACCTTAGCTATGCCAAATGTGCCAAGGTTATCTTGAAAGAGTACTCTTAATTCGGATCCAAAGGGAGTTATATCTTTTCTATGTGCTCATCACATGATAGAAAGAGGTGCTTGTATTATTTAGCTTATGTTCGCGATACCAGTGTTGCATCACTGTCTCCAATAGATTCTATTCGTGTTGTTTACGAGTTCATGGATGTATATCCTATGCATTTTCCTGGCATGTCTATGGATTGTGATATTAATTTTTCTATCGATGTGGAGCCGGGTACGAAGCACATTTTCATCCCTGCCTATATGATGGTCCCGATCATGTTGAATGAATTGAAGGAGTTGTTGTAGGATTTATTGGGTAATGGGTTCATTAGACTTAGTGTATTTTCTTGGGGTGCTCCAATCCTATTCATGAAGAGGGACAATTCTATGCGTATGTGTATTGATTATAGATAGTTGAACAATGTTACAATTATAAATAAGTATCTGCTTCCTCTTATTGATAATCTGTTTGACCAGCTTCAAGGTGCTTTCATGTTCTCTAAGATTTATTTGAGATTCGGGTATCACCAGTTGAAGATTAGAGCTTTAGATGTCCTAAAGATGGCTTTTCGCACTCGATACAATAATTATGAGTTCTTGGTCATGTTTTTCAATTGACCAATATCGCTACAATATTCATGGAGTTTATAAACTAGATATTTCAATTGTATCTTATCTCCTTTGTGATTATATTTATAGATTGCATCTTAATTTATTCCAAGGATAAGGTTGATCAGGTGAGACACTTAAAAACTAGAGATTACGTGATGAGCAGTTGTATGCTAAGTTCTCTAAGTGTGAGTTTTGGTTGGAGTTTATCTTTTTTTTTGGGTCATATGGTGACCAAGGGTGGTATTATAGTTGATCCAGTAAAGATAGCGATGACTATTTGTGATTGTGCTAGACCTACTGCTCTTACCAAGATTCGAAGTTTCATTGCTTTGGGGGGGGTTATTATCAGTGTTTTTAGAGGATTTGTCATCAATTGCAACTTCGTCGACCAATTTGACTCAGAAGAAGGTTGCTTTTAATGGTTGTACGCTTGTGAAAAGTTCTTCTAAAAGCTTAATTTTAACTTTGCCTAAGGAGGACATGGGTTTTACCTTGTTTTGTGATGCATTTGGCGTTGATTTGGTTATTATGTTGATCCAAGAGTGTAAGGTGATTGCTTATGCCTTTCGTCAGTTGAAGCCTTATAAGAAACACTACCCTACTCATGATTTGTAATTGGAAGCCATAGTCTTTGTGTTGAAGTTGTGGAAACATTACTTAAATGGAGTTACTTGTGAGATTTTCTCTGATCATCGTAGCCTTAAGTACCTCTTCAATAAATGATATCTTAATATGAGACAACATTGTTGGCTTGAGTTGTTTAAGAATTATGATATCACTATTCTTTATCTTCTGGATAAGTCTAATGTTGTGGTGGATGCCTTGAGCCGGAAGTCAACTAGAATGAGGAGTTTAGCTCATCTCTTGACTTAGGAGTGACCTTTAGCTCTAAAGGTGCAGTCTTTTGCTAAACAAATGGTTAGGGTTGATATTTCGACAATCGGATGTGTCTTAGCCTTTGTTGATGCTAGATCTTCTTTGATGGAGCATATTTGAGCTCACCAGTTTGATGATGATAGTTTGAGGGTGATTCAATTTAAGGTATTTATTGGTGAGGTTAAGGCGACATCTCTTGATTCTAATGATGTTTTGAGGATTAGTCGTCGAGTTTGTTGGTTGAGAGTTGGTGGATGAGTGAGATTAATTTTGAAGGAGGTGCATTGTTCCAGATATTCTATCCATTTAGGGGTGACCAAGATATATTGTGATTTGGAAAATCATTACTGGTGGGATGGTATAAAGAAGGATGTAGAGGATTTTGTAGCTCGTTGCTTGTGTTGTCAGAAGGTGAAGGCCAAGCATTTAAGACTAGGTGGTTTGCTTCAGAGATTATCCTTTTCTTACTGGAAGAGGGAGTGGATCACTATGGACTTCGTGAGTGGGTTGCATCGTACTTTTTGTGGTTCTGACAATATTTGGGTCGTAGTAGATCGATTGACCAAATCAACCATTTTGTCTTTATTCAAATTTCCTTCAGTGCTAAGAGGTTGGCTCGTATCTATGTTCGTGAGATAGTGCGTCTTCATGGGGTACCCACGTCTATTATTTCAGATAGAGGCTCAGTGTTCATTTCTAGCTTCTGGAGTACATTTCTGGAGGAGTTGGCTTATCAGGTTAACCTTAGCACAACTTTACACCCCAAGAACGATGATCAGTCGTTCCAGACTATTCAAGTTTTAGAGGATATATTCCACGCATATGTTATGGACTTTAGAAGTCCTCGAGAGCAACGTTTAGCCTTAGTAGAGTTTGCATATAATGATTGTAATGATCTTATTTGTGAAATTTTATTTTTGATGTGTTTTGACCATTTTTTCCTTCTCCGTAGTTCCTACATATTAATTCTGGTCTATTGGGATCGTTGGTATAATTTTTGATGCGATCAGAAATTATTTGGTTGAGTTGTGGTGTTTGGAGGTTTTAAAAGTCATATAGTTGACTTCAGTCCACATCTATAGTTCTGAGTGTCGAATGGCCATTTGGACAGTGTGATTAGGTTCAGAATGTTGAATTTGTTAGTAGCGTGGTTGGTTCGATTCAGAACCTTTACCTTGTGTTTCAACCCTTTGTTTGAAAATTTGTCAAAAAGTGGTTCCGTGGGTTAATTTATCGAAAACAATTTTTTTAAAATCTGACTATGCCATTAAGTCTAGAACATTAAAAATAGTCTGTAGCATGTATTGTTTACTTTTGTCAGGTTTCAAACAAATTTTGAGGGTCCATTCAGAGATTTTGAAAAGTGTGCAAATCATCATTTTTGCTAATATCTGGTGCAGGTGTCACAACCCAATTTCTCAAGTCATGATGGCGCCTACCATAACCCACCAGTAAGCAAGCCAACCCGTAGTTTGGAACGGCTAGTAACGGACTACTCAACGATATAAGGAAAGAATGCAGAATAAATGACATACAAATCAATACATAATAAAATCCCAAAACCTGGTGGTATCAGTACAAGAGCTTCTAAATATAATAAGAGTACAAAAGTGGACAATCGAGAGAATTACCCTGATACAACTTATCTCAGCATACAACATAGAGATTAGTCTAATACATAAGAGAGGGATGAGTAATACTCCGAATGTCAAGAGCTTACTCTAAGTCTCTAAACCATGGCTTCTCCACACGAGACATAAGTCAACAACGATAACTCTTACTTTGATCTGCATGCTGCAGAAGTGTAGTATGAGTACCAAATGAATGGTACTCAGTCGACAACTGCCAACTGAGATCCAAAGATAAAACAAATATATACAACATATAAACAAAATGAAAACTACACCCAAGAGTCTAGAAATCATATCACAAGTCAATGAGATAATAAGGAACAACTATCTTGTTTAGGTCCAAGAGACTAACATAATAAGACTAAGGAAGTATCAAGGGTGAACTATTCTATTCCATCTATGTTCAATAGACGTCAATGCTATACTGTATATCCCAAGCCAATATACGAATGAAGGGCGAATGAAAGATATATAGCAATATACAAGGCGAAGAAACAAATATACAATAGAACAAACGAAGGGAGGGATATACAATAATGCCATAGCTTCATGTAGAAAGATATATATATATATATATACACACACACACACACACACACACACACATATAGATGTGAGGCCATCTCAAAGCATAACCTAGATCATCATATTCTCACATTAAGACCTCATTGGAATACTATCAGGATTTAATACCATTATACTCAGGGTTTCTAATCCACATGGATAGACATGATATAATTGGGCATAATAATGAAATAATAAGATATAAGAGGCCGAATACATACTTCAAATCCCTATACTAGATCAATGATCAATCTGTCATAAGTTAGCCATAGTAATGATTATAACAATGATAATAACAATATCAATATCAGCATGACTAACCGGATACTCCGGACAAACAAATACCTAGCAGAGCATATGCATGCCCTACCGCCCCAGACTCAGAAGGTTTAATCAACACGCAACAACAAAAGGCATATTCTTCACCCATATTTATGCAACCGTCCCATACCGGCTGATAGACATAGGCACATACTAGTAATAGGCAATGCACATGCAGGAATGAATGCAAGGTACACAATCAATAGCACAACTCATCATAACTGTCATCATCATAACGATCATTATCATAATCAACCTCCGACCTTTCCGGGTATTAATATCTCATTATAGTATCATCCGACCTTGTCGGGTATCAATATATCATCATAGTATCTTCCGGCCTTTCCGGATATCAATATATAATTATAGTATCCTCCGTTCTTGTCGAGTATTAATATATCATCATAGTATTCTTCGACCTTGCCGGGTATTAATATATCATCATAGTATCCTCCGGCCTTTCCGGGTATAAATATATCATCATAGTATCCTCCGTCCTTGCTGGGTATCAATATATCATCACCAATTAACGTAAAAGAATAGCATAAATCAATTACTCATAACCATAAACGTAACACCATAAAGATCACTATCTCATCAATATATTCTATCTACCCATTGTTAACTAACCAATACTCATTATTACATCGGTAATTCACTAGTCATCATCTAGAAAAAGACCACTATCATTATTCAAACACTTATCAACCTATACCCGTTAATAATTATTAACTAGTGATCAAAATAGCACAAACTATTTTTATTATCTAACCTCATTAATACAGAAATCCTCGTTTAACAACTAAATAGCATTGTAACTTAGTCATTAATAACCACTAATCTTCACCTATACCAAAATTGAAAACACCATTAACCATGCATCAACTATCCCTAGGTACAATAATTCAACTAAGCAAGGTTCATTAACTAGTTCATTAGACTCCTAGTCATCAAGTGCTATAGTCATCTAATAGGCAACTAATTACCATGTAGCTTAACCCTTTATTAGGAAGAACAGTCGCAAGATCGCATCTTATATATAATCATATAATTATTGATATAATAATCATAAACGTATCAAATCTATGCATGCGATCACCAGTATTCAATCAGTGGAATAATAAGCATCATACCGCATCTTCCTCTGTCCTATACGAGAGAGATGTGCATATGCACATACATATAAATTCATAAAATGTAACTATATTGTTTACAAGGATAAACACTTTCTAGATATCTAACCAATATCTTAACATGGTCTTCGTCCTAATTATACGTCCGAAATAATAACGGCCTTCGGCCCATATACATATCCAAAACTTATATCTGTAATCATAGTTAAAAGCCATAACATATCTCTAATCATCTCCCGTATAAGAGGCATCTCGCATAAATGAGGTATGATTTCAATAAGCATATAATCATCTCTCACATAGGATATCTCATATCAATAGGTCACACATTATGACTATAAGGATTATCACCTCGCTAGGCCAATCATCATATCTAAGAGAAATATCATCTCTATAGGTCATATATCGTATCTAAGAAGAAATAACGTTTTTAAAGGCCCAATATTGCATCTAAGAGTAATAAACATATCTATAGGTCATTAATCATAATTCGGGAAAAGTCATCACAATTTATTAATTCACCAAGAAAATCTCATAAATAAGGCCATTAGTCTCAACTAGGCCTAACATCCACAACTAAGTTCACAAGTTATATAAGTCTTGGCCTAGGTGGGCCGGATGAACTCGCTTCTAATCATCAGTTTATATATTTAGGCAATCTATGACCCCAAACTAGACTAAGGTATCTAGTTCACTTCTAGATGTCAATTAGGTTATAACCAATCCTAAGATAGGAACTTCGTCTAAAAACATGAGCATTTAAGTCAATTCTACCCAAATTACGATTTCAAGACCACTAGACTAACCCAACTAAGGTTAATCATACCAACCATTATTTCAACACTTTAACAACATCCCAAAACTAACATCATATCATATTCATCGTACAAATTAGCCCAATCTTAGGAGAAGGCAATAGGATTCTAAAAGGTCATAAGCATTCCACCTTACAGGTCCAAAACCCCTATCTAATTTCCAAAACTTCAATATTCAATACCAAGTCATTCTATGCATAATCAAACCTAACATTCACATTCACAGGCAATATATATCACACATCATCTACGGAGAAGAGTTGACAGAAACCTACCTCAAGGCCGAACTGCAAAACCTCAATTTATTCTCCAAGTGCCTATCTTCACTTCACAATCTCAATATACCATCACACTATCAAAATTGAAATCTACTCATCAATACGAGTCTAATGATATCCATATTGACTACTTTTGGTTTGGGATCAAAACGGACCCCCGAAATGGGTTCCCGAAAAAGAAGGGCAAAATCAGAAATTTACTTCAAAAACATGTTTCTCATATTTTTAGAAAACTACAGCTGAAAACCCAAGTTAAATTGAGTAAAAAATGAGGTTCAAATCAAAGAAAAATTATTTTTGAGCTTTCCGTGTAAAATCTTTGAAATCCTGATTAAAATCAAGATTAAAATCAAGAATCGGAGTTGTTTTGAAGGTTAAATTGATGAAAAACTAGTAATTCTAAGGTTAAAATATTATTCAAGTGAAAAGAAGTGAAATTGGGGTTTAAAATCAAGCCCTATGATTTTTGGATTTTCAGAAATTAATCAAGAAATTTCTAAGAAAAGGGTAAATTCTTACCTTAAATTCGTAATAGAATCAAGAAATAGATGTCAATCTAGCTTTCTGAGCTTTCACTACTTTTACTTTTAAGCTCCCACACTATTTTAGGGTTTAACTCTAAAGTGAAAAGATGAAAAATGTGTAAAATGAGCTCAAAATTGCTTTAAATAGTGCAGAAAAATCTGCACAACTTTTTTCCCTTTCGGACGGACTTCGACGAGGTGCCCAAAATTCATTTGGAGTTCGACATATGCAAACGAACTATGTAAACACACTAAATTTGATTCTCCGAACTCAATAGCGATATCAGGTTTTCAAAAAAAATATCATTTCACAAAGTTAACTCCTAAAACCTGAAATCACAATTTTCCAAACCGAGGGTCGAAATGAGATTTAAAAGCTGCAAAATCATACCAAATATGTTATCATCCTAAAATTGATATTTCAGATCTACTGGTGAAGTCGAATTTTGCATTTGAGGTCGTTTCAGTCAAATATGGGTCCCACACCCATATTTTTGATTTTTCAACTTTTCGACCAATAGGTAGAAATGAGCTCGGGTACATTGGGACTCAAACCAAAGGTCTAACAAACCTACAATCGATATTTCGGATCTGTTGGTGCAGTCAGAATTTGTATTCAAGATTTTTTTCTAAAGTTTTCGTCTGGTGGCCATTTGAAACCAGTAAAGACTTCAAAATAGGGAATTGTCTCTAAAAGCCAAATGAACTGCCCGATAATCGAAACGTCAGTCCCAATAAGTCATAAATGACTTGGGTAGCTATGGAGAAGCTCAAACGGCAGAAATAAGCGTAAATATGAAGAATAACCTGAAGTGTCATTACAATATCCACTACTAAAAGAACTTTCGTCTCTGAAAGTCAATGAATAGAAAAAATCTCAAAGCCTTGAAGGGATTAGGTACTGGGTCCGCATGCTCCAAGCATGACTTCCCAGATAACCTCGACGGAGAGAAAATATTTCGAAGGGATTTTTTCCACGGGTATCTTTTTTTTAACCAACACTTTCATTTTATTTTCAAACAGCCAAAACTTAACTCAACTGTTAACTGGCCTCAAACTGAACCAAGAAGGTTGATGCATACATATCTGAACCACATCACGCTGATACCATCTCTATACCCGCATAAATCAATAAAGGAACATCTGAGCCAAGGCTAACCCAAATCATGAATCATGCCACCAAATCCAAATCCAAATATATACGCTCCATTTACCATTTTGCACATGCTATCTACTCCAGCCAGAAGGAAAAATCACTTAAGTCTCACCCACACAGTCTCATCACAGAGAACTCAAAGAACTAAAACTGATCTGCCGAAAGTCCATACGGGAAATAAGAAAATAAACTCATAAGGCACTGTATAAGCACACCAATGGAGATAATCAAGAAATGAAATTCATGCCATGCTGCAACCAGTCCGGATGACAATAAAACAAAAATCTCAAAGTCCAAGGTATAACTACTAATCAATGAATATTCCGCTCCAGGATGTCTCATCCACCGGGAATGAAATATTGAATCCAACTCGAGAATATTAGTCCCATTTAGTAAATCATCAAAAATTCTCAAAGAAAACTGAAGCTCGAGGTCAATACTGAATTAACCAACACGGAGTGTATGGGCTATCATCTGAACACTTATCAACTATAATCCAACTGACATCGAGAAGACCGAATAGACAATCACGGAGTTGTCTCAACCAGCCTATAAATAAAATCTGAACAAAGAAAAGTCTAAAACAAAAGCTTTACGCAAGGTCAACAACACCAAGCTGAAATCTCAATACTACGGCTGAATCGCCCGGTCTAAAATATCTAAACAAAAACTAAAAACGGATAGGCATTAATGCTCCAAATCTATCATACTTCCAAATCATCATCTCGAGGCGTCAAATCAAAACTGAGCCAATAAGGCTTTATCAATGTCAACTATCTCAAATCAACTCTACTATCCCAATCTGACATACACGAGACAAGTCATACCAAGCCCAGTCGAGACATATCTGAAGAACAAAATCACCACAGGGATAACCACTGACTGATAACACAAGCAACTAACTCTATATCAGTTTGAGGCACGAAATATAGTCACAAAATAAAACTCATACAAAAGGATACATCACTGGATGAAAATGCATATAACCCACTCCATAACCGCTGGAGGGCAAAAACTATCCAAACATACTCAAAAGATTCCCAAAGATGAAAACCGCTCCAGTATTGGCAAAGACTCTAGCAACCCAGCGAAATGCTACTTTAGCCGATAATTAATCAATCTAACACTCTATCTTTGCAAAGAATAGCCACAGGCACATATCATCAAGGAGAAACACTCCACCAAGCCTCATTAAGCCGAACAATCTCTAAAATGAGGACTTTCCAAATCCACCCAAGAATTGCATCATTATAGAAGAAATGTTCCAATCTTGAAATCAAGGTCAAATCCAAGGCCACCACTAGAAAATCAATAGCTCAATATGAAGAATTTCCAATTGCCAACCTAAGAAGCAATTACAGGAAAAACCACCTGCCTCTAACTTTCCAACTCCACTAAACAAAACTATATCACAATAACAACGGGGTATCCAACCTCCACACTAGCAACAAGGCAACCCATCCTAAGGGAACAAACCCAACACACCTATGAGATGAATCCACGACATCTCAACACAATATTAAAATCGCTATCAGACGAAGAAATAACCACAAATAAGGACGGACCTTATACCGGTCTATTTCACAAACAGGTCATATCGAAAGATATAGCCAAGCGAAACCTTTGCAACACAGAAAGTAAGTCTAAGAATCTTGAACTCATAATAGACAATATAACTAAATTGTCAACTCTAGGTCATAACAGAGCCCCAAAAGGTCAACCTGTCATTCGATATCATAATACATCCCCGAATTAGTCTAATACAGCTAACCAAGAGAGAACATAGTCAACTTCGTCATGCTAGGGGAAAGAAATCATTAAATCGAGCTATATCTACTCGAGCCACCGAATAATATAATAAGAAAATAAAAGTCTAACTAGATAACACTAGTTTATACAGCTCCCCGACAAGAATCAATTACATCAAGTAACAACATCAAGTGATAATATCAAGTAATATCAGTAACCTCGCAAAGTGTTAGCAATACCAACAGTAATATCAATATCAATCATATTAAGCAGGCGGTACCAAAATGAACATCAATATCATGTACCATTCAAGGGCCATAATAGGGCTAATGTGCCAAGATAATGGGACTCGAACCCAAACCACACCCATAGGGCAACAACATCAATATAAATCTACTCCATCCACTACTAAAAGAAATAAACCATGGAGTAGTAACATAATCAAGAATTTAATAACAAGGCACAAAATAATCAATATCAATTCATTAAGGCATATAATCACCAATAGGTATGAAAATCTTAATACATATAATAAGAGATAAAGGCAGGGACTAAGAACACACCAATCGTGGCGCCATTTGCAGTCACATGCCCGACGGGCATGGGGAAAAAATCTGAATGGGTCCAACTCGAATCGATCGACTGAATTATCAACTGAGGTGTCACACATACTACCTCTAACTGAGGATACCACAACATTATGAGGATGATCTGAATAAGCTGAATGACTGGAAATATCATGCCAAGGACACTCTCTATACTAGTAGTCGGTCTCTCTGCAGTCAAAGACAACTTCTGAAGTACTAACATGGCGAGAATACAACTGAGACCAAATGGATGGACAACTGACCTTGAGAGAATCAGTAAAAATTATGTTCATACTTTTTAAATCACAGCCTGTCTCAGGAACTCTAGGTGGGTGGGGAATATGTGCTAACTCTAGCTGATCACCTATCTTATACTTGGGGTCATTCTCTAAACCAGTGTCTCATCACGACACAATCAAATCAAGATCCTGGAATACATAGAGATACTGCCCCTCATAATCCAAAATGGTCGCTATGGCCTGAAGAATCATACCCACTCTGCAAGTCTGATGGGGACTCTGCCCACTATGATCATCATGATTAATCTGAAAATTACTCATAGTATGGAATACTATCTGCATAGAGATGATGGGCTGCAGGTAAAGCTGAACTCTACCGGAGGTATCCTCACTCCCGAATAATATACCAATAACACTATACTGATGGCATGCCTCTTACCGCCCTTTCCATAAATCTCAATACTCGAGCTCTCTATGGTTCTCTCATGATCAACACCCTGAGGGAAGGAAAATTTGGCTTCTATCAAGTGATCTAGAACCAAATGGAGTGACAATACTAACCCTCTAATACATCCATGCACCAAAATTCAGCTTAAAATGATATGGCATGGGAAAATGACTGGACCACAGGAGAGATCCAATCTCGTACTCTAAATTGGTAAAGAACCCTGATGAACACATATAGACCCATCTCTGGTCTAAGAACTTCTCGATGAATCAAACTCCATCCATGGTTGAGAGCGATCTACAACATGACTAGAATTCCCAATACCAAACCTCGAAGGCTGATGTAGTCACGAGCTCAACCGGAGCCTAAGTTAGCCCAAATCCTTTTTGGTTGCCACTGAAAATCTTTGATATCCATCTTTGAATCTCTCATCTGATGCTGTGATGAAACTCTAGGAATGCGTGTTGAAGTCTCATTCGTATCTGTCGACAAAGTCACATCATCCTCCGGAGATAGAATAGAGCCAGTAGGCAAGCCAACCCGTAGTCCAGAACAGCTAGTAATAGACTACTAAATGATATAAGGAAAAAATACAGAATAAATGACATAAAGATCAATACATAAAAGAATTCCAAAACCGGTGGTATCAGTATAAGAGCTTCTAAATATAATAAGAGTACAAAAGTGAACTATCAAAAGAATTACCCTGATGCAACTTATCTCTGCATATAACATAGAGATTAGTCTAATACATAAGAGAGGGATGAGTAATACTCCGAATGTCAGGAGCTCACTCTAAGTATCTAAACCATGGCTGCTCCGCACGAGACACACGTCAACGGCGATAACTCATACTATTATCTGCATGCTGCAGAAGTGTAGTATGAGTACCAAATGAATGGTACTCAGTCGGCAACTGCCAACTGAGCTTCAAAGATAAAGAAGATATATACAACATATAAACAGAATGAAAACTACATCCAAGAGTCTAGAAATCATATAACAAGTCAATGAGATAATAAGGAACAACTATCTTGTTTAGGTCCAAGAGACTAACATAATAAGACTAAGGAAGCATTAAGGGTGAACTATTCTATTCCAGCTATGTTCAATAGATGCCAATGCTGTACTGTATATCCCAAGCCAATATACGAATAAAGGGTGAATGAAATATATATAGCAATATACAAGGCGAAGAAATTAATATATAATAAGAACAAACGAAGGGAGGAATATACAATAATGCCATAGCTTCATATAGCAAGATATATATATATATTTATACATATATATATATATACATATAGACGTGAGGCCATCTCAAAGCATAACCTAGATCATCATATTCTCATATTAAGACCTCATTGGAATACTATCAGGATTTAATACCACCATTCTCAGGGTTTCTAATCCACATGTCTAGACATGATATAATCAGGCATAATAATGCAAAAATAAGATAGAAAAGGACGAATACATACTTCAAATCCCAATACTAGATCAATGACCAATCTGTGATAAGTTAGCCATAGTAATGTTCATAACAATGATAATAATAATATCAATATCAACGTGAATAACCGGATACTCCGGATAACCAAATACCTAGCCGAGCAAATGCATACCCCTACCGCCCTAGCCTCGGAAGGTTCAATCAACACATAACAACACATGGCATATTCTTCACCCATATCTATACAATCATTCCATACCGACTGATAGACATATGCGCATACTGGTGATAGGCGATGCACATGCAGGAATGAATAGAAGGTACACAATCAATATCACAACTCATTATAACTATCATCGTCATGACCATCATTATCGTAATCAACCTCCGACCTTGTCGGGTATTAATATCTCATCATAATATCCTCCGACCTTGTCGGGTATCAATATATCATCATAGTATTCTTCGGTCTTGCCGAGTATCAATATATCATCATAGTATCCTCCGGCCTTGTCGGATATCAATATATCATTATAGTATCATCCGTCCTTGCCGGGTATCAATATATCATCATAATATCCTCCAGCGTTGTCGAGTAGCAATATATCATCATAGTATCCTACGGTCTTGATGGTTATCAATATATAATCATTAATTAACGTAAAAGAATAACATAAATCAAGTACTCATAACCATAAATGTAACAACATAAAGATAAATATCTCATCAATATATTCTATCTACCCATTGTTAACTAACCAGTACTCATTATTGCATCGGTAATTCACTAGTCATCATCTAGCAAAAGTCCACTATCATTATTCAAACACTTATCAACCTATATCCGTTAATCATTATTAACTAGTTATCTCTTATCACTAACCTCTTTTATTATCTAACCTCATTAATACACAAATCCTCATTTAACAACTAAGCGACATCGTAAACTTAGTCATTAATAACTACTAATCTTCACCTATGCTAAACTCGACAACACCATTAACCATCACTACTAGAAAACTGTAAATTACATGGGGATCTTACCTAGGGAATAATATTGCAGGAAATACATGTGGATTTACCTACAAAAATATTTAATTCCTCAACATTAAAATAGATTACCTACAAACTATATATTTGCAACAAATTCCGTAGGTAAATTTGGTGCCATATTGCGCAAATTTCATACTTGCGACATTACCTGGGGAAATATATCGGCAGGTATTTTATCTCTAGGTAAATCCGCAGGTATATGGACAAATATATATATTTTTTAAATCTGTAGAACAATCTCTAGGTAATTTATCCTACGAATTTACTTAGAGATATTTTGGTGAAAATTTATGTAATTGATTTTATTACCTAGGAAATTATTGAGAATTTTGTGCTGTGAATTTTGCTAGGGATTAATTTTTGGGGATTTACCTGCAAAATTATTACTTGCGACATTACTTGGGGAAATATATCGGCGGGTATTTTATCTCTAGGTAAATTCGTAGGTATATGGACATATATATATATTTTTTAAATCCATAGAAAAATTCTCAGGTAATTTATCCTACGGATTTACTTAGAGATATTTTGGTGAAAATTTATGAAATGAATTTTATTACCTGGAAAATTATTTGGGGATTTTGTGCTGAGAATTTTGCTGGAGATTTATTCTTGGGGATTTACCTGCAAAATTATTACTTGCGACATTACCTGGGGAAATGTATCGGTGACTATTTTATCTCTAGGTAAATCCGCAGGTATATGGACAAATATATATATATATATATATATATATATATATATATATATATATTTTAAATCCATAGGAAAATTCTCAGGTAATTTATCCTACGGATTTACGTAGAGATATTTTGGTAGAAATTCATGTAATGGATTTTATTACCTGGGAAATTATTTGGGGATTTTGTTCTACGAATTTTGCTGGGGATTTATTCTTGGGGATTTACCTGTGAAATTATTACTTGAGAAATTATTGGGGGATTGTGTTGCTACAAATTTAGCTGAAATTATTTCTTAGGGATTTACGTACGAAATTATTACTTGAGAAATTATTGGGGGATTGTGTTGCCTCAAATTTAGCTGAGACTATTTCTTGGGGATTTACGTAGGATTTTTATGACTTGAAAAATTTAAAGAGGAAAAGGATATACTTGAAGAATAAAAAACATAAAATAAAAAAAATTAGACATTAAATCGGTGGACACGTATCATCAAGTATAAGATGTTCAAGAAATTAAAATTAGTTTGTTGAAATAGATAGTATCACAGATGTATTCGAGCCGAATGAACCTTAGCTTGACTCGTTATGTTATCACAAAAAAATTAAAGAGGTGAAATTTCGTTGGCTTAAGATAGGGTGAAGAACGACTCAGGGCTCAAATAAAGCGTGTTTTTCTATTGGTTAATTTAAATAGAATTGTAAGACATCATACTACGCACAACAATATAATATATCAATATAATGTACATTTAGGAGTTGTTTGGTGTGAGATATAAAAGGTATAATAATTACGAAATAAAGTAAAAAATTAATTTATTTTACATTGAGTTGAAAGTATTATGTAGTTTCAGAATTATATATATGATGAGATTAGGGGTGGACATTCTGTTTGTTTGATTTGCTTGTTTAATATCGGTCCGTCTTTTTAATTTTAGGATTGACGAAAATGACAACTGTAATCAAACAAAAATAAATTCAATTCGATTTGATTTCTATAAATTTGGTTCAGTTATTTTAATTTTTTATTTCGATTTTGAAGATTAAAGTAGTGAGTCTTTCTTTGTCATGACCAAGAGTTTAAAATTTGTGATTTCTTTTTAGAAAAAAATATTTTTTCTCAAACCTATTTTTCATTTTCAAATATAAATAACTCAACATGGATGAAATGAAATAAAATAACAGGAAAATATTATTTATACAGAATATATAAAATAAAAAAATATATATAAATATAAAATTTATATATATAATAAAAAATATATATTATTGTTATCGTTGATTTTAAGGTAATATATTATGTGTCGTATTTTTAGTTACACAATTTATTCATAACTAATCTGAGAATAATTATACTATTCATTTTACTACTACTACTATTATTATTATTGTATTAATCCGCCACTTAGTCAATTTAATTTTTTAATTTATTTATTTTCTAGTCTAATTTTGCCAATTTATAACAATTTTAGCCTAATTTTATCCAATTTATTACAATCCTAGCCCAAATTGTGCCTAATTGAACTCAGTTTCAAATTTCAGTTATTTTTTTTAACCAAATTCTTAATCTTTAGATCTCAACCGTCGATCAATATTTATTTATTATATTTATTTTTAATATTAATTTTACATAGTTACTATATTTATTAAATATCAACCTAATTCAATTCAATTTTCTAATTTATTTAAATTCTAGCCATTTTATACTCAATTTGTGTCAATTGAGTTTAATTTGACCCAATCGAAATCCTCAATTTAATTTTTTATACCCAATATCTAATCCCAATTTGACTCATCTCTTTAATTCTAATCTCAATCGTTCATCATATTTGATCAACGATCAATATTAAATCAATTTTCACTAATATTTTTCTTGAAATTGGACAGCTTCAAACTATTTTTCTTGAACCGAGGGTCTATTGGAAACAACCTTTCTATTATTATTAGTATTATTATTACATTTATTAAATAACAACCTAAGTCAATTCAATTTGCCCAACTTATGTAATGTCTAGCCTAATTCTTATTCAATTAATATCAATTTGAGTCAGAATTGCTATTTATTCGAGCTGAATAAACCTTAGCTTGACTCAATTTTTAAAATACTTGTAAAGCTCACACGAGCTGATCAAGCAGCTGAATATGATATCAAAGATGTATTTGAGTTGATCATTAATCTTAGCTTGACTCGTTATTGAGATTGAGAAATTAATGGTAATCAGTGACGGATAAGTAATTCAAGATTAACTAACACCTCTACCTATACCTAAATACACGTAAAATAGGTGTTGTCGACATGCCTGCTTCTTTACCAGCTTCAGCTACTCCGTGATTTTACTATATTACCTCCTAATTATTTATTATAAACCATTTACATCTAAAAAATTAATAATATTTAATAAAAAATAAAATATACATTTATAACATATCTGCTTCAGCTGCTATTGACATCTAATTTTGACCTCTCGATGCTCTCTAAGGCTCCTATTTTATCAAAATTATTTAATTTTAAATATTAATATTTTCACGCATTATTCTTGTATAATACAATTAACGACGTGTTGCACCCATGATTTAAAAATATACAAATTATTTTTTTATTACTTTTTATTATAATTTTTTATAATTTATTAATTCAAATATTTTATTTATTTATTTTACATAATTTTATTAATATTTATCATATGCACACTCACAATTTACAAATACATTCTTTAGTTTTCATTATTATTATTATTATTATTTATTTATTTATTTATTTATTTTTATTATAGCAATTCCTTTTTTTATTATTTGTTTATTTAATTTTCTCAACTTATTTATTTTTAACTTAATTTTGCCAATTTATGATAATTTTAGCCTAGATTTTGCCCACTTGAGTTTAATTTTAGCTATTCAATTCAATTATCGCCCAATTTTAAATATCTTATAACTTTAAATCTCAGTCATAGATCAAATTAATCAATGGCTGAGATTAATTTTCCATCTCTTTCCTTTTTAAAATACCAAAAACCAAATCCTAACCATTTTTTTACCAACAACAGCCACACTTCCTTCTCTCTCCCTACGTTCTTTTTTCTTTCTCTAAACTCCACCATTACAGCTGCCCATTTCTCCTTCTCCGGCTAACCGCACCGCCAATGCTTCCGCTACTCCGATGCCTTGCTTCTCCCTCACCCCATCGGCGACTTCACCAGTCGAGCCAACAACCCATTTTGAATCCCTTCTTCATATCAAGAATCAGTTGCTCAGTTCCTCAAAGCCTATCCAAAGTATTCATATAGATTGTGTCCTACCAACTTTGTAATTTAATTTGGGATGACATTCTAGTCATAAAGTGCATGACTGGTACAAAACAAGAAAGGCATAAGGAGATTAAATTTTTTGTTAATTTACTGTAGTATTGTTAGCAGATAATTATGTAACTTTTCCAGAATTCATGCTTAAGTTCTTCGTTGAGCACGTGAGAGTATAAATCTTAGATTATGGATGTTTTCAAGAGCATGTTGTGCAACTTTCCCTTCATTATAAGTAAATATTTTCCTTCAATCATTGTTTTAGGAGTGCAATTGAGATGTTAGAATCTGAAATAAGATATACTATCAACAGTGTTGATTTACTATCATTACACGGTGGAGTTGATCATTTCTGATCAACAGAGGGATGGTGCTTGTGATAAATCACTTATACAAGAAAGCACTGTTGTGAGTATTAACGTCATTTTCACTTGTTAATGGTTTTGAGTTATGAAATATTTTTATGTATTCCTTCCTTTGGAAAAGTCTACAACATTATGTGTGGTCACTTGATAAGTGAATTAGCGACTTGAAAATATGTAAGTATAGGTACTTGAAAGGTGATCTTATGTTTTGAATTTACTAAAGTGTGGTCACTTAAGGAGTGAATTAGTGAATTGAGAATGTGTAAGTGTAGGTACTTGAAAGGTGATGAGTAACTTGTGAAGTGAATTAGGGACTTAAAAGTTGTTTATGTGTAGTTACTTGAATTATGAATTAGTGACTTGTATTTTGAATTTAGGTACTTGAAAATTATGTTTAAGTGTGTTTTGATGGAATGTAGCATAGATATATAGTTACTTGAAAATGATTAAGCAT
This sequence comes from Capsicum pubescens, assembly GCA_030864215.1. Lineage (NCBI taxonomy): Eukaryota > Viridiplantae > Streptophyta > Magnoliopsida > Solanales > Solanaceae > Capsicum > Capsicum pubescens. The sequence continues at coordinate 172,099,777 of CM061548.1, read as the reverse complement.
AGTGACTTGAAACGTGAATTAGTTAATTGAAGATAGTCAAGTGTAGTGATTTGAAATGTGCATTAGTGACTTGGAAATGTTATCAAGTGTAGTGACTTGCAATGTAAATTAGTTATTTGAAAATGGTTAAGTGTAGTGACTTGAAGTGTATGGTAGTGACTTGAATAAGGTTAAGTGTAGTTACTTGAAATGTGAATTAGTTACTTGAAAATGGTTAAGTGTAGTCATTTGAAATTGTGAACTTGTGACTTGACAATGGTTAAGTGTAGTTACTTGAAATGTATACTTGTGACTTTAAAATTGTTAAGTGTAGTGACTTGAAAATTATACTAGAGACTTTAAAATGGTAAGTGTAGTCATTTGAAATTGTGAACTTGTGACTTAAAAATGATTAAGTGTAGTTACTTGAAATGTATACTTGTGATTTTAAAATGGTTAAGTGTAGTGACTTGAAATGTGTACTTGTGATTAGAAAATGGTTAAGTGTAGCTACTTGAAATGTGAACTAAGTTACTTGAAATTATGAACTTGTGACTTGAAAATAATTAAATGTAGTGTCTTGAAATGTATACTAGTGATTTTAAAATGATTAAGTGTAGTGACTTAAAATGTGTACTAGTGACTTGCAAATGGTTAAGTATAGTACTAGTGACTTGAAAATGGTTAAGCGTAGTTACTTGAAATGTGAATTAGTTACTTGAAAGTAGTTAAGTATAGTGACTTGAAATGAATGATTAAGTGTAGAGATTTGAAAATGATTAAGTATAGTTATTTAAATGTGAAGTAGTTACCTGAAAATGGTTAAGTATAATTATTTGAAATGTGAAGTAGTTACTTGAAAATGGTCAAGTATAGTGACTTGAAATGTGAATTAATTATTTGAAAATGGTCAAGTGTAGTGACTTGAAATATGTACTAGTGACTTGAAAATAATTAAGTGTAGTGACTTGAAATGTGAATTAGTTACTTGAAAATGGTCAAGTGTAGTGACTTGAAAATGGTTAAATGTAGTTACTGAAAATGGTTAAGTATAGTGACTTAAAGTGTCAATTAGCTATTTGAAAATGGTTTGAGTGTAGAGACTTGAAATGTGTACTAGTGACTTAAAATGTGAATAAGTTATTTAAAAATTATTAAGTGTAGTGACTTGAAAATGATTAAGCGTAGTTACTTGAAATTGCGAACTTGTGACTTGAAAATGGTTGAGTATAGTCACTTGAAATGTGTACTAATCACTTGAAAATAATAAAGTATAGCTACAAAATAAATATGTTTGGTTATATGAAAAGATCTCTTCTTTGAGAATTTCCCATTGAGTAACTCTTCTTGTATAATCCATTGCAGTGTACCTGACAATGTATAATCTATTGCAGTGTATCTTGTATAATCCATTTGACCGGGTTCGGAGTTTTAACAAATAAGAAAAAGGTTTTCTTCACATTAAGTGTTGAATACATGGCACCACTTGAACCTTTCCTCTTGTTCTCTTATTCTTCTAATTTCATCCCCTGTTATTTTAATAGGACAAGTCAGAACAATAGTCACAATAATTTGAAAAATCAACTTTAAGTTTATGATGCTTTATATGCTAATATATACATGTTTATATTTGTTGATTGTTATGATTTTATTTGATACTATAATGTCATATAATTTATGCTAATAATGTATTTTTAGAACTTTTTATAGCCTGAATTAACATATTCTTATGCAAAAATGAATTTGAAAGAAAGAAATAAGAAATATTAACTGCTCAAAGTGCATCAATTGTGGAAGGAGGATGAGAAAGGAACTCGATTTGGTTATGAAGTATGTATACAAGAAATCATCATCAAATGATAAACGCCCATCTCAAGAAGACAACCAAGCTTATGAGAATGAAAGTGATTCTGACCTTGATGGTTGATAGTTTTATTGAGAATTCAAGTTTGAAATATTTTGTTTTGGACCATTTAAGAATCATCCATTATTGATGTGGATGTTGCGAATTATGTTTTTTTATTAGCTGTAATGGTTACATTAGACTTGTATTGAATGATGTTTTTTTGAGAATTATTGAAAGTTTTTTGACTAATTGTGAAATGTTTCTAGTAATTTACGTGTGAATTATTACTTGGGAATTTCCATGGGGATGTACATGCTAAATATTTATGATTGTTTTTTGAGAAAATTTGTTCTTGCAGATTTACTTGGGGCATTTCATACAAATTTTCTTGCAAAATGTTTCATAAATATCCGTAAAAAATTTTCTTTTGTTAATTAGAAATTTTCACCTCTAAATTTCCTTAGGATTTACTTGAGAATCTTTATGGTGAATAATTTATGAATTTTTTCGAGAAAATCCGCAGGTAAAATCCTTTTTTTATGAAATTTTACCAAAAAATTCATGCAAAATTTTGATAGTTAATCGCAAATAAATTCGTGAATAACATACCTGTGAATTTATTTTCACAACTAAATTACCTAGGGATTTTATAAATCTGCTGGTAATAATTACCTGCATATTTATTTTCGCAGCTAAATTACCTAGGGATTTTATAAATCCACAGGTAATAATTACCTATGAAGGTATTTCCTTTGGATTCTAATTGGTAAGAAAATCCACAGGTAATCAAATTACTTGGGGATTTTACCACATTATCCCTATGAAAATCCCCAGGTAATAAGCATTTTTATTGTTGTGCATGCATCTACTATCGCTAGGTACCATAATTCAACCAAGCAAGGTTCATTAACTAGTTTATTAGACTCCTAGTCATCAAGTGCTCCAGTCATCTAATAGGCAACTAATTACCATGTAGCTTAACCCTTAATAAGGAAGACCAGTCATAAGATCGCATCGTATATAGAATCACATCAATTATTGATATAATAATTCTGAATGTACCGAATCTATGCATACCATCATCAGTATTCAATCAGTGGAACAATAAGCATCATACCACATCTTTATCTATCCCAATATCTTAACATGGTCTTCGGCCCAACCATACATCCGGAATAATCACAATAACATAATCACGGCCTTCGGCCTATATAAATATCTGGAACTTATATCTGTAATCATATTTATAAGCCATAACATATCTCTAATCATCTCCCGTATAGGAGGCATCTCGCATAGATAAGGTACGATATCAATAAGCATATAATCATATCTCACATAAGATATATCACATCAATAGATCACACATCATGACTATAAGGAATATCACCTCTCTAAGACAATCATCATATCTAAGAGGAGTATAGTCTCTATAGGTCATATATTGTATCTAAGAGAAAATAACGTCTCTAAAGGCCCAATATCGCATCTAAGAGAATTAACATCTCTATAGGCCATTAATTATAATTCGGGAAAAGTCATCAAATTTTATTAATTCACCAAGAAAATATCATAAATAAGGCTCACTAGTCTCAACTACGCCTAATATCCAAAACTAAGTCCACAAGGGCTTATACAAGTCTTGGCCTAAGTGAACCGAACGAACTCACTTCTAATCCTTAATTTACATATTTAGGCAATCTATGCCCTCAAACTAGGCTAAGGTATCTAGTTCACATCTATATGTCAAGTAGGCCATAACCAATCCTAAGATAGGAACTTCATCTAAAAACATGAGCATTTAAGTCAACTCTACCCAAATTACGGTTTTAAGACCACTAGACTATCCCAACTTAGGTTAATCATACTAACCATTATTTCAACACTTTAACCACATCCCAAACCTAGCATCATATCATATTCATGCTATAAATTTGTCCAATCTTGGGATAAGGCAATAGGATTCTAAAAGGTAATAAGCATTCCACCTTACGAATACAAACCCCCATCTAATTCCCCAAACTTCAATATTCACTACCAAGTCATTATATGCATAATAAAACCTAACATTCACATTCACACGCAACATATATCACACATCATCTACGGAGAAGAGTAGACAGAAGCCTACCTCAAGGCCGAACCACAAAACCTCAAATCATTCTCTAAGTGCTCAACTTCACTTCACAATCCCAAAATTCCATCACACTATCAAAATAGAAATCTACTCATCAATACGAGTCTAATGATATCCATATTGACTACTTTTGGTTCGGGTTCAAAATGGACCCCTGAAATGGGTTCCCTAAATAGAAGGGCAAAATCAGAACTTTACTTCAAAAATGCATTTCTCATATTCTTAGAAACCTACATCTGAAAATCCAATTCAAATCGAGTAAAAAAATGAGGTTCAAATCGAAGAAAAATTATTTTTGAGCTTTACAGTGTAAAATCTTTGAAATCTGGATTAAAATCAAGAATCGGAGTTGTTTTGAAGGTTAAATTGATGAAAAACTAGTAATTCTAAGATAAAAATATTATTCAAGTAAAAAGGAGTGAAATTGGGGTTTAAGATCAAGCCCTAAGATTTTTGGTGTTTTGAAAAATTAATCAAGAAATTTCTAAGAAAAGGGTGAATTCTTACCTTAAATTCATAATAGAATAAAAAAATAGATGTTAATCTAGCTTCCCGAGCTTTCACTAGTTTCACTTTTATGCTCCCACAATATTTTAGGGTTTAACTCTAAAGAGGAAAGATGAAAAATGAGCTCAAAACTGCTTTAAATAGTACAGATAAATCTGCGCAGCTTTTTCCCCTTCCGGGCGGACTTCGACGAGGTGCCTGGAATTCATTTGGAGTCCGATATACGCAAACGAACTATGTAAACACACTAAATTTGATGCGCCAGACTCAATGGCGATATCAAATTTCTGAAAAATCATCATTTTCACAAAGTTGACTCCCAATACCCGAAATCACAATTTTCCAAATCGAGGGTCGAAATGAGATTTAAAAGCCGCAAAATTACAAACATGTTATCATCCTAAAATTGATATTTCAGATCTGCTGGCAAAGTCAAATTTTGCATTCGAGGTCGCTTCAGCCAAATATGGGTCCCACACCCATATTCTCGATTTTCCAACTTTCCGATTAATAGGTCAAAATGAGCTCGGGTACATTGGAACCCGAACCAAAGGTCTACCAAGCCTAAAATCGATATTTTGGATTGTTTGGTGCATTCAAAATTTGCATTCGAGATTTTTTTACTGAAATTTTGCTCGGTGGCCATTTGAAACTAGCCAAGACTTTAAAACAGGGAATTGGCTCTAAAAGCCAAATAAACTGCCCGGTAACTGAACCGTCAGTCCTAGCAAGTCATAAATGAATTAGAGCATCTATGGAGAAGCTCAAACGACAAAAATAAGCGTAAATATGAAAAATAAACTGAAGGGTCATTACAGCAGGTCACCCCCTTCTTTGTGAATGTGGGCCTTCGTCCACAAACAAGGAGAAGAATAATTCCTTCAACGCGATTGTGAGGAGGGAGCTACGATTACAAATGTCAAATAGAGTCAGGTCGAGTCCTTCTTTATGAATGTGAAGGACTGATTCATCAGTCTTTGCAAAACATGAAACCTTGTCCACGAATGTGAAAGCCAAACTTTTGGCTAGTCAAAGTTGACCCTCACAAATGCAAAGGGTTGACCGCGTTCACGAGGTACTGTTCATAAAAAATTATAAATCCCATTTTCACAATTTTCATCATTTTTGGGTCTCCAAGTTTCGAAAAGAAGCAATTTCTTTGGTTTCTCATCATTATTGCTTGGGTAAACTCCTAAATCATATTTTCATTATTTTTCATTGATTATATCTTCGAAACCACTTTTTAATCATGATTTTGAAATGAAATTTTGAGTATTTTTCAAAAAGCTAAAAATGTTTTTTTTCTTTTTTTCATTTTGGACCTCACTTTTAACCCATTTTCATGTGTGTTTTCTACTGCAGACTCCGATAACTTTGGAAAATTTATTTATAAAATAAAATACCTATTTGAACCCTTTCGTTTTCAAACTCGTTTTTCAAATCCATGTTTGACTCGGCTTAAATATGGTCAATATGGGTATCATTAACTTTCTTTTAATGCGTAGATGCTATTTTTGACCGTTGTAGTTGATTTTGAGGATATTTGAATGGGGAAAAATCTGTGTTGAAGTTCTCTAGGCTTTGATTTCATTATTTCAAAGTAGGCTATGGCTTCATTTTTTTAGATTGAGCTGGGCAGTTAATGAATAAGTAACGAATGATATGGGTTGGAAAAAATAACCATGGGGTTTGTACTTCGAGATTATGATTACTGTTATGTGCCTGAGTGAGGGCTTATATTATATTATTGTTGTCTTGTGATATCTGATATTGTGTGTTGCCCATGAGGGGGCTTCATTTGACATCATTGACCTTATTTGTACGGTTAAATGCCTTTAGTATAGATATAATGCTCGTTCGAGGGCTCAAATTGTTATTATAATCCTTATTAAGCATTGATTATGTATATTATGATAGAAATGACTGAGTTAAGGGTTGATATGATATTTATGTTGTCTTGCAAGCATATTTATTCTGATAATACCTAATTAGAGTTGATAGTCATTAATTATGGACATATTGAGGTGCTTTTTAGGCTCTCTTACATACATGTTGAACGGATTAGATATTTTCATACTGATTTGATTACGAGCATTACTTCATAATTCTATACATATACATTCATAAGATATCGATATCACTGAGGAACACTACTTTAGAAAAAAATAAGACATTTTTATAAAAACTCTCTCCGTGAACACGAGCAGGAGAGGTGGGTTGAGATTTGAGATATGAGTTATAATATATGGGTTACAAATCCCTCCTGGTTCCTACCTTGAGACTACGAGCTGGGTAGGTGTATAAAAAAAGTGATGCGATGACTTATCACCATTAATCCCATCCTTATTTCATGGCATTACCTTGCATATGCATCAGTCATGATTTTTTTAGTTTCCCTTGACTTGTGTTCAGTTTTAGTATATTCTTCGTGTATATTTGTATTATTTCATTTTTGTATATATATTAGAACTATAAGTGGAGACGGTGTGAGCTATCATTTGGGGCTTTTCTGCTTGCAGGTGACGTGCTTATAGTTTTCTTTACTTATGTTATTTTTTGATTTCTTAGTTAGCCTATAATACCCATTGAGTATAAGTGGACCATACTCATCCGTACCGTGCTCTTTTGGTACAAATCCTAGTTCAAGTATAAGCGCGGTGGCTAATCATGCTATTAAGTTGGTGATCTTCTGAGATACTGGCGGGCTCTAGAGCTCAGAGATGCTTCCCAACCATATCTTGACTTATTATGTCTTTATTTTGTTTTTTCAAAGACAAATATTTATTTTTAGATTTAGTTTTGTTTTAGATGATCTTGTACTTTTACACCAGATTTTGGGGGAATTATGAGATTTCTTTCAGAATTCCACTTTAATTATGTCTTGCATTATCCTGACTTCACTCTAGGAGTCTCGTCTTATCTTTATTATTGTTATGTTTGAGATTTTCTTTCCTTTTTGGGTAATAGGATTATTTATCAAGACTGGGCTATGATAAGTGTCATCATGACATTATTTTTGGGTGGTGAAAAATTGGCACAAAGCAACCAGGTTCACTAATCTCATAAGTGTAAGAGCAGGATGTCTAGTAGAGTCTCATGGATCAATAAGTAGACGCCCATATCTATATTTGAGAGGCTATAATATATCATTATAAAAACTTTTTTAATCTGATTCCTTGTCGTGTGGGTTGTTCTTACTCAATGTTCTAACTTGTATTCCATTCTTTTCTATGTAGATGGTGAGGACTAGGTCGAGAAAGGCTAGAGATGATAAGTCGACAGCCGATATGGGAACCCCAATTTGAGGATGAGGCAAGGGTCATGGTTGATATAGGGGTAGAGTATAGGCACGAGGAACTTCCCCAACTAGAGAAAGTGTTAGGGAGTCCTCACCCAAGCCTGAGGTTGTATATTCTAGAGATGATTATCAGACAAGGGGTGAGGAGACAACTCAGGTTCAACAAAGTGCAGTTGATACCCTAGTGCTTTAGTCTCTTTTGGTTTGTCTTTTGAGTCGTTTGGAGGGTGTTCCCTTGAGTTTTCATGGTATTCTTCAGTTTTAGAGTGATATTCTATTATTAGTGCCAATATCTACTTATGGTATTCCTAATTCTGGGGTACAACCATCACCTATCATTCCCCCACATATGGATTATTTCCCAACAAACTTATTATTCCACCAATTTCTTTGTGTACAGCTATGCGATGTCACCAAAAGTAAACCTCCAAGAAAGTATAAAGTGATTGCTTGTCAACTATAGAACCCAACCAGGTTGGGGTCGATCTAACGAGAAATGGGTCAGAAATCTATCACGATCTTACTGATATAATTGGAAATTGTAGATAGTAAAAGGGAGGTTTCCAGAAAACAACAGTAACAGTAAAAATATTGGTCAATTAGGGTTGTTATCCATATGAGACGATCACTAGGATTGTGTTTCCCCTGACTTCTTAACTCCACAGACGGCTCTTTCTCGTCAAACTATCTCGGTGTATTGCATGCATAATCTAATAAGTTATGTATTACCTAACCATTTCTTGCCTTTGGTTTGGATGAATTTCACTCATCTCCTCTCAGTCTTGAAGTATCGCATTACTAAACCTTGTTCTTGAGCTCAGATTAACTATCTTCTCTAAATCTCGAGTTAATAAGATGAAGGTTGATAACTTCAAAATACTCCTGTGATCTCCTTTTCCTATTTCTACCTCTTTCTAAACCAAGTATCAAATACAGGCGAGTTCCTAACGTTTTCAACCATTATAAAAACGATCAAAGCAAAGGAAACCCCAATACATGAAAAACACCAATTTAGAATGACTTTGCACTAAAGTTGTTTTATTAATCCATCAGGGTTCCCCCAACCCTAGTTATGGGGTTTAGCTATTCATGATTGCAAGAAAAAACATATATTTCATAGATGAAAGCATAATGATGAACAAACGAAGAATAACAAAAATTTGAAATCTCAAATTATTGTAAATTGTAAATACCAAGAACAATACTTCCAAGATCAATAATGAATCTCAGAACTCAAAACAATATCAAAAATGTATAATGTGCATAAAGTGATAATAAAACATCCAAAGCATATTTATATATACAAAAGAAAACCTATCCTAAGCAATGTAGGAAACCAGAGTCGGTATCTACCCATGATTCATAGGTTGAATCATAGGTACAACCTACGAATCATGCCTTGGATCATGAAAATTACAGTAAAATCTTCAACTTTGCAAATTTTTCCTGCCTACGAGGTACGGTCCATAGGCTGTACTTACGCCTCGTAGGTAGGCTCGTGGAAATTAGAATAAATTAACTATCTTTAGAATCTTAAAAACCTCAACCCAGGTGGGAACCTACCACTTTGTAGGTACTTCCCACAAGTTGTAAGTCAGCTCGTGGGTAGCCTTCTCAGCTACTCTTCATTCCTTTTGCTCATTCCTTGGTCCGAACTCTATTTTCCTGCAAAATCAACACAAAAGAACATCACATCTAACAATAATACCGAAGTACTTGCTAAATTTTCTTGTTTTAAGCATCAAAAGTGTCATAAATTTATGGCACATCAGCACCCTCAACTTATAATGTTTGCATGTCCTTAGGAAACTAACACAAAACATAACAAACACGATGCTTAATTAAATGAAACCTAAGGCACCTAAGGTAGTCAACTCAAATTAACTTAAATTTGTTACCTCTTCCCTTCACAACTTTCAAACCTACTATGTGGATTTATGTAGCACAACCGTATGACACAAAAGAATCAAGTGATGTCATTAGATTAGCAACAAACAACCAAACATGTATGTAGCTGACACTACCCGAACAAATAAGTAGTTAATAATACAACCCATGTACCATCACAACAAGGAAGTCCCATTCTCATAGTATCATAACACATGTCAATGCATGGACTACATCAAAACATTCACCCTTTCAAAATAAGATCAAACAATATGCATAAAATACCATAGGCTTGTCCTTATTTTCTATACCCACATTTTTCAGACAGTTGGTATGAGATATATGACTATTCTAGGATTGTAATGTAGGCTTGGGGGAAGCTATGGTACATATGAAAAATAGTGACTGGCCCTCCTTGAGACTACACTTACATTATTGGCTCCACTACTTAACCATGCGTCTTTTATTCTCCCTCTTTCTCATCTATCACTTATTCAAATTGGGTGTGGTTTCCTTCATTATTTGCATTTATTAACTTTTTTTTCTTTTTCTCTTATTTTTTCTTTCTTTTTCACACTTCTCTATCACACCCGACCCTACTTTTTCTTGTTTTATTCAACAACGTTCTTCATACCCATTTTTAGCTACACATCTCTATGATAGCCACCCTCAACTTGGTAATTTTTTTTGAGTTGAGATACACAATGTCCAGGAGGGACCAGTACCAAAATAGGTTCATTGTAATTAAACAGGAAGGTGAAAAGGTTAAAATAAGAAAATAGGTCAATTTAGTCTCAAATAAGGGATTAAGGGGATACTTATTCTTGTTTGGTCAGTCATTTAGTCTAAGAGTGGAATTTTATTCAAACATGGACTATGATCATGTACCAACCAACTATCCTACAACCTAGGCAAGATTAACCGGGCAAGTTTTGGATTAAACACACAAAGTGAACTAGGTAAATGCCTCACACACATGATACAGGGTTACATTATCAACTACTACTTATCCTGTTCATGCAATGCTAAGCTATGGTTATTTTTTCCCTAATAGTAATTCCATAACAAGATTTAAAAATGGCCACACATATATTCACAACACAAAGTTCACAAAAAATTCAAGAGAGGTATCATGTTTTTCCATACAAACCATACAAAAAACTAAATTAAAGAATGATAAAACTTAAAAAAAAGTTGTGGTAGTCTTCAATGTCGTCCCAAGTGATCTAGGGTGTTCTAAGATGTTTAAAAAGGAGTTTGGGACGTTATATTTATAGTATACAAGTCATAACCCCACTTGTATTAGGTTTCCACGTCGTTTTCCTTCAGTTGGGCAGAATTATCCCAATTTTGGGCATCATCGCATCGCGATGACATGCCAGTTCACAATTGTCAAAAATCTATCAAAATCCAGTGTCTCATTGCGATTTCACCGCATCACGGAGCCTCCTTAAACCCCATTATAAGCTACACACACTAATTGGTCAAAATCTTGGGCCTCTTCTGAATCCAGTGGTATTTTTCATGCATCTATTGGAAACTCCTACAGTCTACATGCGCCCCATACATTTTAGGGGTCCAAATTGCGTCCAGCTTGCATCTTGTGCTACCATGGTCATTTCCGAGCCTTTTTGAGTTGTTTCCACTTGATTTGAAGCTTGTATATTCTTCATATATCATTATAATCCATTACAAAAGTCTCTTATAGCATTAAACACAACAATTTAGAGCTCAAAACAACACAACATCCTCAACGGTGAACTAGAAACACGATCTAAGCATAGACTAAATTCTCATTGAGCTTAAGCTTATTGTTTTGACTTTTGTCTTGATCCAATTGACCCTTGAAAATTATAACTAAGTTGTTTCACATATAAATAAATAATAAAAACCTTAGTAACTCATTAAAACACATTAAAACCCAACACAATTGACTAGAAAAATACCTAGCTCAAGCTAGTTACACTAGTTTTCTCGGTTGAACTCTAAATGCTCAAATTGAATCAAAACACATGTGAAAACACCATTAAACATTGTAAACACATACTTGTACTCCTAAATGCTCATTTATATCATTATCAATATACATATCATAAGAATCATCCTCAAAACAAGGTGAAATAGGCTAGAATAGTAGCGTTAAAATGCATAAATAGACCCAACATCATAAGGATAGGACCTAAGACGGTGGATTACGTATTCATAGGATATGTTAAAAGTAGTAAAGCATGTCAATTTTTAGTTCATAAATTCAAACATTCAGATATCAATGAAAATACGATAATTGAGTCAGATAATGTTGAATTCTTTAAACACATTTATCCGTATAAAACTAGACATGAACAGTCTAGTGAGGGGTATAAACGACCTTGAGATGAACCAAGTGAGGATGTACATAATGATGAGAATCTAACACGTAGTACACGTCAAAGAACATCAACTTCATTTGGATTGGATTTTGTAACATTTCTCTTAGAAAATAAGCCTTAAATATTTAAAGAAGCGATGTCGTCGTCAAACTCATCATTTTGGAAAAAAGCAGTCAATAGTGAGATTGATTCAATCTTAAGCAACCATACGTGGGAATTGGTTCATCTTCCTTCATAAAATAAACCTTTAGGTTCAAAATGGATCTTCAAAAGAAAAATAAAAGCAGATGGTACTATTGACAAATATAAGGCAAGACTTGTAGTAAAAGTCTTCAAATAGAAAGAAGGCCTTGATTACTTTGATACATACTCGCCAATAACAAGGATAACATAAATTCAGATGTTAATTGCCTTGGTGGCGGTATATGATCTTGAAATCCATCAAATGGATGTGAAAACAACATTCCTGAATGGAGAATTGGAGGAAGAAATCTATATGGAAAAACTCGAGGATTTTGTGGTTCCAAGAATAGAAAATAAGGTGTGTAAACTTGTTAAGTCGTTGTATGGACTAAAATAAACACCTAAACAATGGCATGCGAAGTTTGACCAAACCATGTTGGCAAACGGATTCAAGATAAATGAATGTGATAAATGTGTATACATTAAAGACACTTCAAATCACCAAGTCATTGTTTGTTTATATGTGGATGATATGTTGATCATCCGTAGAGACATTTCTGATATAAATACTACAAAACGAATGCTCGAGAGCAAGTTTGATATGAAAGACCTTGGAGTTGCAGATGTGATCTTAGGAATAAGAATTCATATAACTCCACAAGAGTTGGCATTATCACAGTCTCATTACATCAAAAAAGTACTTGATAAATTCAAGTATTTGGAATTTGGAATTGTCAAGACTCCATTGGATGTGAGCTTCGTATTCCAAAAGAATGAAGGCAAAAGTGACTCACAATTGGAGTACGCAAGAGTGTTGGAATGTTTAATGTATATAATGAATTATACACGACCGAACATAGCATGTGTTATTAGTAAGTTGAGTCAGTACACGAATAACAGAACTCATTAGATGGCAATGAAAAGAGTTTTGGGGTATCTTAAATACACTCAAGACTATGTTTTGCATTATAATAAATATCCCGTGGTACTTGAAGGATATAATGATGAAATTTAGATCACCGGATCAAATGAAGTAAAATTCACGAGTGGATACGTATTTACAATAGGTGGAGGATCAGTCTCTTTGAAATCATTCAAACAGACATGTATTGCTCGCTCTACGATGGAATCATAATTTATCGCATTAGATAATGCCGGTGAAGAAGCTAAATGGCTTCGAAATTTCTTGGAAGATATTCTTTATTGGCCCAAACAACTGGCATCAGTATGTATACACTGTGATAGTCAGTTACAATAGGTAGGATAGGGAGTATGGTGTACAAAGGTAAATTTCATCACATAAGACGAAGACAATACCGTTGGAGAACTTCTCTCTAGTGAAATTATCACTGTTGACTATGTGAAGTCAAAGGATAATGTGTCGGGTCCACTTACAAAAGGCCTATCTATAGAAGGAGTTGAGAGGACATCCAAGGGAATGGGTTTACAAGTCAGCATGGTGGTAACTCTACCTAGCATACTGGAGATCCCAAGAGTTAGTTTCAAGGATATCAAACAAAGTTATGTTTGATAGGTTCAACATTGTCAATATACCCAACCCATTCTCATGATGTAGACAATGTTTAGTAAACAAAGATAAGACTTATGGTGTGAAGTCTTTTAATGATTATCTAAATTTGGCAGATTTGACCAAATAGTTTAATATATAGGATTGAACGTTTAGAATCACTTATGTAAGGGTAAAGTGGAAGCCGCTTCGAGGAGAATGTTAGTAAAGGCTTATTCCTTAAGCTTTCATGAGACTGGAACGTGTTCATGGCTGAAACGAATAAAACTGTGAGAACCATAAATGATAAAAGATTGGTTGTGTGACATGTGTTGTCTAGGTGTACATTAAAGCTCGAAGGTTCAAAGATATCAAATCTAACGATTGACCGAGTGCATTCGATGCATGTTCACTACGAAAAGTTTAAAGGCAAACCCAATTATCCATATGCAATCAGTCTTTGCTTGATGATCACATACTTATCCGTAAAGTTTTACAATGAGTAGTTATTCCCCATTCATGTGGGGGATTGTTAGTTTCAATTGGTGTGAATGGAAAATAAAAAGTTTCTTGGAAGGAACACAACTCTTCGAGTAAAAGACATACTATTTCGAAAAAAGATATGACTATTTGGATGGTTGTGGTTGTTCGAAAAAGACACACGCTTTTGAATGGACAGACAAGACTGTTTAGAAAGGATACACTTTTTCGGCGAACCATTGCCTCCTATCGGAGGGGCACTTAATAGTAGCTATATAAACCTGCATTTTTTCCACGGGTTTGGTACAAATTTTTCTGCACTTGAAAACATTTCTTGTTTTCTAAAATACTCCGTGTGATCATCTAACTGTTGAGTGAGTTCGAAGATAATCCGATCGTTTGAGGTACCACTATAGTCGGATTGCTAAGCCATTTTATCCTGGGAAGAAAATTCCACAACCTCGGGTACTTGAGAGGAATTATTTCCATAAGGACACTCTGTGAATTCGGAGGACTTGACTTTTTCTACTTCATCTAATTTTCTTTAAAATACATAAAACACAATTCTTTGAAAGGTAGTTTTTGATCTTGTGTTGAAGGTGTTGGAAACTTCATAAGTGTTCTTGATTTATTCTTGAACTTGTGTTGAAGTTGTTTTGCCAAAATACAGATTTGTGTACCCAAAAACAACAGAACCTTGTAATCCTTTGCCTACATTGCATCTACTTTGGCCAACGACACATTCTCCGCCTTCAGCTTCATCGCTCCAGAGTGAGTTGGTAATACTTTATTTTCAAGTGATTCAAAGTCTTATTTGTGGCAATTTTTGCAAGTTTAAAGATTTTTGCTACGTTGTAAAGGTACACGCATTATATTCTTTTCACAAATCTAATTCTTTCTTATATTCTTCAGAAGGTATAAATTAATTGGTGTTATTCTAGTCGTTAGCTTCCTTAAGGTATAACCAATTCTAATAAAGAAAAAAATAAATGAAGAATCCTAAACCGGCCATAATAGAGGAAAAAAACAAAGAATTCTAAATCGACCACAATATTATTTTTGGCTTCCTTAATGTGTAATGATAATGAATACTACTGAATAAAGAAAAAAAATAAAAAGAATCTTAAACCAAACACAATACAAATTTTTTCGTGAGACTCTTATATCATCCGTAGGAAAAAGAACTTTAACACCTAAAAGTATGAAATAAGATCCTACATTTTAGGTAAATAATTAAATGTCTAATTATTTTTTATATAGATAGTTAAATAATTAGGTGGAAAAAACAATTAAAAAAATAATTTTGTTTTTGAGTAAAGATCTATTAACTATAAGTTTAATTAATTGCAAAATCCTAATTCTTATCAATATATCATTAATTATTCCAACTACTGATTCTCGTGTAATCAACTAATAGAGGCAACTAATTACTATCTTTTTTTTCAATGGACAAATTCATTCTGCATAAAATTTCTTTACTTTAGCTTATGAATGATTTCTTCAAATGACCAAAGGCCTTTCAAAATTTACCGTCACATAAATCAAGAATGAAAAAAAAGATAACGCGAACAAATTAGACAATAATAGAGCCCTCTAATGTATATTTTTTTATAACAATAAAAATTATTTTTCTGCAGATACTACTGATACTCCACCAACACATACAATGGCTTGCCAGTGAACTTCTCCATACCCTTTAAGTCTGGTATTTCAATCACAAATGCACATTCAAACACTTCTGCATCACAACACTCAAGTAAATTCATAGTTGCACAAAGAATGCCCACCAGTAGCAAACAGATCATCAACCACAAAAGTTCGTTCACCAGCTTATACTGCTGTAATATGCTTCTCAAGACAATTATTTCTATATGCATGCCCTTACTTCTCCAGTAGGTTTATCATTTAAATTGTTGATGTATGATATTATGTAACAAATGAGAAATGACACGATCTATTCAAATGTTAATAATATAATACGATACCATACATTATGGAACAATACATAACAAACATCGAAATAAAGTGTAAGAAAATTGAGAATTTTAAATACATTGTCATGCACCCAGTTTCAATTCATTGAGCCTAAATTCAAATTAAGTCTAATAAAAGTCTTGCAACTCAAGAGTATCTGAATCTCTAAATGAATTTCACTGAAATTGTAGAAATATTGAAAAGGATGGAGCAAAAACTCCCCATTCTTCATCAGTAGCATCAAGATTATTAGGATTTGTTTGAAGGAATTGTAGCTTAAGAGAGCGTTTATAGTACAAATATCAGAACCTCTAGGCAAGAAATCACGACCTACAAGTGCTTCAAGGATATTTGATTTCCAACTACTTTGACTACCTACAACAGGACGTCATATTATTTTCGAATCACATGTGTAGATTTTAAAAAGAATTTGGTAGCCGTCCTACCAAAACGTACTTTCAGGGCACAACTCAAGAGAACTAAGAAAGAAAAAGCACTCAACTCAGCTTTCATATTACCCAGAATAACATCAACTCTCTCACCATAAAGTTTTTCCCCTCACATGAGCTTGTCTTCTAAGAACTTTGGTGCCAACTTACTTTTGATTCAATACTAAAGATGTGATGACAATGTGAAATAGTACGATAAGACAAAGTATAAAAAGTTTACTCAGAAAAAAAAGGACAAAGTATGAACAAATGTTTATCATTATAGTCTTTCGCAAAAAAAATAATCGTTACAGTCACCTGCATCTCTGCCTCACTCGAGGTATAGAATATAAACAACTAATAATACAATACTGAATAAGGTAAGACCCAACACAGTACACAAAGCTCAAATTGGACCAAAATCAATCGAAGTTAGACAAATTCACCAACCTTTAGCAATGGCATATGTACATCACCAAGCGTATCATTTAGAGTAATCAAGTTGTTTCAAATTCATTAGCTGAAAACTCCACTCTACTTTTCAACAAAGGCCTAAAAATATAAAACCCCACAAAATAAAAATAAAAAAAAATCATTCATCCACAAAAAAAACATAATGCAACATTAAGTTCCAAACTTGGTCATCCCCAGACATACCTGTAAGAAATTTAATATGAAAGCTAACTGCCACATAGATCGTAAATTCCATCAAGACAACTTCAATGATTCGTGCTAATTTCAAGATCGACTTGCTTATCCTCAACAAGAAGTAAAATTTAACAATAATGAAGTTCTTGCATCCCATAGTCATTTCATTGAAACTGAGGACTTCTAGAATCATGAAATCCATAAAATTGACCTGCACAAAATTAGAAGTCCCTAATACTTAAGGACTGACTGACTACTCAAAGTCAATTCTCTACATTAACTAAACCTATATTGCTCAGTTCAACTTCGTTTTGCAGATGAGCTTGCTGTGGTAAAACCCAATTAATCACCCCTTCTTTGTCAACTTGACATACATCAACAAAGAATTACTTTCTTGCTAGTCAACTCTTCTAAACATTCAAAATTAAATAACTCTCGCGTTTTAGGCTTTTCTAGTTTCCAAACAGCTTCAAAATTGATTATGCCACATTAAATTCTATTGTTACACAATGTAAAAAGTAGGATGAAGTTTTGACTTCTGCATTCAAACATAACATTGTAGCTAGATTGTGTTAGTTTAAATTCAACAAACAAAATATCCATTTTTACGTAACGATGAAATGAGGACCAATTTGGTGTGATCACACTATCGCCTTTTTTTATTTTCTCTCAAGTTGTCTTTACTAAATATTTGATGATCTTATTTTATCCTTTACATTCAATTTTTTATGTAGACTTTTCAAATTATTGATGTTTGACATTACAAAATAACATAAAACGATACAATCTGTTCAAACTTTACATTCATTAGAACAATATTATACAATACTACCTCCGTTCACTTTTACTTAACCCATTTCACTTCTCGATCAAGAGTCAAATTGCATGGACTTTGTAATATGAGAAGGATTGAAACTTATTATATTTTTAGTATAGTTTTACTAATATTTTAAATTTAAAATGTTATATAAATACAGTTCAATTTATCTTTAAAAGTTAATCAAATTGAATCTTGTGAAACTTGACATGTAAAACTGAACGAACGAAGTACAACACAACACAATACAGTACATTATGAAACAATACGTAACAACTATCCAACCAAAGTAGTAAATACGTATGTGATTGATAAGGTGAAGGGAATAGCTCAAGCATCATATCTAAATAACAAATATGTTGATTTTTTTTCAAAAAATAAAGGAACTGAATCATCAAAATCTAGATTGAATAAGCTCAAAAGAGCATCATCTTCTTCTGCCATTGTACGGACCTAAACAGAGAATTTCCACCGCTGGTGAGAAAATTCAATAAACTCGGAATTTTTTACTATTCTATTGTATTTTGTAAGTATATTTTTTAATAATATGCGACAAGTAAAAGTGAACATAAGTGGTTTAACAGAATACAATACAATACGATACATTATGAAGCAATACTTACGTGATGGAGAGAGCGAAGGGTATCGACCACTGCATATGGCGAGGCACTGCATATGACAAGGCTAGTGAGAGTAAGTCGATTGATCTCTTGCGATTGATAAGGTGAAGATAATAGTTCAAGCATCATTTCTAAATAGCAAATATGGCAATTTTTATCGAAGAATAAAGAAATTCAACCGTCGGAATCTAGATCAGAAAATGTGTCATCTTTCTCTGCCATTGTACCTGAAAACAATTTACATAACATCAAGGTAGCAATATAATTATTTAATAGACCAATTCAAAACTAATATAATTTATATGAAAAAAAAGCAGCAAATACTCATAATTCGAACATAAGATCACTGAGAAAACACAATTAGAAATTCATTGATTTTTATATATACATAGACAATAAATCTAACTTTTTGAAGACAAGAGAAGAGAAGCTCAGGTAGAACCCTCATCCAAAACACTTCAAACAAGCAACTTTTTTTTAAAAAAAAAAAAGTTTATTCCAAACTTCCCATATACGTATGCAGAATGCTTTTCCATTTATTTTAGGATATGTTTTAGTAGAAAATCTTCACGCACGCAAATTCTCACATATTTATTAATCACGTATATAAAATATAAAAAATTGAAGCACAATAAAGATGCAGACAAATATATCAACCAGCTTGTATGTATAAGAAAATATGATACAAAAAAAGAGAAAATCGTTATTCTTTATATAGGTAAAATTTATATCAATGCTATTGTTCAATTGAAAATAGAATAGAATTATAGACTCCTAATTTATCATAAATTAAATTCTTACCATATATTTATGGACTTCTAATTTTTTAAATTAAATAATAAATTTTTTTAAAAAAAAGTGAAAAGAAGGTTTTGTCTAAAACAAAGACTTTTAATGAAGAGCAAAAAGTTCAAACAATATTTCTAGACCCTTCACACTTTTAATATGTTATAGATAGATATAGATAGTAAATTTATTTCATTAAGTTATCTGTTTGATTTCCTTCTATAATTTTTCATCTTTAATGCGTTTTAATTTCAAATCTTTTTATCTTCACATCATTTTAATACTACACATTAAAATATAATATTAGACACAATCCAACCAATTTTGACTCCAAATCACCTTCATTCTTCCTCAATTTCGTATGTTACCTCATTGGTGTGGCAATTTCAATTCAATCAATGTCACTTTTATTATAATAATAAATTTATTTCATTAAGTTGTCTGTTTGATTTCATTCTATAATTTTTTAATCTCTAATGCATTTTAGTTTCAAATCTTTTTATCTTCTCATCATTTTAATACTACACATTAAAATACAATATTAGGCACAATTCATAAAAGCAATGCTCAAAAAGGCACCAAAAACTTATTGCGTTCAAATGCACACGCAAGTGCACGCGGTTGTATAAGTAACAAAGTGGATCTTGTGAGCCTGATGTCGAATCCAGAGAGACATGTCGATTAACTATTCACCAAATTAGACTGATTCTAATTATTTACTCAAGCGATAAATTTTAAAGATAAATTTATAAATTTACTAGACTAAAGTAATTTTAAAAAATTATCTAATGAACAGTTAAACAAGAGAAGAGAAAATATTACGCAAACAATGAATGCGTCGGTCTAGGATTACGGATTCACTAACAATCATGTAGAGTATCAATTTCATCAACTTATTTGATTATCTAGTTGTTGATTTACAGAGTTTGTTATATGATCATGATCTTTCGAGCCTCTAATCGTCTATTCAAATTGACCTCACAACTATATTGTTGAGCGGGTATGTGATGACCCAATCCAAATGCATTTATATATCTTTCCATTTTGTAACGAAGTATCGCGTTCTAGGTATATTTCTACCCTAGCCACAGATCAATTTTTTATTTTATTAAAGTAATGATCTTATTCCCTGTATTATTGGTTCTATCTCATTTCTTCTCTTTCTGGGTTCACAATAAGAATTTGAATTTATTTTAATAGTATTTAAGCAATAAAATAGCAAACACAAGAATATAATAACAATTATTATGATAATCATATAAATTTAATCAAAAAATTACTAAATATTATTTAGGTGTAATATAATAAAAAATATTATTAATTATAATATATAAATAATTTATAATAATTAATTAGAAATAATATAATAAATTACGAAATAATTAAAAATAAAATACTAAATAATAAAGAGCTGGTCGAAACCAGTTCTTCTATAATATAGAAAATTATTAAACAATTTTTTTGCTTAGTCTATCTTTCAGTAACTTCGAAAATCCAAACTCAAATAATTTAAAAATAATGAAAATAAAGTTATCAACATAAATATAACAATTGTTCTTTGCATCTAACAATCAAAATCGATGGACCCTAGGGAATATAATACGGGTGAAAATCATTTTTCCTCTCTAATTTTGTCTTAAAAATTAAATTTTTTTTCAACTTTGAATTATAGTCATACTCTCCTTTTTATCTTAATTGAATTTTTGAAATACCTATTCTGTCCTCTCATCATCAACATTTTTCTTCTTTTTCTTTTTTACTTCTTTAAAATCATTATATTTTTACTTTTTAAAAATTCATGAAACAAATTCTTCATATAATATGAACAGTATTTTCTAGGCAAAAAAAAATGAGAACTAGTAATTAAATATTTAAGCTAATGATGATTTATAATGAAATAAATTAGCATAATAAGAAAATTAGTTTTATTAATCATAATCAAAACTTTAATATCTATTTTACAAGTGAAAATAAAGAGTAATATAAACCTTATAAATATATTTCAATACATAAAATATAAAATAATTAATAAAAATTAGGTCAGATTTTAAAAGATTATATTTGTTTAAATTTTAAATTATAATTTATGTAATACTCTATTAATGACAATCACAATTATTTATATAGGCAATAGATAATACTCGTTTCTTATCACTTGTCGTTCATACTAAAATTAGTTGTTTTAATTTATTTGTTCAATTTATAAAGTAAGAGAATTATATTACAATTTTTTTATCCTTAGTATTAAATAACTATATAAAATAGTAGTATAGACAAATTTAAAGTTTCAAAGTATCATTAATAAGGCTAATTCAGTAAAATACGCCTCTAAATAAAATTTTCTTAAGGATTGTGTCATGTTATTATGTTAGCAAAAGTCAAGTAATATGAAACGGAAATAGTAAAAGAGTGATGAGACACAAAAAATATATGCATGTGCATGTACATACATATACACACACTTAGGGGTTGTTTGGTTGGGAACAAGTTCCGGGATTAGTTATCCCAAAATAAGTTGTACAAGCATATATATATGATAACTTATCTCATCACCTTGGTATAAATAGTGGGATAATAATTTTAAAATTAACTAATATATCTAATTAAACGTAGGATAAAATAATCTTGAATTTTATCCCCAAATTATTATATTTTGTACCTCACACCAAACGTCTCTTTAATACATATAATATTGCAATAACGATTTTAAAAAATAACATCAAATTTTATGACAAATTTATAAAAAATATTATTTTACTTATAATGTTAATAAATTTAAATAAAATTTTATAAATATCTAGATTAAACAATATATATTATATATATTATAAAAGAATATTACATAAATATAGAATAAAAATTATAAGGGCAAAATGAACATTACATAAGATAAAGGGGGATTATAATTATTATTTAAAATTGGGGGAGTTTAATTTTTACACCAAAGTTGAGGAGTGAAGATGATTTTCACTCAATATAATACTAATAAATTTCAACTCTATAAAAAAAAATTAATGATATTCCACTAAGCAATTATCTCGTCCACATGACATTTCCTGAGTTTAACCTTTTTGTATATCACGTCACAACACTCATATCTATCCATCTCGAAGAATATTGTATATATTATAAAGGGGTATTACATAAATATAGAACTGAAATTACAAGAATAAAATAAACATTATAGAACTAAAATTACAAGAATAAAATAAACATTACATAAGATAAAGGGGATTATGATTATTGTTCAAAATTGAGGGGAGGGGGGGGGGAGTTTGATTTTTAAAGTAAAATTGAGGAGTGAAAATAATTTTTATCCAATATAATACTAATAAATCTAAACCCTATAAAAAAAGTTAATGATATTCCACTAAGCAATTATCTCGTCCACATGACATTCCCTGAGTTTAACCTTTGCCTTGTTGGCGCCCTTTTTGTACATCACGTCACAACACTCACATCTATCCATTTGGTAGAAGAAAAACATAACTGTTATATATGAGACGTGTTATAGATATAAAATGAGTATAAAATGATCGAATATGTCTAGCTAGCTATGTGAACGAACTAATTTGCTTTTATTTTTAAATGGTGGAAGCTTACCATCATGCAAGTAAGGATTAATCTTCTAAAAATGGAAGGGTAAATTTGAACATTTTGCATAGTTTAGAAGCAAATTTGACTCTAAGATGATTTTCACTCAATATAATACTAATAAATTTCAACTCTATAAAAAAAAATTAATGATATTCATTCCACTAAGCAATTATCTCATTCACATGACATTCCCTGAGTTTAACCTTTTTGTATATCACGTCACAACACTCACATCTATCCATCTCGAAGAATATTGTATATATTATAAAGGGGTATTACATAAATATAGAACTAAAATTACAAGAATAAAATAAATATTATAGAACTAAAATTACAAGAATAAAATAAATATTACATAAGATAAAGGGGATTATGATTATTATTCAAAATTGAAGGGGGGTTTGATTTTTAAAGTAAAATTGAGGAGTGAAAATAATTTTTATCCAATATAATACTAATAAATCTAAACCCTATAAAAAAAGTTAATGATATTCCACTAAGCAATTATCTCGTCCACATGACATTCCCTGAGTTTAACCTTTGCCTTGTTGGCGCCCTTTTTGTACATCACGTCACAACACTCACATCTATCCATCTGGTAGAAGAAAAACATAACTGTTATATATGAGACATGTTATAGATATAAAATAAGTATAAAATGATCGAATATGTCTAGCTAGCTATGTGAACGAACTAATTTGCTTTTATTTTTAAATGGTGGAAGCTTACCATCATGCAAGTAAGGATTAATCTTCTAAAAATGGAAGGGTAAATTTGAACATTTTGCATAGTTTAGAAGCAAATTTGACTCTTTTACATAGTTTACGAACAAATTTGATCTTTCTTCCTAATTTTGAGATTTAAATTTTTTTTTTTTTGTTCCTTCTTTCTTACATCGTGCTACTACCTCTACCATCATTCACCCTCCCCGTCCTCGTCTCTCCCCGCCACTGTTTTCATCTTCATTTACCACACCATCATCTTTTCTTCTCCTTTCCTTTCTCTTTTTCTCTCCCCCGATCACCACATTACCACCTACACCACTATATGAAAATGTGCAAAACGACTTGAACAAGCAATATAGAATACAATTTTAATGGACATGTATAGACAGATAAGGGTCAAAGGAGGAAGAAGGGTGATTGATGTTATCCATCCTCTTTTATTCTTCTTTTCTCTCTTTATGCATTGTCGGTTCACCCTTTATTCCTAAAGTAACTTAATCCATTGCTATAGATATTACAGATCGCAAAATAAAACAGGAAATTAAGACCTTACCTCTTTTCGTTTCCTTCTTGGAGAGTAGACTTCAATCTTGGAGATATAATCTGCAGAATGGTTACCACTGTATGAACATGCCAACAATCCTCGAGGCAGTGACCGTGAATACATAGTAAGGATTTCATTTTTCTTCGTTTTCTCTACTTTTTCCATGAAGAAAACATGAGGAGCTTCACAAGAATCATTTGTAGGCCACCTTGTGTTTAACAAGTAATATGGAGGGTCTTTAGGTGTAACTCCCCAAGGTTGAAATGTTTCAATTGGTAACTGTAAATGGCTCCTAGGCAAAATGTTCTCATAGATATACACTGAGTAACCCCATGAAATAGAAAATGACCAATTGCTAGGCCTGTTGTAGCAGATAACTTGTTGTAACATGCGAGATTGATCTAAATTTGCTGCCTTCATAAGATGGCGTGCGGATTGAAGTCTGTCTATTGAAGGGAAGATAGGGTCGGCAGCATCTAGATGGTGAAGAGACATCAATGGAGCTTTTGGATGGGACGATAAGAAACCAGATATATCACCGCGCAAATCTATCTACAAGTAGAGACAAATGCAAAAAGATTACTCAGTAAATTTAGAGCGAGGAATAATTTATTGTATAAAAAAATTATCTTTTCACAGGCACAAGTATTCAAATAAAAAGTAGCGAGTACAGCTAGACCAGCTAAGGCTAGATCCAACCATTTTGGCAAACATAACATTTCGAGGTTTGGAAATACCGAAGTTCAGTATTTACAGATACTAATTTGGCCATTAATATTTCTGATACAGACTTTAGAGTTTAAGAAAGAAATGAAAACATACCTGGTGACTACCTTTAAGAGGAGTAAAAATGACTCCAACATCAGATATGCAAACCATGGTAATTTGATCAGCAGATCTCAAGAAAGGGTATCTCCTCAAGCAACTTTCTACATACTTAGACATTGCTTTTGCCAAAGGGTAACTCAAAATAAATCCAGCTCCACCAAAAGCTTGATTAAATGAGTACCAATAATTCGACAATAGATACTCTGATTGACCCCCCAAATAGTAATACTTGGTGTGGTCATAACTCGAGAGAACATCTACCATATTATCCACAAAAAATATTGAATCATCATCTCCCATAACCACCCATCTCACCCCTTCGTGGTCCTCCCTGAATACCTCCACTATCCCATGTACCATTCGTGCCATAGTAGGCGCTACGTGTTTAGTTTCTTCAATTAATTGACTTATGTTATCAGATACCCTATAAGGTGGGGAAGATGAGGACCATGGCAAGAGATCATTGATTGGAGCCACATCAAGATAGAGATAACCACGCGTTTTATTTGGCCTCCACCATGATTCAATGTATTGTTTCCTATAGTGCCATGCTTCTTCAGAGCCAATAAGTCCAAAAAGGAGATGGCTAAGGTTTGTAGGACTAGAATCATGACCAAATTGTGAGGTTGTAAATCTTGTGTAATGTAAGAGCTCAGGAGATGAACAATTGGGATCATTGAATAGGAAAACTGAGGCTAAGTATAGAACAATACCTGAAGCCAGCACCACTCTGCAAAAAAACAGAAACAAGCAACATTTCAAATGAAACTAATTATCTTTTAAGTAATTGGAAGCAAATGCAGACAACATTTACTGGTTTGTTTGAGCAAAAGGATACTTTTATGTCTAGTAGCTTAGTCCAGCAATCATGTTGCAAAATAGTATTTCTCCCTCTATCCCGATTTAATTGCTTTACATTTTTTTTTCGTCCGTCCCGAAGAGTTTCTTTTGTATCTAGTTAGTTTTTCAATTCCAACACCTTCTATGAAAAGATTAAAACTACAAAATTTAACGTACTAAACATAATATTTTAATTTAAGATCACAGATTTAGAAATCTCTTTATTTCATAAGCTACTTGCCAATCAGACTAAGACACTAAAATTAAGACACTGGGAGTACTAATATTAATTTCCTTTTCTGTCCTCATTATTTCTGACTGATCATCTATTTTTGTCATGTTGAAGAGAATCAATCAGTTTCGTTTCAGTGTTGGAAGTAATTTATTGACTGATCATGCGATTATCGTGAAGAAAATAATTATTGGATATAATTATTATAACTAACCTGTTTGTAAAAATACATTTTATAAGTCCATGCATAATACATTAGACTCCGGGGTTAAAGTTGCATGAATATCCAATAGGTATGGCTAATGTCCTTTTATAATAAAGGTTAGCCCGGTACAAAAAGCATCTCACATTCACATAGAGTTTCGAGAAGAGCCGCATCCCTTTAGGTGTAATGTAGACAATCTATCCTAATGTAAGCATTAGTGATTGAGTGCACAGCTTCGAACCCTAACCTATAGCGCACAGAGACAACTTTATCCTTGCTCCTACACTCCCCTCCTAATTTCCAATTATTGTCTTTATTGAAATTAAGTAAATAATAGAAAATGATGAAACTTTAGAAAAAGAGTGATAATAAGAGAGGGAGTAACCAGACAGGGGAATAGTTGATACGGTGGAGGCAAATAATTTGAATCCATTATTGTTCAAAGCCATGATCAGTCCATCTCCTTGTTCAACTTCTATAATGAGGAGCTTAATTTTGAACTTTAAATCAAGAAGAAATTAAACAAAGAGGAGAAAGAAAGAAAAAAGTTCAATTTTGCAGATTTTGGAAAAATTTTCAAAGGGTACAAAATCATTAGCTCAGTCAAGAGTTTGTTAAGATGTTCCTCAGTAATCGTGTGGTCAGCACTAGAGACGGATCTAATATGTTAAGATATTAGAACTTTTGGTCAATTAATTATTGATTAGTTGTGATTGTAGTTCTTGTGATATATTATTTAATGTACTTAACCTTCAATTAACTAAAATTGTGTATTTTTTATTCCATTACAGTCAGGGGCGGATTCAGGGTGCCAGTTGGGGGTTTCGGGAATCGAGTAACTTTCGTACAGAACTAATATTTATATAGTGAAATCTAATAAATATATAAGAGTTATAAGTTGGGAACCCATAAAGAACGTGTGTTGTTGGTCTAGTGGAGTAAATAGGCTTGTAAAAGTTGTATTTACTTGTTAATTGTAGGTTCAAATCTCCTTAACTACTATTTGTTTTTATTTTAGCTAATGTAGAAAACCCACAAACTTTAAATTCCGAATTCGCCTCTGATTACAGTGTGTAAATATGTAATATCTAGTTATAAAGTATGTGTTTGTGCGTGTATCTTATCTTATGAGTCATAATTTTAAGAATGAAATTAAAGAAAAAAATATAAAGTATATGCTTGTGCGTGTATCTTATCTTGTGAGTCATAATTTTAAGAAATGAAATTAAAGAAAAAAATATAAGATTGTGACATAATATTCCATGACACAAGGAATAGGATTCATTTACAAACTAAACATGATATTTAAAAATAGAACTATTAAACCCTAGACTATCTAGACAAAGAGGTGGTGCTACAGTACATTACGCAGATTTGAATAAATTCAGTAATTTTTTTGTAGATCCTATATTTATACTAAAGAATCCAGAAACACTATATAATTGTATGATTGCGAACCCACATTTAGACATAGTCTTCTTGTCTAGTGGTGTATGCGGGGTGCAAGATTCCTTAGTTCTTGGAGTTGTGGGTTCGAACCCCGCTAGGAGCAAATGTTATTTATGCTTTTTTACTCTTTAAACACTACTGTGTTGTGTATTATGTAGAAGTCCATGTGTCAATATTAGTTGCCATGTGACTTTAATTTAATTAGGCACAAAAGCCCGTTGACCTTTCACCTCTTGAGTTGGATCTTATCCAACTTGAGTTATAAATAGGCCATGTTCTATGTAGAAAATTGACTTTTCACCTCTTGAGTTGGATTTATCCAACTTGAGTTATAAATAGGCCATGTTCTATGTAGAAAATGAGACAAGCGAAGATTAATACATAAGATTCCCTCGTGTTTTCATTCCTTATATTTTATTGCTTAGATAATTTTATATCACGTTATCAGCATGAGTCTCTGCAAAAACTTTTCAATAACAATAAATATAAGTATTTATTTTTCTTAAATAATGTTAAATTTATCCAAACACAAATTTATTTTCCTAGATATATCGGGCAAAACCTACATGTCCTGGGCACTAGATGCTGAAATACATTTGGATGCGATGAGTTGGACAGACACTATAAAAAACGGCAATCAGGCATCAAACCAAGACCGAGCTAAGGCCATGATATTTCTCCGTCATTATCTTGATGAAGGTTTGAAAAATGAAATACCTCACTATAAAGGATCCCCTTATATTGTGGAATAATTTATAAGAAAGATACGACCACCTGAAGATGGTCGTTCTTCCACAAGCACATAATGAATGGACCTATCTGAGGTTGCATGATTTTAAAAATATAACTGATTATACTTCTGTGATGTTTAGAATTAAATCACAGTTGAATTTATGTGGAGAAAATATCACTGATCATGACATGTTAGAGAAAACATTCTTTACCTTTTCCGCATCGAGTATGCTCCCACAACAACAGTACCAAGAAGTGGGACTAAAAAGTATTCTAAATTGATTTCTCATCTTCTTGTTGCTGAACAACATAATGATCTTTTAATGAAAAATCATGAAAGTCGACCTCCTGGTACTGCTTCATTTTTTGAAGTGAATGCTGCACATTTTCACCAAATCAGGCATGAAAGAAGCCCTGGACCCAGTCATGGTCAAGGTAGAGGTGGATATTTTAATCAGGGTTATTACCTTGCACTAAACAATGACTGTTAACACCAGCAGTGTAAAAAGAATGGTGAAGCTACTGAAGTAGTACCAAGGACGAACTCTAAAAATAAATGTTATCGATGTGGAGGAATGGTCGCGTATCTGTCGTATACCAAAACATCTGGTGAAACTCTATCAGGCGACCCTTAAGAAAATAGATAATGATGTAGAGGAAAACCTTATCTCTGAAGATAGTGTTGAGCCCATGAATTTAGATGTCTCAAATTTCTTTACAATCTCCGAAGGATATGTTAATCATCCTGTCGATGATGAATATGAAATAGTCTGATTATTTTACTTTCCTGTTAAGTTGTATTAGTTTATATTTCTGTTAATAGTGTATCACTAGTCTTGTAAATAAATAAAGTTTGTGTAATACGTTATGTGCTAGTAATACTATAATATTTACTTTGTTTATATTTTCATCTTGAAGAAAATATGGATACTCCTTAAGTTTTATTTGGATCAATAATTGATCACGACGATATTTGTGTAGTTGATAGTGGGACAACGCACGCGATATTTAAAGATGAGAAATATTTTCCCCACTTACTTAGAAGAAAAGAAAATGTTACAACAATCTCTGGCAATTCAAAATTAATTGAAGGCTCCGGAAGAGCTACTATATTTCTGCTTAAGGGGACAAAATTAGTTATAGAAGATGCACTGTTTTCTTCTTATTGAGTTTCTAAGATATCCGCCGAAATGGATATCATTTTGAGACAATTAATGAAATGAATGTTGAATATCTTGACATTACCAAAAATGTCTCAGGTCAAAAATAAGTGTTGAAAAAATTATCAACTTTGTCTTCCAGCTTATACTATGCAGAAATTAGTACAGCTGAAGCACACTCTATCGTAAACCAGATGTTTACCGATCTAAATACGTTTGTGCTTTGGCATGATCGAACAAGCCATCCTGGATCAATAATGATTAGACGAATCACTAAAAATTCAAAAGGATATCCGTTGAAGAACCTGAAGATTCTTACAAGTAATGAATTTTCATGTGCTGCTTGTTATCAAGGCAAACTAATAACTAAACCATCGCACTAAAAGTTGGCATCGAATCTCCTCTTTTTCTAGAACGTATACAAGGGGATATATGTGGACCTATTCACCCACCTAGTGGATCATTTAGATATTTTATGGTCCTAATAGACGCATCTTCAAGATGGTCTTATGGTTCAGTCGCTCATGTTCATACTCAAAATGTCCCTGCTGAGTCATTTATTAAGTGCCTACAATTGATAGCAAACCACTACTTATGAAAATGAATTTTTCCAATACTGTTTGGGGTCATGCTATCTTGCATGTAGCATTACTTGTTCGTCTCATACCAACTCATTATAATTAGTACACCCCGTTATAATTGATCCTTGGTCATAAGCCAAATATTACCTATCTACAAATATTTAGATGGGTAGTATATGTGCCAGTTGCACCACCTTAGCGTACTAAGATGGCCCCCAGAGAAGGTTAGGAATATATGTTGGGTTTGAGTCACCCTCTATAATTCACTACCTTGAACCATTGACGAGAAATTTGATTACTGCTCGATTTGCAGATTGTCGATTTGATAAATCAAATTTCTCGCAATTAGGGGGAGAGAAACATGAACTTAAAAGAGAAATTGTGTGAAAAGTTTCATCATTATCTTATTTTGATTCACGTACCCCCATATATGAAAATGAGGTCTAGAAGATCATTCACTTACAGAAACTAGAAAATCAAATGTCATAAGCATTTACTGATTTGAAAAGGATAACTAAGTCACATATCCCTGCAGCGAATGTGCCTGTCCGAATTGAAATCCCAAAAGGACCATCTACTAATGTCATAGCTTCTGAATCTCAAACACACCTAAAGCGTGGTAGGCCATTGGGTTCAAAGGATAAAACTCCTAGAAAAAGAAACGCAAAGAATGATAAAGATAATATTATAAAAGATTCTACTGAAGAGATTCAAAATTTGATTAAATCTGATATTCTTGAAGAAATCAGTGAATCCAAGACTCAAGTGAATGAAGAACTTTAAATAAGTCCTACTAGCGATGAGATAAATTTAGATCGATAAAAAATTATGGTAGATAATATTTTTGCATATAATGTCGAACTAAATATTATGCAAGACAACGAGGACCTTGAACCTCTATCTGTCTAAGAATGTCGATGAAGAAATGATAGGCAAATATAGCAAAAGGTGATTCAATCAGAATTAAATTCACTTGCTAAACGGAAGGTTTTTGGACCTGTAGTCCACACCCCCAGATGGTGTAAAACCAGTCGGCTATAAATAAGGGTGTCAAACGGACCGGGTTGACCCGGACCACTAAGCAAACCCGACCCGATAAGCCCACGGGCTGTAGGGTACCGGGATCGGGCTGGGTTAATTTTTTTATTGGGCCCGGTTAACCCGGCCCGGACCAAAATCGGTCCATGCCCGACGGTTAACCGGCCCGGCCAGGCTCGGATAACAATTTTTTCTTTTTAAAATGGGATTTTGCAAATGATTTAAATTGAATTTTAGTTTAAATTAAATACTTAGTTTTAATATATTACTAATTTACTATCAAGTATTATTAATTTATTATATTAAGTAGCATATTTTTTAAAGTAGTACATATATTGAATGGTACGTATATATGTGTATATATTTTCTATAGACTCTAAGGTAGTATATATTTAACGTATACACGTGTATATGTTTTATAAATTAGTATATAACTATATATATAGTGTGTGTATATATGGTAGTATATATACTGTAGTATATTTTATTTAAAATACTACATATATATTGAATGGTACGTATATATGTGTATATATCTTCTATAAACTCTAAGGTAGTATATATTTAGTGTATACATGTGTATATATTTGATAAATTAGTATATATATCATTATATTGTAGTATATTTTATTTAGAGTAGTACATATATATTGAATGATACGTATATATGTTTATATATCTTCTATAGACTCTAAAGTAGTATATATTTAACATATCCACGTGTATATATTTTATAAATTAGTATATAACATATATATAGTGTGTGTATATATTGTAGTATATATATTATAGTATATTTTATTTAAATAAATACATATATATTTAATGGTACGTATATATGTGTATATATCTTCAATAGACTCTAAAGTAGTATATATTTAACGTATACATGTGTATATGTTTTATAATTTAGTATATATATCATTATATATAGGTGTATATATTGTAGTATATTTTATTTAAAGTAGTATATATATATTGAATGGTACGTATATATGTGTATATATCTTCTACAGACTCTAACGTAGTATATATTTTAACGTATACATGTGTATATGTTTTATAAATTAGTATATCTATCATTATATTCTTGTATATTTTTATTTAAAGTAGTACATATATATTGAATGGTACGTATATATGTGTATATATCTTCTATTGACTCTAAAGTAGTATATATTTAACGTATACACGTGTATATATTTTATAAATTAGTATATAACTATATATATAGTGTTTGTATATATTGTAGTATATTTTATTTAAAGTATTACATAGATATTGAATGGTACGTATATATGTGTATATATCTTCTATTGACTCTAAAGTAGTATATATTTAACGTATACATGTGTATATATTTTATAAATTAGTATATATATATCATTATATTGTAGTATATTTTATTTAAAGTAGTATATATATATTTAAAGCAGTACCTAGAGGTAGTCCAGAGTAGGGAAACAAGTCTTCTATGTCCAGGCCTCAGCAGAGTGTGAGCAACAAGCCCAACTTCCCTCCTTGTGCTAAGTGTTTGGCTGAACAACGTGGTTGTTTAGGGTGTGGCAAGATAGGCCACAGGCTTATAGAGTGCCCACATGCCAGGAAGAAAAGCAGAGATACCCGTCCCCAGACCTAGGCCACTAGTGCATCAACTTCTGCCGCCCGTCCATCTCTTTCTCAGGGCGCTTCTTCTAGTATTGCTGGCGTTCAGTGCCAAAATAGGTTCTATGCCCTATCTTCCCGTCATGAGCAGGGGGACTCTCCCGATGTTGTTACTGGTATGCTCCGTGTATTTCATTTTGATGTATATGTGTTATTGGACCCTGAGCCTATTCTAGTTTCTATCCCAGTAGGGGAGTCTGTTGTTGCTAAGCAAGTGTACAAGAATTTTCCTGTTACTGTCCTTCATAGAGTCACACTTGCTGATTTGATAGAGTTAGAGATAGTTGATTTTGATGTTATCCTGGGTATGGCCTGGCTTCACTCCTGCTATGCGTCTATAGATTGTCATACTCGTGTAGTCAAATTTCAGTTTCCTGATGAACTAGTTTTCGAGTGGTCAGGGAGTTCAGTACCTCCCAAGAGTCATTTTATTTCTTATCTCAAAGCCAGGAAGCTTATATCTAAGGGTTTCTTTTATCACTTGGTTAGAGTTAAGGACACTAAGTCTGAAACCCCAAGTATTCATTCAGTCAAAATTGTCAATGAGTTTCCTGATGTCTTTTAGGAAGATCTCCCAGGGGTACCTCCCGATAGAGAGATAGAATTCGAGATCGATCTTCTTCCCAACACTCAGCCTATTTCCATTCCTCCCTACCGTATGGTACCTGCAGAGCTTAAGGAGTTGAAAGAAAAACTCAAATATCTCTTAGACAAAGGTTTTATAAGGCCCAGTGTATCTTCTTGGGGTGCACCTGTCCTTTTCATGCGAGAGAAAGATGGTTTTTTGCGTATGTGCATTGACTATCGTCAGCTTAATAAGGTCACAGTCAAGAACAAGTACCCTCTTCCAATAATAGATGATTTTTTTTGACCAGTTTCAAGGTGTGAGTTATTTCTCCAAGATAAACCTTAGATCCAGCTATCACCAACTTAAAGTAAGGGGTGTGATATCCCGAAGATAGCCTTTCGAACCTGCTATGGTCATTTTCAGTTTCTTGTCATGTATTTCGGGCTAACTAACGCCCCAACATCTTTCATGGACCTCATGAATCGAGTGCTTAAGACATATCTTGATATGTTCATCATTTTGTTTATCAACGACATCCTTGTGTATTCTCGAAGTGAGGGTGATCACGCAAACCATCTTAAAATCATCTTACAAACTCTTAGATATCATAAGTTATTAGCTAAATTCAGTAAGTGTGAGTTTTGGCTAAGGTCCATAGCGTTTTTGGGTCATATTATTTCAGCTGAAGGTATTAGAGTTGATCCCCAAAAGACAGAGGATGTAAGAAATTGGCCTAGGCCTATCTCTCCATCTGATAGTAGAAGTTTCTTGGGTATAGCTGGCTATTACCGCCGTTTTGTTGAAGGGTTCTCTTCCATTGCGTCTCCCATGACTCAGTTGACCCAAAAGAAAGTTAAGTTCCTCTGGTCGGATTCCTGTGAGAAGAGTTTTCAGGAGTGGAAGACTCGACTCACTTCCTCCCCTGTGTTGGCTTTGCTTGATGGTGTAGATGGTTTTATGATATACTATGATGCTTTGAGAGTTGGTTTGGGTTGTGTGTTGATGCAGAGGGGTAAAGTTATAGCCTATGCATCTAGAAAGTTGAAACCTCATGAGAAGAATTACCCAATCCATGACTTAGAGTTGGCTGCTGTAGTGTTTGCTTTGAAAATCTGGAGACATTATTTGTATGGTATGCATATTGATATTTTTACCGATCACAAAAGCCTTCAGTATGTGTTGACTCAGAAAGAGTTAAATATTAGGCAGCGGAGGTGGTTAGAATTATTAAAAGACTATGATATGATCATTTTGTATCATTCGGCAAGGCCAATATTATGGAAGATACCCTTAGCAGGATGTCTATGGGTAGTATTTCGCATGTGGAGGAAGGTAAGAAAGAGTTAGCTCATGATGTGCATCGTCTGGCTAGACTGGGTGTTAAGTTGCTTGATTCCACTGAGGGAAATATTTTGGTGCAGAGTAGTTCCGAATCCTCTTTGGTTTTGGAAGTGAATGAGAAGCAAGACTTAAATGCTAGCTTAGTCAGACTGAAGGAGTCAGCCAAGGACCAAAAGGTGGAGATTTTCTCTCAAGGAGGAGATGGGGTGTTGAGGTTGCAGGGTCGATTATGTGTTCCTGATGTTGGTGATCAGAGGTAGAGAATTATGGCTGAAGTGCATGGTGCGCGGTATTCTATTCATCCCGGCACTACCAAGATGTACCGCGACTTGCGGGAAATCTATTGATGGTGTGGTATGAAGAAGGATATAGATGATTTTATGGCGAAGTGTGCAACATGTCAACAGGTTAAGGTTGAGCACTAAAGACCTGGTGGTGTGATGCAAGAGTTTAGTATCCCAACTTGGAAGTGGGAAGAGATAAATATGGATTTTATGGTTGGCTTACCTCTTTCCCGACGCCATCATGATTCCATCTGGGTTTTTGTCGACAGGCTGACTAAGTCAGCGCATTTCTTGCCTGTGCATACATCTTATACAGCTGAGGACTATGCTAGATTGTATATTCGAAAGTTGGTCAGGTTGCATGGAGTTCCCTTTTCTATCATTTCGATAGGGGTACTCAGTTCACTTCTCAGTTCTGGAGAGCATTTCAGAAGGGTCTTGGTACCCAAGTTCTTATGAGTTCCGCTTTTCATCCGTAGACAGATGGTCAGGCTGAGAGGACTATCCAAACTTTGGAGGACATATTGAGGGCGTGTGCCCTTGATTTCAAAGGTAGTTGGGATGAGCATTTGCCGTTGATAGAGTTTTCTTACAATAATAGTTACCATGCTAGTATCAAGATGACACCATTCGAGGCATTATATGGTAGGAGATGTAGATCACCCATAGGATGGTTCGAAGTGGGTGAAGATACTTTGGTTGGACCTGATGCAGTATTTGAGGCGATGGAGAAGGTGAAGTTGATTAAAGAAAGATTAAAGACAGCTCAGAGTCTTCAAAATTCATATGCATATGTGATACGAAAAGACCTTGAGTTCGAAGTTAATGATTTGGTGTATCTGAAAATTTCACCCATGAAAGGGGTGAAAAAATTTGGGAAGAAAGGGAAACTTAGTCCCCGTTACGTTGGCCCTTACAGAATTCTCAGCCGTGTTGGGAACGTAGCCTATAAAGTTGATCTGCCTACAGAGTTGTCAACTGTTCATCCTATTTTCCATATTTCCATGCTTAGGAAGCATATTGGTGATTCTATCGTTGTTGATTCTTCAGATAGCTTAGATGTTCAGAATAAACTTTCGTTTGATGAGGTTCCAGTTGAGATCCTAGATTACCAAGTCTGTAGACTAAGGAACAAAGAAGTTCCATTGTTCAAGGTTTTATGGCGGAACCAATCAGTTGAGGGTGCTACTTGGGAAACCGAAGCTGATATGCGATCCAAGTACCCACACCTCTTCTTCACAAGTTCAGAGCAAGCCGAAGGTATTACTTTTTCTTAATTCATCCCCTATCTAACCAAAGATTCAGCTATATAGCTATTTTGTTGCAAATTTGTGCACTCTCAGAAATACTCAAAAGTTTAGAATGACATAGATTAAATTCATAGAACTATTCCAACTGTGCATCCTCAGTTTCTTTGCATTTCCAGCTTAACTAGTGACATTCGAGAATGAATGTTTCCAAGGGGGAGATATTGTAATACCCCGAGAATTTCAACTAATAGTAGAACCCTGTTTCCAGCTTGTTAGAAATAAAGTTAGTGATTTGGTAGCTACATTATCTAGCTTGATGAGTATTAGGGCCTCAAAAGTGTCCTAGCTATTAGACGAATCAAAACATTCCTCGCCGATTGAATTCTTGAGATGGATATTGGTATGGTCAAATTCAAACGAGCATATCTATCGTTATACTATGAATTTCTGAACTCATGACCCACCAAAAGATAGATAATTGAATTAGCTTTCTAACGATATCAATTTCGCCAAAATCCATAATCGGAGCAAAGAGTTATGCCTATTTTACTCCAGCGTATCAGGCTGGAAATTTCGTGACGACATTTTATTACGACTTGTCACAAGCCTGACGGCTTGTCACAAATGTCGTCACCATAAGCAAAAAGACACAAAATCCAACATTTTGTGACGATATTTTGTGATGACTTATCACAAGCATGATGGCTTGTCACAAATGCCGTCACCATAAGCAGAAAGTCACAAAATCCAACATTTCGTGACGACATTTTGTGATGACTTGTCACAAGCCTTACGGCTTGTCACAAATGTCGTCACCATAAGCAGAAAGCCACAAAAGCCCACATTTTGTGATGACATTTTGTGACGACTTGTGACAAGTTTGACGGCTTGTCACAAAATGTCGTCAACCTTAAGCCGAAAATCATAAAATACACCCTTTTTGACGATATTCGTGACGACTTGTCACGAATGTCGTCAGCTATTTTTTCAGCAATTTAATGACATTTTTGTAAGGGTATTTTGATCTTTTTCTTGCACTTCCCACGACTTATTGCCCTCAGAGAACGTATTTTCTT
The DNA here is from genome assembly GCA_030864215.1 of Capsicum pubescens. NCBI lineage: Eukaryota > Viridiplantae > Streptophyta > Magnoliopsida > Solanales > Solanaceae > Capsicum > Capsicum pubescens. Next base: position 172,062,196 of record CM061548.1, on the reverse strand, counting down.
CTATTTTTCTTTAGCTAAACATCTCAAAATTCTCTACACACCTTTAACCACAAGGTTAGGGTTTCAATATAAAAACTCAATTATCTAGAGATTCAACCGTGAGAATTCAATAATTCTTACATAGTTGAATTCCCCGTTAAGAGGGCTACGAGGGACACCCAATAGTTCGTGAATAACCTTCCGAAATTTTTGAAGTCATCCAAAATCTCCAAGTTTAAGGTATGTGGTTTTGAACAAGAACACCCTTTTGTTGTTGTGCCCAAAAGTTACATATTTTCGTAAAGTATTTCGTAAATTCATGGAGAATTCCTATCATGTTATTATATTGTGAGTTTTATGAAACTATGTCTTACCCAAGCTTTGAGTTGTAATATTATTATGCATATTAATGTTATAAATTGTCAATTTATGGTTTAAGTTGCATAATTCAACGTCTATATAATATTTTGAGAATTTCAAGTCCTATTGTTGTGAATTGAACCTTATGGTTAAAGCATGAGTTTGAGAATGAGATGTTAGCCATTTTTAAAGAATATCAAGAAGTGAGTTTTGATTGTAAGTTAAGATAGAAATCCACATTCTTGAGTTTGAAGTAAAGGGGATGCATTTTGGCTCTCATTATATATATATATATATATATATATATATATATATATTGTTGAATTATTTTAAGGTGGATTTTCTAAAGTTCTAAGCTAAGTAAGGGAGTAGTATTTAGCACCGAGTTGGTTTTGATTCCGAGGTCTCATGCCCCAGAACTACGTGCCCCCGTAGGTTCTTGATATACCCCAAGTGGGTTAAGATAGTGATCACTAAAGTTAAGGTTTTATCCGATGGAAAGGATAGAACAACTCTCCCCAACGTGGGTAAGACGTTGGACTCCATGTAGCTCACATGGTTTATGTCGGTTAAGAGAAATTCCCTAAGTTCCTAAAGTTCTCTTAGTTCTAAAGTCTTCTAAGTTTCAAAGAGTTTTAGTCTTAAAGTTACAAAGTTTTGAAAGTATAAGTGTTTTTGAAAGCTATGGTCCTAATAATTTCAGGTGTCATGATAATTTGAGGTTTTAAGTAAAAGCATGATGATTTATGAGTCTTGTGGCATATATTTATTTCAAGCTATGTGAGTATGTTTTACACCATGCAGGTTTTCTATAAAAGCTTATGATATTGAGTATTTTAATTGCACACTCCCCCATATGCTCAGTACACTCCCAAAGTACTAACCCACATATTTTGTCTGTGTTCCATATATTCTCGTAATGTAGGTTCAGGTGCTCAGTCTCAGTCTCAGCCTCACTAGTGATCCTTTCGAGCTCTCCTATCTACATATCAGCCGTGGTGAGTCCTCATGTTTCGGGGACCGGTTATTCTCAGACTTCCAGTTTTATTTAGTAGTTGTTTAATTCTTGTCAGTTGAGTATGAGTCAGTTGGGGACCTGTCCCAATGGCTCTCTAGTTTGGAGTAGTAGAGGTTTGTCAGACTAGTCATCAGATTATCAACACTTTGAGATTTTCTTTGAGTTGTAGGTTTTTCAGACCAAGTATTTCATTCATATTTCTCATTTTATGATGTCATAGTGTTGAGTTCATGCTTTTTATCTTTAAGTAAGCTAATATATGAAGTAGAAGGCTTAAAGGGTTAGCTTGGGGCTACTTGTAGCCTTAAGCACCGTATAACGTTTCGGGACCCGGTTGCGGGGCGTTACAATATAACTATATATATAGTGTGTGTGTATATTGTAGAATATATATTATAGTATATTTTATTTAAAGTATTACATATATATAGAATGGTACGTATATATGTGTATATATCTTCTATAGACTCTAAAGTAGTATATATTGAACGTATACATGTGTATATGTTTTATAAATTAGTTTATATATCGTTATATTGTATTTTATATCTTGTAGTATATCTTTTATTTAGAGTAGTATATATATTTAGCTAACTTACAGTCGTATACACGATTACATTTGTAATTGTGATTATGTGTATATATTTTTTAAAGTCTAATGTAGTATATACTATATATATATAGTGTATATATATTGTTTAACGTATTTAAAATGTATATTAGTGGGTATATACAATGTATATTGGAGAAAAAGCTTTTTTTTAGTTTTTGACCGGTTTAGGTGGGTTGGACGAGTTGGGTTAAGTGGGCCGGTTCAGGGTTGTTTTTAAAACTTTTACTGTTTGGCCCAAAATCAGACCGACCCGTTTAACCAGGCCCGGATCCAAACCGGCCCACAACTCGGCTAAAATTCACGGGCCAGTTTCGGGTTGACCCGTCTCGACCCACTTAACACCCTTAGCTATAAATGGGTCTTCGTACGTAAAAGAAATGAGAAAAATGAAATTGTAAGAAACAAGACACGCCTTGTTGCATTAGGATTCTCTCAAAGACCCGGTGTTGACTATGAAGAAATATATTTACCCGTTATGGATGCAATAATATTTTGATACCTCATCGGTCTAGCTGTATATGAAAATATTGAAATTCATCTAATGGATGTGGTTACAGCTTATCTTTATGATTCACTTGATAATGATATTTACATGAGAATCCTAGAAGGATTAAAAATGCCTGAAGCATATAGTTCAAAGTCTCGAGAATTATTTTCAATCAGATTACAAAGATCGTTATACGGTCTAAAACATGTGGTATAATCGCCTTAGTGAGTACTTAATAAACAAAGTTTACATAAATGATGTCCTTTGTCCTTGTATTTTCATTATGTAAACAACATCTGGGTTTGTTATACTCGTTTATGTGGATGATATAAATTTTATTGGGACTCCAGAAGATGTCCAAAAGGCAAATGAATATCTAAAGAAAGAATTTGAAATGAAAGATCTTGAAAAGACAAAACTTTGTCTTGGTTTGTAAATTGAACATTTATAAGACGAGGTCTTCATTCACCAAACTGCCTATACGGAGAAGGTTTTGAAATAATTTTACATGGATAAAACATATCCATTAAGTGCTGCAATGATTGTTCGATCACTTGACCTGAGTAAAGATCCATTCCAACCTCTAGAAGAGGGTGAAGAGATCCTTAGTCCCGAAGTACCATATCTCAATACCATTAGTGTACTTATGTATCTTGTTAACATTTTGAGGCCGGATATAGCATTTTCTGTTAATTTGCTAGCAAGATATAGTTCTTCTCCTACACGAAGTATTGGAACAGAGTTAAGCATATATTAAAATACCGAAAAGGGAATATTGATATGAGTCTGTTTTATACTAACAAAGATAGTTCAGATCTTATTGGTCATGCAGATGCAAGTTATTTATCCGACCCACATAACGCACGATCTCAAACAGGCTATATGTTTACATACAGAGGTACTGCTATATCACGACGATCTACAAAGAAGTCTATTGTTGTTACTTCTTCAAATCATGCTGAGATAATAACTATTCATGAGGTAAGTAGAGAATGCATATGACTGAGATCAGTGATACATTCCATCAAAGAGAGATGTGACCTGAAGTTTGATATCAAGGTACCCACAGTCATATTTGAAGACAATGCAACATGTATAGCAATTAAAGGGAGACTTTATAAAAGGAGATGGAACGAAGCACATCTCGCTGAAGTTAGTCTTCACACACTATCTCAAGAAGAATGGTGATATTGATGTACAATATATCTATTCCAGTGATAATCCAGTAGATTTGTTCACTAAATCTTTACCAACTTCAACTTTTGAGAAGATAGTACACAAGATTGGAATGCTAAAACTGAACCAGTTGAATCGGGGTATTCATCAGGGGGAGTAAGAATATGCGCTGTACTTTTTTTCCTTAACCAATGTTTTATCCCACTGGATTTTTCTGGTAATATTTTTAATGAGGCAACACCCAAATGCGTATTCTGTAAATTTTTCTTTACATGAACATCTAAGGGGGAGTGTTGTGTATTATGTTGAAGTCCATGTGTCAATATTAGTTGCCATATGGCCTTAATTTAATTAGGCACAAAATCCCATTCACCTTTCACCTCTTGAGTTAGATCTTATCCAACTTGGGATATAAATAGTCCATGTTCTATGTAGAAAATGAGACAACTGAAGATTAATACATAAGGTTCCCTTTTGTTTTTATTCCTTATGTTTTATTACTTAGATAATTTTATATCATATTTGAGTTTTTCTTTTCTTTTTGCGATGTGGACTTTAGCTTTTAAGTAAAAAAACTAAAGGAAAAAAATAGCTCAATTCTTACAAGAAAACCCCAAACATTGGGTTTCTTGAATGCAACATGCTCAACGTGATAACTTTAGACTGCCGTCGACTCATCTCCATCCATTGCACCACCCTGCTTGTCGGAATCTATCAATAGAGGTATGTATCAGCTATCGCTGCTTTGTGTTTTTCTAGTTCTTCCTCAATTTCTCTTTTTCTCCTCTTTTCAAGTTCCTATTAGAAATCTTATAATTTGTGTTCTATGATTTTTAGGATCAATATGATTACAAAATTTTTCAAGCTCACACTTCTTCGAATATTGCTCTAGTTCTTTTTTGTCAAGTTCTTTATTGCCTATCAATCTTTATAGAGCATTGAATGATAAAGAGTTGGCAAAGTTGGATCTTAAATCAGATCAGTAGAAACAAAATCAAAATATCCTTCAGATATACGTGACTGAATGAGGAGATATTATATACAAAAGAACCTTTTCAACCCGGTAAATTTGATAAATTTGAATTTTCAGTAAGAGATTTTGGAGGATTACTACATCACTTTAATCCTAAATGGTTTAAACCTCTATATTCTGAATGGTTAGAATATAACATTTAAAAAGATGCAACATATTGCTTATATTTTTACTTGTTTAAATATGAGCTTGGGGATATGAAAAAAAAAGAGTGATTCTTTTACAACAAAAGGTTTTTAAAGTAGGAATAAGGATTTAGAAAGACACAAAAAGTATGTGGGTGAAGTGAATGATTTTCATATTCGATGTTTCCAGATGATGCTAGATTTAATTAATTTAGAATAATCTATTCAAGCCTTGCTTGACAAGCAATCAAATAAAATTAAAGGTGAACATCAAATTCGCTTGAATGCTTCGATTGATGTGATAACTGATAAGGTATCTTTTCAATGGAGGATTGTCTTTTTAGGGTCACAATAGGTGTGTAACTCCTCCACTAAGAGGTCATTTGCTCGACCATTTAAAGTGGTATGCAGATAAGAAGGAAGAGGTAAAAAATATTGAATTAAAGAAACTTCAAAAAGTTATACCGTTACATGTTAATTTTGCTAAGCTTATACATTAATTAGCTTGAGATCATTTTCTTCTCTTTAAGTTTAGAGTCCACAAACTTCAAATTTGGGTTACACCTCTGTCTAGACCAAACTCATTTTCTAACATCATTTAGTAGCTCTTGGAGATGATCGAGAATATATATATTCAGTAAGCCCCATCAAAACCTTATCAATCATGTAGCTCCCAAAGGATTTTAGCATGTTGAAATAAGAGTCAATGACCTCAAAGTTAATACGAAGATACCATGGTTGCTTCATATTGCTTTAATCATTTCACCTTCTATCTTGACATGATTAAATTTCACTTGAAAACTAAAAAGAGTAGTCTCGTCCACATCCTCATCATAGATGTGGTAGACCAGAATTGCTGCCTCACTGGCTACATTTTCAATAAGTGATAGAAGAGAATATCGGTTTTAGTCCTCAGTGCAAGGTGTTGGCAAGTTCAAAAGAAAAGTACCAACGTAAATCAATCCTTGTTGGAGCCATTGCATTTAATGATCGATCATCAAAGGCCACTTTCAAGCTGGTGTAACGACTTAGCAGATCTTCTAGGTCCTATCGAAGAGCACAAAGAGAACCTTCCATGACTTTTTTTATCCTTATCATCGACTTTGGGCGGCCTTTTAGCACACTCATATAAATCTGTCTCAGTTCAGTCCTAACAGGATTTATTGTTTCCAACAGTTTAGAAATGCACCACACATTCCGGGTCCAAAGATAAGAAAGATAGGTGCAGAAGTGTAAGCTACATCTTCAGCATGGGCCAAGAGATCACTCATCATTGTCTCATGCTATTAAATACAACACTATGCAGTAAACATGAGGAATCTGATAGATATCAGCTTATTCTTTTCAAGAACTTCACCTTTTGTGTCTTGAGGGGCAACACAAAACTTATTATAGACCATAGAACCATCACATTCTCAAGCAAAGAATCTATAAATGTCATCATCTCGGAGTGTTTTCGATACTTGTTGATCTTAATGGCCTTGAATCTTTGATTCGCCTCGCAATGAACACCTTTGAAATCATTCTTGAAGGCTTATACGAACTACTAGAATAACAGTAAAAACCCACCACCAAAAATCGGCCTCCGCTTAGTGGTTCGTAATTTCACATCTCTGGAGGTTGGTATAGAGAAAAATATTATTTTTGTATTTGTTTAAGAAAACCTATCTTAGGAGGTCGTCTCTTTTTAAAATAAAAATAGCATGAAATTCATTTTATTAATTTTTTATGTTGGAAGATAACTCGGGACAAATAAAATGGACAAAAGCGACCACTTGAAATCGGTATTATTTTTAGAAAAGAAAAAGAAAAAAAATGTACAATATATTTTATTTAAAATAAAAAAAAAGAAATATAAATATAGCTTTATATTTAATAGAGAAAATGGCCAAATACCCCCTCCCCAAATCTTTACCCCAAATCCCAACTACACACTTATACTTTGCGGGGGTCCCATGACCCCCTGAATTATTTTAAAGTGGAATATTTACCCTCCTGAACTATTTTAAAGTGGAATATTTACCTTCCTAAAAGCTCATGCCCAGACATTGTTTCAGGTAGTGAGCTGCACTCGCTACCACATCATCGCCACGTCATTTTTTCTTGCCACATCATTAACACGTCATATTTTTTTTTACTCTAAAAAATCAATTATTTAACTTTTTTATTTCCTTTTCTCTTCCATTGCACCACTTCTATGGTCATTTTTTCTCAAAAAATTCTTTTCTTTAATTTTCATTTCACTTTGTTTTCCACCCATTTCTTCACTTTCCACTCTTGCTATTTTCAGAACTTCAAAATGGACTACTCAGTCATGGTGACCTCATCTGACCCTTCAACGTTCCTTTTTTTTTTTCTTTTTAATTTCTCAACTATGAAAATTGATGTTGAATTTATGATTGTAAAAAACTTTGGTGTTGATTTTGATTATGGTGTTGATTAGATTTTTTTAATTTCAAGACATTGTTGAAAGTTTATGTTTCATTTCATGAGAACGATGATTCTTCGTATGGTAATTCGGTTAATGGGTATATAAGTTTGGTAAATTAATTTTGGATTGGATTCCATTGTTGAGTTCTTGAAGAGCCATTATTGAAATCTTGAAGAAGAAGAAGAAGAAGAAGAGGAAGAAGAAGAAGAAGAAGAAGAAAGAAAATGAATAAATAATAATAATAATTAAAAATTCTTGTATGGTAATTCGGTTAATGAGTATGTAAGTTTGATAAATTAATTTTGGATTGGATGCCATTGTTGAGTTCTTGAAGAAGAAGAAGAAAAAAGAAAATGAATAAAGAAAAATAATAATTAAAAATGAATAAAGAAAATAAAAAAATATTTGGCCATATCAGCGTTCTCACTCTCTTAAAAGCGAGTGAAACACACTCTCTTGCCATGTCAGCGTTCAGGGGGGTAAATATTCCACTTTAAAATAGTTAGGGGTAATAAAATCCCCAGTATAAGTGTGTAGTTGGAATTTGGGATAAAGGTTGGGAAGTATTTGGCCATTCTCTCTATTTATTATCAACAAACCATTTACATGTGGAAGTATTTGTTTCATAAAAGATTAAAATTATTATTAATTATTATTGATCTCCGGTGGGCGGTAATAAGATAATAAATTTTATTTATTTTAATGAAATTGACCTCCTGTGTTAATTATTTTTTTATTAAATTTGCTTACATTGCAATAATATATTGGAAAAAAGGTTACTTATTATGTACTTTTTGTATCTTATTTTTCTCTTGTTATTAACATTTGTATTTTATTTCCTCTTGCAAATAATTTGTTCAATATTAGTTGTCGATATCATTAGAATTAGTTATTTCAAATTATTTGTGAATTTACAGTATTGGGATATAGCTAATAATTTTTTTTTTTCATTTTTTGCTTGTGTAAACAAGTTTAAGTTGTAAAGGTTCAAGATCTAGAACTTGTGGAATGGATAAAGAAACACCAGTAGTGTTTATCTTACCTTGAATAGTATATGTGATCTTGTGAGTGATGTAAAAGTTAAAGTTAAATCTCGTTATAATCTAAGTATGGAATACGTTTTTGTTTGGAGGTTATATAGTACGAACTTGTGTAGTTATGTAGTTCAAACACAAACCGATAATGCATCAATGGATGAAATATGTTGATATTATTAATATATAATTACGGATCGATCACTACTATAAAATAGAACAATTGAGTTCTATTAATGGTCCGTCAGCTAACCTTGAATGTATGTCTTGTGTAGGCATACATATGGTAGATAAGAAAACATCAATAATCCATCCGAGAACGGAATATGTTGATATTTGTAGGTAATGGTACCCGTGGAATAATCTAACAAACCAAACTTCTATCAACGGGTCTGTCCAACCTTGAATGATGTATCATGTAGTGGTCATGCTATCTGTAGTGAGAGGTGGTTCACAAAGTGGTAGGGGTGGTTCTAAAAGTGTTCGAAGTAGAGGTAGGGGAGCTCATGGTGGTGGTTGTTGGGTTACTTAATCTAGGAGAGAATGTGGACAATGTTATGCTATACTTGGGAGACCCGAGGAAGAGGCTTCTGATGCAGTTATTAGAAGTACCATCCTAGTTTGCTACAAATCTGTTTCTGTGTTATTTGACCTTGGATCTACATTCTCCTATGTGTCTACAACCTTTCTTCTGATTTTGATACTGCATGTGAGCCCCTTACTATGATTCTTCATGTTTTTACCCTCATAGGAGATTCTTTAGTGGTAGATTGAGTGTACCAATATTGCATGGTTAGATTTGCAGGGTGTGAGACTTGAGATTTAATTATCCTAGATATACTTGATTTTGATGTTACCATGGATATGGATTGGTTAGCTATCTATCATGTTATTTTGGCCTGTTATGTCAAGATTGTGACCTTAGCTATGCCAAATGTGCCAAGGTTATCTTGAAAGAGTACTCTTAATTCGGATCCAAAGGGAGTTATATCTTTTCTATGTGCTCATCACATGATAGAAAGAGGTGCTTGTATTATTTAGCTTATGTTCGCGATACCAGTGTTGCATCATTGCCTCCAATAGATTCTATTCGTGTTGTTTACGAGTTCATGGATGTATATCCTATGAATTTTCCTGGCATGTCTATGGATTGTGATATTAATTTTTCTATCGATGTGGAGCCGGGTACGAAGCACATTTTCATCCCTGCCTATATGATGGTCCCGATCATGTTGAAAGAATTGAAGGAGTTGTTGTAGGATTTATTGGGTAATGGGTTCATTAGACTTAGTGTATTTTCTTGGGGTGCTCCAATCCTATTCATGAAGAGGGACAATTCTATGCGTATGTGTATTGATTATAGATAGTTGAACAATGTTACAATTATAAATAAGTATCTGGTTCCTCTTATTGATAATCTGTTTGACCAGCTTCAAGGTGCTTTCATGTTCTATAAGATTTATTTGAGATTCGGGTATCACCAGTTGAAGATTAGAGCTTTAGATGTCCTAAAGATGGCTTTTCGCACTCGATACAATAATTATGAGTTCTTGGTCATGTTTTTCAATTGACTAATATCGCTACAATATTCATGGAGTTTATAAACTAGATATTTCAATTGTATCTTATCTCCTTTGTGATTATATTTATAGATTGCATCTTAATTTATTCCAAGGATAAGGTTGATCAGGTGAGACACTTAAAAACTAGAGATTACGTGATGAGCAGTTGTATGCTAAGTTCTCTAAGTGTGAGTTTTGGTTGGAGTTTATCTTTTTTTTTGGGTCATATGGTGACCAAGGGTGGTATTATAGTTGATCCAGTAAAGATAGCGATGACTATTTGTGATTGTGCTAGACCTACTGCTCTTACCAAGATTCGAAGTTTCATTGCTTTGGGGGGGTTATTATCAGTGTTTTTAGAGGATTTGTCATCAATTGCAACTTCGTCGACCAATTTGACTCAGAAGAAGGTTGTTTTTAATGGTTGTACGCTTGTGAAAAGTGCTTCTAAAAGCTTAATTTTAACTTTGCATAAGGAGGACATGGGTTTTACCTTGTTTTGTGATGCATTTGGCGTTGATTTGGTTATTATGTTGATCCAAGAGTGTAAGGTGATTGCTTATGCCTTTCGTCAGTTGAAGCCTTATAAGAAACACTACCCTACTCATGATTTGTAATTGGAAGCCATAGTCTTTGTGTTGAAGTTGTGGAAACATTACTTAAATGGAGTTACTTGTGAGATTTTCTCTGATCATCGTAGCCTTAAGTACCTCTTCAATAAATGATATCTTAATATGAGACAACATTGTTGGCTTGAGTTGTTTAAGAATTATGATATCACTATTCTTTATCATCTGGATAAGTCTAATGTTGTTGTGGATGCCTTGACCCGGAAGTCAACTAGAATGAAGAGTTTAGCTCATCTCTTGACTTAGGAGTGACCTTTAGCTCTAAAGGTGCAGTCTTTTGCTAAACAAATGGTTAGGGTTGATATTTCGACAATCGGATGTGTCTTAGCCTTTGTTGATGCTAGATCTTCTTTGATGGAGCATATTTGAGCTCACCAGTTTGATGATGATAGTTTGAGGGTGATTCAATTTAAGGTATTTATTGGTGAGGTTAAGGCGACATCTCTTGATTCTAATGATGTTTTGAGGATTAGTCGTCGAGTTTGTTGGTTGAGAGTTGGTGGATGAGTGAGATTAATTTTGAAGGAGGTGCATTGTTCCAGATATTCTATCCATTTAGGGGTGACCAAGATATATTGTGATTTGGAAAATCATTACTGGTGGGATGGTATAAAGAAGGATGTAGAGGATTTTGTAGCTCGTTGCTTGTGTTGTCAGAAGGTGAAGGCCAAGCATTTAAGACTAGGTGGTTTGCTTCAGAGATTATCCTTTTCTTACTGGAAGAGGAAGTGGGTCACTATGGACTTCGTGAGTGGGTTGCATCGTACTTTTTGTGGTTCTGACAATATTTGGGTCTTAGTAGATCGATTGACCAAATCAACCATTTTGTCTTTATTCAAATTTCCTTCAGTGCTAAGAGGTTGGCTCGTATCTATGTTCGTGAGATAGTGCGTCTTCATGGGGTACCCACGTCTATTATTTCAGATAGAGGCTCAGTGTTCATTTCTAGCTTCTGGAGTACATTTCAGGAGGAGTTGGCTTATCAGGTTAACCTTAGCACAACTTTCCACCCTAAGAACGATGATCAGTCGTACCAGACTATTCAAGTTTTAGAGGATATATTCCACGCATATGTTATGGACTTTAGAAGTCCTCGAGAGCAACGTTTAGCCTTAGTAGAGTTTGCATATAATGATTGTAATGATCTTATTTGTGAAATTTTATTTTTGATGTGTTTTGACCATTTTTTCCTTCTCCGTAGTTCCTACATATTAATTCTGGTCTATTGGGATCGTTGGTATAATTTTTGATGCGATCAGAAATTATTTGGTTGAGTTGTGGTGTTTGGAGGTTTTAAAAGTCATATAGTTGACTTCAGTCCACATCTATAGTTCTGAGTGTCGAATGCCCATTTGGACAGTGTGATTAGGTTCAGAATGTTGAATTTGTTAGTAGCGTGGTTGGTTCGATTCAGAACCTTTACCTTGTGTTTCAACCCTTTGTTTGAAAATTTGTCAAAAAGTGGTTCCGTGGGTTAATTTATCGAAAACAATTTTTTTAAAATCTGACTATGCCATTAAGTCTAGAACATTAAAAATAGTCTGTAGCATGTATTGTTTACTTTTGTCAGGTTTCAAACAAATTTTGAGGGTCCATTCAGAGATTTTGAAAAGTGTGCAAATCATCATTTTTGCTAATATCTGGTGCAGGTGCCACGACCCAATTTCTCAAGTCATGATGGCGCCTACCATAACCCACCAGTAAGCAAGCCAACCCGTAGTTTGGAACGGCTAGTAATGGACTACTCAACGATATAAGGAAAGAATGCAGAATAAATGACATACAAATCAATACATAATAAAATCCCAAAACCTGGTGGTATCAGTACAAGAGCTTCTAAATATAATAAGAGTACAAAAGTGGACAATCGAGAGAATTACCCTGATACAACTTATCTCAGCATACAACATAGAGATTAGTCTAATACATAAGAGAGGGATGAGTAATACTCCGAATGTCAAAAGCTTACTCTAAGTCTCTAAACCATGGCTTCTCCACACGAGACATAAGTCAACAACGATAACTCTTACTTTGATCTGCATGCTGCAGAAGTGTAGTATGAGTACCAAATGAATGGTACTCAGTCGACAACTGCCAACTGAGATCCAAAGATAAAACAAATATATACAACATATAAACAGAATGAAAACTACACCCAAGAGTCTAGAAATCATATCACAAGTCAATGAGATAATAAGGAACAACTATCTTGTTTAGGTCCAAGAGACTAACATAATAAGACTAAGGAAGTATCAAGGGTGAACTATTCTATTCCATCTATGTTCAATAGACGTCAATGCTATACTGTATATCCCAAGCCAATATACGAATGAAGGGCGAATGAAAGATATATAGCAATATACAAGGCGAAGAAACGAATATACAATAGAACAAACGAAGGGATGGATATACAATAATGCCATAGCTTCATGTAGAAAGATATATATATATATATATATATATACACACACACACACATATAGATGTGAGGCCATCTCAAAGCATAACCTAGATTATCATATTCTCACATTAAGACCTCATTGGAATACTATCAGGATTTAATACCATTATACTCAGGGTTTCTAATCCACATGGATAGACATGATATAATTGGGCATAATAATGAAATAATAAGATATAAGAGGCCGAATACATACTTCAAATCCCTATACTAGATCAATGATCAATCTGTCATAAGTTAGCCATAGTAATGATTATAACAATGATAATAACAATATCAATATCAGCATGACTAATCGGATACTCCGGACAAACAAATACCTAGCAGAGCATATGCATGCCCTACCACCCCAGACTCAGAAGGTTTAATCAACACGCAACAACAAAAGGCATATTCTTCACCCATATTTATGCAACCGTCCCATACCGGCTGATAGACATAGACACATACTAGTAATAGGCAATGCACATGCAGGAATGAATGCAAGGTACACAATCAATAGCACAACTCATCATAACTGTCATCATCATAACGATCATTATCATAATCAACCTCCGACCTTTCCGGGTATTAATATCTCATCATAGTATCATCCGACCTTGTTGGGTATCAATATATCATCATAGTATCTTCCGGCCTTTCCGGATATCAATATATAATTATAGTATCCTCCGTTCTTGTCGAGTATTAATATATCATCATAGTATTCTTCGACCTTGCCGGGTATTAATATATCATCATAGTATCCTCCGGCCTTTCCGGGTATAAATATATCATCATAGTATCCTCCGTCCTTGCTGGGTATCAATATATCATCACCAATTAACGTAAAAGAATAGCATAAATCAATTACTCATAACCATAAACGTAACACCATAATGATCACTATCTCATCAATATATTCTATCTACCCATTGTTAACTAACCAATACTCATTATTACATCGGTAATTCACTAGTCATCATCTAGAAAAAGACCACTATCATTATTCAAACACTTATCAACCTATACCCGTTAATAATTATTAACTAGTGATCAAAATAGCACAAACTATTTTTATTATCTAACCTCATTAATACAGAAATCCTCGTTTAACAACTAAATAGCATTGTAACTTAGTCATTAATAACCACTAATCTTCACCTATACCAAAATTGAAAACACCATTAACCATGCATCAACTATCCCTAGGTACAATAATTCAACTAAGCAAGGTTCATTAACTAGTTCATTAGACTCCTAGTCATCAAGTGCTATAGTCATCTAATAGGCAACTAATTACCATGTAGCTTAACCCTTTATTAGGAAGAACAGTCGCAAGATCGCATCTTATATATAATCACATAATTATTGATATAATAATCATAAACGTATCAAATCTATGCATGCGATCACCAGTATTCAATCAGTGGAATAATAAGCATCATACCGCATCTTCCTCTGTCCTATACGAAAGAGATGTGCATATGCACATACATATAAATTCATAAAATGTAACTATATTGTTTACAAGGATAAACACTTTCTAGATATCTAACCAATATCTTAACATGGTCTTCGTCCTAATTATACGTCCGAAATAATAACGGCCTTCGGCCCATATACATATCTAAAACTTATATCTGTAATCATATTTAAAAGCCATAACATATCTCTAATCATCTCCCGTATAAGAGGCATCTCGCATAAATGAGGTATGATTTCAATAAGCATATAATCATCTCTCACATAGGATATCTCATATCAATAGGTCACACATTATGACTATAAGGATTATCACCTCGCTAGGCCAATCATCATATCTAAGAGGAATATCATCTCTATAGGTCATATATCGTATCTAAGAAGAAATAACGTTTTTAAAGGCCCAATATTGCATCTAAGAGTAATAAACATATCTATAGGTCATTAATCATAATTCGGGAAAAGTCATCACAATTTATTAATTCACCAAGAAAATCTCATAAATAAGGCCATTAGTCTCAACTAGGCCTAACATCCACAACTAAGTCCACAAGTTATATAAGTCTTGGCCTAGGTGGGCCGGATGAACTCGCTTCTAATCATCAGTTTATATATTTAGGCAATCTATGACCCCAAACTAGACTAAGGTATCTAGTTCACTTCTAGATGTCAATTAGGTTATAACCAATCCTAAGATAGGAACTTCGTCTAAAAACATGAGCATTTAAGTCAATTCTACCCAAATTACGATTTCAAGACCACTAGACTAACCCAACTAAGGTTAATCATACCAACCATTATTTCAACACTTTAACAACATCCCAAAACTAACATCATATCATATTCATCGTACAAATTAGCCCAATCTTAGGAGAAGGCAATAGGATTCTAAAAGGTCATAAGCATTCCACCTTACAGGTCCAAAACCCCTATCTAATTTCCAAAACTTCAATATTCAATACCAAGTCATTCTATGAATAATCAAACCTAACATTCACATTCACAGGCAATATATATCACACATCATCTACGGAGAAGAGTTGACAGAAACCTACCTCAAGGCCGAACTGCAAAACCTCAATTTATTCTCCAAGTGCCTATCTTCACTTCACAATCTCAATATACCACCACACTATCAAAATTGAAATCTACTCATCAATACGAGTCTAATGATATCCATATTGACTACTTTTGATTCGGGATCAAAACGGACCCCCGAAATGGGTTCCCGAAAAAGAAGGGCAAAATCAGAAATTTACTTCAAAAACATGTTTCTCATATTTTTAGAAAACTACAGCTGAAAACCCAAGTTAAATTGAGTAAAAAATGAGGTTCAAATCAAAGAAAAATTATTTTTGAGCTTTCCGTGTAAAATCTTTGAAATCCTGATTAAAATCAAGATTAAAATCAAGAATCGGAGTTGTTTTGAAGGTTAAATTGATGAAAAACTAGTAATTCTAAGGTTAAAATATTATTCAAGTGAAAAGAAGTGAAATTGGGGTTTAAAATCAAGCCCTATGATTTTTGGATTTTCAGAAATTAATCAAGAAATTTCTAAGAAAAGGGTAAATTCTTACCTTAAATTCGTAATAGAATCAAGAAATAGATGTTAATCTATCTTTTTGAGCTTTCACTACTTTTACTTTTAAGCTCCCACACTATTTTAGGGTTTAACTCTAAAGTGAAAAGATGAAAAATGAGTAAAATGAGCTCAAAATTGCTTTAAATAGTGCAGAAAAATCTGCACAACTTTTTTCCCTTTCGGACGGACTTCGACGAGGTGCCCAAAATTCATTTGGAGTTCGACATACGCAAACGAACTATGTAAACACACTAAATTTGATGCTCCGAACTCAATAGCGATATCAGGTTTTCAAAAAAAATATCATTTCACAAAGTTAACTCCTAAAACCTGAAATCACAATTTTCCAAACCGAGGGTCGAAATGAGATTTAAAAGCTGCAAAATCACACCAAATATGTTATCATCCTAAAATCGATATTTCAGATCTACTGGTGAAGTCGAATTTTGCATTTGAGGTCGTTTCAGTCAAATATGGGTCCCACACCCATATTTTTTATTTTTCAACTTTCCAACCAATAGGTAGAAATGAGCTCGGGTACATTGGGACTCAAACCAAAGGTCTAACAAACCTACAATCGATATTTCGGATCTGTTGGTGCAGTCAGAATTTGTATTCAAGATTTTTTTCTAAAGTTTTCGTCTGGTGGCCATTTGAAACCAGTAAAGAATTCAAAATAGGGAATTGTCTCTAAAAGCCAAATGAACTGCCCGATAATCGAAACGTCAGTCCCAATAAGTCATAAATGACTTGGGTAGCTATGGAGAAGCTCAAACGGCAGAAATAAGCGTAAATATGAAGAATAACCTGAAGTGTCATTACAATATCCACTACTAAAAGAACTTTCGTCTCTGAAAGTCAATGAATAGAAAAAATCTCAAAGCCTTGAAGGGATTAGGTACTGGGTCCGCATGCTCCAAGCATGACTTCCCAGATAACCTCGGCGGAGAGAAAATATTTCGAAGGGATTTTTTCCACGGGTATCTTTTTTTTAACCAACACTTTCATTCTATTTTCAAACAGCCAAAACTTAACTCAACTGTTAACTGGCCTCAAACTGAACCAAGAAGGTTGATGCATACATATCTGAACCACATCACGCTGATACCATCTCTATACCCGCATAAATCAATAAAGGAACATCTGAGCCAAGGCTAACCCAAATCATGAATCATGCCACCAAATCCAAATCCAAATATATACGCTCCATTTACCATTTTGCACATGCTATCTACTCCAGCCAGAAGGAAAAATCACTTAAGTCTCACCCACATAGTCTCATCACAGAGAACTCAAAGAACTAAAACTGATCTGCCGAAAGTCCATACGGGAAATAAGAAAATAAACTCATAAGGCACTGTATAAGCACACCAATGGAGATAATCAAGAAATGAAATCCATGCCATGCTGCAACCAGTCCGGATGACAATAAAACAAAAACCTCAAAGTCCAAGGTATAACTACTAATCAATGAATATTCCGCTCCAGGATGTCTCATCCACCGGGAATGAAATATTGAATCCAACTCGAGAATATTAGTCCCATTTAGTAAATCATCAAAAATTATCAAAGAAAACTGAAGCTCGAGGTCAATACTGAATTAACCAACACGGAGTCTATGGGCTATCATCTGAACACTTATCAACTATAATCCAACTGACATCGAGAAGACCGAATAGACAATCACGGAGTAGCCTCAACCAGCCTATAAATAAAATCTGAACAAAGAAAAGTCTAAAACAAAAGCTGTACGCAAGGTCAACAACACCAAGCTGAAATCTCAATACTACGGCTGAATCGCCCGGTCTAAAATATCTAAACAAAAACTAAAAACGGATAGGCATTAATGCTCCAAATCTATCATACTTCCAAATCATCATCTCGAGGCGTCAAATCAAAACTGAGCCAATAAGGCTTTATCAATGTCAACTATCTCAAATCAACTCTACTATCCCAATCTGACATACACGAGACAAGTCATACCAAGCCCAGTCGAGACATATCTGAAGAACAAAATCACCACAGGGATAACCACTGACTGATAACACAAGCAACTAACTCTATATCAGTTTGAGGCACGAAATATAGTCACAAAATAAAACTCATACAAAAGGATACATCACTGGATGAAAATGCATATAACCCACTCCATAACCGCTGGAGGGCAAAAACTATCCAAACATACTCAAAAGATTCCCAAAGATGAAAACCGCTCCAGTATTGGCAAAGACTCTAGCAACCTAGAGAAATGCTACTTTAGCCGATAATTAATCAATCTAACACTCTATCTTTGCAAAGAATAGCCACAGGCACATATCATCAAGGAGAAACACTCCACCAAGCCTCATTAAGCCGAACAATCTCTAAAATGAGGACTTTCCAAATCCACCCAAGAATTGCATCATTATAGAAGAAATATTCCAATCTCGAAATCAAGGTCAAATCCAAGGCCACCACTAGAAAATCAATAGCTCAATATGAAGAATTTCCAATTGCCAACCTAAGAAGCAATTACAGGAAAAACCACCTACCTCTAACTTTCCAACTCCACTAAACAAAACTATATCACAATAACAACGGGGTATCCAACCTCCACACTAGCAACAAGGCAACCCATCCTAAGGGAACAAACCCAACACACCTATGAGATGAATCCACGACATTTCAACACAATATTAAAATCGCTATCAGACGAAGAAATAACCACAAATAAGGACGGACCTTATACCGATCTATTTCACAAACAGGTCATATCGAAAGATATAGCCAAGCGAAACCTTTGCAACACAGAAAGCAAGTCTAAGAATCTTGAACTCATAATAGACAATATAACTAAATTGCCAACTCTAGGTCATAACAGAGCCCCAAAAGGTCAACCTGCCATTCGATATCATAATACATCCCCGAATTAGTCTAATACAGCTAACCAAGAGAGAACATAGTCAACTTCGTCATGCTAGGGGAAAGAAATCATTAAATCGAGCTATATCTACTCAAGCCACCGAATAATATAATAAGAAAATAAAAGTCTAACTAGATAACACTAGTTTATACAGCTCCCCGACAAGAATCAATTACATCAAGTAACAACATCAAGTGATAATATCAAGTAATATCAGTAACCTCGCAAAGTGTTAGCAATACCAACAGTAATATCAATATCAATCATATTAAGCAGGCGGTACCAAAATGAACATCAATATCATGTACCATTCAAGGGCTATAATAGGGCTAATGTGCCAAGATAATGGGACTCGAACCCAAACCACACCCATAGGGCAACAACATCAATATAGATCTACTCCATCCACTACTAAAAGAAATAAACCATAGAGTAGTAACATAATCAAGAATTTAATAACAAGGCACAAAATAATCAATATCAATTCATTAAGGCATATAATCACCAATAGGTATGAAAATCTTAATACATATAATAAGAGATAAAGGCAGGGACTAAGAACACACCAATTGTGGCGCCATTTGCAGTCACATGCCCGACGGGCATGGGGAAAAAATCTTAATGGGTCCAACTCGAATCGATCGACTGAATTATCAACTGAGGTGTCACACATACTACCTCTAACTGAGGATACCACAACATTATGAGGATGATCTGAATAAGCTGAATGACTGGAAATATCATGCCAAGGACACTCTCTATACTAGTAGTCGGTCTCTCTGCAGTCAAAGACAACTTCTGAAGTACTAACATGGCGAGAATACAACTGAGACCAAATGGATGGACAACTGACCTTGAGAGAATCAGTAAAAATTATGTTCATACTTTTTAAATCACAGCCTGTCTCAGGAACTCTAGGCGGGTGGGGAATATGTGCTAACTCTAGCTGATCACCTATCTTATACTTGGGGTCATTCTCTAAACCAGTGTCCCATCACGACACAATCAAATCAAGATCCTGGAATACATAGAGATACTGCCCCTCATAATCCAAAATGGTCGCTATGGCCCGAAGAATCATACCCACTCTGCAAGTCTGATGGGGACTCTGCCCACTATGATCATCATGATTAATCTGAAAATTACTCATAGTATGGAATACTATCTGCATAGAGATGATGGGTTGCAGGTAAAGCTGAACTCTACCGGAGGTATCCTCACTCCCAAATAAAATACCAATAACACTATACTGATGGCATGCCTCTTACCGCCCTTTCCATAAATCTCAATACTCGAGCTCTCTATGGTTCTCTCATGATCAACACCCTGAGGGAAGGAAAATTTGGCTTCTATCAAGTGATCTAGAACCAAATGGAGTGACAATACTAACCCTCTAATACATCCATGCACCAAAATTCAGCTTAAAATGATATGGCATGGGAAAATGACTGGACCACAGGAGAGATCCAATCTTGTACTCTAAATTGGTAAAGAACCCTGATGAACACATATAGACCCATCTCTGGTCTAAGAACTTCTCGATGAATCAAACTCCATCCATGGTTGAGAGCGATCTACAACATGACTAGAATTCCCAATACCAAACCTCGAAGGCTGATGTAGTCACGAGCTCAACCGGAGCCTAAGTTAGCCCAAATCCTTTTTGGTTGCCACTGAAAATCTTTGATATCCATCTTTGAATCTCTCATCTGATGCTGTGATGAAACTCTAGGAACGCGTGTTGAAGTCTCATTCGTATCTGTCGACAAAGTCACATCATCCTCCGGAGATAGAATAGAGCCAGTAGGCAAGCCAACCCGTAGTCCAGAACAGCTAGTAATAGACTACTAAATGATATAAGGAAAAAATACAGAATAAATGACATAAAGATCAATACATAAAAGAATTCCAAAACCGGTGGTATCAGTATAAGAGCTTCTAAATATAATAAGAGTACAAAAGTGAACTATCAAAAGAATTACCCTGATGCAACTTATCTCTGCATATAACATAGAGATTAGTCTAATACATAAGAGAGGGATGAGTAATACTCCGAATGTCAGGAGCTCACTCTAAGTATCTAAACCATGGCTGCTCCGCACGAGACACACGTCAACGGCGATAACTCATACTATTATCTGCATGCTGCAGAAGTGTAGTATGAGTACCAAATGAATGGTACTCAGTCGGCAACTGCCAACTGAGCTCCAAAGATAAAGAAGATATATACAACATATAAATAGAATGAAAACTACATCCAAGAGTCTAGAAATCATATAACAAGTCAATGAGATAATAAGGAACAACTATCTTGTTTAGGTCCAAGAGACTAACATAATAAGACTAAGGAAGCATTAAGGGTGAACTATTCTATTCCAGCTATGTTCAATAGATGCCAATGTTGTACTGTATATCCCAAGCCAATATACGAATAAAGGGTGAATGAAATATATATAGCAATATACAAGGCGAAGAAATTAATATATAATAAGAACAAACGAAGGGAGGAATATACAATAATGCCATAGCTTCATATAGCAAGATATATATATATATATATATATATACATATATATATACATATAGACGTGAGGCCATCTCAAAGCATAACCTAGATCATCATATTCTCATATTAAGACCTCATTGGAATACTATCAGGATTTAATACCACCATTCTCAGGGTTTCTAATCCACATGTCTAGATATCAATATATCATTATAGTATCATCCGTCCTTGTCGGATATCAATATATCATTATAGTATCATCCGTCCTTGCCGGGTATCAATATATCATCATAATATCCTCCAGCCTTGTCGAGTAGCAATATATCATCATAGTATCCTACGGTCTTGATGGTTATCAATATATAATCATTAATTAACGTAAAAGAATAACATAAATCAAGTACTCATAACCATAAATGTAACAACATAAAGATAAATATCTCATCAATATATTCTATCTACCCATTGTTAACTAACCAGTACTCATTATTGCATCGGTAATTCACTAGTCATCATCTAGCAAAAGTCCACTATCATTATTCAAACACTTATCAACCTATATCCGTTAATCATTATTAACTAGTTATCTCTTATCACTAACCTCTTTTATTATCTAACCTCATTAATACACAAATCCTCATTTAACAACTAAGCGACATCGTAAACTTAGTCATTAATAACTACTAATCTTCACCTATGCTAAACTCGACAACACCATTAACCATCACTACTAGAAAACTGTAAATTACATGGGGATCTTACCTAGGGAATAATATTGCAGGAAATACATGTGGATTTACCTACAAAAATATTTAATTCCTCAACATTAAAATATATTACCTACAAACTATATATTTGCAACAAATTCCGTAGGTAAATTTGGTGCCATATTGCGCAAATTTCATACTTGCGACATTACCTGGGGAAATATATCGGCAGGTATTTTATCTCTAGGTAAATCCGCAGGTATATGGACAAATATATATATTTTTTAAATCTGTAGAACAATATCTAGGTAATTTATCCTACGAATTTACTTAGAGATATTTTGGTGAAAATTTATGTAATTGATTTTATTACCTAGGAAATTATTGAGAATTTTGTGCTGTGAATTTTGCTAGGGATTAATTTTTGGGGATTTACCTGCAAAATTATTACTTGCGACATTACTTGGGGAAATATATCGGCGGGTATTTTATCTCTAGGTAAATTCGTAGGTATATGGACATATATATATATTTTTTAAATCCATAGAAAAATTCCCAGGTAATTTATCCTACGGATTTACTTAGAGATATTTTGGTGAAAATTTATGAAATGAATTTTATTACCTGGAAAATTATTTGGGGATTTTGTGCTGAGAATTTTGCTGGAGATTTATTCTTGGGGATTTACCTGCAAAATTATTACTTGCGACATTACCTGGGGAAATGTATCGGTGACTATTTTATCTCTAGGTAAATCCGCAGGTATATGGACAAATATATATATATATATATATATATATATATATATATATATATATTTTAAATCCATAGGAAAATTCTCAGGTAATTTATCCTACGGATTTACGTAGAGATATTTTGGTAGAAATTCATGTAATGGATTTTATTACCTGGGAAATTATTTGGGGATTTTGTTCTACGAATTTTGTTGGGGATTTATTCTTGGGGATTTACCTGTGAAATTATTACTTGAGAAATTATTGGGGGATTGTGTTGCTACAAATTTAGCTGAAATTATTTCTTAGGGATTTACGTACGAAATTATTACTTGAAAAATTATTGGGGGATTGTGTTGCCACAAATTTAGCTGAGACTATTTCTTGGGGATTTACGTAGGATTTTTGTGACTTGAAAAATTTAAATAGGAAAAGGATATACTTGAAGAATAAAAAACATAAAATAAAAAAAATTAGACATTAAATCGGTGGACACGTATCATCAAGTATAAGATGTTCAAGAAATTAAAATTAGTTTGTTGACATAGATAGTATCACAGATGTATTCGAGCCGAATGAACCTTAGCTTGACTCGTTATGTTATCACAAAAAATTAAAGAGGTGAAATTTCGTTGGCTTAAGATAGGGTGAAGAACGACTCAGGGCTCAAATAAAGCGTGTTTTTCTATTGGTTAATTTAAATAGAATTGTAAGACATCATACTACGCACAACAATATAATATATCAATATAATGTACATTTAGGAGTTGTTTGGTGTGAGATATAAAAGGTATAATAATTACGAAATAAAGTAAAAAATTAATTTATTTTACATTGAGTTGAAAGTATTATGTAGTTTCAGAATTATATATATGATGAGATTAGGGGTGGACATTCTGTTTGTTTGATTTGCTTGTTTAATATCGGTCCGTCTTTTTAATTTTCGGATTGACGAAAATGACAACTGTAATCAAACAAAAATAAATTCAATTCGATTTGATTTCTATAAATTTGGTTCAGTTATTTTAATTTTTTATTTCGATTTTGAAGATTAAAGTAGTGAGTCTTTCTTTGTCATGACCAAGAGTTTAAAATTTGTGATTTCTTTTTAGAAAAAAATATTTTTTCTCAAACCTATTTTTCATTTTCAAATATAAATAACTCAACATGGATGAAATGAAATAAAATAACAGGAAAATATTATTTATACAGAATATATAAAATAAAAAAAATATATAAATATAAAATTTATATATATAATAAAAAATATATATTATTGTTATCGTTGATTTTAAGGTAATATATTATGTGTCGTATTTTTAGTTACACAATTTATTCATAACTAATCTGAGAATAATTATACTATTCATTTTACTACTACTATTATTATTATTATTGTATTAATCCGCCACTTAGTCAATTTAATTTTTTAATTTATTTATTTTCTAGTCTAATTTTACCAATTTATAACAATTTTAGCCTAATTTTATCCAATTTATTACAATCCTAGCCCAAATTGTGCCTAATTGAACTCAGTTTCAAATTTCAGTTATTTTTTAAACCAAATTCTTAATCTTTAGATCTCAACCGTCGATCAATATTTATTTATTATATTTATTTTTAATATTAATTTTACATAGTTACTATATTTATTAAATATCAACCTAATTCAATTCAATTTTCTAATTTATTTAAATTCTAGCCATTTTATACTCAATTTGTGTCAATTGAGTTTAATTTGACCCAATCGAAATCCTCAATTCAATTTTTTATACCCAATATCTAATCCCAATTTGACTCATCTCTTTAATTCTAATCTCAATCGTTCATCATATTTGATCAACGATCAATATTAAATCAATTTTCACTAATATTTTTCTTGAAATTGGACAGCTTCAAACTATTTTTCTTGAACCGAGGGTCTATTGGAAACAACCTTTCTATTATTATTAGTATTATTATTACATTTATTAAATAACAACCTAAGTCAATTCAATTTGCCCAACTTATGTAATGTCTAGCCTAATTCTTATTCAATTAATATCAATTTGAGTCAGAATTGCTATTTATTCGAGCTGAATAAACCTTAGCTTGACTCAATTTTTAAAATACTTGTAAAGCTCACACGAGCTGATCAAGCAGCTGAATATGATATCAAAGATGTATTTGAGCTGATCATTAATCTTAGCTTGACTCGTTATTGAGATTGAGAAATTAATGGTAATCAGTGACGGATAAGTAATTCAAGATTAACTAACACCTCTACCTATACCTAAATACACGTAAAATAGGTGTTGTCGACATGCCTGCTTCTTTACCAGCTTCAGCTACTCCGTGATTTTACTATATTACCTCCTAATTAATTATTATAAAACATTTACATCTAAAAAATTAATAATATTTAATAAAAAATAAAATATACATTTATAACATATCTGCTTCAGCTGCTATTGACATCTAATTTTGACCTCTCGATGCTCTCTAAGGCTCCTATTTTATCAAAATTATTTAATTTTAAATATTAATATTTTCACGCATTATTCTTGTATAATACAATTAACGACGTGTTGCACCCATGATTTAAAAATATACAAATTATTTTTTTATTACTTTTTATTATAATTTTTTATAATTTATTAATTCAAATATTTTATTTATTTATTTTACATAATTTTATTAATATTTATCATATGCACACTCACAATTTACAAATACATTCTTTAGTTTTCATTATTATTATTATTATTATTATTTATTTATTTATTTATTTATTTATTTTTATTATAGCAATTCCTTTTTTTATTATTTGTTTATTTAATTTTCTCAACTTATTTATTTTTAACTTAATTTTGCCAATTTATGATAATTTTAGCCTAGATTTTGCCCACTTGAGTTTAATTTTAGCTATTCAATTCAATTATCGCCCAATTTTAAATATCTTATAACTTTAAATCTCAGTCATAGATCAAATTAATCAATGGCTGAGATTAATTTTCCATCTCTTTCCTTTTTAAAATACCAAAAACCAAATCCTAACCATTTTTTTACCAACAACAGCCACACTTCCTTCTCTCTCCCTACGTTCTTTTTTCTTTCTCTAAACTCCACCATTACAGCTGCCCATTTCTCCTTCTCCGGCTAACCGCACCGCCAATGCTGCCGCTACTCCGATGCCTTGCTTCTCCCTCACCCCATCGGCGACTTCACCAGTCGAGCCAACAACCCATTTTGAATCCCTTCTTCATATCAAGAATCAGTTGCTCAGTTCCTCAAAGCCTATCCAAAGTATTCATATAGATTGTGTCCTACCAACTTTGTAATTTAATTTGGGATGACATTCTAGTCATAGAGTGCATGACTGGTACAAAACAAGAAAGGCATAAGGAGATTAAATTTTTTATTAATTTACTGTAGTATTGTTAGCAGATAATTATGTAACTTTTCCAGAATTCATGCTTAAGTTCTTCGTTGAGCACGTGAGAGTATAAATCTTAGATTATGGATGTTTTCAAGAGCATGTTGTGCAACTTTCCCTTCATTATAAGTAAATATTTTCCTTCAATCATTGTTTTAGGAGTGCAATTGAGATGTTAGAATCTGAAATAAGATATACTATCAACAGTGTTGATTTACTATCATTACACGGTGGAGTTGATCATTTCTGATCAACAGAGGGATGGTGCTTGTGATAAATCACTTATACAAGCAAGCACTGTTGTGAGTATTAACGTCATTTTCACTTGTTAATGGTTTTGAGTTATGAAATATTTTTATGTATTCCTTCCTTTGGAAAAGTCTACAACATTATGTGTGGTCACTTGATAAGTGAATTAGCGACTTGAAAATATGTAAGTATAGGTACTTGAAAGGTGATCTTATGTTTTGAATTTACTAAAGTGTGGTCACTTGAGGAGTGAATTAGTGAATTGAGAATGTGTAAGTGTAGGTACTTGAAAGGTTATTAGTAACTTGTGAAGTGAATTAGGGACTTAAAGTTATTTATGTGTAGTTACTTGAATTATGAATTAGTGACTTGTATTTTGAATTTAGGTACTTGAAAATTATGTTTAAGTGTGTTTTGATGGAATGTAGCATAGATATATAGTTACTTGAAAATGATTAAGCATAGTGACTTGAAACGTGAATTAGTTAATTGAAGATAGTCAAGTGTAGTGATTTGAAATGTGCATTAGTGACTTGAAAATGTTATCAAGTGTAGTGACTTGCAATGCAAATTAGTTATTTGAAAATGGTTAAGTGTAGTGACTTGAAGTGTATGGTAGTGACTTGAATAAGGTTAAGTGTAGTTACTTGAAATGTGAATTAGTTACTTGAAATGTATACTTGTGACTTTAAAATTGTTAAGTGTAGTGACTTGAAAATTATACTAGAGACTTTAAAATGGTAAGTGTAGTCATTTGAAATTGTGAACTTGTGACTTAAAAATGATTAAGTGTAGTTACTTGAAATGTATACTTGTGATTTTAAAATGGTTAAGTGTAGTGACTTGAAATGTGTACTTGTGATTAGAAAATGGTTAAGTGTAGCTACTTGAAATGTGAACTAAGTTACTTGAAATTATGAACTTGTGACTTGAAAATAATTAAATGTAGTGTCTTGAAATGTATACTAGTGATTTTAAAATGATTAAGTGTAGTGACTTAAAATGTGTACTAGTGACTTGCAAATGGTTAAGTATAGTACTAGTGACTTGAAAATGGTTAAGCGTAGTTACTTGAAATGTGAATTAGTTACTTGAAAGTAGTTAAGTATAGTGACTTGAAATGAATGATTAAGTGTAGAGATTTGAAAATGATTAAGTATAGTTATTTAAATGTGAAGTAGTTACCTGAAAATGGTTAAGTATAATTATTTGAAATGTGAAGTAGTTACTTGAAAATGGTCAAGTATAGTGACTTGAAATGTGAATTAATTATTTGAAAATGGTCAAGTGTAGTGACTTGAAATATGTACTAGTGACTTGAAAATAATTAAGTGTAGTGACTTGAAATGTGAATTAGTTACTTGAAAATGGTCAAGTGTAGTGACTTGAAAATGGTTAAATGTAGTTACTGAAAATGGTTAAGTATAGTGACTTAAAGTGTCAATTAGCTATTTGAAAATGGTTTGAGTGTAGAGACTTGAAATGTGTACTAGTGACTTAAAATGTGAATAAGTTATTTAAAAATTATTAAGTGTAGTGACTTGAAAATGATTAAGCGTAGTTACTTGAAATTGCGAACTTGTGACTTGAAAATGGTTGAGTATAGTCACTTGAAATGTGTACTAATCACTTGAAAATAATAAAGTATAGCTACAAAATAAATATGTTTGGTTATATGAAAAGATCTCTGCTTTGAGAATTTCCCATTGAGTAACTCTTCTTGTATAATCCATTGCAGTGTACCTGACAATGTATAATCTATTGCAGTGTATCTTGTATAATCCATTTGACCGGGTTCGGAGTTTTAACAAATAAGAAAAAGGTTTTCTTCACATTAAGTGTTGAATACATGGCACCACTTGAACCTTTCCTCTTGTTCTCTTATTCTTCTAATTTCATCCTCTGTTATTTTAATAGGACAAGTCAGAACAATAGTCACAATAATTTGAAAAATCAACTTTAAGTTTATGATGCTTTATATGCTAATATATACATGTTTATATTTGTTGATTGTTATGATTTTATTTGATACTATAATGTCATATAATTTATGCTAATAATGTATTTTTAGAACTTTTTATAGCCTGAATTAACATATTCTTATGCAAAAATGAATTTGAAAGAAAGAAATAAGAAATATTAACTGCTCAAAGTGCATCAATTGTGGAAGGAGGATGAGAAAGGAACTCGATTTGGTTATGAAGTATGTATACAAGAAATCATCATCAAATGATAAACGCCCATCTCAAGAAGACAACCAAGCTTATGAGAATGAAAGTGATTCTGACCTTGATGGTTGATAGTTTTATTGAGAATTCAAGTTTGAAATATTTTGTTTTGGACCATTTAAGAATCATCCATTATTGATGTGGATGTTGCGAATTATGTTTTTTTATTAGCTGTAATGGTTACATTAGACTTGTATTGAATGATGTTTTTTTGAGAATTATTGAAAGTTTTTTGACTAATTGTGAAATGTTTCTAGTAATTTACGTGTGAATTATTACTTGGGAATTTCCATGGGGATGTACATGCTAAATATTTATGATTGTTTTTTGAGAAAATTTGTTCTTGCAGATTTACTTGGGGCATTTCATACAAATTTTCTTGCAAAATGTTTCATAAATATCCGTAAAAAAATTTCTTTTGTTAATTAGAAATTTTCACCTCTAAATTTCCTTAGGATTTACTTGAGAATCTTTATGGTGAATAATTTATGAATTTTTTCGAGAAAATCCGCAGGTAAAATCCTTTTTTTATGAAATTTTACCAAAAAATTCATGCAAAATTTTGATAGTTAATCGCAAATAAATTCGTGAATAACATACCTGTGAATTTATTTTCACAACTAAATTACCTAGGGATTTTATAAATCTGCTGGTAATAATTACCTGCATATTTATTTTCGCAGCTAAATTACCTAGGGATTTTATAAATCCACAGGTAATAATTACCTATGAAGGTATTTCCTTTGGATTCTAATTGGTAAGAAAATCCGCAGGTAATCAAATTACTTGGGGATTTTACCACATTATCCCTATGAAAATCCCCAGGTAATAAGCATTTTTATTGTTGTGCATGCATCTACTATCGCTAGGTACCATAATTCAACTAAGCAAGGTTCATTAACTAGTTTATTAGACTCCTAGTCATCAAGTGCTCCAGTCATCTAATAGGCAACTAATTACCATGTAGCTTAACCCTTAATAAGGAAGACCAGTCATAAGATCGCATCGTATATAGAATCACATCAATTATTGATATAATAATTCTGAATGTACCGAATCTATGCATACCATCATCAGTATTCAATCAGTGGAACAATAAGCATCATACCACATCTTTATCTATCCCAATATCTTAACATGGTCTTCGGCCCAACCATACATCCGGAATAATCACAATAACATAATCACGGCCTTCGGCCTATATACATATCTGGAACTTATATCTGTAATCATATTTATAAGCCATAACATATCTCTAATCATCTCCCGTATAGGAGGCATCTCGCATAGATAAGGTACGATATCAATAAGCATATAATCATATCTCACATAAGATATCTCACATCAATAGATCACACATCATGACTATAAGGAATATCACCTCTCTAAGACAATCATCATATCTAAGAGGAGTATCGTCTCTATAGGTCATATATTGTATCTAAGAGAAAATAACGTCTCCAAAGGCCCAATATCGCATCTAAGAGAATTAACATCTCTATAGTCCATTAATTATAATTCGGGAAAAGTCATCAAATTTTATTAATTCACCAAGAAAATCTCATAAATAAGGCTCACTAGTCTCAACTACGCCTAATATCCAAAACTAAGTCCACAAGGGCTTATACAAGTCTTGGCCTAAGTGAACCGAACGAACTCACTTCTAATCCTTAATTTACATATTTAGGCAATCTATGCCCTCAAACTAGGCTAAGGTATCTAGTTCACATCTATATGTCAAGTAGGCCATAACCAATCCTAAGATAGGAACTTCATCTAAAAACATGAGCATTTAAGTCAACTCTACCCAAATTACGGTTTTAAGACCACTAGACTATCCCAACTTAGGTTAATCATACTAACCATTATTTCAACACTTTAACCACATCCCAAACCTAGCATCATATCATATTCATGCTATAAATTTGTCCAATCTTGGGATAAGGCAATAGGATTCTAAAAGGTAATAAGCATTCCACCTTACGAATACAAACCCCCATCTAATTCCCCAAACTTCAATATTCAATACCAAGTCATTATATGCATAATAAAACCTAACATTCACATTCACACGCAACATATATCACACATCATCTACGGAGAAGAGTAGACAGAAGCCTACCTCAAGGCCGAACCACAAAACCTCAAATCATTCTCTAAGTGCTCAACTTCACTTCACAATCCCGAAATTCCATCACACTATCAAAATAGAAATCTACTCATCAATACGAGTCTAATGATATCCATATTGACTACTTTTGGTTCGGGTTCAAAATGGACCCCTGAAATGGGTTCCCTAAATAGAAGGGCAAAATCAGAACTTTACTTCAAAAATGCATTTCTCATATTCTTAGAAACCTACATCTGAAAATCCAATTCAAATCGAATAAAAAAATGAGGTTCAAATCGAAGAAAAATTATTTTTGAGCTTTACAGTGTAAAATCTTTGAAATCTGGATTAAAATCAAGAATCGGAGTTGTTTTGAAGGTTAAATTGATGAAAAACTAGTAATTCTAAGATAAAAATATTATTCAAGTAAAAAGGAGTGAAATTGGGGTTTAAGATCAAGCCCTAAGATTTTTGGTGTTTTGAAAAATTAATCAAGAAATTTCTAAGAAAAGGGTGAATTCTTACCTTAAATTCATAATAGAATAAAAAAATAGATGTTAATCTAGCTTCCCGAGCTTTCACTAGTTTCACTTTTATGCTCCCACAATATTTTAGGGTTTAACTCTAAAGAGGAAAGATGAAAAATGAGCTCAAAACTGCTTTAAATAGTACAGAAAAATCTGCGCAGCTTTTTCCCCTTCCGGGCGGACTTCGACGAGGTGCCTGGAATTCATTTGGAGTCCGATATACGCAAACGAACTATGTAAACACACTAAATTTGATGCGCCAGACTCAATGGCGATATCAAATTTTTGAAAAATCATCATTTTCACAAATTTGACTCCCAATACCCGAAATCACAATTTTCCAAATCGAGGGTCGAAATGAGATTTAAAAGCCGCAAAATTACAAACATGTTATCATCCTAAAATTGATATTTCAGATCTGCTGGCAAAGTCAAATTTTGCATTCGAGGTCGCTTCAGCCAAATATGGGTCCCACACCCATATTCCCGATTTTCCAACTTTCCGATTAATAGGTCAAAATGAGCTCGGGTACATTGGAACCCGAACCAAAGGTCTACCAAGCCTAAAATCGATATTTTGGATTGTTTGGTGCATTCAAAATTTGCATTCGAGATTTTTTTACTGAAATTTTGCTCGGTGGCCATTTGAAACTAGCCAAGACTTTAAAACAGGGAATTGGCTCTAAAAGCCAAATAAATTGCCCGGTAACTGAACCGTCAGTCCTAGCAAGTCATAAATGAATTAGAGCATCTATGGAGAAGCTCAAACGACAAAAATAAGCGTAAATATGAAAAATAAACTGAAGGGTCATTACAGCAGGTCACCCCCTTCTTTGTGAATGTGGGCCTTCGTCCACAAACAAGGAGAAGAATAATTCCTTCAACGCGATTGTGAGGAGGGAGCTACGATTACAAATGTCAAATAGAGTCAGGTCGAGTCCTTCTTTATGAATGTGAAGGACTGATTCATCAGTCTTTGCAAAACATGAAACCTTGTCCACGAATGTGAAAGCCAAACTTTTGGCTAGTCAAAGTTGACCCTCACAAATGCAAAGGGTTGACCGCGTTCACGAGGTACTGTTCATAAAAAATTATAAATCCCATTTTCACAATTTTCATCATTTTTGGGTCTCCAAGTTTCGAAAAGAAGCAATTTCTTTGGTTTCTCATCATTATTGCTTGGGTAAACTCCTAAATCATATTTTCATTATTTTTCATTGATTATATCTTCGAAACCACTTTTTAATCATGATTTTGAAATGAAATTTTGAGTATTTTTCAAAAAAGCTAAAAATGTTTTTTTTCTTTTTTTCATTTTGGACCTCACTTTTAACCCATTTTCATGTGTGTTTTCTACTGCAGACTCCGATAACTTTGGAAAATTTATTTATAAAATAAAATACCTATTTGAACCCTTTCGTTTTCAAACTCGTTTTTCAAATCCATGTTTGACTCGGCTTAAATATGGTCAATATGGGTATCATTAACTTTCTTTTAATGCGTAGATGCTATTTTTGACCGTTGTAGTTGATTTTGAGGATATTTGAATGGGGAAAAATCTGTGTTGAAGTTCTCTAGGCTTTGATTTCATTATTTCAAAGTAGGCTATGGCTTCATTTTTTTAGATTGAGCTGGGCAGTTAATGAATAAGTAACGAATGATATGGGTTGGAAAAAATAACCATGGGGTTTGTACTTCGAGATTATGATTACTGTTATGTGCCTGAGTGAGGGCTTATATTATATTATTGTTGTCTTGTGATATCTGATATTGTGTGTTGCCCATGAGGGGGCTTCATTTGACATCATTGACCTTATTTGTACGGTTAAATGCCTTTAGTATAGATATAATGCTCGTTCGAGGGCTCAAATTGTTATTATAATCCTTATTAAGCATTGATTATGTATATTATGATAGAAATGACTGAGTTAAGGGTTGATATGATATTTATGTTGTCTTGCAAGCATATTTATTCTGATAATACCTAATTAGAGTTGATAGTCATTAATTATGGACATATTGAGGTGCTTTTTAGGCTCTCTTACATACATGTTGAACGGATTAGATATTTTCATACTGATTTGATTACGAGCATTACTTCATAATTCTATACATATACATTCATAAGATATCGATATCACTGAGGAACACTACTTTAGAAAAAAATAAGACATTTTTATAAAAACTCTCTCCGTGAACACGAGCAGGAGAGGTGGGTTGAGATTTGAGATATGAGTTATAATATATGGGTTACAAATCCCTCCTGGTTCCTACCTTGAGACTACGAGCTGGGTAGGTGTATAAAAAAAGTGATGCGATGACTTATCACCATTAATCCCATCCTTATTTCATGGCATTACCTTGCATATGCATCAGTCATGATTTTTTTAGTTTCCCTTGACTTGTGTTCAGTTTCAGTATATTCTTCGTGTATATTTGTATTATTTCATTTTTGTATATATATTAGAACTATAAGTGGAGACGGTGTGAGCTATCATTTGGGGCTTTTCTGCTTGCAGGTGACGTGCTTATAGTTTTCTTTACTTATGTTATTTTTTGATTTCTTAGTTAGCCTATAATACCCATTGAGTATAAGTGGACCATACTCATCCGTACCGTGCTCTTTTGGTACAAATCCTAGTTCAAGTATAAGCGCGGTGGCTAATCATGCTATTGAGTTGGTGATCTTCTGAGATACTGGCGGGCTCTAGAGCTCAGAGATGCTTCCCAACCATATCTTGACTTATTATGTCTTTATTTTGTTTTTTCAAAGACAAATATTTATTTTTAGATTTAGTTTTGTTTTAGATGATCTTGTACTTTTACACCAGATTTTGGGGGAATTATGAGATTTCTTTCAGAATTCCACTTTAATTATGTCTTGCATTATCCTGACTTCACTCTAGGAGTCTCGTCTTATCTTTATTATTGTTATGTTTGAGATTTTCTTTCCTTTTTGGGTAATAGGATTATTTATCAAGACTGGGCTATGATAAGTGTCATCATGACATTATTTTTGGGTGGTGAAAAATTGGCACAAAGCAACCAGGTTCACTAATCTCATAAGTGTAAGAGCAGGATGTCTAGTAGAGTCTCATGGATCAATAAGTAGACGCCCATATCTATATTTGAGAGGCTATAATATATCATTATAAAAACTTTTTTAATCTTATTCCTTGTCGTGTGGGTTGTTCTTACTCAATGTTCTAACTTGTATTCCATTCTTTTCTATGTAGATGGTGAGGACTAGGTCGAGAAAGGCTAGAGATGATAAGTCGACAGCCGATATGGGAACCCCAATTTGAGGATGAGGCAAGGGTCATGGTTGATATAGAGGTAGAGTATAGGCACGAGGAACTTCCCCAACTAGAGAAAGTGTTAGGGAGTCCTCACCCAATCCTGAGGTTGTATATTCTAGAGATGATTATCAGACAAGGGGTGAGGAGACAACTCAGGTTCAACAAAGTGCAGTTGATACCCTAGTGCTTTAGTCTCTTTTGGTTTGTCTTTTGAGTCGTTTGGAGGGTGTTCCCTTGAGTTTTCATGGTATTCTTCAGTTTTAGAGTGATATTCTATTATTAGTGCCAATATCTACTTATGGTATTCCTAATTCTGGGGTACAACCATCACCTATCATTCCCCCACATATGGATTATTTCCCAACAAACTTATTATTCCACCAATTTCTTTGTGTACAGCTATGCGATGTCACCAAAAGTAAACCTCCAAGAAAGTATAAAGTGATTGCTTGTCAACTATAGAACCCAACCAGGTTGGGGTCGATCTAACGAGAAATAGGTCAGAAATCTATCACGATCTTACTGATGTAATTGGAAATTGTAGATAGTAAAAGGGAGGTTTCCAGAAAACAACAGTAACAGTAAAAATATTGGTCAATCAGGGTTGTTATCCATATGAGACGATCAATAGGATTGTGTTTCCCCTGACTTCTTAACTCCACAGACGGCTCTTTCTCGTCAAACTATCTCGGTGTATTGCATGCATAATCTAATAAGTTATGTATTACCTAACCATTTCTTGCCTTTGGTTTGGATGAATTTCACTCATCTCCTCTCAGTCTTGAAGTATCGCATTACTAAACCTTGTTCTTGAGCTCAGATTAACTATCTTCTCTAAATCTCAAGTTAATAAGATGAAGGTTGATAACTTCAAAATACTCCTGTGATCTCCTTTTCCTATTTCTACCTCTTTCTAGACCAAGTATCAAATACAGGCGAGTTCCTAACGTTTTCAACCATTATAAAAACGATCAAAGCAAAGGAAACCCCAATACATGAAAAACACCAATTTAGAATGACTTTGCACTAAAGTTGTTTTATTAATCCATCAGGGTTCCCCCAACCCTAGTTATGGGGTTTAGCTATTCATGATTGCAAGAAAAAACATATATTTCATAGATGAAAGCATAATGATGAACAAACGAAGAATAACAAAAATTTTAAATCTCAAATTATTGTAAATTGTAAATACCAAGAACAATACTTCCAAGATCAATAATGAATCTCAGAACTCAAAACAATATCAAAAATGTATAATGTGCATAAAATGATAATAAAACATCCAAAGCATATTTATATATACAAAAGAAAACCTATCCTAAGCAATGTAGGAAACCAGAGTCGGTATCTACCCATGATTCATAGGTTGAATCATAGGTACAACCTACGAATCATGCCTTGGATCATGAAAATTACAGTAAAATCTTCAACTTTGCAAATTTTTCCTGCCTACGAGGTACGGTCCATAGGCTGTACTTACGCCTCGTAGGTAGGCTCGTGGAAATTAGAATAAATTAACTATCTTTAGAATCTTAAAAACCTCAACCCAGGTGGGAACCTACCACTTTGTAGGTACTTCCCACAAGTTGTAAGTCAGCTCGTGGGTAGCCTTCTCAGCTACTCTTCATTCCTTTTGCTCATTCCTTGGTCCGAACTCTATTTTCCTGCAAAATCAACACAAAAGAACATCACATCTAACAATAATACCGAAGTACTTGCTCAATTTTCTTGTTTTAAGCATCAAAAGTGTCATAAATTTATGACACATCAGCACCCTCAACTTATAATGTTTGCATGTCCTTAGGAAACTAACACAAAACATAACAAACACGATGCTTAATTAAATGAAACCTAAGGCACCTAAGGTAGTCAACTCAAATTAACTTAAATTTGTTACCTCTTCCCTTCATAACTTTCAAACCTACTATGTGGATTTATGTAGCACAACCGTATGACACAAAAGAATCAAGTGATGTCATTAGATTAGCAACAAACAACCAAACATGTATGTAGCTGACACTACCCGAACAAATAAGTAGTTAATAATACAACCCATGTACCATCACAACAAGGAAGTCCCATTCTCATAGTATCATAACACATGTCAATGCATGGACTACATCAAAACATTCACCCTTTCAAAATAAGATCAAACAATATGCATAAAATACCATAGGCTTGTCCTTATTTTCTATACCCACATTTTTCAGACAGTTGGTATGAGATATATGACTATTCTAGGATTGTAATGTAGGCTTGGGGGAAGCTATGGTACATATGAAAAATAGTGACTGACCCTCCTTGAGACTACACTTACATTATTGGATCCACTACTTAACCATGCGTCTTTTATTCTCCCTCTTTCTCATCTATCACTTATTCAAATTGGGTGTGGTTTCCTTCATTATTTGCATTTATTAACTTTTTTTTCTTTTTCTCTTATTTTTTCTTTCTTTTTCACACTTCTCTATCACACCCGACCCTACTTTTTCTTGTTTTATTCAACAACGTTCTTCATACCTATTTTTAGCTACACATCTCTATGATAGCCACCCTCAACTTGGTCAATTTTTTTGAGTTGAGATACACAATGTCCAGGAGGGACCAGTACCAAAATAGGTTCATTGTAATTAAACAGGAAGGTGAAAAGGTTAAAATAAGAAAATAGGTCAATTTAGGCTCAAATAAGGGATTAAGGGGATACTTATTCTTGTTTGGTCAGTCATTTAGTCTAAGAGTGGAATTTTATTCAAACATGGACTATGATCATGTACCAACCAACTATCCTACAACCTAGGCAAGATTAACCGGGCAAGTTTTGGATTAAACACACAAAGTGAACTAGGTAAATGCCTCACACACATGATACAGGGTTACATTATCAACTACTACTTATCCTGTTCATGCAATGCTAAGCTATGGTTATTTTTTCCCTAATAGTAATTCCATAACAAGATTTAAAAATGGCCACACATATATTCACAACACAAAGTTCACAAAAAATTCAAGAGAGGTATCATGTTTTTCCATACAAACCATACAAAAAACTAAATTAAAGAATGATAAAACTTAAAAAAAAGTTGTGGTAGTCTTCAATGTCGTCCCAAGTGATCTAGGGTGTTCTAAGATGTTTAAAAAGGAGTTTGGGACGTAATATTTATAGTATACAAGTCATAACCCCACTTGTATTAGGTTTCCACGTCGTTTTCCTTCAGTTGGGAAGAATTATCCCAATTTTGGGCATCATCGCATCGCGATGACATGCCAGTTCACAATTGTCAAAAATCTATCAAAATCCAGTGTCTCATTGCGATTTCACCGCATCACGGAGCCTCCTTAAACCCCATTATAAGCTACACGCACTAATTGGTCAAAATCTTGGGCCTCTTCTGAATCCAGTGGTATTTTTCATGCATCTATTGGAAACTCCTACAGTCTACATGCGCCCCATACATTTTTGGGGTCCAAATTGCGTCCAGCTTGCATCTTGTGCTTCCATGGTCATTTCCGAGCCTTTTTGAGTTGTTTCCACTTGATTTGAAGCTTGTATATTCTTCATATATCATTATAATCCATTACAAAAGTCTCTTATAGCATTAAACACAACAATTTAGAGCTCAAAACAACACAACATCCTCAACGGTGAACTAGAAACACGATCTAAGCATAGACTAAATTCTCATTGAGCTTAAGCTTATTGTTTTGACTTTTGTCTTGATCCAATTGACCCTTGAACATTATAACTAAGTTGTTTCACATATAAATAAATAATAAAAACCTTAGTAACTCATTAAAACACATTAAAACCCAACACAATTGACTAGAAAAATACCTAGCTCAAGCTAGTTACACTAGTTTTCTCGGTTGAACTCTAAATGCTCAAATTGAATCAAAACACATGTGAAAACACCATTAAACATTGTAAACACATACTTGTACTCCTAAATGCTCATTTATATCATTATCAATATATATATCATAAGAATCATCCTCAAAACAAGGTGAAATAGGCTAGAATAGTAGTGTTAAAATGCATAAATAGACCCAACATCATAAGGATAGGACCTAAGACGGTGGATTGCGTATTCATAGGATATGGTAAAAGTAGTAAAGCATGTCAATTTTTAGTTCATAAATTCAAACATTCGGATATCAATGAAAATACGATAATTGAGTCAGATAATGCTGAATTCTTTAAACACATTTATCCGTATAAAACTAGACATGAACAGTCTAGTGAGGGGTATAAACGACCTCGAGATGAACCAAGTGAGGATGTACATAATGATGAGAATCTAACACGTAGTACACGTCAAAGAACATCAACTTCATTTGGATTGGATTTTGTAACATTTCTCTTAGAAAATAAGCCTTAAATATTTAAAGAAGCGATGTCGTCGTCAAACTCATCATTTTGGAAAAAAGCAGTCAATAGTGAGATTGATTCAATCTTAAGCAACCATACGTGGGAATTGGTTCATCTTCCTTCATAAAATAAACCTTTAGGTTCAAAATGGATCTTCAAAAGAAAAATAAAAGCAGATGGTACTATTGACAAATATAAGGCAAGACTTGTAGTAAAAGTCTTCAAATAGAAAGAAGGCCTTGATTACTTTGATACATACTCGCCAATAACAAGGATAACATCAATTCAGATGTTAATTGCCTTGGTGGCGGTATATGATCTTGAAATTCATCAAATGGATGTGAAAACAACATTCCTGAATGGAGAATTGGAGGAAGAAATCTATATGGAACAACTCGAGGATTTTGTGGTTCCAAGAATAGAAAATAAGGTGTGTAAACTTGTTAAGTCGCTGTATGGACTAAAATAAACACCTAAACAATGGCATGCGAAGTTTGACCAAACCATGTTGGCAAACGGATTCAAGATAAATGAATGTGATAAATGTGTATACATTAAAGACACTTCAAATCACCAAGTCAT
Organism: Capsicum pubescens; assembly: GCA_030864215.1. Classification (NCBI taxonomy): domain Eukaryota; kingdom Viridiplantae; phylum Streptophyta; class Magnoliopsida; order Solanales; family Solanaceae; genus Capsicum; species Capsicum pubescens. Next base: position 172,022,618 of record CM061548.1, on the reverse strand, counting down.
TGTTTGTTTATATGTGGATGATATGTTGATCATCCGTAGAGACATTTCTGATATAAATACTACAAAACGAATGCTCGAGAGCAAGTTTGATATGAAAGACCTTGGAGTTGCAGATGTGATCTTAGGAATAAGAATTCATATAACTCCACAAGAGTTGGCATTATCACAGTCTCATTACATAAAAAGAGTACTTGATAAATTCAAGTATTTGGAATTTGGAATTGTCAAGACTCCATTGGATGTGAGCTTCGTATTCCAAAAGAATGAAGGCAAAAGTGACTCACAATTGGAGTACGCAAGAGTGTTGGAATGTTTAATGTATATAATGAATTATACACGACCGAACATAGCATGTGTTATTAGTAAGTTGAGTCAGTACACGAATAACAGAACTCATTAGATGGCAATGAAAAGAGTTTTGGGGTATCTTAAATACACTCAAGACTATGTTTTGCATTATAATAAATATCCCGTGGTACTTGAAGGATATAATGATGAAAATTAGATCACCGGATCAAATGAAGTAAAATTCACGAGTGGATACGTATTTACAATAGGTGGAGGATCAGTCTCTTTGAAATCATTCAAACAGACATGTATTGCTCGCTCTACGATGGAATCAAAATTTATCGCATTAGATAATGCCGGTGAAGAAGCTAAATGGCTTCGAAATTTCTTGGAAAATATTCTTTATTGGCCCAAACCACTGGCATCAGTATGTATACACTGTGATAGTCAGTTACAATAGGTAGGATAGGGAGTATGGTGTACAAAGGTAAATTTCATCACATAAGACGGAGACAATACCGTTGGAGAACTTCTCTCTAGTGAAATTATCACTGTTGACTATGTGAAGTCAAAGGATAATGTGTCGGGTCCACTTACAAAAGGCCTATCTATAGAAGGAGTTGAGAGGACATCCAAGGGAATGGGTTTACAAGTCAGCATGGTGGTAACTCTACCTAGCAGACTGGAGATCCCAAGAGTTAGTTTCAAGGATATCAAACAAAGTTATGTTTGATAGGTTCAACATTGTCAATATACCCAACCCATTCTCATGATGTAGACAATGTTTAGTAAACAAAGATAAGACTTATGGTGTGAAGTCTTTTAATGATTATCTAAATTTGGCAGATTTGACCAAATAGTTTAATATATAGGATTGAACGTTTAGAATCACTTATGTAAGGGTAAAGTGGAAGCCGCTTCGAGGAGAATGTTAGTAAAGGCTTATTCCTTAAGCTTTCATGAGACTGGAACGTGTTCATGGCTGAAACGAATAAAACTGTGAGAACCATAAATGATAAAAAATTGGTTGTGTGACATGTGTTGTCTAGGTGTACATTAAAGCTCGAAGGTTCAAAGATATCAAATCTAACGATTGACCGAGTGCATTCGATGCATGTTCACTACGAAAAGTTTAAAGGCAAACCCAATTATCCATATGCAATCAGTCTTTGCTTGATGATCACATACTTGTCCGTAAAGTTTTACAATGAGTAGTTATTCCCCATTCATGTGGGGGATTGTTAGGTTCAATTGGTGTGAATGGAAAATAAAAAGTTTCTTGGAAGGAACACAACTCTTCGAGTAAAAGACATACTATTTCGAAAAAAGATATGACTATTTGGATGGTTGTGGTTGTTCGAAAAAGACACACGCTTTTGAATGGACAGACAAGACTGTTTAGAAAGGATACACTTTTTCGGCGAACCATTGCCTCCTATCGGAGGGGCACTTAATAGTAGCTATATAAACCTGCATTTTTTCCACGGGTTTGGTACAAATTTTTCTGCACTTGAAAACATTTCTTGTTTTCTAAAATACTCCGTGTGATCATCTAACTGTTGAGTGAGTTCGAAGATAATCCGATCGTTTGAGGTACCACTATAGTCGGATTGCTAAGCCATTTTATCTTGGGAAGAAAATTCCACAACCTCGGGTACTTGAGAGGAATTATTTCCATAAGGACACTCTGTGAATTCGGAGGACTTGACTTTTTCTACTTCATCTAATTTTCTTTAAAATACATAAAACACAATTCTTTGAAAGGTAGTTTTTGATCTTGTGTTGAAGGTGTTGGAAACTTCATAAGTGTTCTTGATTTATTCTTGAACTTGTGTTGAAGTTGTTTTGCCAAAATACAGATTTGTGTACCCAAAAACAACAGAACCTTGTAATCCTTTGCCTACATTGCATCTACTTTGGCCAACGACACATTCTCCGCCTTCAGCTTCATCGCACCAGAGTGAGTTGGTAATACTTTATTTTCAAGTGATTCAAAGTCTTATTTGTGGCAATTTTTGCAAGTTTAAAGATTTTTGCTACGTTGTAAAGGTACACGCATTATATTCTTTTCACAAATCTAATTCTTTCTTATATTCTTCAGAAGGTATAAATTAATTGGTGTTATTCTAGTCGTTAGCTTCCTTAAGGTATAACCAATTCTAATAAAGAAAAAAATAAATGAAGAATCCTAAACCGGCCATAATAGAGGAAAAAAACAAAGAATTCTAAATCGACCACAATATTATTTTTGGCTTCCTTAATGTGTAATGATAATGAATACTACTGAATAAAGAAAAAAAATAAAAAGAATCTTAAACCAAACACAATACAAATTTTTTCGTGAGACTCTTATATCATCCGTAGGAAAAAGAACTTTAACACCTAAAAGTATGAAATAAGATCCTACATTTTAGGTAAATAATTAAATGTCTAATTATTTTTTATATAGATAGTTAAATAATTAGGTGGAAAAAACAATTAAAAAAATAATTTTATTTTTGAGTAAAGATCTATTAACTATAAGTTTAATTAATTGCAAAATCCTAATTCTTATCAATATATCATTAATTTTTCCAACTACTGATTCTCGTGTAATCAACTAATAGAGGCAACTAATTACTATCTTTTTTTTCAATGGACAAATTCATTCTGCATAAAATTTCTTTACTTTAGCTTATGAATGATTTCTTCAAATGACCAAAGGCCTTTCAAAATTTACCGTCACATAAATCAAGAATGAAAAAAAAGATAACGCGAACAAATTAGACAATAATAGAGCCCTCTAATGTATATTTTTTTATAACAATAAAAATTATTTGTCTGCAGATACTACTGATACTCCACCAACACATACAATGGCTTGCCAGTGAACTTCTCCATACCCTTTAAGTCTGGTATTTCAATCACAAATGCACATTCAAACACTTCTGCATCACAACACTCAAGTAAATTCATAGTTGCACAAAGAATGCCCACCAGTAGCAAACAAATCATCAACCACAAAAGTTCGTTCACCAGCTTATACTGCTGTAATATGCTTCTCAAGACAATTATTTCTATATGCATGCCCTTACTTCTCCAGTAGGTTTATCATTTAAATTGTTGATGTATGATATTATGTAACAAATGAGAAATGACACGATCTATTCAAATGTTAATAATATAATACGATACCATACATTATGGAACAATACATAACAAACATCGAAATAAAGTGTAAGAAAATTGAGAATTTTAAATACATTGTCATGCACCCAGTTTCAATTCATTGAGCCTAAATTCAAATTAAGTCTAATAAAAGTCTTGTAACTCAAGAGTATCTGAATCTCTAAATGAATTTCACTGAAATTGTAGAAATATTGAAAAGGATGGAGCAAAAACTCCCCATTCTTCATCAGTAGCATCAAGATTATTAGGATTTGTTTGAAGGAATTGTAGCTTAAGAGAGCGTTTATAGTACAAATATCAGAACCTCTAGGCAAGAAATCACGACCTACAAGTGCTTCAAGGATACTTGATTTCCAACTACTTTGACTACCTACAACAGGACGTCATATTATTTTCGAATCACATGTGTAGATTTTAAAAAGAATTTGGTAGTCGTCCTACCAAAACGTACTTTCAGGGCACAACTCAAGAGAACTAAGAAAGAAAAAGCACTCAACTCAGCTTTCATATTACCCAGAATAACATCAACTCTCTCACCATAAAGTTTTTCCCCTCACATGAGCTTGTCTTCTAAGAACTTTGGTGCCAACTTACTTTTGATTCAATACTAAAGATGTGATGACAATGTGAAATAGTACGATAAGACAAAGTATAAAAAGTTTACTCAGAAAAAAAAGGACAAAGTATGAACAAATGTTTATCATTATAGTCTTTCGCAAAAAAAATAATCGTTACAGTCACCTGCATCTCTGCCTCACTCGAGGTATAGAATATAAACAACTAATAATACAATACTGAATAAGGTAAGACCCAACACAGTACACAAAGCTCAAATTGGACCAAAATCAATCGAAGTTAGACAAATTCACCAACCTTTAGCAATGGCATATGTACATCACCAAGCGTATCATTTAGAGTAATCAAGTTGTTTCAAATTCATTAGCTGAAAACTCCACTCTACTTTTCAACAAAGGCCTAAAAATATAAAACCCCACAAAATAAAAATAAAAAAAAATCATTCATCCACAAAAAAAACATAATGCAACATTAAGTTCCAAACTTGGTCATCCCCAGACATACCTGTAAGAAATTTAATATGAAAGCTAACAGCCACATAGATCGTAAATTCCATCAAGACAACTTCAATGATTCGTGCTAATTTCAAGATCGACTTGCTTATCCTCAACAAGAAGTAAAATTTAACAATAATGAAGTTCTTGCATCCCATAGTCATTTCATTGAAACTGAGGACTTCTAGAATCATGAAATCCATAAAATTGACCTGCACAAAATTAGAAGTCCCTAATACTTAAGGACTGTCTGACTACTCAAAGTCAATTCTCTACATTAACTAAACCTATATTGCTCAGTTCAACTTCGTTTTGCAGATGAGCTTGCAGTGGTAAAACCCAATTAATCACCCCTTCTTTGTCAACTTGACATACATCAACAAAGAATTACTTTCTTGCTAGTCAACTCTTCTAAACATTCAAAATTAAATAACTCTCGCGTTTTAGGCTTTTCTAGTTTCCAAACAGCTTCAAAATTGATTATGCCACATTAAATTCTATTGTTACACAATGTAAAAAGTAGGATGAAGTTTTGACTTCTGCATTCAAACATAACATTGTAGCTAGATTGTGTTAGTTTAAATTCAACAAACAAAATATCCATTTTTACGTAACGATGAAATGAGGACCAATTTGGTGTGATCACACTATCGCCTTTTTTTATTTTCTCTCAAGTTGTCTTTACTAAATATTTGATGATCTTATTTTATCCTTTACATTCAATTTTTTATGTAGACTTTTCAAATTATTGATGTTTGACATTACAAAATAACATAAAACGATACAATCTGTTCAAACTTTACATTCATTAGAACAATATTATACAATACTACCTCCGTTCACTTTTACTTAACCCATTTCACTTCTCGATCAAGAGTCAAATTGCATGGACTTTGTAATATGAGAAGGATTGAAACTTATTATATTTTTAGTATAGTTTTACTAATATTTTAAATTTAAAATGTTATATAAATACAGTTCAATTTATCTTTAAAAGTTAATCAAATTGAATCTTGTGAAACTTGACATGTAAAACTGAACGAACGAAGTACAACACAATACAATACAGTACATTATGAAACAATACGTAACAACTATCCAACCAAAGTAGTAAATATGTATGTGATTGATAAGGTGAAGGGAATAGCTCAAGCATCATATCTAAATAACAAATATGTTGATTTTTTTTCAAAAAATAAAGGAACTGAATCATCAAAATCTAGATCGAATAAGCTCAAAAGAGCATCATCTTCTTCTGCCATTGTACGGACCTAAACAGAGAATTTCCACCGCTGGTGAGAAAATTCAATAAACTCGGAATTTTTTACTATTCTATTGTATTTTGTAAGTATATTTTTTAATAATATGCGACAAGTAAAAGTGAACATAAGTGGTTTAACAGAATACAGTACAATACGATACATTATGAAGCAATACTTACGTGATGGAGAGAGCGAAGGGTATCGACCACTGCATATGGCGAGGCACTGCATATGACGAGGCTAGTGAGAGTAAGTCGATTGATCTCTTGCGATTGATAAGGTGAAGATAATAGTTCAAGCATCATTTCTAAATAGCAAATATGGCAATTTTTATCGAAGAATAAAGAAATTCAACCGTCGGAATCTAGATCAGAAAATGTGTCATCTTTCTTTGCCATTGTACCTGAAAACAATTTACATAACATCAAGGTAGCAATATAATTATTTAATAGACCAATTCAAAACTAATATAATTTATATGAAAAAAAAGCAGCAAATACTCATAATTCGAATATAAGATCACTGAGAAAACACAATTAGAAATTCATTGATTTTTATATATACATAGACAATAAATCTAACTTTTTGAAGACAAGAGAAGAGAAGCTCAGGTAGAACCCTCATCCAAAACACTTCAAACAAGCAACTTTTTTTTTAAAAAAAAAAAAGTTTATTCCAAACTTCCCATATACGTATGCAGAATGCTTTTCCATTTATTTTAGGATATGTTTTAGTAGAAAATCTTCACGCACGCAAATTCTCACATATTTATTAATCACGTATATAAAATATAAAAAATTGAAGCACAATAAAGATGCAGACAAATATATCAACCAGCTTGTATGTATAAGAAAATATGATACAAAAAAAGAGAAAATCGTTATTCTTTATATAGGTAAAATTTATATCAATGCTATTGTTCAATTGAAAATAGAATAGAATTATAGACTCCTAATTTATCATAAATTAAATTCTTACCATATATTTATGGACTTCTAATTTTTTAAATTAAATAATAAATTTAAAAAAAAAGTGAAAAGAAGGTTTTGTCTAAAACAAAGACTTTTAATGAAGAGCAAAAAGTTCAAACAATATTTCTAGACCCTTCACACTTTTAATATGTTATAGATAGATATAGATAGTAAATTTATTTCATTAAGTTATCTGTTTGATTTCCTTCTATAATTTTTCATCTTTAATGCGTTTTAATTTCAAATCTTTTTATCTTCACATCATTTTAATACTACACATTAAAATATAATATTAGGCACAATTCATAAAAGCAATGTTCAAAAAGGCACCAAAAACTTATTGCGTTCAAATGCACACGCAAGTGCACGCAGTTGTATAAGTAACAAAGTGGATCTTGTGAGCCTGATGTCGAATCTAGAGAGACCTGTCGATTAACTATTCACCAAATTAGACTGATTCTAATTATTTACTCAAGCGATAAATTTTAAAGATAAATTTATAAATTTACTAGACTAAGGTAATTTTAAAAAATTATCTAATGAACAGTTAAACAAGAGAAGAGAAAATATTACGCAAACAATGAATGCGTCGGTCTAGGATTACGGATTCACTAACAAACATGTAGAGTATCAATTTCATCAACTTATTTGATTATCTAGTTGTTGATTTACGGAGTTTGTTATATGATCATGATCTTTCGAGCCTCTAATCGCCTATTCAAATTGACCTCACAACTATATTGTTGAGCGGGTATGTGATGACCCAATCCAAATGCATTTATATATCTTTCCATTTTGTAACGAAGTATCGCGTTCTAGGTATATTTCTACCCTAGCCACAGATCAATTTTTTATTTTATTAAAGTAATGATCTTATTCCCTGTATTATTGGTTCTATCTCATTTCTTCTTTTTCTGGGTTCACAATAAGAATTTGAATTTATTTTAATAGTAGTTAAGCAATAAAATAGCAAACACAAGAATATAATAACAATTATTATGATAATCATATAAATTTAATCAAAAAATTACTAAACAATCATGTAGTTAGTTATCATAATCCTAAAACGAGAAGTTTAACTCCACATCAACATGAAGCAATTACAACAAATCATTCAACATAAAAATAAATAATAATAAAAAAAAAAGATGAAATTAATTTTCTCTGAACTTCACAACAGCTCCTACATCTATTTAGGTTAAAAATTTTACTTATAAAAATTAATTTTATGAAATATTTATAAGTGTAGAAAAAAACTCCAAATAAATTATCCGAATTCAAAATGGACTGAGAAAAATTAAATATGGAGCAATCCTTATCCCTGTCACGCTCCAATTGTTGATTGTCACTGTCAGTGGAATGATGTGATAATTACAATTCCGTCAATTGTCACTTTTGATTATAATAATAAATTTATTTCATTAAGTTGTCTGCTAAATTTTCTTCTATAATTTTTTATTTTTAATTCATTTTAGCTCCAAATTTTTTCATATTCCCATCACTTTAATTCTACATATTAAAATATAATATTAGGCATACTTTATAAAATTAATGCTAAGAAAAATAAATAAATAAATAAATAAATAAATAAATAAATAAATATATTAAATATAAAATAAATAATACCTAAAATATACTTTTTTCGTCTCAAATTATCTGTCTCAAATTATTTAATTTAATTCTCATTTTACTTATTTTTTTTATTAATCAAGAAGAGATAATTTTTTTTCATATTTTACTTTTTGCATTAATTAATTTTTTCTTCAAATTAAAATGTGAATATCATTTAATAGGGGTAATATGATAAACTAGTCATATTATTAATTTATTTTTAATTAATATATTATTTTAATTTTAAATAAATAATTTAAAACGAAGAAAGTATAATTTTAACCTAACATCACTCATCTGTCTGAACGAATTCCAATTATATCAATTGGAAAAACAATTCTTTTTTCCGAGGATTTTTTACTGTATGTATTTCGTTGATGACTTTTTTTTGGCTAAAAACGATTAAACGGCAAAATGGTCAAGTAGGAATAAACTTTTTATTCTTTGGAATATTCCGGTATTTCTCCCTTCTAGTTCTATTTATTCGTTAATACTTTTAAGAAAATGTCAAAAGTTTAATTATACATGTCATCTCTTTCTTTTCAATACTATAGTTGCATAGCCCGTGTCAGCACGGGTCCAACACTATAAATATTTTTTAGCACTAAAATTTAATATTGATGAGATATAAACATAAATGTACACTAATTTAATTAAATATTATTAATTCTAATATATAAATGACTTATAATAATTAATTAGGGATAATATAATGAAAAGATATTATTAATTCTAATATATAAATGACTTATAATAATTAATTAGGGATAATATAGTAAATCACAGAGCAATTAGGGGTAATATAGTAAATGATAGGGGATATTATAGTAATCTATTTTTAATTAAATATTATTAATTTTTTAATACATAAATGACTTATAATAATTAATTAGGGATGATATAGTAAAATCACGATTAAAGCAGCTGAAACAAACGTTATAAATATATATTTTTTCAATTAAATATTATTAATTCTAATATATAAATGACTTATAATAATTAATTAGGGGTAACATAATAAAAAAATATTATTAATTCTAATATATAAATGACTTGTAATAATTAATTAGCGATAATATAGTAAATTACGGAGCAATTACGGTGTAATATAGTAAATGAAGTGGTGGTTGATTTATAATAATTAATTAGGGATAATATAATAAAAAAATATTATTAATTCTAATATATAAATGACTTATAATAATTAATTAGGGATAATATAGTAAACTACGGAGCAATTAGGGGTAATATAGTAAATGATAGGGGTTAATATAGTAATCTATTTTTTTGAATTAAATATTATTAATTTTTTAATACATAAATGACTTATAATAATTAATTAGGAATGATATAGAAAAATCACGGTTAAAGCAACTGAAACAAATGTTATAAATATATATATTTTTAATTAAATATTATAAATTCTTATATATAAATAACTTATAATAATTAATTAGGGGTAATATAATAAAAAAATATTATTAATTCTAATATATAAATGACTTGTAATAATTAATTAGGGATAATATAGTAAATTATGGAGCAATTAAGATGCAATATAGTAAATGATTGGAGGTAGTATAGTAAATGAAGAGGTGGTCGAAACCACCTCACTAGAGGTGCATGACCCGTGTCAGCACGAGCCCAATACTATAGACATCTTTTAGCACTAATATTTGATATTGATGAAATATAAACATAAATGTACATTGATTTAAAACGATAACTTTTTAAATAATAACTATTTGACGGTACTCGCTAAGAAGTGAAGTTTTATAGGATAGTTTTTTTCCACATGATAAGAAAATGTGATGTGTCGTGTAGTCGAGTTATTTTAATTGTTTGATGATAAGATTGAGACATGTTACAAAATATAGAAAAGAGGTAGAACTAATATTCATAGGATTATTTCATACAAAAACTGGAACAAAAGATATTTCAATTAACAATAAAGTCTTGGATCATCTTCTCAAAGATGATTATGGTTGAACCAGCTGCAACAAATATGTCATAAACTCATATTTTTATTGTTTTAATTAAATACTATTAATTTTTTAATACATAAATGACTTATAGTACTTAATTAGGGGTGATATATTGAAATCACAGTGCAACTCTTGAAGCAGCCATGTCGAAATCAATATTTTAATTAAATATTATATTTTTTAATACATAAATGACTAATAAAAAATATTATTAATTATAATATATAAATGACTTATAATAATAATTAATTAGGGGTAATATAGTAAATCATGGAGAAATTAGAGGTAATATAGTAAAATGACTTATAATAATTAATTAGGGTAATATAATAAAAATATTATTAATTCTAATATATAAATGACTTATAATAATTAATTAAGGGTAATATAGTAATTTACGGAGCAATTAGGGGTAATATAGTAATGGATGAAGCGCTAGTCGAAACCATAGGCAGATATGTCATCTATTTTTTAAAATTAAATATTATTAATTTTTTAATACATACATGACTTATAATAATTAATTAGGGATGATATAGTAAAATCACGGTTAAAGCAGCTGAAACAAACGTCATAAATATCTATTTTTTAATTAAATATTATTAATTCTAATATATAAATGACTTATAATAATTAATTAGGGGTAATATAATAAAAAAATAGTATTAATTCTAATATATAAATGACTTATAATAATTAATTAGAGGTAATATAGTAAATCACGGAGCAATCAAAGATAATATAGTAAATGACGAAGTAGTTGATTTTTTAATTAAATATTATTAATTTTTAATACATAAATGACTTATAATAATTAATTAGGAATGATATAGTAAAATCACGGTTAAAGCAACTGAAAAAAACGTCATAAATATCTATTTTTAATTAAATGTTATTAATTTTAATATATAAATGACTTCTAATAATAAAATTAATTTTAATATATAAATAACTTGTAATAGTTAATTAGGGGTAATATAATAAATCACTGAACAATTAGGGTTAATATAGGCAGACATGCCATCTATTTTTTTAATTAAATATTATTAATTTTTTAATACATAAATTACTTATAATAATTAATTAGGGATGATATAGTAAAATCACGGTTAAAACAATTGAAACAAACGTCATAAATATCTACTTTTTTAATTAAATATTATTAATTCTAATATATAAATGACTTATAATAATTAATTAGGTGTAATATAATAAAAAATATTATTAATTATAATATATAAATGACTTATAATAATTAATTAGAAATAATATAATAAATTATGAAATAATTAAAAATAAAATACTAAATAATAAAGAGCTGGTCGAAACCACCTCTTCTATAATATAGAAAATTATTAAACAATTTTTTTGCTTAGTCTATCTTTCAGTAACTTCGAAAATCCAAACTCAAATAATTTAAAAATAATGAAAATAAAGTTATCAACATAAATATAACAATTGTTCTTTGCATCTAACAATCAAAATCGATGGACCCTACGGAATATAATACGGGTGAAAATCATTTTTCCTCTCTAATTTTGTCTTAAAAATTAATTTTTTTTTCAACTTTGAATTATAGTCATACTCTCCTTTTTATCTTAATTGAATTTTTAAAATACCTATTCTATCCTCTCATCATCAACATTTTTCTTCTTTTTCTTTTTACTTCTTTAAAATCATTATATTTTTAATTTTTAAAAATTCATGAAACAAATTCTTCATATAATATGAACAGTATTTTCTAGGCAAAAAAAAATGAGAACTAGTAATTAAATATTTAAGCTAATGATGATTTATAATGAAATAAATTAGCATAATAAGAAAATTAGTTTTATTAATAATAATCAAAACTTTAATATCTATTTTACAAGTGAAAATAAAGAGTAATATAAACTTTATAAATATATTTCAATACATAAAATATAAAATAATTAATAAAAATTAGGTCAGATTTTAAAAGATTATATTTGTTTAAATTTTAAATTATAATTTATGTAATACTTTATTAATGACAATCACAATTATTTATATAGGCAATAGATAATACTCGTTTCTTATCACTTGTCGTTCATACTAAAATTAGTTGTTTTAATTTACTTGTTCAATTTATAAAGTAAGAGAATTATATTACAATTTTTTTATCCTTAGTATTAAATAACTATATAAAATAGTAGTATAGACAAATTTAAAGTTTCAAAGTATCATTAATAAGGCTAATTCAGTAAAATACGCCTCTAAATAAAATTTTCTTAAGGATTGTGTCATGTTATTATGTTAGCAAAAGTCAAGTAATATGAAACGGAAATAGTAAAAGAGTGATGAGACACAAAAAATATATGCATGTGCATGTACATACATATACACACACTTAGGGGTTGTTTGGTTGGGAACAAGTTATTCCGGGATTAGTTATCCCAAAATAAGTTGTACAAACATATATATATGATAACTTATCTCATCACCTTGGTATAAATAGTGGGATAATAATTTTAAAATTAACTAATATATCTAATTAAACGTAGGATAAAATAATCTTGAATTTTATCCCCAAGTTATTATATTTTGTACCTCACACCAAACGTCTCTTTAATACATATAATATTGCAATAACGATTTTAAAAAATAACATCAAATTTTATGACAAATTTATAAAAAATATTATTTTACTTATAATGTTAATAAATTTAAATAAAATTTTATAAATATCTAGATTAAACAATATATATTATATATATTATAAAAGAATATTACATAAATATAGAATAAAAATTATAAGGGCAAAATGAACATTACATAAGATAAAGGGGGATTATAATTATTATTTAAAATTGGGGGAGTTTAATTTTTACACCAAAGTTGAGGAGTGAAGATGATTTTCACTCAATATAATACTAATAAATTTCAACTCTATAAAAAAAAATTAATGATATTCCACTAAGCAATTATCTCGTCCACATGAAATTCCCTGAGTTTAATCTTTTTGTATATCACGTCACAACACTCATATCTATCCATCTCGAAGAATATTGTATATATTATAAAGGGGTATTACATAAATATAGAACTAAAATTACAAGAATAAAATAAACATTATAGAACTAAAATTACAAGAATAAAATAAACATTACATAAGATAAAAGGGATTATGATTATTGTTCAAAATTGAGGGGGGGGGGGTTGATTTTTAAAGTAAAATTGAGGAGTGAAAATAATTTTTATCCAATATAATACTAATAAATCTAAACCCTATAAAAAAAGTTAATGATATTCCACTAAGCAATTATCTCGTCCACATGACATTCCCTGAGTTTAACCTTTGCCTTGTTGGCGCCCTTTTTGTACATCACGTCACAACACTCACATCTATCCATTTGGTAGAAGAAAAACATAACTGTTATATATGAGATGTGTTATAGATATAAAATAAGTATAAAATGATCGAATATGTCTAGCTAGCTATGTGAACGAACTAATTTGCTTTTATTTTTAAATGGTGGAAGCTTACCATCATGCAAGTAAGGATTAGTCTTCTAAAAATGGAAGGGTAAATTTGAACATTTTGCATAGTTTAGAAGCAAATTTGACTCTAAGATGATTTTCACTTAATATAATACTAATAAATTTCAACTCTATAAAAAAAAATTAATGATATTCCACTAAGCAATTATCTCGTTCACATGACATTCCCTGAGTTTAACCTTTTTGTATATCACGTCACAACACTCACATCTATCCATCTCGAAGAATATTGTATATATTATAAAGGGGTATTACATAAATATAGAACTAAAATTAAAAGAATAAAATAAATATTATAGAACTAAAATTACAAGAATAAAATAAATATTACATAAGATAAAGGGGATTATGATTATTATTCAAAATTGAGGAGGTGTTTGATTTTTAAAGTAAAATTGAGGAGTGAAAATAATTTTTATCCAATATAATACTAATAAATCTAAACCCTATAAAAAAAGTTAATGATATTCCACTAAGCAATTATCTCGTCCACATGACATTCCCTGAGTTTAACCTTTGCCTTGTTGGCGCCCTTTTTGTACATCACGTCACAACACTCACATCTATCCATCTGGTAGAAGAAAAACATAACTGTTATATATGAGACGTGTTATAGATATAAAATAAGTATAAAATGATCGAATATGTCTAGCTAGCTATGTGAACGAACTAATTTGCTTTTATTTTTAAATGGTGGAAGCTTACCATCATGCAAGTAAGGATTAATCTTCTAAAAATGGAAGGGTAAATTTGAACATTTTGCATAGTTTAGAAGCAAATTTGACTCTTTTACATAGTTTACGAACAAATTTGATCTTTCTTCCTAATTTTGAGATTTAAATTTTTTTTTTTTTGTTCCTTCTTTCTTACATCGTGCTACTACCTCTACCATCATTCACCCTCCCCGTCCTCGTCTCTCCCCGCCACTGTTTTCATCTTCATTTACCACACCATCATCTTTTCTTCTCCTTTCCTTTCTCTTTTTCTCTCCCCCGATCACCACATTACCACCTACACCACTAGATGAAAATGTGCAAAACGACTTGAACAAGCAATATAGAATACAATTTTAATGGACATGTATAGACAGATAAGGGTCAAAGGAGGAAGAAGGGTGATTGATGTTATCCATCCTCTTTTATTCTTCTTTTCTCTCTTTATGCATTGTCGGTTCACCCTTTATTCCTAAAGTAACTTAATCCATTGCTATAGATATTACAGATCGCAAAATAAAACAGGAAATTAAGACCTTACCTCTTTTCGTTTCCTTCTTGGAGAGTAGACTTCAATCTTGGAGATATAATCTGCAGAATGGTTACCACTGTATGAACATGCCAACAATCCTCGAGGCAGTGACCGTGAATACATAGTAAGGATTTCATTTTTCTTCGTTTTCTCTACTTTTTCCATGAAGAAAACATGAGGAGCTTCACAAGAATCATTTGTAGGCCACCTTGTGTTTAACAAGTAATATGGAGGGTCTTTAGGTGTAACTCCCCAAGGTTGAAATGTTTCAATTGGTAACTGTAAATGTCTCCTAGGCAAAATGTTCTCATAGATATACACTGAGTAACCCCATGAAATAGAAAATGACCAATTGCTAGGCCTGTTGTAGCAGATAACTTGTTGTAACATGCGAGATTGATCTAAATTTGCTGCCTTCATAAGATGGCGTGCGGATTGAAGTCTGTCTATTGAAGGGAAGATAGGGTCGGCAACATCTAGATGGTGAAGAGACATCAATGGAGTTTTTGGATGGGACGATAAGAAACCAGATATATCACCGCGCAAATCTATCTACAAGTAGAGACAAATGCAAAAAGATTACTCAGTAAATTTAGAGCGAGGAATAATTTATTGTATAAAAAAATTATCTTTTCACAGGCACAAGTATTCAAATAAAAAGTAGTGAGTACAGCTAGACCAGCTAAGGCTATATCCAACCATTTTGGCAAACATAACATTTCGAGGTTTGGAAATACCGAAGTTCAGTATTTACAGATACTAATTTGGCCATTAATATTTCTGATACAGACTTTAGAGTTTAAGAAAGAAATGAAAACATACCTGGTGACTACCTTTAAGAGGAGTAAAAATGACTCCAACATCAGATATGCAAACCATGGTAATTTGATCAGCAGATCTCAAGAAAGGGTATCTCCTCAAGCAACTTTCTACATACTTAGACATTGCTTTTGCCAAAGGGTAACTCAAAATAAATCCAGCTCCACCAAAAGCTTGATTAAATGAGTACCAATAATTCGACAATAGATACTCTGATTGACCCCCCAAATAGTAATACTTCGTGTGGTCATAACTCGAGATAACATCTACCATATTATCCACAAAAAAAATTGAATCATCATCTCCCATAACCACCCATCTCACCCCTTCGTGGTCCTCCCTGAATACCTCCACTATCCCATGTACCATTCGTGCCATAGTAGGCGCTACGTGTTTAGTTTCTTCAATTAATTGACTTATGTTATCAGATACCCTATAAGGTGGGGAAGATGAGGACCATGGCAAAAGATCATTGATTGGAGCCACATCAAGATAGAGATAACCACGCGTTTTATTTGGCCTCCACCATGATTCAATGTATTGTTTCCTATAGTGCCATGCTTCTTCAGAGCCAATAAGTCCAAAAAGGAGATGGCTAAGGTTTGTAGGACTAGAATCATGACCAAATTCTGAGGTTGTAAATCTTGTGTAATGTAAGAGCTCAGGAGATGAACAATTGGGATCATTTAATAGGAAAACTGAGGCTAAGTATAGAACAATACCTGAAGCCAGCACCACTCTGCAAAAAAAACAGAAACAAGCAACATTTCAAATGAAACTAATTAGCTTTTAAGTAATTGGAAGCAAATGCAGACAACATTTACTGGTTTGTTTGAGCAAAAGGATACTTTTATGTCTAGTAGCTTAGTCCAGCAATCATGTTGCAAAATAGTATTTCTCCATCTATCCCGATTTAAGTGTTTTTACATTTTTTTTCGTCCGTCCCGAAGAGTTTCTTTTGTATCTAGTTAGTTTTTCAATTCCAACACCTTCTATGAAAAGATTAAAACTACAGAATTTAACGTACTAAACATAATTTTTTAATTTAAGACCACAAATTTAGAAATCTCTTTATTTCATAAGCTACTTGCCAATCAGACTAAGACACTAAAATTAAGACACCGGGAGTACTAATATTAATTTCCTTTTCTGTCCTCATTATTCCTAACTGATCATCTATTTTTGTCATGTTGAAGAGAATCAATCAGTTTCGTTTCAGTGTTGGAAGTAATTTATTGACTGATCATGCGATTATCCTGAAGAAAATATTTATTGGATATAATTATTATAACTAACCTGTTTGTAAAAATACATTTTATAAGTCCATGCATAATACATTAGACTCAGGGGTTAAAGTTGCATGAGTATCCAATAGGTATGGCTAATGTCCTTTTATAATAAAGGTTAGCCCGGTACAAAAAGCATCTCACATTCACATAGAGTTTCGAGAAGAGCCGCATCCCTTTAGGTGTAATGTAGACAATCTATCCTAATGTAAGCATTAGTGATTCAGTGCACGGCTTCGAACCCTAACCTATAGCACACAGAGACAACTTTATCCTTGCTCCTACACTCCCCTCCTAATTTCCGATTATTGTCTTTATTGGAATTAAGTAACTAATAGAAAATGATGAAACTTTAGAAAAAGAGTGATAGTAAGAGAGGGAGTAACCAGACAGGGGAATAGTTGATACGGTGGAGGCAAATAATTTGAATCCATTATTGTTCAAAGCCATGATCAGTCCATCTCTTTGTTCAACTTCTATAATGAGGAGCTTAATTTTGAACTTTAAATCAAGAAGAAATTAAACAAAGAGGAGAAAGAAAGAAAAAGTTCAATTTTGCAGATTTTGGAAAAAATTTCAAAGGGTACAAAATCATTAGCTCAGTCAAGAGTTTGTTATGATGTTCCTCAGTAATCGTGTGGTCAGCACTGGAGACGGATCTAATATGTTAAGATATTAGAACTTTTGGTCAATTAGTTATTGATTAGTTGTGATTTTAGTTCTTGTGATATATTATTTAATGTACTTAACCTTCAATTAACTAAAATTGTGTATTTTTTATTCCATTACAGTCAAGGGCGGATTCAGGGTGCCGGTTGGGAGTTTCGGAAATCGAGTAACTTTCGTACGGAACTAATATTTATATAGTGAAATCTAATAAATATATAAGAGTTATAAGTTGGGAACCCATAAAGAACGTGTGCTGTTGGTCTAGTGGAGTAAATAGGCTTGTAAAAGTTGTATTTACTTGTTAGTTGTAGGTTCAAATCTCCTTAACTACTATTTGTTTTTATTTTAGCTAATGTAGAAAACCCACAAACTTTAAATTCCGAATTCGCCTCTGATTACAGTGTGAAAATATGTAATATCTAGTTATAAAGTATGTGTTTGTACGTGTATCTTATCTTATGAGTCATAATTTTAAGAATGAAATTAAAGAAAAAAATATAAAGTATATGCTTGTGCGTGTATCTTATCTTGTGAGTCATAATTTTAAGAAATGAAATTAAAGAAAAAAATATAAGATTGTGACATAATATTCCATGACACAAGGAATAGGATTCATTTACAAACTAAACATGATATTTAAAAATAGAACTATTAAACCCTAGACTATCTAGACAAAGAGGTGGTGCTACAGTACATTACGCAGATTTGAATAAATTCAGTAATTTTTTCGTAGATCCTATATTTATACTAAAGAATCCAGAAACACTATATAATTGTATGATTGCGAACCCACATTTAGACATAGTCTTCTTGTCTAGTGGTGTATGCGGGGTGCAAGATTCCTTAGTTCTTGGAGTTGTGGTTTCGAACCCCGCTAGGAGCAAATGTTATTTCTGCTTTTTTACTCTTTAAACACTACCGTGTTGTGTATTATGTAGAAGTCCATGAGTCAATATTAGTTGCCATGTGACTTTAATTTAATTAGACACAAAAGCCCGTTGACCTTTCACCTCTTGAGTTGGATCTTATCCAACTTGAGTTATAAATAGGCCATGTTCTATGTAGAAAATTGACTTTTCACCTCTTGAGTTGGATTTATCCAACTTGAATTATAAATAGGCCATGTTCTATGTAGAAAATGAGACAAGCGAAGATTAATACATAAGATTCCCTCGTGTTTTCATTCCTTATATTTTATTGCTTAGATAATTTTATATCACGTTATCAGCATGAGTCTCTGCAAAAACTTTTCAATAACAATAAAGATAAGTATTTATTTTTCTTAAATAATGTTAAATATATCCAAACACAAATTTATTTCCCTAGATATATCGGGCAAAACCTACATGTCCTGGGCACTGTATGCTGAAATACATTTGGATGCGATGAGTTTGGCAGACACTATAAAAAACGGCAATCAGGCATCAAACCAAGACCGAGCTAAGGCCATGATATTTCTCCGTCATTATCTTGATGAAGGTTTGAAAAATGGAATACCTCACTATAAAGGATCCCCTTATATTGTGGAATAATTTAAAAGAAAGATACGACCACCTGAAGATGGTCGTCCTTCCACAAGCACATTATGAATGGACCTATCTGAGGTTGCATGATTTTAAAAATATAACTGATTATACTTCTGTGATGTTTAGAATTAAATCACAGTTGAATTTATGTGGAGAAAATATCACTGATCACGACATGTTAGAGAAAACATTCTCTACCTTTTCCGCATCGAGTATGCTCCCACAGCAACAGTACGAAGAAGTGGGACTAAAAAGTATTCTAAATTGATTTCTCATCTTCTTGTTGCTGAACAACATAATGATCTTTTAATGAAAAATCATGAAAGTCGACCTCTTGGTACTGCTCCATTTTCTGAAGTGAATGCTGCACATTTTCACCAAATCAGGCATGAAAGAAGCCCTGGACCTAGTCATGGTCGAGGTAGAGGTGGATATTTTAATCAGGGTTATTGCCTTGCACTAAACAATGACTGTTAACACCAGCAGTGTAAAAAGAACGGTGAAGCTACTGAAGTAGTACCAAGGACGAACTCTAAAAATAAATGTTATCGATGTGGAGGAATGGTCGCATACCTGTCGTGTACCAAAACATCTGGAGAAACTCTATCAGGCGACCCTTAAGAAAATAGATAATGATGTAGAGGAAAACCTTATCTCTAAAGATAGTGTTGAGCCAATGAATTTAGATGTCTCAAATTTCTTTACAATCTCCGAAGGATATGTTAATCATCCTGTCGATGATGAATATGAAATAGTCTGATTATTTTACTTTCCTGTTAAGTTGTATTAGTTTATATTTCTGTTAATAGTGTATCACTAGTCTTGTAAATAAATAAAGTTTGTGTAATACGTTATGTGCTAGTAATACTATAATATTTACTTTGTTTATATTTTCATCTTGAAGAAAATATGGATACTCCTTAAGTTTTATTTGGATCAATAATTGATCGCGACGATATTTGTGTAGTTGATAGTGGGACAACGCACGCGATATTTAAAGATGAGAAATATTTTCCCCACTTACTTAGAAGAAAAGAAAATGTTACAACAATCTCTGGCAATTCAAAATTAATTGAAGGCTCCGGAAGAGCTACTATATTTCTGCCTAAGGGGACAAAATTAGTTATAGAAGATGCACTGTTTTCTTCTTATTGAGTTTCTAAGATATCCGCCGAAATGGATATCATTTTGAGACAATTAATGAAATGAATGTTGAATATCTTGGCATTACCAAGAATGTCTCAGGTCAAAAATAAGTGTTGAAAAAATTATCAACTTTGTCTTCCAGCTTATACTATACAGAAATTAGTACAGCTGAAACACACTCTATCGTAAACCAGAAGTTTACCGATCTAAATACGTTTGTGCTTTGGCATGATCGAACAAGCCATCCTGGCTCAATAATGATTAGACGAATCATTAAAAATTCAAAAGGATATCCGTTGAAGAACCTAAAGATTCTTACAACTAATGAATTTTCATGTTCTGCTTGTTATCAAGGCAAACTGATAACTAAACCATCACACTAAAAGTTGGCATCGAATCTCCTCTTTTTCTAGAACGTATACAAGGGGATATATGTGGACCTATTCACCCACCTAGTGGGTTATTTAGATATTTTATGGTCCTAATAGACGCATCTTCAAGATGGTCTTATGGTTCAGTCACTCATGTTCATACTCAAAATGTCCCTGCTGAGTCATTTATTAAGTGCCTACAATTGATACCAAACCACTACTTATGAAAATGAAATTTTCCAATACTGTTTTGGGTCATGCTATCTTGCATGTAGCATTACTTGTTCGTCTCATACCAACTCATTATAATAAGTACTCCCCGTTATAATTGATCCTTGGTCATAAGCCAAATATTGCCTATCTACAAATATTTAGATGGGCAGTATATGTGCCAGTTGCACCACCTTAGTGTACTAAGATGGCCCCCAGAGAAGGTTAGGAATATATGTTGGGTTTGAGTCACCCTCTATAATTCGCTACCTTGAACCATTGACGAGAAATTTGATTACTGCTCGATTTGCAGATTGTCGATTTGATAAATCAAATTTCTCGCAATTAGGGGGAGAGAAACATGAACTTAAAAGAGAAATTGTGTGAAAAGTTTCATCATTATCTTATTTTGATTCACGTACCCTCATATATGAAAATGTGGTCCAAAAGATCATTCACTTACAGAAACTAGCAAATCAAATGTCATAAGCATTTACTGATTTGAAAAGGATAACTAAGTCACATATCCCTGCAACGAATGTGCCTGTCCGAATTGAAATCCCAAAAGGACCATCTACTAATGTCATACTTCTGAATCTCAAACACACCTGAAGCGTGGTAGGCCATTGGGTTCAAAGGATAAAAATTCTAGAAAAAGAAACGCAAAGAATGATAAAGATAATATTATAAAAGATTCTACTGAAGAGATTCAAAATTCGATTAAACCTGATATTCTTGAAGAAATCATTGAATCCAAGACTCAAGTGAATGAAGAACTTTAAATAAGTCCTACTAGTGATGAGATAAATTTAGATCGATAAAAAATTATGGTGGATAATATTTTTGCATATAATGTCGAACTAAATATTATGCAAGACAACGAGGACCTTGAACCTCTATCTGTCGAAGAATGTCGATGAAGAAATGATAGGCAAATATAACAAGAGGTGATTCAATCAGAATTAAACTCACTTGCTAAACGGAAGGTTTTTGGACCTGTAGTCCACACCCCCAGATGGTGTAAAACCAGTCGGCTATAAATAAGGGTGTCAAATGGACCGGGTTGACCCGACCCACTAAGAAAACCCAGCCCGGTAAGCCCATGGGCTATAGGGTACCGGGCTCGGGCTGGATTAATTTTTTTATTGGTCCCGGGTTAACCAAAATCGGTCCAGGCCCGCCGGTTAACCGGCCCGGCCAGGCTCGGATAACAATTTTTTATTTTTAAAATGGGATTTTGCAAATGATTTAAATTGAATTTCTAGTTTAAATTAAATACTTAGTTTTAATATATTACTAATTTACTATCAAGTATTATTAATTTATTATATTAAGTAGCATATTTTTTAAAGTTGTACATATATTGAATGGTACGTATATATGTGTATATATTTTCTATAGACTCTAAGGTAGTATATATTTAATGTATACACGTGTATATGTTTTATAAATTAGTATATAACTATATATATAGTGTTTGTATATATGGTAGTATATATACTGTAGTATATTTTATTTAAAATATTACATATATATTGAATGGTACGTATATATGTGTATATATCTTCTATAAACTCTAAGGTAGTATATATTTAGTGTATACATGTGTATATATTTGATAAATTAGTATATATATCATTATATTGTAGTATATTTTATTTAAAGTAGTACATATATATTGAATGATACGTATATATGTTTATATATCTTCTATAGACTCTAAAGTAGTATATATTTAACATATACACGTGTATATATTTTATAAATTAGTATATAACATATATATAGTGTGTGTATATATTGTAGTATATATATTATAGTATATTTTATTTAAATAAATACATATATATTTAATGGTACGTATATATGTGTATATATCTTCAATAGACTCTAAAGTAGTATATATTTAACGTATACATGTGTATATGTTTTATAATTTAGTATATATATCATTATATATAGGTGTATATATTGTAGTATATTTTATTTAAAGTAGTATATATATATTGAATGGTACGTATATATATCTTCTACAGACTCTAACGTAGTATATATTTTAACGTATACATGTGTATATGTTTTATAAATTAGTATATATATCATTATATTCTTGTATATTTTTATTTAAAGTAGTACATATATATTGAATGGTACGTATATATATGTATATATCTTCTATAGACTCTAAAGTAGTATATATTTAACGTATACACGTGCATATATTTTATAAATTAGTATATAACTATATATATAGTGTTTGTATATATTGTAGTATATTTAATTTAAAGTATTACATAGATATTGAATGGTACGTATATATGTGTATATATCTTCTATTGACTCTAAAGTAGTGTATATTTAACGTATACATGTGTATATATTTTATAAATTAGTATATATATATCATTATATTGTAGTATATTTTATTTAAAGTAGTATATATATATTGAATGGTACGTATATATGTGTATATATCTTCTATAGACTCTAAAGTAGTATATATTTAACGTATACATGTGTATATGTTTTATAAATTAGTATATATATCATTATATTGTAGTATATTTTATTTAAACTAGTACATATATATTGAATGATACGTATATACGTATATATATCTTCTATAGACTCTAAAGTAGTATATATTTAACGTAGACACGTGTATATGTTTTATAAATTAGTATATACCTATAATGTGTGTATATATTGTAGTATATTTTATTTAAAGTATTACATATATATTGAATGGTACGTATATATGTGTATATATCATCTATAGACTCTAAAGTAGTATATATTTAACGTATACATGTGTATATGTTTTATAAATTAGTATATATATCATTATATATAGGTATATATATTGTAGTATGTTTTATTTAAAGTATTACATATATATGGAATGGTATGTATATATGTGTATATATCTTCTATAGACTTTAAAGTAGAATACATTTAACGTATACATGTGTATATATTTTATAAATTAGTATATATATCATTATATTATAGTATATTTTAGTTAAAGTATTACATATATATTGAATGGTACGTATATATGGGTATATACAATCTATAGACTCTAAAGTAGTATATATTTAATGTATACATGCGTATATTTTTTATAAATTAGTATATATCTCATTATATATAGGTATATTTATTGTAGTATATTTTATTTAAAGTATTACATATATATTGAATGGTACGTATATATGTGTATATATCTTTTATAAACTCTAAAGTAGTGTATATTTAACGTATACATGTGTATATATTTTATAAATTAGTAAACATATATATCATTATATTGTAGTATATTTTATTTAACGTAGTACATATCTATTGAATGGTACATATATATGTGTATATATCTTCTATAGACTCTAAAGTAGTATATATTTAACTTATACATGTGTATATGTTTTATAAATTAGTATATATATATCATTATATTGTAGTATATTTTATATAAAGTAGTACATATATATTGAATGGTATGTATATATATGTATATATTTTCTATAGACTCTAAAGTATTATATAGTTAACGTATACACGTGTATATATTTTATAAATTAGTATATAATTATATATATAGTGTGTGTATATATTGTAGTATATTTTATTTAAAGTATTACATATATATTGAATGGTAGGTATGTGTATATATCTTCTATAGACTCTAAAGTAGTATATATTTAATGTATACATGTGTATATATTTTATAAATTAGTATATATATATATCATTATATTGTAGTATATTTTATTTAAAGTAGTACATATATATAGAATTGTACGTCTATATGTGTATATATCTTCTACAGACTCTAAAGTAGTATATATTTAACGTATACACGTGCATATATTTTATGAATTAGTATATAATTATATATAGAGTATGTGTATATATTGTAGTATATTTTATTTAAAGTATTACATACATATTGAATGGTACGTATATATGTGTGTATATCTTTTATAGACTCTAAAGTAGTATATATTTAACGTATACATGTGTATATATTTTATAAATTAGTATATATATCATTATATTGTTGTATATTTTATTTAAAGTAATACATATATATTAAATGGTACGTATATATGTGTATATATCTTCTATAGACTCTAAAGTAGTATGTATTTAACGTATACACGTGTATATGTTTTATAAATTAGTATATATGTAATACCTCGAGAATTTCAACTAATAGTATAACCCAGTTTCAAGATCGTTAGAAATAAAGTTAGTGATTTGGTAGCTACATGATCTTGCTTGATGAGTATTAGGGCCTCAAAAGTGTCCTAACTATTAGACGAATCATAACATTCCTTGCCGATTGAATTCTTGAGATGGATATTGGTATGGTCAACTTCAAACGAGTATATATCTCGTTATACTATGAATTTCTAAGCTCATGACCCATCAAAAGATAGATAATTGAATTATCTTTCCAACGATACCAATTTCTCCAAAATTCATTATAGGAGCAAAGAGTTATGCCCATTTTACTCCAGCGTATCAGCCTGGAAATTTTGTGACGATATTTTGTGACGACTTGTCACAAGCCTGACGGCTTGTCACAAATATCGTCACCATAAGCAGAAAGTCACAAAATCCAACATTTTGTGACGACTTGTCACAAGTTTGATGGCTTGTCACAAAATATTGTCAACCTTAAGCCGAAAATCATAAAATCCACCCTTTTGTGACAACATTCGTGACGACTTGTCACGAATGTCGTCAACTATTTTTTTTAGCAATTTAATGACGTTTTTACAAGGGTATTTTGGTCTTTTTCCTGCACTTCCCACGACTTATAACCCTCAGAGAACGTATTTTCTTCTATTTCTCTTTAGCTAAACATCTCAAAATTCTCTACACACCTTCAATAACAAGGTTAGGGTTTCAACCTAAAAACCCAATTATCTAGATATTCAATCGTGAGAATTCAATAATTCTTGCATATTTGAATTCCCCGTTAAGAGGGCTACGAGGGACACCCAATAGGTCGTGAATAACCTTCCAAAATTTTGAAGTCATCCAAAAGCTCCAAGTTTAAGGTATGTGGTTTTGAACAAGAACACCCTTTTGTTCTTGTGCCCAAAAGTTACATATTTTCGTAAAGTATTTCGTAAATTCATGGAGAATTCCTATCATGTTATTATATTGTGAGTTTTATGAAACTATGTCTTACCCAAGCTTTGAGTTGAAATATTATTATGCATATTAATGTTTTAAATTGTCAATTTATGGTTTAAGTTGCATAATCCAACGTCTATATGATGTTTTGAGAATTTCAAGTCCTATTGTTGTGAATTGAACCTTATGGTTAAAGCATGAGTTTGAGAATGAGATGTTATCCATTTTTAAAGAATATCAAGAAGTGAGTTTTGATTGTAAGTTAAGATAGAAATCCACATTCTTGAGTTTGAAGTAAATGGGATGCATTTTGGCTTCCATTATATATATATATATATATATATATATATATATATTGTTGAATTGTTTTAAGGTGGATTTTCTAAAGTTCTGAGCTAAGTAAGGGAGTAGTATTTAGCACCGAGTTGGGCTTGATTCCGAGGTATCATGCCACAGAACTACGTGCCCCCGTAGGTTCTTGATATACCCCAAGTGGGTTAAGATAGTGATCACTAAAGTTAAGGTTTTATAAGATGGAAAGGATAGAACATCTCTTCCCAACGTGGGTAAGATATTGGACTCCATGTAGCTCACATGGTTTATGTCGGTTAAGAGAAACTCCCTAAGTTCCTAAAGTTCTCTAAGTCCTAAAGTCTTCAAAGTTTCATAGAGTTTTAGTCTCAAGGGTACAAAGTTTTGAAAGTATAAGTGTTTTTGAAAGCTATGGTCCTAATAATTTCAGGTGTCATGATAATTTGTGGTTTTAAGTAAAAGCATGATGATTTATGAGTCTTGTGGCATATATTTATTTCAAGCTATGTGAGTATGCTTTACACCATGCAAGTTTTCTATAAAAGCTTATGATATTGAGTATTTTAATTGTACACTCCCCCATATGCTCAGTACACTCCCAAAGAACTAACCCACATATTTTGTCTGTGTGCCATATATTCTCGTAATGTAGGTTCAGGTGCTCAGTCTCAGCCTCACCAGTGATCCTTTCGAGCTTTCCTATCTACATATCAGCCGTGGTGAGTCCTCATGTTTCGGGGACCAGTTATTCTCAGACTTTCAATTTTATTTAGTAGTTATTTAATTCTTATCAGTTGAGCATGAGTCAGTTGGGGACCTTTCCCAATGGCTCTCTAGTTTGGAGTAGTAGAGGTTTGTCAGACTAGTCATCAGATTATCAGCACTTCGAGATTTTCTTTGAGTTGTAGTTTGTTCAGACCAAGTATTTCATTCATATTTCTCATTTTATGATGTCACAGTGTTGAGTTCATGCTTTTTATCTTTAAGTAAGCTAATATATGAAGTAGAAGGCTCAAAGGGTTAGTTTGGGGCTACTTGTAGCTTTAAGCACCGTGTAATATTCCGGGACCCGATTGTGGGGCGTTACAAACCTTGTATCAGAGCCTAAGGTTTAGAGATTCCTAGGGAGTCTGACAATCCACGTTAAGTAGAGTCTTTATCATCGGTGTGTAGCACGCCACATCTATGAGCAAGAGGCTACGAAATATTTTAGGAACAAGTCATTTCTTCCTCTCAAGTCCATCGTGCTCAAGTTGTCTTTCTCGGCTATTAATTCGTGCTCTCTTATTTTAGAATATTTCTCCCCGCTGAGTGCGAAGAAATAACAACGATCAGCAACCTTAACCCGCTGATCTTCTGAATGAAAACGTGTCCCACGCTGAATTCAGGGTAGCCTTCCAGGCACTGGCCCAAGCTATCACTGTCCAGGCCTATCAGGCCACAACTCTTCAGCAACAGGGAGGTGACTTAGCTGCTTCCAGAATTCATAACTTTATGCGGATGAGTCCGCCAGAGTTTTATGGGTCAAAGGCAGTGGAAGACCCGTAGTTATATCTTGAGAAGATAAGGAAGATCACACATGTAATGCGTGTGTCTGAAGAAGAGTATGTGGAGTTAGCATCCTACAGGTTGAAAGACATTGCGTATGACTGGGTGGTTTCTTGGAGGAAGGGTAGAGGGGAGGATGACGCTCCCATTACCTGGCAGATGTTCCAAGATGCATTCTTAGATAGGTTCTTTCCTTTGGAGTTAAGAGAGGCGAAGATTGAAGAGTTTATAAACTTGAGACATGGCTCCATGACTGTTAAGGAGTACTGCTTAAAGTTCAATCAGCTAGAAAAATATGCCCCTGACTTGATCTCCAACGCCCGAACTGGTATGAGAAAGTTTGTGACAGGTGTGTCGGGCTTAGTACTGAAAGAATGCCGCACTGCTATGTTGAACAAAGAGATGGATTTGTCTAGGCTGATGATCTATGCACAACAAATACAAGAGGATAAGATAAGGGAAAAAGATAGAGCGAGAGGTAACAAGAGAGCTAGGTCTGAATAGCACGAGTACGGTCAGGCTAGATCCTAAGGAGGGAACCACCCTTAGTTTCAGAGTCGTTCTTCTATGCCATCATCCTCATCCGCTAGTTCCCCAGCACCTAGAGGTAGGCCAGAGTAGGGAAACAGGTCTTTTATGTCCAGGCCTCAGCAGAGTGTGAGCAGCAAGCCCAACTTCTCTCCTTGTGCTAAGTGTGGTAGGACCCATCCGGTAAGTGTTTGGCTGAACAACGTGGTTGTTTTGGGTGTGGAAAGATAGGCCACAGGCTTATAGAGTGCCCACATGCCAGGAAGAAAAGAAGAGATACCCGCCCCCAGACCTAGGCCACTAGTGCATCAACTTCTGCAGCCCGTCCATCTCTTTCTCAGGGCGCTTCTTCTAGTATTGCTGGCATTCAGTGCCACAATAGGTTCTATGCCCTATCTTCCCAACTTAAGCAGGGGGACTCTCCCGATGTTATTACTGGTATGCTCCGTGTATTTCATTTTGATGTATATATGTTATTGGACTCTGAGCCTATTCTAGTTTCTACCCCAGTAGAGGAGTCTGTTGTTGCTAAGCAAGTGTACAAGAATTTTCCTGTTACAGTCCTTCATAGAGTCATACTTGCTGATTTGATAGAGTTAGAGATAGTTGATTTTGACGTTATCCTGGGTATGGACTGGCTCACTCCTGCAATGCGTCTATAGATTGTCATACTCGTGTAGTCAAATTTCAGTTTCCTGATGAACTAGTTTTTGAGTGGTCAGGGAGTTCAGTACCTCCCAAGAGTCATTTTATTTCTTATCTCAAAGCCAGGAAGCTTATATCTAAGGGTTGCTTTTATCACTTGGTTAGAGTTAAGGACACTAAGTCTGAAACCCCAAGTATCCATTCAATCAAAATTGTCAATGAGTTTCTTGATGTCTTTTCGGAAGATCTCCCAGGGGTATCTCCCGATACAGAGATAGAATTCGAGATCGATCTTCTTCCCAACACTCAGCCTATTTCCATTCCTCCCTACCGTCTGGCACCTGCAGAGCTTAAGGAGTTGAAAGAAAAACTCAAATATCTCTTAGACAAAGGTTTTATAAGGCCCAGTGTATCTTCTTGAGGTTCACCTATCCTTTTCGTGCGAAAGAAAAATGGTTTTTTGCGTATGTGCATTGACTATCATTAGCTTAATAAGGTCACAGTTAAGAACAAGTACCCTCTTCCAATAATAGATGATTTGTTTGATCAGTTTCAAGGTGTGAGTTATTTCTCCAAGATAGACCTTAGATCCAGCTATCACCAACTTAAAGTAAGGGGTGTGATATCCCGAAGATAGCCTTTCGAACCTGCTATGGTCATTTTCAGTTTCTTGTCATGTCTTTCGGGCTAACTAATGCCCTAACATCTTTCATGGACCTCATGAATCGAGTGTTTAGCCATATCTTGAAATGTTCATCATTTTTTTTATCGACGACATCCTTGTGTATTCCCGAAGTGAGGGTGATCACGCAAACCATCTTAAAATCGTCTTACAAACTCTTAGATATCATAAGTTGTTAGCTAAATTCAGTAAGTGTGAGTTTTGGCTAAGGTCCGTAGCGTTTTTGGGTCATATTATTTCAGCTGAAGGTATTAGAGTTGATCCCCAAAAGACAGAGGATGTAAGAAATTGGCCTAGGCCTATCTCTCCATCTGATAGTAGAAGTTTCTTGGGTCTAGCTGGCTATTACCGCTGTTTTGTTGAAGGGTTCTCTTCCATTGCGTCTCCCATGACTCATTTGACCCAAAAGAAAGTTAAGTTCCTCTGGTCGGATTCCTGTGAGAAGAGTTTTCAGGAGTTGAAGACTCGACTCACTTCCGCCCCTGTGTTGGCTTTGCTTGATGGTGTAGATGGTTTTATGATATACTGTGATGCTTCGAGAGTTAGTTTGGGTTGTGTGTTGATGCAGAGGGGTAAAGTTATAGCCTATGCATCTAGAAAGTTGAAACCTCATGAGAAGAATTACCTAACCCATGACTTAGAGTTGGCTGCTGTAGTGTTTGCTCTGAAAATCTGGAGACTTTATTTGTATGGTGTGCATATTGATATTTTTACCGATCACAAAAGCCTGCAGTATGTGTTGACTCAGAAGGAGTTAAATATTAGGCAGCGAAGGTGGTTAGAATTATTTAAAGACTATGATATGAGCATTTTGTATCATTCGGCAAGGCCAATATTATGGAAGATGCCCTTAGCAGGATGTCTATGGGTAGTATTTCGCATATGGAGGAAGGTAAGAAAGAGTTAGCTCGTGATGTGCATCGTCTGGCTAGACTGGGTGTTAAGTTGCTTGATTCCACTGAGGGAAATATTTTGGTGCAGAGTAGTTCTGAATCCTCTTTGGTTTTGGAAGTGAAGGAGAAACAAGACTTAGATGCTAGCTTGGTTAGACTGAAGGAGTCAGTCAAGGAACAAAATGTAGAGATTTTCTCTCAAGGAGGAGATGGGGTGTTGAGGTTGCAGAGTCGATTATGTGTTCCTGATATTGGTGATCAGAGGTAGAGAATTATGGCTGAAGCGCTTAGTGTGCGGTATTCTATTCATCCCGGCACTACCAAGATGTACCGCGACTTACGGGAAATCTATTGGTGGTGCGGTATGAAGAAGGATATAGATGATTTTATGGCGAAGTGTGCAATATGTCAACATGTTAAGGTTGAGCACTAAAGACCTGGTGGTGTGATGCAAGAGTTTAGTATCCCAACTTGGAAGTGGGAAGAGATAAACATGGATTTTATGGTTGGCTTACCTCTTTCCCGACGCCATCATGATTCCATCTAGGTTTTTGTCGACAGGCTGACTAAGTCAGCGCATTTCTTGCCTGTGCACACATCTTATACAGCTGAGGACTATGCTAGATTGTATATTCGAAAGTTGGTCAGGTTGCATGGAGTTCCCTTTTCTATCATTTCGATAGGGGTACTCAGTTCACTTCTCAGTTCTGGAGAGCGTTTCAGAAGGGTCTTGGTACCCAAGTTCTTATGAGTTCCGCTTTTTATCCGTAGACAGATGGTCAGGATAAGAGGACTATCCAAACTTTGGAGGACATATTGAGGGTGTGTGCCCTTGATTTCAAAGGTAGTTGGGATGAGCATTTGCCGTTGATAGAGTTTGCTTACAACAATAGTTACCATGCCAGTATCAAGATGGCACCATTCAAGGCATTATATGGTAGGAGATGTAGATCACCCATAGGTTGGTTCGAAGTGGGTGAAGATACTTTGGTTGGACCTGATGCAGTATTTGAGGCGATGAAGAAGGTGAAGTTGATTAAAGAAAGATTAAAGACAGCTCAGAGTCGTCAAAAGTCATATGCAGATGTGATACGAAAAGACCTTGAGTTCGAAGTTAATGATTTGGTGTATCTAAAAATTTCACCCATGAAAGGGGTGAAAAGATTTGGGAAGAAAGGGAAACTTAGTCCCCGTTACGTTGGCCCTTACAGAATTCTCAGCCGTGTTGGGAACGTAGCCTATGAAGTTGAGCTGCCTACAGAGTTGTCAACTGTTCATCCTATTTTCCATATTTCCATGCTTAGGAAGCATATTGGTGATTCTATCGTTGTTGATTCTTCAGATAGCTTAGATGTTCAGAATAACCTTTCGTTTGATGAGGTTCCAGTTGAGATCCTAGATTACCAAGTCTGTAGACTAAGGAACAAAGAAGTTCCATTGGTCAAGATTTTATGGCGGAACCAATCAGTTGAGGGTGCTAATTGGGAAACCGAAGCTGATATGCGATCCAAGTACCCACACCTCTTCTTCATAAGTTCAGAGCAAGCCGAAGGTATTACTTTTTCTTAATTCAGCCCGTATCTAACCAAAGATTCAGCTATATAGCTATTTTGTTGCAAATTTGTGCACTCTCAAAAATACTCAAAAGTTTAGAATGACATAGATTAAATTCAGAGAGCTATTCCAACTGTGCATCTTCAGTTTCTTTGTATTTCCAGCTTAACTAGTGACATTCAAGAATGAATGTTTCCAAGGGGGAGATATTGTAATACCCCGAGAATTTCAACTAATAGTAGAACCCTGTTTCCAGCTTGTTAGAAATAAAGTTAGTAATTTGGTAGCTACATTATCTAGCTTGATGAGTATTAGGGCCTCAAAAGTGTCCTAGCTATTAGACGAATCAAAACATTCCTCGCCGATTGAATTCTTGAGATGGATATTGGTATGGTCAAATTCAAACGAACATATCTATCGTTATACTATGTATTTTTGAGCTCATGACCCACCAAAAGATAGATAATTGAATTAGCTTTCTAACGATATCAATTTTGCCAAAATCCATTATCGGAGCAAAGAGTTATGCCCATTTTACTCCAGCGTATCAGCCTGGAAATTTCGTGACGACATTTTATTACGACTTGTCACAAGCCTGACGGCTTGTCACAAATGTCGTCACCAAAAGCAAAAAGTCACAAAATCCAACATTTTGTGACGATATTTTGTGATGACTTATCACAAACATGATGGCTTGTCACAAATGTCGTCACCATAAGCAGAAAGTCACAAAATCCAACATTTCGTGACGACATTTTGTGATGACTTGTCACAAGCCTTACGGCTTGTCACAAATGTCGTCACCATAAGCAGAAAGTCACAAAAGCCCACATTTTGTGACGACATTTCGTGACGACTTGTGACAAGTTTGACGGCTTGTCACAAAATGTCGTCAACCTTAAGCCGAAAATCATAAAATCCACCCTTTTTGATGATATTCGTGACGACTTGTCACGAATGTCGTCAGCTATTTTTTCAGCAATTTAATGACGTTTTTGTAAGGGTATTTTGATTTTTTTCCTGCACTTCCCACGACTTATAACCCTCAGAGAACGTATTTTCTTCTATTTCTCTTTAGCTAAACATCTCAAAATTCTCTACACACCTTTAACCACAAGGTTAGGGTTTCAATATAAAAACCCAATTATCTAGAGATTCAACCGTGAGAATTCAATAATTCTTGCATAGTTGAATTCCCCGTTAAGAGGGCTACGAGGGACACCCAATAGTTCGTGAATAACCTTCCGAAATTTTTGAAGTCATCCAAAATCTCCAAGTTTAAGGTATGTGGTTTTGAACAAGAACACCCTTTTGTTCTTGTGCCCAAAAGTTACATATTTTCATAAAGTATTTCGTAAATTCATGGAGAATTCCTATCATGTTATTATATTGTGAGTTTTATGAAACTATGTCTTACCCAAGCTTTGAGTTGTAATATTATTATGCATATTAATGTTTTAAATTGTCAATTTATGGTTTAAGTTGCATAATTCAACGTCTATATGATATTTTGAGAATTTCAAGTCCTATTGTTGTGAATTGAACCTTATGGTTAAATCATGAGTTTGAGAATGAGATGTTAGCCATTTTTAAAGAATATCAAGAAGTGAGTTTTGATTGTAAGTTAAGATAGAAATCCACATTCTTGAGTTTGAAGTAAATGGAATGCATTTTGGCTCCCATTATATATATATATATATATATATATATATATATATATATATATATATATATATATATATATATATTGTTGAATTATTTTAAGGTGGATTTTCTAAAGTTCTAAGCTAAGTAAGGGAGTAGTATTTAGCACCGAGTTGGTCTTGATTTCGAGGTCTCATGCCCCAGAACTACGTTCCCCCGTAGGTTCTTGATATACCCCAAGTGGGTTAAGATAGTGATCACTAAAGTTAAGGTTTTATCCGATGGCAAGGATAGAAAAAGCTCTCCCCAACGTGGGTAAGATGTTGGACTCCATGTGGCTCACATGGTTTATGTCGGTTAAGAGAAACTCCCTAAGTTCCTAAAGTTCTCTTAGTCCTAAAGTCTTCCAAGTTTCAAAGAGTTTTAGTCTTAAAGGTACAAAGTTTTGAAAGTATAAGTGTTTTTGAAAGCTATGGTCCTAATAATTTCAGGTGTCATGATAATTTGAGGTTTTAAGTAAAAGCATGATGATTTATGAGTCTTGTGGCATATATTTATTTCAAGCTATGTGAGTATGTTTTACACCATGCAGGTTTTTTATAAAAGCTTATGATATTGAGTATTTTAATTGCACACTCCCCCATATGCTCAGTACACTCCCAAAGTACTAACCCACATATTTTGTCTGTGTGCCATATATTCTCGTAATGTAGGTTCAGGTGCTCAGTCTCAGCCTCACCAGTGATCCTTTTGAGCATTCCTATCTACATATCAGCCATGGTGAGTCCTCATGTTTTGGGGACCGGTTATTCTCAGACTTCCAGTTTTATTTAGTAGCTGTTTAATTCTTGTCAGTTTAGTATGAGTCAGTTGGGGACCTATCCCAATGGCTCTCTAGTTTGGAGTAGTAGAGGTTTGTCAGACTAGTCATCAGATTATCAGAACCTCGAGATTTTCTTTGAGTTGTAGGTTTTTCAGACCAAGTATTTCATTCATATATCTCATTTTATGATGTCATAGTGTTGAGTTCATGCTTTTTATCTTTAAGTAAGCTAATATATGAAGTAGAAGGCTCAAAGGGTTAGCTTGGGACTACTTGTAGCCTTAAGCACCGTATAACGTTTCGGGACCCGGTTGCGGGGCGTTACAATATAACTATATATATAGTGTGTGTATATATTGTAGAATATATATTATAGTATATTTTATTTAAAGTATTACATATATATTGAATGGTACGTATATATGTGTATATATATCTTCTATAGACTCTAAAGTAGTATATATTGAACGTATACATGTGTATATGTTTTATAAATTAGTTTATATATCGTTATATTGTATTTTATATCTTGTAGTATATCTTTTATTTAGAGTAGTATATATATTTAGCTAACTTATAGTCGTATACACGATTACATTTGTAATTGTGATTATGTGTATATATTTTTTAAAGTCTAATGTAGTATATACTATATATATAGTGTATATATATTGTTTAACGTATTTAAAATGTATATTGGTGGGTATATACAATGTATATTGGAGAAAAAACTTTTTTTTAGTTTTTGACCGGTTTAGGTGGGTTGGACGAGTTGGGTTAAGTGGGCCGGTTCAGGGTTGTTTTTAAAACTTTTACTGTTTGGCCCAAAATCAGACCGACCCGTTTAACCAGGCCCGGATCCGAACCGGCCCATACTCGGCTAAAATTCACGGGCCAGTTTCGGGTTGACCCGTCTCGGCCCACTTAACACCCTTGGCTATAAATAGGTCTTCGTACGTAAAAGAAATTAGAAAAATGAAATTGTAAGAAACAAGACACGCCTTGTTGCATTAGGATTCTCTCAAAGACCCGGTGTTGACTATGAAGAAACATATTTACCCGTTATGGATGCAATAATATTTTGATACCTCATCGGTCTAGCTGTATATGAAAATATTGAAATTCATCTAATGGATGTGGTTACAGCTTATCTTTATGGTTCACTTGATAATGATATTTACATGAGAATCCTAGAAGGATTAAAAATGCCTGAAGCATATAGTTCAAAGTCTCGAGAATTGTTTTCAATCAGATTACATAGATCGTTATACGGTCTAAAACATGTGGTATAATCGCCTTAGTGAGTACTTGATAAACAAAGGTTACATAAATGATGTCATTTGTCCTTGTATTTTCATTATGTAAACAACATCTGGGTTTGTTATACTCGTTGTTTATGTGGATGATATAAATTTTATTGGGACTCCAGAAGATGTCCAAAAGGCAAATGAATATCTAAAGAAAGAATTTGAAATGAAAGATCTTGAAAAGACAAAACTTTGTCTTGGTTTGTAAATTGAACATTTATAAGACGAGGTCTTCATTCACCAAACTGCCTATACGGAGAAGGTTTTGAAATGATTTTACATGGACAAAACATATCCATTAAGTGCTGCAATGATTGTTCGATCACTCCACCTGAGTAAAGATCCATTCTAACCTCTAGAAGAGGGTGAAGAGATCCTTAGTCCCGAAGTACCATATCTCAATACCATTAGTGTACTTATGTATTTTGCTAACATTTTGAGGCCGGATATAGCATTTTTTATTAATTTGCTAGCAAGATATAGTTCTTCTCCTACACGAAGTATTGGAACAGAGTTAAGCATATATTAAAATACCTAAAAGGGAATATTGATATGAGTCTGTTTTATACTAACAAAGATAGTTCAGATCTTATTGGTCATGCAGATGCAAGTTATTTATCCGACCCACATAACGCACGATCTCAAACAAGCTATATGTTTACATACGGAGGTACTTCTATATCACGGCGATCTACAAAGAAGTCTATTGTTGTTACTTCTTCAAATCATGCTGAGATAATAACTATTCATGAGGTAAGTAGAGAATGCATATGGCTGAGATCAGTGATACATTCCATCAAAGAGAGATGTGACCTGAAGTTTGATATCAAGGTACCCACAGTCATATTTGAAGACAATGCAACATGTATAGCTCAATTAAAGGGAGACTTTATAAAAGGAGATGGAACGAAGCACATCTCGCTGAAGTTAGTCTTCACACACTATCTCAAGAAGAATGGTGATATTGATGTACAATATATCTATTCCAGTGATAATCCAGTAGATTTGTTCACTAAATCTTTACCAACTTCAACTTTTGAGAAGATAGTACACAAGATTGGAATGCTAAAACTGAACCAGTTGAATCAGGGTATTCATCAGGGGGAGTAAGAATATGCGTTGTACTTTTTTTCCTTAACCAATGTTTTATCCCACTGAATTTTTCTGGTAATATTTTTAATGAGGCAACACCCAAATGCGTATTCTGTAAATTTTTCTTTACATAAACATCTAAGGGGGAGTGTTGTGTATTATGTTGAAGTCCATGTGTCAATATTAGTTGCCATGTGGCCTTAATTTAATTAGGCACAAAATTCTATTCACCTTTCACCTCTTGAGTTAGATCTTATCCAACTTGGGATATAAATAGTCCATGTTCTATGTAGAAAATGAGACAACTGAAGATTAATACATAAGGTTCCCTTTTGTTTTTATTCCTTATGTTTTATTACTTAGATAATTTTATATCATATTGCAGTTTTTCTTTTCTTTTTGCGATGTGGACTTTAGCTTTTAAGTAAAAAAACTAAAGGAAAAAAATAGCTCAATTCTTACAAGAAAACCCCAAACATTGGGTTTCTTGAATGCAACATGCTCAACGTGATAACTTTAGACTGCTGTCGACTCATCTCCATCCATTGCACCACCCTGCTTGTCGGAATCTATCAATAGAGGTATGTATCAGCTATCGATGCTTTGTGTTTTTCTAGTTCTTCCTCAATTTCTTTTTTTCTCCTCTTTTCAAGTTCCTATTAGAAATCTTATAATTTGTGTTCTATGATTTTTAGGATCAATATGATTACGAATTTTTTCAAGCTCACACTTCTTCGAATATTGCTCTAGTTCTTTTTTGTCAAGTTCTTTATCGCCTATCAATCTTTATAGAGCATTGAATGATAAAGAATTGACAAAGTTGGATCTTAAATCAGATCTGTAGAAAGAAAATCAAAATATCCTTCAGATATACGTGACTGAATGAGGAGATATTATATACAAAAGAACCTTTTCAACCCGGTAAATTTGATAAGTTTGAATTTTCAGTAAGAGATTTTGGAGGATTACTACATCACTTTAATCCTAAATGGTTTAAACCTCTATATTCTGAATGGTTAGAATATAACATTTAAAAAGATGCAACATATTGCTTATATTTTTACTTGTTTAAATATGAGCTTGGGGATATGAAAAAAAAAGAGTGATTCTTTTACAACAAAAGGTTTTTAAAGTAGGAATAAGGATTTAGAAAGACACAAAAAGCATGTGGGTGAAGTGAATGATTTTCATATTCGATGTTTCCAGATGATGCTAGATTTAATGAATTTAGAATAATCTATTCAAGCCTTGCTTGACAAGCAATCAAATAAAATTAAAGGTGAACATCAAATTCGCTTGAATGCTTCGATTGATGTGATAACTGATAAGATATCTTTTCAATGGAGGATTGTCTTTTTAGGGTCACAATAGGTGTGTAACTCCTCCCATAAGAGGTCATTTGCTCGACCATTTAAAGTGGTATGCAGATAAGAAGGAAGAGGTAAAAAATATTGAATTAAAGAAACTTCAAAAAGTAATACCGTTACATGTTAATTTTGCTAAGCTTATACATTAATTAGCTTGAGATCATTTTCTTCTCTTTAAGTTTAGAGTCCACAAACTTCAAATTTGGGTTACACCTCTGTCTAGACCAAACTCATTTTCTAACATCATTTAGTAGATCTTGGAGATGATCGAGAATATATATATTTAGTAAGCCCCATCAAAACCTTATCAATCATGTAGCTCCCAAAGGATTTTAGCATGTTGAAATAAGAGTCAATGACCTCAAAGTTAATACGAAGATACCAAGGTTGCTTCATATTACTTTAATCATTTCACCTTCTATCTTGACATGATTAAATTTCACTTGAAAACTAAAAAGAGTAGTCTCGTCCACATCCTCATCATAGATGTGGTAGACCAGAATTGCTGCCTCACTGGCTACATTTTCAATAAGTGATAGAAGAGAATATCGGTTTTAGTCCTCAGTGCAAGGTGTTGGCAAGTTCAAAAGAAAAGTACCAACGTAAATCAATCTTTGTTGGAGCCATTGCATTTAATGATCGATCATCAAAGGCCACTTTCAAGCTGGTGTAACGACTTAGCAGCTCTTCTAGGTCCTATCGAAGAGCACAAAGAGAACCTTCCATGACTTTTTTTATCCTTATCATCGACTTTGGGCGGCCTTTTAGCACACTCATATAAATCTGTCTCAGTTCAGTCCTAACAGGATTTATTGTTTCCAACAGTTTAGAAATGCACCACACATTCCGGGTCCAAAGATAAGAAAGATAGGTGCAGAAGTGTAAGCTACATCTTCAGCATGGGCCAAGAGATCACTCATCATTGTCTCATGCTATTAAATGCAACACTATGCAGTAAACATACCTTTTGTGTCTTGAGGGGCAACACAAAACTTATTATAGACCATAGAACCATCACATTCTCAAGCAAAGAATCTATAAATGTCATCATCTCGGAGTGTTTTCGATACTTGTTGATCTTAATGGCCTTGAATCTTTGATTCGCCTCGCAATGAACACCTTTGAAATCATTCTTGAAGGCTTATACGAACTACTAGAGTAACAGTAAAAACCCACCACCAAAAATCGGCCTCCGCTTAGTGGTTCGTAATTTCACATCTCTGGAGGTTGGTATAGAGAGAAATATTATTTTTGTATTTGTTTAAGAAAACCTATCTTAGGAGGTCGTCTCTTTTTAAAATAAAAATAGCATGAAATTCATTTTATGACTTTTTTATGTTGGAAGATAACTCGGGACAAATAAAATGGACAAAAGCGACCACTTGAAATCGGTATTATTTTTAGAAAAGAAAAAGAAAAAAAATGTACAATATATTTTATTTAAAATAAAAAAAAGAAATATAAATATAGCTTTATATTTAATAGAGAAAATGGCCAAATACCCCCTCCCCAAATCTTTACCCCAAATCCCAACTACACACTTATACTTT
Source organism: Capsicum pubescens (assembly GCA_030864215.1). Classification (NCBI taxonomy): domain Eukaryota; kingdom Viridiplantae; phylum Streptophyta; class Magnoliopsida; order Solanales; family Solanaceae; genus Capsicum; species Capsicum pubescens. Next base: position 171,982,379 of record CM061548.1, on the reverse strand, counting down.
GCGGGGGTCCCATGACCCCCTGAATTATTTTAAAGTGGAATATTTACCCTCCTGAACTATTTTAAAGTGGAATATTTACCTTCCTAAAAGCTCATGCCCAGACATTGTTTCAGGTAGTGAGCTGCACTCGCTACCACATCATCGCCACGTCATTTTTTCTTGCCACATCATTAACACGTCATATTTTTTTTACTCTAAAAAATCAATTATTTAACTTTTTTATTTCCTTTTCTCTTCCATTGCACCACTTCTATGGTCATTTTTTCTCAAAAAATTCTTTTCTTTAATTTTCATTTCACTTTGTTTTCCACCCATTTCTTCACTTTCCACTCTTGCTATTTTCAGAACTTCAAAATGGACTACTCAGTCATGGTGACCTCATCTGACCCTTCAACGTTCCTTTTTTTTTTCTTTTTAATTTCTCCTCTATGAAAATTGATGTTGAATTTATGATTGTAAAAAACTTTGGTGTTGATTTTGATTATGGTGTTGATTAGATTTTTTTAATTTCAAGACATTGTTGGAAGTTTATGTTTCATTTCATGAGAACGATGATTCTTCGTATGGTAATTCGGTTAATGGGTATATAAGTTTGGTAAATTAATTTTGGATTGGATTCCATTGTTGAGTTCTTGAAGAGCCATTATTGAAATCTTGAAGAAGAAGAAGAAGAAGAAGAAGAAGAAGAAGAAGAAGAAGAAAGAAAATGAATAAATAATAATAATAATTAAAAATTCTTGTATGGTAATTCGGTTAATGAGTATGTAAGTTTGATAAATTAATTTTGGATTGGATGCCATTGTTGAGTTCTTGAAGAAGAAGAAGAAGAAAAAAGAAAATGAATAAAGAAAAATAATAATTAAAAATGAATAAAGAAAATAAAAAAATATTTGGCCATATCAGCGTTCTCACTCTCTTAAAAGCGAGTGAAACACACTCTCTTGCCATGTCAGCATTCAGGGGGGTAAATATTCCACTTTAAAATAGTTAGGGGGTAATAGAATCCCCAGTAAAAGTGTGTAGTTGGAATTTGGGATAAAGGTTGGGAAGTATTTGGCCATTCTCTCTATTTATTATCAACAAACCATTTACATGTGGAAGTATTTGTTTCATAAAAGATTAAAATTATTATTAATTATTATCGATCTCCGGTGGGCGGTAATAAGATAATAAATTTTATTTATTTTAATGAAATTGACCTCCTGTGTTAATTATTTTTTTATTAAATTTGCTTACATTGCAATAATATATTGGAAAAAAGGTTACTTATTATGTACTTTTTGTATCTTATTTTTCTCTTGTTATTAACATTTGTATTTTATTTCCTCTTGCAAATAATTTGTTCAATATTAGTTGTCGATATCATTAGAATTAGTTATTTCAAATTATTTGTGAATTTACAGTATTGGGATATAGCTAATAATTTTTTTTTTCATTTTTTGCTTGTGTAAACAAGTTTAAGTTGTAAAGGTTCAAGATCTAGAACTTGTGGAATGGATAAAGAAACACCAGTAGTGTTTATCTTACCTTGAATAGTATATGTGATCTTGTGAGTGATGTAAAAGTTAAAGTTAAATCTCGTTATAATCTAAGTATGGAATACGTTTTTGTTTGGAGGTTATATAGTACGAACTTGTGTAGTTATGTAGTTCAAACACAAACCGATAATGCATCAATGGATGAAATATGTTGATATTATTAATATATAATTACGGATCGATCACTACTATAAAATAGAACAATTGAGTTCTATTAATGGTCCGTCAGCTAACCTTGAATGTATGTCTTGTGTAGGCATACATATGGTAGATAAGAAAACATCAATAATCCATCCGAGAACGGAATATGTTGATATTTGTAGGTAATGGTACTCGTGGAATAATCTAACAAACCAAACTTCTATCAACGGGTCTGTCCAACCTTGAATGATGTATCATGTAGTGGTCATGCTATCTGTAGTGAGAGGTGGTTCACAAAGTGGTAGGGGTGGTTCTAAAAGTGTTCGAGGTAGAGGTAGGGGAGCTCATGGTGGTGGTTGTTGGGTTACTTAATCTAGGAGAGAATGTGGACAATGTTATGCTATACTTGGGAGACCCGAGGAAGAGGCTTCTGATGCAGTTATTAGAAGTACCATCCTAGTTTGCTACAAATCTGTTTCTGTGTTATTTGACCTTGGATCTACATTCTCCTATGTGTCTACAACCTTTCTTCTGATTTTGATACTGCATGTGAGCCCCTTACTATGACTCTTCATGTTTTTACCCTCATAGGAGATTCTTTAGTGGTAGATTGAGTGTACCAATATTGCATGGTTAGATTTGCAGGGTGTGAGACTTGAGATTTAATTATCCTAGATATACTTGATTTTGATGTTACCATGGATATGGATTGGTTAGCTATCTATCATGTTATTTTGGCCTGTTATGTCAAGATTGTGACCTTAGCTATGCCAAATGTGCCAAGGTTATCTTGAAAGAGTACTCTTAATTCGGATCCAAAGGGAGTTATATCTTTTCTATGTGCTCATCACATGATAGAAAGAGGTGCTTGTATTATTTAGCTTATGTTCGCGATACCAGTGTTGCATCACTGCCTCCAATAGATTCTATTCGTGTTGTTTACGAGTTCATGGATGTATATCCTATGAATTTTCCTGGCATGTCTATGGATTGTGATATTAATTTTTCTATCGATGTGGAGCCGGGTACGAAGCACATTTTCATCCCTGCCTATATGATGGTCCCGATCATGTTGAAAGAATTGAAGGAGTTGTTGTAGGATTTATTGGGTAATGGGTTCATTAGACTTAGTGTATTTTCTTGGGGTGCTCCAATCCTATTCATGAAGAGGGATAATTCTATGCGTATGTGTATTGATTATAGATAGTTGAACAATGTTACAATTATAAATAAGTATCTGCTTCCTCTTATTGATAATCTGTTTGACCAGCTTCAAGGTGCTTTCATGTTCTCTAAGATTTATTTGAGATTCGGGTATCACCAGTTGAAGATTAGAGCTTTAGATGTCCTAAAGATGGCTTTTCACACTCGATACAATAATTATGAGTTCTTGGTCATGTTTTTCAATTGACCAATATCGCTACAATATTCATGGAGTTTATAAACTAGATATTTCAATTGTATCTTATCTCCTTTGTGATTATATTTATATATTGCATCTTAATTTATTCCAAGGATAAGGTTGATCAGGTGAGACACTTAAAAACTAGAGATTACGTGATGAGCAGTTGTATGCTAAGTTCTCTAAGTGTGAGTTTTGGTTGGAGTTTATCTTTTTTTTTGGGTCATATGGTGACCAAGGGTGGTATTATAGTTGATCCAGTAAAGATAGCGATGACTATTTATGATTGTGCTAGACCTACTGCTCTTACCAAGATTCGAAGTTTCATTGCTTTGGGGGGGGGTTATTATCAGTGTTTTTAGAGGATTTGTCATCAATTGCAACTTCGTCGACCAATTTGACTCAGAAGAAGGTTGCTTTTAATGGTTGTACGCTTGTGAAAAGTGCTTCTAAAAGCTTAATTTTAACTTTGCCTAAGGAGGACATGGGTTTTACCTTATTTTGTGATGCATTTGGCGTTGATTTGGTTATTATGTTGATCCAAGAGTGTAAGGTGATTGCTTATGCCTTTCGTCAGTTGAAGCCTTATAAGAAACACTACCCTACTCATGATTTGTAATTAGAAGCCATAGTCTTTGTGTTGAAGTTGTGGAAACATTACTTAAATGGAGTTACTTGTGAGATTTTCTCTGATCATCGTAGCCTTAAGTACCTCTTCAATAAATGATATCTTAATATCATTAAGCCTTAAGTACCTTTTTAAAATCTGACTATGCCATTAAGTCTAGAACATTAAAAATAGTCTGTAGCATGTATTGTTTACTTTTGTCAGGTTTCAAACAAATTTTGAGGGTCCATTCAGAGATTTTGAAAAGTGTGCAAATCATCATTTTTGCTAATATCTGGTGCAGGTGTCACGACCCAATTTCTCAAGTCATGATGGCGCCTACCATAACCCACCAGTAAGCAAGCCAACCCGTAGTTTGGAATGGCTAGTAACGGACTACTCAACGATATAAGGAAAGAATGCAGAATAAATGACATACAAATCAATACATAATAAAATCCCAAAACCTGGTGGTATCAGTACAAGAGCTTCTAAATATAATAAGAGTACAAAAGTGGACAATCGAGAGAATTACCCTGATACAACTTATCTCAGCATACAACATAGAGATTAGTCTAATACATAAGACAGGGATGAGTAATACTCCGAATGTCAAGAGCTTACTCTAAGTCTCTAAACCATGGCTTCTCCACACGAGACATAAGTCAACAACGATAACTCTTACTTTGATCTGCATGCTGCAGAAGTGTAGTATGAGTACCAAATGAATGGTACTCAGTCGACAACTGCCAACTGAGATCCAAAGATAAAACAAATATATACAACATATAAACAGAATGAAAACTACACCCAAGAGTCTAGAAATCATATCACAAGTCAATGAGATAATAAGGAACAACTATCTTGTTTAGGTCCAAGAGACTAACATAATAAGACTAAGGAAGTATCAAGGGTGAACTATTCTATTCCATCTATGTTCAATAGACGTCAATGCTATACTGTATATCCCAAGACAATATACGAATGAAGGGCGAATGAAAGATATATAGCAATATACAAGGCGAAGAAACGAATATACAATAGAACAAACGAAGGGAGGGATATACAATAATGCCATAGCTTCATGTAGAAAGATATATATATATATATATATACACACACACACACACATATAGATGTGAGGCCATCTCAAAGCATAACCTAGATCATCATATTCTCACATTAAGACCTCATTGGAATACTATCAGGATTTAATACCATTATACTCAGGGTTTCTAATCCACATGGATAGACATGATATAATTGGGCATAATAATGAAATAATAAGATATAAGAGGCCGAATACATACTTCAAATCCCTATACTAGATCAATGATCAATCTGTCATAAGTTAGCCATAGTAATGATTATAACAATGATAATAACAATATCACTATCAGCATGACTAACCGGATACTCCGGATAAACAAATACCTAGCAGAGCATATGCATGCCCTACCGCCCCAGACTCAGAAGGTTTAATCAACACGCAACAACAAAAGGCATATTCTTCACCCATATTTATGCAACTGTCCCATACCGGCTGATAGACATAGGCACATACTAGTAATAGGCAATGCACATGCAGGAATGAATGCAAGGTACACAATCAATAGCACAACTCATCATAACTGTCATCATCATAACGATCATTATCATAATCAACCTCCGACCATTCCGGGTATTAATATCTCATCATAGTATCATCCGACCTTGTCGGGTATCAATATATCATCACAGTATCTTCCGGTCTTTCCGGATATCAATATATAATTATAGTATCCTCCGTTCTTGTCGAGTATTAATATATCATCATAGTATTCTTCGACCTTGCCGGGTATTAATATATCATCATAGTATCCTCCGGCCTTTCCGGGTATAAATATATCATCATAGTATCCTCCGTCCTTGCTGGGTATCAATATATCATCACCAATTAACGTAAAAGAATAGCATAAATCAATTACTCATAACCATAAACGTAACACCATAAAGATCACTATCTCATCAATATATTCTATCTACCCATTGTTAACTAACCAATACTCATTATTACATCGGTAATTCACTAGTCATCATCTAGAAAAAGACCACTATCATTATTCAAACACTTATCAACCTATACCCGTTAATAATTATTAACTAGTGATCAAAATAGCACAAACTATTTTTATTATCTAACCTCATTAATACAGAAATCCTCGTTTAACAACTAAATAGCATTGTAACTTAGTCATTAATAACCACTAATCTTCACCTATACCAAAATTGAAAACACCATTAACCATGCATCAACTATCCCTAGGTACAATAATTCAACTAAGCAAGGTTCATTAACTAGTTCATTAGACTCCTAGTCATCAAGTGCTATAGTCATCTAATAGGCAACTAATTACCATGTAGCTTAACCCTTTATTAGGAAGAACAGTCGCAAGATCGCATCTTATATATAATCATATAATTATTGATATAATAATCATAAACGTATCAAATCTATGCATGCGATCACCAGTATTCAATCAGTGGAATAATAAGCATCATACCGCATCTTCCTCTGTCCTATACGAGAGAGATGTGCATATGCACATACATATAAATTCATAAAATGTAACTATATTGTTTACAAGGATAAACACTTTCTAGATATCTAACCAATATCTTAACATGGTCTTCGTCCTAATTATACGTCCGAAATAATAACGGCCTTCGGCCCATATACATATCCAAAACTTATATCTGTAATCATAGTTAAAAGCCATAACATATCTCTAATCATCTCCCGTATAAGAGGCATCTCGCATAAATAAGGTATGATTTCAATAAGCATATAATCATCTCTCACATAGGATATCTCATATCAATAGGTCACACATTATGACTATAAGGATTATCACCTCGCTAGGCCAATCATCATATATAAGAGAAATATCATCTCTATAGGTCATATATCGTATCTAAGAAGAAATAACATTTTTAAAGGCCCAATATTGCATCTAAGAGTAATAAACATATCTATAGGTCATTAATCATAATTCGGGAAAAGTCATCACAATTTATTAATTCACCAAGAAAATCTCATAAATAAGGCCATTAGTCTCAACTAGGCCTAACATCCACAACTAAGTTCACAAGTTATATAAGTCTTGGCCTAGGTGGGCCGGATGAACTCGCTTCTAATCATCAGTTTATATATTTAGGCAATCTATGACCCCAAACTAGACTAAGGTATCTAGTTCACTTCTAGATGTCAATTAGGTTATAACCAATCCTAAGATAGGAACTTCGCCTAAAAACATGAGCATTTAAGTCAATTCTACCCAAATTACGATTTCAAGACCACTAGACTAACCCAACTAAGGTTAATCATACCAGCCATTATTTCAACACTTTAACAACATCCCAAAACTAACATCATATCATATTCATCGTACAAATTAGCCCAATCTTAGGAGAAGGCAATAGGATTCTAAAAGGTCATAAGCATTCCACCTTACAGGTCCAAAACCCCTATCTAATTTCCAAAACTTCAATATTCAATACCAAGTCATTCTATGCATAATCAAACCTAACATTCACATTCACAGGCAATATATATCACACATCATCTACGGAGAAGAGTTGACAGAAACCTACCTCAAGGCCGAACTGCAAAACCTCAATTTATTCTCCAAGTGCCTATCTTCACTTCACAATCTCAATATACCATCACACTATCAAAATTGAAATCTACTCATCAATACGAGTCTAATGATATCCATATTGACTACTTTTGGTTCGGGATCAAAACGGACCCCCGAAATGGGTTCCCAAAAAAGAAGGGCAAAATCAGAAATTTACTTCAAAAACATGTTTCTCATATTTTTAGAAAACTACAGCTGAAAACCCAAGTTAAATTGAGTAAAAAATGAGGTTCAAATCAAAGAAAAATTATTTTTGAGCTTTCCGTGTAAAATCTTTGAAATCCTGATTAAAATCAAGATTAAAATCAAGAATCAGAGTTGTTTTGAAGGTTAAATTGATGAAAAACTAGTAATTCTAAGGTTAAAATATTATTCAAGTGAAAAGAAGTGAAATTGGGGTTTAAAATCAAGCCCTATGATTTTTGGATTTTCAGAAATTAATCAAGAAATTTCTAAGAAAAGGGTAAATTCTTACCTTAAATTCGTAATAGAATCAAGAAATAGATGTTAATCTCGCTTTCTGAGCTTTCACTACTTTTACTTTTAAGCTCCCACACTATTTTAGGGTTTAACTCTAAAGTGAAAAGATGAAAAATGAGTAAAATGAGCTCAAAATTGCTTTAAATAGTGCAGAAAAATCTGCACAACTTTTTTCCCTTTCGGACGGACTTCGACGAGGTGCCCAAAATTCATTTGGAGTTCGACATACGCAAACGAACTATGTAAACACACTAAATTTGATGCTCCGAACTCAATAGCGATATCAGGTTTTCAAAAAAAATATCATTTCACAAAGTTAACTCCTAAAACCTGAAATCACAATTTTCCAAACCGAGGGTCGAAATGAGATTTAAAAGCTGCAAAATCACACCAAATATGTTATCATCCTAAAATTGATATTTCAGATCTACTGGTGAAGTCGAATTTTGCATTTGAGGTCGTTTCAGTCAAATATGGGTCCCACACCCATATTTTTGATTTTTCAACTTTCCGACCAATAGGTAGAAATGAGCTCGGGTACATTGGGACTCAAACCAAAGGTCTAACAAACCTACAATCGATATTTCGGATCTATTGGTGCAGTCAGAATTTGTATTCAAGATTTTTTTCTAAAGTTTTCGTCTGGTGGCCATTAGAAACCAGTAAAGACTTCAAAATAGGGAATTGTCTCTAAAAGCCAAATGAACTGCCCGATAATCGAAACGTCAGTCCCAATAAGTCATAAATGACTTGGGTAGCTATGGAGAAGCTCAAACGGCAGAAATAAGCGTAAATATGAAGAATAACCTGAAGTGTCATTACAATAACCACTACTAAAAGAACTTTCGTCTCTGAAAGTCAATGAATAGAAAAAATCTCAAAGCCTTGAAGGGATTAGGTACTGGGTCCGCATGCTCCAAGCATGACTTCCCAGATAACCTCGGCGGAGAGAAAATATTTCGAAGGGATTTTTTCCACGGGTATCTTTTTTTTAACCAACACTTTCATTTTATTTTCAAACATCCAAAACTTAACTCAACTGTTAACTGGCCTCAAACTGAACCAAAAAGGTTGATGCATACATATCTGAACCACATCACGCTGATACCATCTCTATACCCGCATAAATCAATAAAGGAACATCTGAGCCAAGGCTAACCCAAATCATGAATCATGCCACCAAATCCAAATCCAAATATATACGCTCTATTTACCATTTTGCACATGCTATCTATTCCAGCCAGAAGGAAAAATCACTTAAGTCTCACCCACACAGTCTCATCACAGAGAACTCAAAGAACTAAAACTGATCTGCCGAAAGTCCATACGGGAAATAAGAAAATAAACTCATAAGGCACTGTATAAGCACACCAATGGAGATAATCAAGAAATGAAATCCATGCCATGCTGCAACCAGTCCGGATGACAATAAAACAAAAATCTCAAAGTCCAAGGTATAACTACTAATCAATGAATATTCCGCTCCAGGATGTCTCATCCACCGGGAATGAAATATTGAATCCAACTCGAGAATATTAGTCCCATTTAGTAAATCATCAAAAATTCTCAAAGAAAACTGAAGCTCGAGGTCAATACTGAATTAACCAACACGGAGTCTATGGGCTATCATCTGAACACTTATCAACTATAATCCAACTGACATCGAGAAGACCGAATAGACAATCACGGAGTAGCCTCAACCAGCCTATAAATAAAATCTGAACAAAGAAAAGTCTAAAACAAAAGCTGTACGCAAGGTCAACAACACCAAGCTGAAATCTCAATACTACGGCTGAATCGCCCGGTCTAAAATATCTAAACAAAAACTAAAAATGGATAGGCATTAATGCTCCAAATCTATCATACTTCCAAATCATCATCTCGAGGCGTCAAATCAAAACTGAGCCAATAAGGCTTTATCAATGTCAACTATCTCAAATCAACTCTACTATCCCAATCTGACATACACGAGACAAGTCATACCAAGCCCAGTCGAGACATATCTGAAGAACAAAATCACCACAGGGATAACCACTAACTGATAACACAAGCAACTAACTCTATATCAGTTTGAGGCACGAAATATAGTCACAAAATAAAACTCATACAAAAGGATACATCACTGGATGAAAATGCATATAACCCACTCCATAACCGCTGGAGGGCAAAAACTATCCAAACATACTCAAAAGATTCCCAAAGATGAAAACCGCTCCAGTATTGGCAAAGACTCTAGCAACCCAGAGAAATGCTACTTTAGCCGATAATTAATTAATCTAACACTCTATCTTTGCAAAGAATAGCCACAGGCACATATCATCAAGGAGAAACACTCCACCAAGCCTCATTAAGCCGAACAATCTCTAAAATGAGGACTTTCCAAATCCACCCAAGAATTGCATCATTATAGAAGAAATATTCCAATCTCGAAATCAAGGTCAAATCCAAGGCCACCACTAGAAAATCAATAGCTCAATATGAAGAATTTCCAATTGCCAACCTAAGAAGCAATTACAGGAAAAACCACCTGCCTCTAACTTTCCAACTCCACTAAACAAAACTATATCACAATAACAACGGGGTATCCAACCTCCACACTAGCAACAAGGCAACCCATCCTAAGGGAACAAACCCAACACACCTATGAGATGAATCCACGACATCTCAACACAATATTAAAATCGCTATCAGACGAAGAAATAACCACAAATAAGGACGGACCTTATACCGGTCTATTTCACAAACAGGTCATATCGAAAGATATAGCCAAGCGAAACCTTTGCAACACAGAAAGCAAGTCTAAGAATCTTGAACTCATAATAGACAATGTAACTAAATTGCCAACTCTAGGTCATAACAGAGCCCCAAAAGGTCAACCTGCCATTCGATATCATAATACATCCCCGAATTAGTCTAATACAGCTAACCAAGAGAGAACATAGTCAACTTCGTCATGCTAGGGGAAAGAAATCATTAAATCGAGCTATATCTACTCGAGCCACCGAATAATATAATAAGAAAATAAAAGTCTAACTAGATAACACTAGTTTATACAGCTCCCCGACAAGAATCAATTACATCAAGTAACAACATCAAGTGATAATATCAAGTAATATCAGTAACCTCGCAAAGTGTTAGCAATACCAACAGTAATATCAATATCAATCATATTAAGCAGGCGGTACCAAAATGAACATCAATATCATGTACCATTCAAGGGCCATAATAGGGCTAATGTGCCAAGATAATGGGACTCGAACCCAAACCACACCCATAGGGCAACAACATCAATATAAATCTACTCCATCCACTACTAAAAGAAATAAACCATGGAGTAGTAACATAATCAAGAATTTAATAACAAGGCACAAAATAATCAATATCAATTCATTAAGGCATATAATCACCAATAGGTATGAAAATCTTAATACATATAATAAGAGATAAAGGCAGGGACTAAGAACACACCAATCGTGGCGCCATTTGCAGTCACATGCCCGACGGGCATGGGGAAAAAATCTGAATGGGTCCAACTCGAATCGATCGACTGAATTATCAACTGAGGTGTCACACATACTACCTCTAACTGAGGATACCACAACATTATGAGGATGATCTGAATAAGCTGAATGACTGGAAATATCATGCCAAGGACACTCTCTATACTAGTAGTCGGTCTCTCTGCAGTCAAAGACAACTTCTGAAGTACTAACATGGCGAGAATACAACTGAGACCAAATGGATGGACAACTGACCTTGAGAGAATAAGTAAAAATTATGTTCATACTTTTTAAATCACAGCCTGTCTCAGGAACTCTAGGTGGGTGGGGAATATGTGCTAACTCTAGCTGATCACCTATCTTATACTTGGGGTCATTCTCTAAACCAGTGTCTCATCACGACACAATCAAATCAAGATCCTGGAATACATAGAGATACTGCCCCTCATAATCCAAAATGGTCGCTATGGCACGAAGAATCATACCCACTCTGCAAGTCTGATGGGGACTCTGCCCACTATGATCATCATGATTAATCTGAAAATTACTCATAGTATGGAATACTATCTGCATAGAGATGATGGGCTGCAGGTAAAGCTGAACTCTATCGGAGGTATCCTCACTCCCGAATAAAATACAAATAACACTATACTGATGGCATGCCTCTTACCGCCCTTTCCATAAATCTCAATACTCGAGCTCTCTATGGTTCTCTCATGATCAACACCCTGAGGGAAGGAAAATTTGGCTTCTATCAAGTGATCTAGAACCAAATGGAGTGACAATACTAACCCTCTAATACATCCATGCACCAAAATTCAGCTTAAAATGATATGGCATGGGAAAATGACTGGACCACAGGAGAGATCCAATCTCGTACTCTAAATTGGTAAAGAACCCTGATGAACACATATAGACCCATCTCTGGTCTAAGAACTTCTCGATGAATCAAACTCCATCCATGGTTGAGAGCGATCTACAACATGACTAGAATTCCCAATACCAAACCTCGAAGGCTGATGTAGTCACGAGCTCAACCGGAGCCTAAGTTAGCCCAAATCCTTTTTGGTTGCCACTGAAAATCTTTGATATCCATCTTTGAATCTTTCATCTGATGCTGTGATGAAACTCTAGGAATACGTGTTGAAGTCTTATTCGTATCTGTCAACAAAGTCACATCATCCTCCGGAGATAGAATAGAGCCAGTAGGCAAGCCAACCCGTAGTCCAGAACAGCTAGTAATAGACTACTAAATGATATAAGGAAAAAATACAGAATAAATGACATAAAGATCAATACATAAAAGAATTCCAAAACCGGTGGTATCAGTATAAGAGCTTCTAAATATAATAAGAGTACAAAAGTGAACTATCAAAAGAATTACCCTGATGCAACTTATCTCTGCATATAACATAGAGATTAGTCTAATACATAAGAGAGGGATGAGTAATACTCCGAATGTCAGGAGCTCACTCTAAGTATCTAAACCATGGCTGCTCCGCACGAGACACACGTCAATGGCGATAACTCATACTATTATCTGCATGCTGCAGAAGTGTAGTATGAGTACCAAATGAATGGTACTCAGTCGGCAACTGCCAACTGAGCTCCAAAGATAAAGAAGATATATACAACATATAAACAGAATGAAAACTACATCCAAGAGTCTAGAAATCATATAACAAGTCAATGAGATAATAAGGAACAACTATCTTGTTTAGGTCCAAGAGACTAACATAATAAGACTAAGGAAGCATTAAGGGTGAACTATTCTATTCCAGCTATGTTCAATAGATGCCAATGTTGTACTGTATATCCCAAGCCAATATACGAATAAAGGGTGAATGAAATATATATAGCAATATACAAGGCGAAGAAATTAATATATAATAAGAACAAACGAAGGGAGGAATATACAATAATGCCATAGCTTCATATAACAAGATATATATATATATTTATACATATATATATATATATACATATAGACGTGAGGCCATCTCAAAGCATAACCTAGATCATCATATTCTCATATTAAGACCTCATTGGAATACTATCAGGATTTAATACCACCATTCTCAGGGTTTCTAATCCACATGTCTAGACATGATATAATCAGGCATAATAATGCAAAAATAAGATAGAAAAGGACGAATACATACTTCAAATCCCAATACTAGATCAATGACCAATCTGTGATAAGTTAGCCATAGTAATGTTCATAACAATGATAATAATAATATCAATATCAACGTGAATAACCGGATACTCCGGATAACCAAATACCTAGCCGAGCAAATGCATACCCCTACCGCCCTAGCCTCGGAAGGTTCAATCAACACATAACAACACATGGCATATTCTTCACCCATATCTATACAATCATTCCATACCGACTGATAGACATATGCGCATACTGGTGATAGGCGATGCACATGCAGGAATGAATAGAAGGTACATAATCAATATCACAACTCATTATAACTATCATCGTCATGACCATCATTATCGTAATCAACCTCCGGCCTTGTCGGGTATTAATATCTCATCATAATATCCTCCGACCTTGTCGGGTATCAATATATCATCATAGTATTCTTCGGTCTTGCCGAGTATCAATATATCATCATAGTATCCTCCGGCCTTGTCGGATATCAATATATCATTATAGTATCATCCGTCCTTGCCGGGTATCAATATATCATCATAATATCCTCCAGCCTTGTCGAGTAGCAATATATCATCATAGTATCCTACGGTCTTGATGGTTATCAATATATAATCATTAATTAACGTAAAAGAATAACATAAATCAAGTACTCATAACCATAAATGTAACAACATAAAGATAAATATCTCATCAATATATTCTATCTACCCATTGTTAACTAACCAGTACTCATTATTGCATCGGTAATTCACTAGTCATCATCTAGCAAAAGTCCACTATCATTATTCAAACACTTATCAACCTATATCCGTTAATCATTATTAACTAGTTATCTCTTATCACTAACCTCTTTTATTATCTAACCTCATTAATACACAAATCCTCATTTAACAACTAAGCGACATCGTAAACTTAGTCATTAATAACTACTAATCTTCACCTATGCTAAACTCGACAACACCATTAACCATCACTACTAGAAAACTGTAAATTACATGGGGATCTTACCTAGGGAATAATATTACAGGAAATACATGTGGATTTACCTACAAAAATATTTAATTCCTCAACATTAAAATATATTACCTACAAACTATATATTTGCAACAAATTCCGTAGGTAAATTTGGTGCCATATTGCGCAAATTTCATACTTGCGACATTACCTGGGGAAATATATCGGCAGGTATTTTATCTCTAGGTAAATCCGCAGGTATATGGACAAATATATATATTTTTTAAATCTGTAGAACAATATCTAGGTAATTTATCCTACGAATTTACTTAGAGATATTTTGGTGAAAATTTATGTAATTGATTTTATTACCTAGGAAATTATTGAGAATTTTGTGCTGTGAATTTTGCTAGGGATTAATTTTTGGGGATTTACCTGCAAAATTATTACTTGCGACATTACTTGGGGAAATATATCGGCGGGTATTTTATCTCTAGGTAAATTCGTAGGTATATGGACATATATATATATTTTTTAAATCCATAGAAAAATTCCCAGGTAATTTATCCTACGGATTTACTTAGAGATATTTTGGTGAAAATTTATGAAATGAATTTTATTACCTGGAAAATTATTTGGGGATTTTGTGCTGAGAATTTTGCTGGAGATTTATTCTTGGGGATTTACCTGCAAAATTATTACTTGCGACATTACCTGGGGAAATGTATCGGTGACTATTTTATCTCTAGGTAAATCCGCAGGTATATGGACAAATATATATATATATATATATATATTTTAAATCCATAGGAAAATTCTCAGGTAATTTATCCTACGGATTTACGTAGAGATATTTTGGTAGAAATTCATGTAATGGATTTTATTACCTGGGAAATTATTTGGGGATTTTGTTCTACGAATTTTGTTGGGGATTTATTCTTGGGGATTTACCTGTGAAATTATTACTTGAGAAATTATTGGGGGATTGTGTTGCTACAAATTTAGCTGAAATTATTTCTTAGGGATTTACGTACGAAATTATTACTTGAAAAATTATTGGGGGATTGTGTTGCCACAAATTTAGCTGAGACTATTTCTTGGGGATTTACGTAGGATTTTTATGACTTGAAAAATTTAAATAGGAAAAGGATATACTTGAAGAATAAAAAACATAAAATAAAAAAAATTAGACATTAAATCGGTGGACACGTATCATCAAGTATAAGATGTTCAAGAAATTAAAATTAGTTTGTTGACATAGATAGTATCACAGATGTATTCGAGCCGAATGAACCTTAGCTTGACTCGTTATGTTATCACAAAAAAATTAAAGAGGTGAAATTTCGTTGGCTTAAGATAGGGTGAAGAACGACTCAGGGCTCAAATAAAACGTGTTTTTCTATTGGTTAATTTAAATAGAATTGTAAGACATCATACTACGCACAACAATATAATATATCAATATAATGTACATTTAGGAGTTGTTTGGTGTGAGATATAAAAGGTATAATAATTACGAAATAAAGTAAAAAATTAATTTATTTTACATTGAGTTGAAAGTATTATGTAGTTTCAGAATTATATATATGATGAGATTAGGGGTGGACATTCTGTTTGTTTGATTTGCTTGTTTAATATCGGTCCGTCTTTTTAATTTTCGGATTGACGAAAATGACAACTGTAATCAAACAAAAATAAATTCAATTCGATTTGGTTTCTATAAATTTGGTTCAGTTATTTTAATTTTTTATTTCGATTTTGAAGATTAAAGTAGTGAGTCTTTCTTTGTCATGACCAAGAGTTTAAAATTTGTGATTTCTTTTTAGAAAAAAATATTTTTTCTCAAACCTATTTTTCATTTTCAAATATAAATAACTCAACATAGATGAAATGAAATAAAATAACAGGAAAATATTATTTATACAGAATATATAAAATAAAAAAAAATATATAAATATAAAATTTATATATATAATAAAAAATATATATTATTGTTATCGTTGATTTTAAGGTAATATATTATGTGTCGTATTTTTAGTTACACAATTTATTCATAACTAATCTGAGAATAATTATACTATTCATTTTACTACTACTATTATTATTATTATTGTATTAATCCGCCACTTAGTCAATTTAATTTTTTAATTTATTTATTTTCTAGTCTAATTTTGCCAATTTATAACAATTTTAGCCTAATTTTATCCAATTTATTACAATCCTAGCCCAAATTGTGCCTAATTGAACTCAGTTTCAAATTTCAGTTATTTTTTTAACCAAATTCTTAATCTTTAGATCTCAACCGTCGATCAATATTTATTTATTATATTTATTTTTAATATTAATTTTACATAGTTACTATATTTATTAAATATCAACCTAATTCAATTCAATTTTCTAATTTATTTAAATTCTAGCCATTTTATACTCAATTTGTGTCAATTGAGTTTAATTTGACCCAATCGAAATCCTCAATTCAATTTTTTATACCCAATATCTAATCCCAATTTGACTCATCTCTTTAATTCTAATCTCAATCGTTCATCATATTTGATCAACGATCAATATTAAATCAATTTTCACTAATATTTTTCTTGAAATTGGACAGCTTCAAACTATTTTTCTTGAACCGAGGGTCTATTGGAAACAACCTTTCTATTATTATTAGTATTATTATTACATTTATTAAATAACAACCTAAGTCAATTCAATTTGCCCAACTTATGTAATGTCTAGCCTAATTCTTATTCAATTAATATCAATTTGAGTCAGAATTGCTATTTATTCGAGCTGAATAAACCTTAGCTTGACTCAATTTTTAAAATACTTGTAAAGCTCACACGAGCTGATCAAGCAGCTGAATATGATATCAAAGATGTATTTGAGCTGATCATTAATCTTAGCTTGACTCGTTATTGAGATTGAGAAATTAATGGTAATCAGTGACGGATAAGTAATTCAAGATTAACTAACACCTCTACCTATACCTAAATACACGTAAAATAGGTGTTGTCGACATGCCTGCTTCTTTACCAGCTTCAGCTACTCCGTGATTTTACTATACTACCTCATAATTAATTATTATAAACCATTTACATCTAAAAAATTAATAATATTTAATAAAAAATAAAATATACATTTATAACATATCTGCTTCAGCTGCTATTGACATCTAATTTTGACCTCTCGATGCTCTCTAAGGCTCCTATTTTATCAAAATTATTTAATTTTAAATATTAATATTTTCACGCATTATTCTTGTATAATACAATTAACGACGTGTTGCACCCATGATTTAAAAATATACAAATTATTTTTTTATTACTTTTTATTATAATTTTTTATAATTTATTAATTCAAATATTTTATTTATTTATTTTACATAATTTTATTAATATTTATCATATGCACACTCACAATTTACAAATACATTCTTTAGTTTTCATTATTATTATTATTATTATTATTTATTTATTTATTTATTTATTTATTTATTTTTATTATAGCAATTCCTTTTTTTTATTATTTGTTTATTTAATTTTCTCAACTTATTTATTTTTAACTTAATTTTGCCAATTTATGATAATTTTAGCCTAGATTTTGCCCACTTGAGTTTAATTTTAGCTATTCAATTCAATTATCGCCCAATTTTAAATATCTTATAACTTTAAATCTTAGTCATAGATCAAATTAATCAATGGCTGAGATTAATTTTCCATCTCTTTCCTTTTTAAAATACCAAAAACCAAATCCTAACCATTTTTTTACCAACAACAGCCACACTTCCTTCTCTCTCCCTACGTTCTTTTTTCTTTCTCTAAACTCCACCATTACAGCTGCCCATTTCTCCTTCTCCGGCTAACCGCACCGCCAATGCTGCCGCTACTCCGATGCCTTGCTTCTCCCTCACCCCATCGGCGACTTCACCAGTCGAGCCAACAACCCATTTTGAATCCCTTCTTCATATCAAGAATCAGTTGCTCAGTTCCTCAAAGCCTATCCAAAGTATTCATATAGATTGTGTCCTACCAACTTTGTAATTTAATTTGGGATGACATTCTAGTCATAGAGTGCATGACTGGTACGAAACAAGAAAGGCATAAGGAGATTAAATTTTTTGTTAATTTACTGTAGTATTGTTAGCAGATAATTATGTAACTTTTCCAGAATTCATGCTTAAGTTCTTCGTTGAGCACGTGAGAGTATAAATCTTAGATTATGGATGTTTTCAAGAGCATGTTGTGCAACTTTCCCTTCATTATAAGTAAATATTTTCCTTCAATCATTGTTTTAGGAGTGCAATTGAGATGTTAGAATCTGAAATAAGATATACTATCAACAGTGTTGATTTACTATCATTACACGGTGGAGTTGATCATTTCTGATCAACAGAGGGATGGTGCTTGTGATAAATCACTTATACAAGAAAGCACTGTTGTGAGTATTAACGTCATTTTCACTTGTTAATGGTTTTGAGTTATGAAATATTTTTATGTATTCCTTCCTTTGGAAAAGTCTACAACATTATGTGTGGTCACTTGATAAGTGAATTAGCGACTTGAAAATATGTAAGTATAGGTACTTGAAAGGTGATCTTATGTTTTGAATTTACTAAAGTGTGGTCACTTGAGGAGTGAATTAGTGAATTGAGAATGTGTAAGTGTAGGTACTTGAAAGGTGATTAGTAACTTGTGAAGTGAATTAGGGACTTAAAAGTTGTTTATGTGTAGTTACTTGAATTATGAATTAGTGACTTGTGTTTTGAATTTAGGTACTTGAAAATTATGTTTAAGTGTGTTTTGATGGAATGTAGCATAGATATATAGTTACTTGAAAATGATTAAGCATAGTGACTTGAAACGTGAATTAGTTAATTGAAGATAGTCAAGTGTAGTGATTTGAAATGTGCATTAGTGACTTGAAAATGTTATCAAGTGTAGTGACTTGCAATGTAAATTAGTTATTTGAAAATGGTTAAGTGTAGTGACTTGAAGTGTATGGTAGTGACTTGAATAAGGTTAAGTGTAGTTACTTGAAATGTGAATTAGTTACTTGAAAATGGTTAAGTGTAGTCATTTGAAATTGTGAACTTGTGACTTGACAATGGTTAAGTGTAGTTACTTGAAATGTATACTTGTGACTTTAAAATTGTTAAGTGTAGTGACTTGAAAATTATACTAGAGACTTTAAAATGGTAAGTGTAGTCATTTGAAATTGTGAACTTGTGACTTAAAAATGATTAAGTGTAGTTACTTGAAATGTATACTTGTGATTTTAAAATGGTTAAGTGTAGTGACTTGAAATGTGTACTTGTGATTAGAAAATGGTTAAGTGTAGCTACTTGAAATGTGAACTAAGTTACTTGAAATTATGAACTTGTGACTTGAAAATAATTAAATGTAGTGTCTTGAAATGTATACTAGTGACTTTAAAATGATTAAGTGTAGTGACTTAAAATGTGTACTAGTGACTAGCAAATGGTTAAGTATAGTACTAGTGACTTGAAAATGGTTAAGCGTAGTTACTTGAAATGTGAATTAGTTACTTGAAAGTAGTTAAGTATAGTGACTTGAAATGAATGATTAAGTGTAGAGATTTGAAAATGATTAAGTATAGTTATTTAAATGTGAAGTAGTTACCTGAAAATGGTTAAGTATAATTATTTGAAATGTGAAGTAGTTACTTGAAAATGGTCAAGTATAGTGACTTGAAATGTGAATTAATTATTTGAAAATGGTTAAGTGTAGTGACTTGAAATATGTACTAGTGACTTGAAAATAATTAAGTGTAGTGACTTGAAATGTGAACTAGTTACTTGAAAATGGTCAAGTGTAGTGACTTGAAAATGGTTAAATGTAGTTACTGAAAATGGTTAAGTATAGTGACTTAAAGTGTCAATTAGCTATTTGAAAATGGTTTGAGTGTAGAGACTTGAAATGTGTACTAGTGACTTAAAATGTGAATAAGTTATTTAAAAATTATTAAGTGTAGTGACTTGAAAATGATTAAGCGTAGTTACTTGAAATTGCAAACTTGTGACTTGAAAATGGTTGAGTATAGTCACTTGAAATGTGTACTAATCACTTGAAAATAATAAAGTATAGCTACAAAATAAATATGTTTGGTTATATGAAAAGATCTCTGCTTTGAGAATTTCCCATTGAGTAACTCTTCTTGTATAATCCATTGCAGTGTACCTGACAATGTATAATCTATTGCAGTGTATCTTGTATAATCCATTTGACCGGGTTCGGAGTTTTAACAAATAAGAAAAAGGTTTTCTTCACATTAAGTGTTGAATACATGGCACCACTTGAACCTTTCCTCTTGTTCTCTTATTCTTCTAATTTCATCCTCTGTTATTTTAATAGGACAAGTCAGAACAATAGTCACAATAATTTGAAAAATCAACTTTAAGTTTATGATGCTTTATATGCTAATATATACATGTTTATATTTGTTGATTGTTATGATTTTATTTGATACTATAATGTCATATAATTTATGCTAATAATGTATTTTTAGAACTTTTTATAGCCTGAATTAACATATTCTTATGCAAAAATGAATTTGAAAGAAAGAAATAAGAAATATTAACTGCTCAAAGTGCATCAATTGTGGAAGGAGGATGAGAAAGGAACTCGATTTGGTTATGAAGTATGTATACAAGAAATCATCATCAAATGATAAACGCCCATCTCAAGAAGACAACCAAGCTTATGAGAATGAAAGTGATTCTGACCTTGATGGTTGATAGTTTTATTGAGGATTCAAGTTTGAAATATTTTGTTTTGGACCATTTAAGAATCATCCATTATTGATGTGGATGTTGCGAATTATGTTTTTTTATTAGCTGTAATGGTTACATTAGACTTGTATTGAATGATGTTTTTTTGAGAATTATTGAAAGTTTTTTGACTAATTGTGAAATGTTTCTAGTAATTTACGTGTGAATTATTACTTGGGAATTTCCATGGGGATGTACATGCTAAATATTTATGATTGTTTTTTGAGAAAATTTATTCTTGCAGATTTACTTGGGGCATTTCATACAAATTTTCTTGCAAAATGTTTCATAAATATCCGTAAAAAATTTTCTTTTGTTAATTAGAAATTTTCACCTCTAAATTTCCTTAGGATTTACTTGAGAATCTTTATGGTGAATAATTTATGAATTTTTTCGAGAAAATCCGCAGGTAAAATCCTTTTTTTATGAAATTTTACCAAAAAATTCATGCAAAATTTTGATAGTTAATCGCAAATAAATTCGTGAATAACATACCTGTGAATTTATTTTCACAACTAAATTACCTAGGGATTTTATAAATCTGCTGGTAATAATTACCTGCATATTTATTTTCGCAGCTAAATTACCTAGGGATTTTATAAATCCACAGGTAATAATTACCTATGAAGGTATTTCCTTTGGATTCTAATTGGTAAGAAAATCCGCAGGTAATCAAATTACTTGGGGATTTTACCACATTATCCCTATGAAAATCCCCAGGTAATAAGCATTTTTATTGTTGTGCATGCATCTACTATCGCTAGGTACCATAATTCAACTAAGCAAGGCTCATTAACTAGTTTATTAGACTCCTAGTCATCAAGTGCTCCAGTCATCTAATAGGCAACTAATTACCATGTAGCTTAACCCTTAATAAGGAAGACCAGTCATAAGATCGCATCGTATATAGAATCACATCAATTATTGATATAATAATTCTGAATGTACCGAATCTATGCATACCATCATCAGTATTCAATCAGTGGAACAATAAGCATCATACCACATCTTTATCTATCCCAATATCTTAACATGGTCTTCGGCCCAACCATACATCCGGAATAATCACAATAACATAATCACGGCCTTCGGCCTATATACATATCTGGAACTTATATCTGTAATCATATTTATAAGCCATAACATATCTCTAATCATCTCCCGTATAGGAGGCATATCGCATAGATAAGGTACGATATCAATAAGCATATAATCATATCTCACATAAGATATCTCACATCAATAGATCACACATCATGACTATAAGGAATATCACCTCTCTAAGACAATCATCATATCTAAGAGGAGTATCGTCTCTATAGGTCATATATTGTATCTAAGAGAAAATAACGTCTCTAAAGGCCCAATATCGCATCTAAGAGAATTAACATCTCTATAGGCCATTAATTATAATTCGGGAAAAGTCATCAAATTTTATTAATTCACCAAGAAAATCTCATAAATAAGGCTCACTAGTCTCAACTACGCCTAATATCCAAAACTAAGTCCACAAGGGCTTATACAAGTCTTGGCCTAAGTGAACCGAACGAACTCACTTCTAATCCTTAATTTACATATTTAGGCAATCTATGCCCTCAAACTAGGCTAAGGTATCTAGTTCACATCTATATGTCAAGTAGTCCATAACCAATCCTAAGATAGGAACTTCATCTAAAAACATGAGCATTTAAGTCAACTCTACCCAAATTACGGTTTTAAGACCACTAGACTATCCCAACTTAGGTTAATCATACTAACCATTATTTCAACACTTTAACCGCATCCCAAACCTAGCATCATATCATATTCATGCTATAAATTTGTCCAATCTTGGGATAAGGCAATAGGATTCTAAAAGGTAATAAGCATTCCACCTTACGAATACAAACCCCCATCTAATTCCCCAAACTTCAATATTCAATACCAAGTCATTATATGCATAATAAAACCTAACATTCACATTCACACGCAACATATATCACACATCATCTACGGAGAAGAGTAGACAGAAGCCTACCTCAAGGCCGAACCACAAAACCTCAAATCATTCTCTAAGTGCTCAACTTCACTTCACAATCCCGAAATTCCATCACACTATCAAAATAGAAATCTACTCATCAATACGAGTCTAATGATATCCATATTGACTACTTTTGGTTCGGGTTCAAAATGGACCCCTGAAATGGGTTCCCTAAATAGAAGGGCAAAATCAGAACTTTACTTCAAAAATGCATTTCTCATATTCTTAGAAACCTACATCTGAAAATCCAATTCAAATCGAGTAAAACAATGAGGTTCAAATCGAAGAAAAATTATTTTTGAGCTTTACAGTGTAAAATCTTTGAAATCTGGATTAAAATCAAGAATCGGAGTTGTTTTGAAGGTTAAATTGATGAAAAACTAGTAATTCTAAGATAAAAATATTATTCAAGTAAAAAGGAGTGAAATTGGGGTTTAAGATCAAGCCCTAAGATTTTTGGTGTTTTGAAAAATTAATCAAGAAATTTCTAAGAAAAGGGTGAATTCTTACCTTAAATTCATAATAGAATAAAAAAATAGATGTTAATCTAGCTTCCCGAGCTTTCACTAGTTTCACTTTTATGCTCCCACAATATTTTAGGGTTTAACTCTAAAGAGGAAAGATGAAAAATGAGATCAAAACTGCTTTAAATAGTACAGAAAAATCTGCGCAGCTTTTTCCCCTTCCGGGCGGACTTCGACGAGGTGCCTGGAATTCATTTGGAGTCCGATATACGCAAACGAACTATGTAAACACACTAAATTTGATGCGCCAGACTCAATGGCGATATCAAATTTTTGAAAAATCATCATTTTCACAAAGTTGACTCCCAATACCCGAAATCACAATTTTCCAAATCGAGGGTCGAAATGAGATTTAAAAGCCGCAAAATTACAAACATGTTATCATCCTAAAATTGATATTTCAGATCTGCTGGCAAAGTCAAATTTTGCATTCGAGGTCGCTTCAGCCAAATATGGGTCCCACACCCATATTCTCGATTTTCCAACTTTCCGATTAATAGGTCAAAATGAGCTCGGGTACATTGGAACCCGAACCAAAGGTCTACCAAGCCTAAAATCGATTTTTTGGATTGTTTGGTGCATTCAAAATTTGCATTCGAGATTTTTTTACTGAAATTTTGCTCGGTGGCCATTTGAAACTAGCCAAGACTTTAAAACAGGGAATTGGCTCTAAAAGCCAAATAAACTGCCCGGTAACTGAACCGTCAGTCCTAGCAAGTCATAAATGAATTAGAGCATCTATGGAGAATCTCAAACGACAAAAATAAGCGTAAATATGAAAAATAAACTGAAGGGTCATTACAGCAGGTCACCCCCTTCTTTGTGAATGTGGGCCTTCGTCCACAAACAAGGAGAAGAATAATTCCTTCAACGCGATTGTGAGGAGGGAGCTACGATTACAAATGTAAAATAGAGTCAGGTCGAGTCCTTCTTTATGAATGTGAAGGACTGATTCATCAGTCTTTGCAAAACATGAAACCTTGTCCACGAATGTGAAAGCCAAACTTTTGGCTAGTCAAAGTTGACCCTCACAAATGCAAAGGGTTGACCGCGTTCATGAGGTACTGTTCATAAAAAATTATAAATCCCATTTTCACAATTTTCATCATTTTTGGATCTCCAAGTTTCGAAAAGAAGCAATTTCTTTGGTTTCTCATCATTATTGCTTGGGTAAACTCCTAAATCATATTTTCATTATTTTTCATTGATTATATCTTCGAAACCACTTTTTAATCATGATTTTGAAATGAAATTTTGAGTATTTTTCAAAAAAGCTAAAAATGTTTTTTTTCTTTTTTTCATTTTGGACCTCACTTTTAACCCATTTTCATGTGTGTTTTCTACTGCAGACTTCGATAACTTTGGAAAATTTATTTATAAAATAAAATACCTATTTGAACCCTTTCGTTTTCAAACTCGTTTTTCAAATCCATGTTTGACTCGGCTTAAATATGGTCAATATGGGTATCATTAACTTTCTTTTAATGCGTAGATGCTATTTTTGACCGTTGTAGTTGATTTTGAGGATATTTGAATGGGGAAAAATCTGTGTTAAAGTTCTCTAGTCTTTGATTTCATTATTTCAAAGTAGGCTATGGCTTCATTTTTTTAGATTGAGCTGGGCAGTTAATGAATAAGTAACGAATGATATGGGTTGGAAAAAATAACCATGGGGTTTGTACTTCGAGATTATGATTACTGTTATGTGCCTGAGTGAGGGCTTATATTATATTATTGTTGTCTTGTGATATCTGATATTGTGTGTTGCCCATGAGGGGGCTTCATTTGACATCATTGACCTTATTTGTACGGTTAAATGCCTTTAGTATAGATATAATGCTCGTTCGAGGGCTCAAATTGTTATTATAATCCTTATTAAGCATTTATTATGTATATTATGATAGAAATGACTGAGTTAAGGGTTGATATGATATTTATGTTGTCTTGCAAGCATATTTATTCTGATAATACCTAATTAGAGTTGATAGTCATTAATTATGGACATATTGAGGTGCTTTTTAGGCTCTCTTACATACATGTTGAACGGATTAGATATTTTCATACTGATTTGATTACGAGCATTACTTCATAATTCTATACATATACATTCATAAGATATCGATATCACTGAGGAACACTACTTTAGAAAAAAATAAGACATTTTTATAAAAACTCTCTCCGTGAACACGAGCAGGAGAGGTGGGTTGAGATTTGAGATATGAGTTATAATATATGGGTTACAAATCCCTCCTGGTTCCTACCTTGAGACTACGAGCTGGGTAGGTGTATAAAAAAAGTGATGCGATGACTTATCACCATTAATCCCATCCTTATTTCATGGCATTACCTTGCATATGCATCAGTCATGATTTTTTTAGTTTCCCTTGACTTGTGTTCAGTTTCAGTATATTCTTCGTGTATATTTGTATTATTTCATTTTTGTATATATATTAGAACTATAAGTGGAGACGGTGTGAGCTATCATTTGGGGCTTTTCTGCTTGCAGGTGACATGCTTATAGTTTTCTTTACTTATGTTATTTTTTGATTTCTTAGTTAGCCTATAATACCCATTGAGTATAAGTGGACCATACTCATCCGTACCGTGCTCTTTTGGTACAAATCCTAGTTCAAGTATAAGCGCGGTGGCTAATCATGCTATTGAGTTGGTGATCTTCTGAGATACTGGCGGGCTCTAGAGCTCAGAGATGCTTCCCAACCATATCTTGACTTATTATGTCTTTATTTTGTTTTTTCAAAGACAAATATTTATTTTTAGATTTAGTTTTGTTTTAGATGATCTTGTACTTTTACACCAGATTTTGGGGGAATTATGAGATTTCTTTCAGAATTCCACTTTAATTATGTCTTGCATTATCCTGACTTCACTCTAGGAGTCTCGTCTTATCTTTATTATTGTTATGTTTGAGATTTTCTTTCCTTTTTGGGTAATAGGATTATTTATCAAGACTGGGCTATGATAAGTGTCATCATGACATTATTTTTGGGTGGTGAAAAATTGGCACAAAGCAACCAGGTTCACTAATCTCATAAGTGTAAGAGCAGGATGTCTAGTAGAGTCTCATGGATCAATAAGTAGACGCCCATATCTATATTTGAGAGGCTATAATATATCATTATAAAAACTTTTTTAATCTGATTCCTTGTCGTGTGGGTTGTTCTTACTCAATGTTCTAACTTGTATTCCATTCTTTTCTATGTAGATGGTGAGGACTAGGTCGAGAAAGGCTAGAGATGATAAGTCGACAGCCGATATGGGAACCCCAATTTGAGGATGAGGCAAGGGTCATGGTTGATATAGAGGTAGAGTATAGGCACGAGGAACTTCCCCAACTAGAGAAAGTGTTAGGGAGTCCTCACCCAAGCCTGAGGTTGTATATTCTAGAGATGATTATCAGACAAGGGGTGAGGAGACAACTCAGGTTCAACAAAGTGCAGTTGATACCCTAGTGCTTTAGTCTCTTTTGGTTTGTCTTTTGAGTCGTTTGGAGGGTGTTCCCTTGAGTTTTCATGGTATTCTTCAGTTTTAGAGTGATATTCTATTATTAGTGCCAATATCTACTTATGGTATTCCTAATTCTGGGGTACAACCATCACCTATCATTCCCCCACATATGGATTATTTCCCAACAAACTTATTATTCCACCAATTTCTTTGTGTACAGCTATGCGATGTCACCAAAAGTAAACCTCCAAGAAAGTATAAAGTGATTGCTTGTCAACTATAGAACCCAACCAGGTTGGGGTCGATCTAACGAGAAATAGGTCAGAAATCTATCACGATCTTACTGATGTAATTGGAAATTGTAGATAGTAAAAGGGAGGTTTCCAGAAAGCAACAGTAATAGTAAAAATATTGGTCAATTAGGGTTGTTATCCATATGAGACGATCACTAGGATTGTGTTTCCCCTGACTTCTTAACTCCACAGACGGCTCTTTCTCGTCAAACTATCTCGGTGTATTGCATGCATAATCTAATAAGTTATGTATTACCTAACCATTTCTTGCCTTTGGTTTGGATGAATTTCACTCATCTCCTCTCAGTCTTGAAGTATCGCATTACTAAACCTTGTTCTTGAGCTCAGATTAACTATCTTCTCTAAATCTCGAGTTAATAAGATGAAGGTTGATAACTTCAAAATACTCTTGTGATCTCCTTTTCCTATTTCTACCTCTTTCTAGACCAAGTATCAAATACAGGCGAGTTCCTAACGTTTTCAACCATTATAAAAACGATCAAAGCAAAGGAAACCCCAATACATGAAAAACACCAATTTAGAATGACTTTGCACTAAAGTTGTTTTATTAATCCATCAGGGTTCCCCCAACCCTAGTTATGGGGTTTAGCTATTCATGATTGCAAGAAAAAACATATATTTCATAGATGAAAGCATAATGATGAACAAACGAAGAATAACAAAAATTTGAAATCTCAAATTATTGTAAATTGTAAATACCAAGAACAATACTTCCAAGATCAATAATGAATCTCAGAACTCAAAACAATATCAAAAATGTATAAAGTGCATAAAATGATAATAAAACATCCAAAGCATATTTATATATACAAAAGAAAACCTATCCTAAGCAATGTAGGAAACCAGAGTCGGTATCTACCCATGATTCATAGGTTGAATCATAGGTACAACCTACGAATCATGCCTTGGATCATGAAAATTACAGTAAAATCTTCAACTTTGCAAAAATTTCCTGCCTACGAGGTACGGTCCATAGGCTGTACTTACGCCTCGTAGGTAGGCTCGTGGAAATTAGAATAAATTAACTATCTTTAGAATCTTAAAAACCTCAACCCAGGTGGGAACCTACCACTTTGTAGGTACTTCCCACAAGTTGTAAGTCAGCTCGTGGGTAGCCTTCTCAGCTACTCTTCATTCCTTTTGCTCATTCCTTGGTCCGAACTCTATTTTCCTGCAAAATCAACACAAAAGAACATCACATCTAACAATAATACCGAAGTACTTGCTCAATTTTCTTGTTTTAAGCATCAAAAGTGTCATAAATTTATGACACATCAGCACCCTCAACTTATAATGTTTGCATGTCCTTAGGAAACTAACACAAAACATAACAAACACGATGCTTAATTAAATGAAACCTAAGGCACCTAAGGTAGTCAACTCAAATTAACTTAAATTTGTTACCTCTTCCCTTCACAACTTTCAAACCTACTATGTGGATTTATGTAGCACAACCGTATGACACAAAAGAATCAAGTGATGTCATTAGATTAGCAACAAACAACCAAACATGTATGTAGCTGACACTACCCGAACAAATAAGTAGTTAATAATACAACCCATGTACCATCACAACAAGGAAGTCCCATTCTCATAGTATCATAACACATGTCAATGCATGGACTACATCAAAACATTCACCCTTTCAAAATAAGATCAAACAATATGCATAAAATACCATAGGCTTGTCCTTATTTTCTATACCCACATTTTTCAGACAGTTGGTATGAGATATATGACTATTCTAGGATTGTAATGTAGTCTTGGGGGAAGCTATGGTACATATGAAAAATAGTGACTGACCCTCCTTGAGACTACACTTACATTATTGGCTCCACTACTTAACCATGCGTCTTTTATTCTCCCTCTTTCTCATCTATCACTTATTCAAATTGGGTGTGGTTTCCTTCATTATTTGCATTTATTAACTTTTTTTTCTTTTTCTCTTATTTTTTCTTTCTTTTTCACACTTCTCTATCACACCCGACCCTACTTTTTCTTGTTTTATTCAACAACGTTCTTCATACCCATTTTTAGCTACACATCTCTATGATAGCCACCCTCAACTTGGTCAATTTTTTTGAGTTGAGATACACAATGTCCAGGAGGGACCAGTACTAAAATAGGTTCATTGTAATTAAACAGGAAAGTGAAAAGGTTAAAATAAGAAAATAGGTCAATTTAGGCTCAAATAAGGGATTAAGGGGATACTTATTCTTGTTTGGTCAGTCATTTAGTCTAAGAGTGGAATTTTATTCAAACATGGACTATGATCATGTACCAACCAACTATCCTACAACCTAGGCAAGATTAACCGGGCAAGTTTTGGATTAAACACACAAAGTGAACTAGGTAAATGCCTCACACACATGATACAGGGTTACATTATCAACTACTACTTATCCTGTTCATGCAATGCTAAGCTATGGTTATTTTTTCCCTAATAGTAATTCCATAACAAGATTTAAAAATGGCCACACATATATTCACAACACAAAGTTCACAAAAAATTCAAGAGAGGTATCATGTTTTTCCATACAAACCATACAAAAAACTAAATTAAAGAATGATAAAACTTAAAAAAAAGTTGTGGTAGTCTTCAATGTCGTCCCAAGTGATCTAGGGTGTTCTAAGATGTTTAAAAAGGAGTTTGGGACGTTATATTTATAGTATACAAGTCATAACCCCACTT
The DNA here is from genome assembly GCA_030864215.1 of Capsicum pubescens. Classification (NCBI taxonomy): domain Eukaryota; kingdom Viridiplantae; phylum Streptophyta; class Magnoliopsida; order Solanales; family Solanaceae; genus Capsicum; species Capsicum pubescens. The sequence continues at coordinate 171,952,105 of CM061548.1, read as the reverse complement.
GTATTAGGTTTCCACGTCGTTTTCCTTCAGTTGGGCAGAATTATCCCAATTTTGGGCATCATCGCATCGCGATGACATGCCAGTTCACAATTGTCAAAAATCTATCAAAATCCAGTGTCTCATTGCGATTTCACCGCATCACGGAGCCTCCTTAAACCCCATTATAAGCTACACGCACTAATTGGTCAAAATCTTGGGCCTCTTCTGAATCCAGTGGTATTTTTCATGCATCTATTGGAAACTCCTACAGTCTACATGCGCCCCATACATTTTTGGGGTCCAAATTGCGTCCAGCTTGCATCTTGTGCTTCCATGGTCATTTCCGAGCCTTTTTGAGTTGTTTCCACTTGATTTGAAGCTTGTATATTCTTCATATATCATTATAATCCATTACAAAAGTCTCTTATAGCATTAAACACAACAATTTAGAGCTCAAAACAACACAACATCCTCAATGGTGAACTAGAAACACGATCTAAGCATAGACTAAATTCTCATTGAGCTTAAGCTTATTGTTTTGACTTTTGTCTTGATCCAATTGACCCTTGAAAATTATAACTAAGTTGTTTCACATATAAATAAATAATAAAAACCTTAGTAACTCATTAAAACACATTAAAACCCAACACAATTGACTAGAAAAATACCTAGCTCAAGCTAGTTACACTAGTTTTCTCGGTTGAACTCTAAATGCTCAAATTGAATCAAAACACATGTGAAAACACCATTAAACATTGTAAACACATACTTGTACTCCTAAATGCTCATTTATATCATTATCAATATATATATCATAAGAATCATCCTCAAAACAAGGTGAAATAGGCTAGAATAGTAGCGTTAAAATGCATAAATAGACCCAACATCATAAGGATAGGACCTAAGACGGTGGATTGCGTATTCATAGGATATGTTAAAAGTAGTAAAGCATGTCAATTTTTAGTTCATAAATTCAAACATTCGGATATCAATGAAAATACGATAATTGAGTCAGATAATGCTGAATTCTTTAAACACATTTATCCGTATAAAACTAGACATGAACAGTCTAGTGAGGGGTATAAACGACCTCGAGATGAAACAAGTGAGGATGTACATAATGATGAGAATCTAACACGTAGTACACGTCAAAGAACATCAACTTCATTTGGATTGGATTTTGTAACATTTCTCTTAGAAAATAAGCCTTAAATATTTAAAGAAGCGATGTCGTCGTCAAACTCATCATTTTGGAAAAAAGCAGTCAATAGTGAGATTGATTCAATCTTAAGCAACCATACGTGGGAATTGGTTCATCTTCCTTCATAAAATAAACCTTTAGGTTCAAAATGGATCTTCAAAAGAAAAATAAAAGCAGATGGTACTATTGACAAATATAAGGCAAGACTTGTAGTAAAAGTCTTCAAATAGAAAGAAGGCCTTGATTACTTTGATACATACTCGCCAATAACAAGGATAACATCAATTCAGATGTTAATTGCCTTGGTGGCGGTATATGATCTTGAAATCCATCAAATGGATGTGAAAACAACATTCCTGAATTGAGAATTGGAGGAAGAAATCTATATGGAACAACTCGAGGATTTTGTGGTTCCAAGAATAGAAAATAAGGTGTGTAAACTTGTTAAGTCGCTGTATGGACTAAAATAAACACCTAAACAATGGCATGCGAAGTTTGACCAAACCATGTTGGCAAACGGATTCAAGATAAATGAATGTGATAAATGTGTATACATTAAAGACACTTCAAATCACCAAGTCATTGTTTGTTTATATGTGGATGATATGTTGATCATCCGTAGAGACATTTCTGATATAAATACTACAAAACGAATGCTCGAGAGCAAGTTTGATATGAAAGACCTTGGAGTTGTAGATGTGATCTTAGGAATAAGAATTCATATAACTCCACAAGAGTTGGCATTATCACAGTCTCATTACATCAAAAAAGTACTTGATAAATTCAAGTATTTGGAATTTGGAATTGTCAAGACTCCATTGGATGTGAGCTTCGTATTCCAAAAGAATGAAGGCAAAAGTGACTCACAATTGGAGTACGCAAGAGTATTGGAATGTTTAATGTATATAATGAATTATACACGACCGAACATAGCATGTTTTATTAGTAAGTTGAGTCAGTACACGAATAACAGAACTCATTAGATGGCAATGAAAAGAGTTTTGGGGTATCTTAAATACACTCAAGACTATGTTTTGCATTATAATAAATATCCCGTGGTACTTGAAGGATATAATGATGAAAATTAGATCACCGGATCAAATGAAGTAAAATTCACGAGTGGATACGTATTTACAATAGGTGGAGGATCAGTCTCTTTGAAATCATTCAAACAGACATGTATTGCTCGCTCTACGATGGAATCAAAATTTATCGCATTAGATAATGCCGGTGAAGAAGCTAAATGGCTTCGAAATTTCTTGGAAGATATTCTTTATAGGCCCAAACCACTGGAAGAGTTAGTTTCAAGGATATCAAACAAAGTTATGTTTGATAGGTTCAACATTGTCAATATACCCAACCCATTCTCATGATGTAGACAATGTTTAGTAAACAAAGATAAGACTTATGGTGTGAAGTCTTTTAATGATTATCTAAATTTGGGAGATTTGACCAAATAGTTTAATATATAGGATTGAACGTTTAGAATCACTTATGTAAGGGTAAAGTGGAAGCCGCTTCGAGGAGAATGTTAGTAAAGGCTTATTCCTTAAGCTTTCATGAGACTGGAACGTGTTCATAGCTGAAACGAATAAAACTATGAGAACCATAAATGATAAAAGATTGGTTGTGTGACATGTGTTGTCTAGGTGTACATTAAAGCTCGAAGGTTCAAAGATATCAAATCTAACGATTGACCGAGTGCATTCGATGTATGTTCACTACGAAAAGTTTAAAGGCAAACCCAATTATCCATATGCAATCAGTCTTTGCTTGATGATCACATACTTGTCCGTAAAGTTTTACAATGAGTAGTTATTCCCCATTCATGTGGGGGATTGTTAGGTTCAATTGGTGTGAATGGAAAATAAAAAGTTTCTTGGAAGGAACACAACTCTTCGAGTAAAAGACATACTATTTCGAAAAAAGATATGACTATTTGGATGGTTGTGGTTGTTCGAAAAAGACACACGCTTTTGAATGGACAGACAAGACTGTTTAGAAAGGATACACTTTTTCGGCGAACCATTGCCTCCTATCGGAGGGGCACTTAATAGTAGCTATATAAACCTGCATTTTTTCCACGGGTTTGGTACAAATTTTTCTGCACTTGAAAACATTTCTTGTTTTCTAAAATACTCCGTGTGATCATCTAACTGTTGAGTGAGTTCGAAGATAATCCGATCGTTTGAGGTACCACTATAGTCGGATTGCTAAGCCATTTTATCCTGGAAAGAAAATTCCACAACCTCGGGTACTTGAGAGGAATTATTTCCATAAGGACACTCTGTGAATTCGGAGGACTTGACTTTTTCTACTTCATCTAATTTTCTTTAAAATACATAAAACACAATTCTTTGAAAGGTAGTTTTTGATCTTGTGTTGAAGGTGTTGGAAACTTCATAAGTGTTCTTGATTTATTCTTGAACTTGTGTTGAAGTTGTTTTGCCAAAATACAGATTTGTGTACCCAAAAACAACAGAACCTTGTAATCCTTTGCCTACATTGCATCTACTTTGGCCAACGACACATTCTCCGCCTTCAGCTTCATCGCTCCAGAGTGAGTTGGTAATACTTTATTTTCAAGTGATTCAAAGTCTTATTTGTGGCAATTTTTGCAAGTTTAAAGATTTTTGCTACGTTGTAAAGGTACACGCATTATATTCTTTTCACAAATCTAATTCTTTCTTATATTCTTCAGAAGGTATAAATTAATTGGTGTTATTCTAGTCGTTAGCTTCCTTAAGGTATAACCAATTCTAATAAAGAAAAAAATAAATAAAGAATCCTAAACCGGCCATAATAGAGGAAAAAAACAAAGAATTCTAAATCGACCACAATATTATTTTTGGCTTCCTTAATGTGTAATGATAATGAATACTACTGAATAAAGAAAAAAAATAAAAAGAATCTTAAACCAAACACAATACAAATTTTTTCGTGAGACTCTTATATCATCCGTAGGAAAAAGAACTTTAACACCTAAAAGTATGAAATAAGATCCTACATTTTAGGTAAATAATTAAATGTCTAATTATTTTTTATATAGATAGTTAAATAATTAGGTGGAAAAAACAATTAAAAAAATAATTTTGTTTTTGAGTAAAGATCTATTAACTATAAGTTTAATTAATTGCAAAATCCTAATTCTTATCAATATATCATTAATTATTCCAACTACTGATTCTCGTGTAATCAACTAATAGAGACAACTAATTACTATCTTTTTTCTCAATGGACAAATTCATTCTGCATAAAATTTCTTTACTTTAGCTTATGAATGATTTCTTCAAATGACCAAAGGCCTTTCAAAATTTACCGTCACATAAATCAAGAATGAAAAAAAAGATAACGCGAACAAATTAGACAATAATAGAGCCCTCTAATGTATATTTTTTTATAACAATAAAAATTATTTGTCTGCAGATACTACTGATACTCCACCAACACATACAATGGCTTGCCAGTGAACTTCTCCATACCCTTTAAGTCTGGTATTTCAATCACAAATGCACATTCAAACACTTCTGCATCACAACACTCAAGTAAATTCATAGTTGCACAAAGAATGCCCACCAGTAGCAAACAGATCATCAACCACAAAAGTTCGTTCACCAGCTTATACTGCTGTAATATGCTTCTCAAGAAAATTATTTCTATATGCATGCCCTTACTTCTCCAGTAGGTTTATCATTTAAATTGTTGATGTATGATATTATGTAACAAATGAGAAATGACACGATCTATTCAAATGTTAATAATATAATACGATACCATACATTATGGAACAATACATAACAAACATCGAAATAAAGTGTAAGAAAATTGAGAATTTTAAATACATTGTCATGCACCCAGTTTCAATTCATTGAGCCTAAATTCAAATTAAGTCTAATAAAAGTCTTGCAACTCAAGAGTATTTGAATCTCTAAATGAATTTCACTGAAATTGTAGAAATATTGAAAAGGATGGAGCAAAAACTCCCCATTCTTCATCAGTAGCATCAAGATTATTAGGATTTGTTTGAAGGAATTGTAGCTTAAGAGAGCGTTTATAGTACAAATATCAGAACCTCTAGGCAAGAAATCACGACCTACAAGTGCTTCAAGGATACTTGATTTCCAACTACTTTGACTACCTACAACAGGACGTCATATTATTTTCGAATCACATGTGTAGATTTTAAAAAGAATTTGGTAGCCGTCCTACCAAAACGTACTTTCAGGGCACAACTCAAGAGAACTAAGAAAGAAAAAGCACTCAACTCAGCTTTCATATTACCCAGAATAACATCAACTCTCTCACCATAAAGTTTTTCCCCTCACATGAGCTTGTCTTCTAAGAACTTTGGTGCCAACTTACTTTTGATTCAATACTAAAGATGTGATGACAATGTGAAATAGTATGATAAGACAAAGTATAAAAAGTTTACTCAGAAAAAAAAGGACAAAGTATGAACAAATGTTTATCATTATAGTCTTTCGCAAAAAAAATAATCGTTACAGTCACCTGCATCTCTGCCTCACTCGAGGTATAGAATATAAACAACTAATAATACAATACTGAATAAGGTAAGACCCAACACAGTACACAAAGCTCAAATTGGACCAAAATCAATCGAAGTTAGACAAATTCACCAACCTTTAGCAATGGCATATGTACATCACCAAGCGTATCATTTAGAGTAATCAAGTTGTTTCAAATTCATTAGCTGAAAACTCCACTCTACTTTTCAACAAAGGCCTACAAATATAAAACCCCACAAAATAAAAATAAAAAAAAATCATTCATCCACAAAAAAAACATAATGCAACATTAAGTTCCAAACTTGGTCATCCCCAGACATACCTGTAAGAAATTTAATATGAAAGCTAACTGCCACATAGATCGTAAATTCCATCAAGACAACTTCAATGATTCGTGCTAATTTCAAGATCGACTTGCTTATCCTCAACAAGAAGTAAAATTTAACAATAATGAAGTTCTTGCATCCCATAGTCATTTCATTGAAACTGAGGACTTCTAGAATCATGAAATCCATAAAATTGACCTGCACAAAATTAGAAGTCCCTAATACTTAAGGACTGTCTGACTACTCAAAGTCAATTCTCTACATTAACTAAACCTATATTGCTCAGTTCAACTTCGTTTTGCAGACGAGCTTGCAGTGGTAAAACCCAATTAATCACCCCTTCTTTGTCAACTTGACATACATCAACAAAGAATTACTTTCTTGCTAGTCAACTCTTCTAAACATTCAAAATTAAATAACTCTCGCGTTTTAGGTTTTTCTAGTTTCCAAACAGCTTCAAAATTGATTATGCCACATTAAATTCTATTGTTACACAATGTAAAAAGTAGGATGAAGTTTTGACTTCTGCATTCAAACATAACATTGTAGCTAGATTGTGTTAGTTTAAATTCAACAAACAAAATGTCCATTTTTACGTAACGATGAAATGAGGACCAATTTGGTGTGATCACACTATCGCCTTTTTTTATTTTCTCTCAAGTTGTCTTTACTAAATATTTGATGATCTTATTTTATCCTTTACATTCAATTTTTTATGTAGACTTTTCAAATTATTGATGTTTGACATTACAAAATAACATAAAACGATACAATCTGTTCAAACTTTACATTCATTAGAACAATATTATACAATACTACCTCCGTTCACTTTTACTTAACCCATTTCACTTCTCGATCAAGAGTCAAATTGCATGGACTTTGTAATATGAGAAGGATTGAAACTTATTATATTTTTAGGATAGTTTTACTAATATTTTAAATTTAAAATGTTATATAAATACAGTTCAATTTATCTTTAAAAGTTAATCAAATTGAATCTTGTGAAACTTGACATGTAAAACTGAACGAACGAAGTACAACACAATACAATACAGTACATTATGAAACAATACGTAACAACTATCCAACCAAAGTAGTAAATACGTATGTGATTGATAAGGTGAAGGGAATAGCTCAAGCATCATATCTAAATAACAAATATGTTGATTTTTTTTCAAAAAATAAAGGAACTGAATCATCAAAATCTAGATCGAATAAGCTCAAAAGAGCATCATCTTCTTCTGCCATTGTACGGACCTAAACAGAGAATTTCCACCGCTGGTGAGAAAATTCAATAAACTCGGAATTTTTTACTATTCTATTGTATTTTGTAAGTATATTTTTTAATAATATGCGACAAGTAAAAGTGAACATAAGTGGTTTAACAGAATACAGTACAATACGATACATTATGAAGCAATACTTACGTGATGGAGAGAGTGAAGGGTATCGACCACTGCATATGGCGAGGCACTGCATATGACGAGGCTAGTGAGAGTAAGTCGATTGATCTCTTGCGATTGATAAGGTGAAGATAATAGTTCAAGCATCATTTCTAAATAGCAAATATGGCAATTTTTATCGAAGAATAAAGAAATTCAACCGTCGGAATCTAGATCAGAAAATGTGTCATCTTTCTCTGCCATTGTACCTGAAAACAATTTACATAACATCAAGGTAGCAATATAATTATTTAATAGACCAATTCAAAACTAATATAATTTATATGAAAAAAAAAAGCAGCAAATACTCATAATTCGAACATAAGATCACTGAGAAAACACAATTAGAAATTCATTGATTTTTATATATACATAGACAATAAATCTAACTTTTTGAAGACAAGAGAAGAGAAGCTCAGGTAGAACCCTCATCCAAAACACTTCAAACAAGCAACTTTTTTTTTTTAAAAAAAAAGTTTATTCCAAACTTCCCATATACGTATGCAGAATGCTTTTCCATTTATTTTAGGATATGTTTTAGTAGAAAATCTTCACGCACGCAAATTCTCACATATTTATTAATCACGTATATAAAATATAAAAAATTGAAGCACAATAAAGATGCAGACAAATATATCAACCAGCTTGTATGTATAAGAAAATATGATACAAAAAAAGAGAAAATCGTTATTCTTTATATAGGTAAAATTTATATCAATGCTATTGTTCAATTGAAAATAGAATAGAATTATAGACTCCTAATTTATCATAAATTAAATTCTTACCATATATTTATGGACTTCTAATTTTTTAAATTAAATAATAAATTTTAAAAAAAAAAGTGAAAAGAAGGTTTTGTCTAAAACAAAGACTTTTAATGAAGAGCAAAAAGTTCAAACAATATTTCTAGAGCCTTCACACTTTTAATATGTTATAGATAGATATAGATAGTAAATTTATTTCATTAAGTTATCTGTTTGATTTCCTTCTATAATTTTTCATCTTTAATGCGTTTTAATTTCAAATCTTTTTATCTTCACATCATTTTAATACTACACATTAAAATATAATATTAGACACAATCCAACCAATTTTGACTCCAAATCACCTTCATTCTTCCTCAATTTCGTATGTTACCTCATTGGTGTGGCAATTTCAATTCAATCAATGTCACTTTTATTATAATAATAAATTTATTTCATTAAGTTGTCTGTTTGATTTCATTCTATAATTTTTTAATCTCTAATGCATTTTAGTTTCAAATCTTTTTATCTTCTCATCATTTTAATACTACACATTAAAATACAATATTAGGCACAATTCATAAAAGCAATGCTCAAAAAGGCACCAAAAACTTATTGCGTTCAAATGCACACGCAAGTGCACGCGGTTGTATAAGTAACAAAGTGAATCTTGTGAGCCTGATGTCGAATCCAGAGAGACATGTCGATTAACTATTCACCAAATTAGACTGATTCTAATTATTTACTCAAGCGATAAATTTTAAAGATAAATTTATAAATTTACTAGACTAAAGTAATTTTAAAAAATTATCTAATGAACAGTTAAACAAGAGAAGAGAAAATATTACGCAAACAATGAATGCGTCGGTCTAGGATTACGGATTCACTAACAATCATGTAGAGTATCAATTTCATCAACTTATTTGATTATCTAGTTGTTGATTTACAGAGTTTGTTATATGATCATGATCTTTCGAGCCTCTAATCGTCTATTCAAATTGACCTCACAACTATATTGTTGAGCGGGTATGTGATGACCCAATCCAAATGCATTTATATATCTTTCCATTTTGTAACGAAGTATCGCGTTCTAGGTATATTTCTACCCTAGCCACAGATCAATTTTTTATTTTATTAAAGTAATGAACTTATTCCCTGTATTATTGGTTCTATCTCATTTCTTCTCTTTCTGGGTTCACAATAAGAATTTGAATTTATTTTAATAGTATTTAAGCAATAAAATAGCAAACACAAGAATATAATAACAATTATTATGATAATCATATAAATTTAATCAAAAAATTACTAAATATTATTTAGGTGTAATATAATAAAAAATATTATTAATTATAATATATAAATAACTTATAATAATTAATTAGAAATAATATAATAAATTACGAAATAATTAAAAATAAAATACTAAATAATAAAGAGCTGGTCGAAACCAGCTCTTCTATAATATAGAAAATTATTAAACAATTTTTTTGCTTAGTCTATCTTTCAGTAACTTCGAAAATCCAAACTCAAATAATTTAAAAATAATGAAAATAAAGTTATCAACATAAATATAACAATTGTTCTTTGCATCTAACAATCAAAATCGATGGACCCTAGGGAATATAATACGGGTGAAAATCATTTTTCCTCTCTAATTTTGTCTTAAAAATTAAATTTTTTTCCAACTTTGAATTATAGTCATACTCTCCTTTTTATCTTAATTGAATTTTTAAAATACCTATTCTGTCCTCTCATCATCAACATTTTTCTTCTTTTTCTTTTTTACTTCTTTAAAATCATTATATTTTTACTTTTTAAAAATTCATGAAACAAATTCTTCATATAATATGAACAGTATTTTCTAGGCAAAAAAAATGAGAACTAGTAATTAAATATTTAAGCTAATGATGATTTATAATGAAATAAATTAGCATAATAAGAAAATTAGTTTTATTAATCATAATCAAAACTTTAATATCTATTTTACAAGTGAAAATAAAGAGTAATATAAACCTTATAAATATATTTCAATACATAAAATATAAAATAATTAATAAAAATTAGGTCAGATTTTAAAAGATTATATTTGTTTAAATTTTAAATTATAATTTATGTAATACTCTATTAATGACAATCACAATTATTTATATAGGCAATAGATAATACTCGTTTCTTATCACTTGTCGTTCATACTAAAATTAGTTGTTTTAATTTATTTTTTCAATTTATAAAGTAAGAGAATTATATTACAATTTTTTTATCCTTAGTATTAAATAACTATATAAAATAGTAGTATAGACAAATTTAAAGTTTCAAAGTATCATTAATAAGGCTAATTCAGTAAAATACGCCTCTAAATAAAATTTTCTTAAGGATTGTGTCATGTTATTATGTTAGCAAAAGTCAAGTAATATGAAACGGAAATAGTAAAAGAGTGATGAGACACAAAAAATATATGCATGTGCATGTACATACATATACACACACTTAGGGGTTGCTTGGTTGGGAACAAGTTCCGGGTTTAGTTATCCCAAAATAAGTTGTACAAGCATATATATATGATAACTTATCTCATCATCTTGGTATAAATAGTGGGATAATAATTTTAAAATTAACTAATATATCTAATTAAACGTAGGATAAAATAATCTTGAATTTTATCCCCAAATTATTATATTTTGTACCTCACACCAAACGTCTCTTTAATACATATAATATTGCAATAACGATTTTAAAAAATAACATCAAATTTTATGACAAATTTATAAAAAATATTATTTTACTTATAATGTTAATAAATTTAAATAAAATTTTATAAATATCTAGATTAAACAATATATATTATATATATTATAAAAGAATATTACATAAATATAGAATAAAAATTATAAGGGCAAAATGAACATTACATAAGATAAAGGGGGATTATAATTATTATTTAAAATTGGGGGAGTTTAATTTTTACACCAAAGTTGAGGAGTGAAGATGATTTTCACTCAATATAATACTAATAAATTTCAACTCTATAAAAACAAATTAATTATATTCCACTAAGCAATTATCTCGTCCACATGACATTCCCTGAGTTTAACCTTTGTGTATATCACGTCACAACACTCATATCTATCCATCTCGAAGAATATTGTATATATTATAAAGGGGTATTACATAAATATAGAACTAAAATTACAAGAATAAAATAAACATTATAGAACTAAAATTACAAGAATAAAATAAACATTACATAAGATAAAGGAGATTATGATTATTGTTCAAAATTGAGGGGAGAGGGGGGGGGGGAGTTTGATTTTTAAAGTAAAATTGAGGAGTGAAAATAATTTTTATCCAATATAATACTAATAAATCTAAACCTTATAAAAAAGTTAATGATATTCCACTAAGCAATTATCTCGTCCACATGACATTCCCTGAGTTTAACCTTTGCCTTGTTGGCGCCCTTTTTGTACATCACGTCACAACACTCACATCTATCCATTTGGTAGAAGAAAAACATAACTGTTATATATGAGACGTGTTATAGATATAAAATGAGTATAAAATGATCGATTATGTCTAGCTAGCTATGTGAACGAACTAATTTGCTTTTATTTTTAAATGGTGGAAGCTTACCATCATGCAAGTAAGGATTAATCTTCTAAAAATGGAAGGGTAAATTTGAACATTTTGCATAGTTTAGAAGCAAATTTGACTCTAAGATGATTTTCACTCAATATAATACTAATAAATTTCAACTCTATAAAAAAAATTAATGATATTCATTCAACTAAGCAATTATCTCGTTCACATGACATTCCCTGAGTTTAACCTTTTTGTATATCACGTCACAACACTCACATCTATCCATCTCGAAGAATATTGTATATATTATAAAGGGGTATTAGATAAATATAGAACTAAAATTACAAGAATAAAATAAATATTATAGAACTAAAATTACAAGAATAAAATAAATATTACATAAGATAAAGGGGATTATGATTATTATTCAAAATTGAAGGGGGGTTTGATTTTTAAAGTAAAATTGAGGAGTGAAAATAATTTTTATCCAATATAATACTAATAAATCTAAACCCTATAAAAAAAGTTAATGATATTCCACTAAGCAATTATCTCGTCCACATGACATTCCCTGAGTTTAACCTTTGCCTTGTTGGCGCCCTTTTTGTACATCACGTCACAACACTCACATCTATCCATCTGGTAGAAGAAAAACATAACTGTTATATATGAGACGTGTTATAGATATAAAATAAGTATAAGATGATCGAATATGTCTAGCTAGCTATGTGAACGAACTAATTTGCTTTTATTTTTAAATGGTGGAAGCTTACCATCATGCAAGTAAGGATTAATCTTCTAAAAATGGAAGGGTAAATTTGAACATTTTGCATAGTTTAGAAGCAAATTTGACTCTTTTACATAGTTTACGAACAAATTTGATCTTTCTTCCTAATTTTGAGATTTAAATTTTTTTTTTTTTTTTGTTCCTTCTTTCTTACATCGTGCTACTACCTCTACCATCATTCACCCTCCCCGTCCTCGTCTCTCCCCGCCACTGTTTTCATCTTCATTTACCACACCATCATCTTTTCTTCTCCTTTCCTTTCTCTTTTTCTCTCCCCCGATCACCACATTACCACCTACACCACTAGATGAAAATGTGCAAAACGACTTGAACAAGCAATATAGAATACAATTTTAATGGACATGTATAGACAGATAAGGGTCAAAGGAGGAAGAAGGGTGATTGATGTTATCCATCCTCTTTTATTCTTCTTTTCTCTCTTCATGCATTGTCGGTTCACCCTTTATTCCTAAAGTAACTTAATCCATTGCTATAGATATTACAGATCGCAAAATAAAACAGGAAATTAAGACCTTACCTCTTTTCGTTTCCTTCTTGGAGAGTAGACTTCAATCTTGGAGATATAATCTGCAGAATGGTTACCACTGTATGAACATGCCAACAATCCTCGAGGCAGTGACCGTGAATACATAGTAAGGATTTCATTTTTCTTCGTTTTCTCTACTTTTTCCATGAAGAAAACATGAGGAGCTTCACAAGAATCATTTGTAGGCCACCTTGTGTTTAACAAGTAATATGGAGGGTCTTTAGGTGTAACTCCCCAAGGTTGAAATGTTTCAATTGGTAACTGTAAATGGCTCCTAGGCAAAATGTTCTCATAGATATACACTGAGTAACCCCATGAAATAGAAAATGACCAATTGCTAGGCCTGTTGTAGCAGATAACTTGTTGTAACATGCGAGATTGATCTAAATTTGCTGCCTTCATAAGATGGCGTGCGGATTGAAGTCTGTCTATTGAAGGGAAGATAGGGTCGGCAGCATCTAGATGGTGAAGAGACATCAATGGAGCTTTTGGATGGGACGATAAGAAACCAGATATATCACCGCGCAAATCTATCTACAAGTAGAGACAAATGCAAAAAGATTACTCAGTAAATTTAGAGCGAGGAATAATTTATTGTATAAAAAAATTATCTTTTCACAGGCACAAGTATTCAAATAAAAAGTAGCGAGTACAGCTAGACCAGCTAAGGCTAGATCCAACCATTTTGGCAAACATAACATTTCGAGGTTTGGAAATACCGAAGTTCAGTATTTACAGATACTAATTTGGCCATTAATATTTCTGATACAGACTTTAGAGTTTAAGAAAGAAATGAAAACATACCTGGTGACTACCTTTAAGAGGAGTAAAAATGACTCCAACATCAGATATGCAAACCATGGTAATTTGATCAGCAGATCTCAAGAAAGGGTATCTCCTCAAGCAACTTTCTACATACTTAGACATTGCTTTTGCCAAAGGGTAACTCAAAATAAATCCAGCTCCACCAAAAGCTTGATTAAATGAGTACCAATAATTCGACAATAGATACTCTGATTGACCCCCCAAATAGTAATACTTCGTGTGGTCATAACTCGAGAGAACATCTACCATATTATCCACAAAAAATATTGAATCATCATCTCCCATAACCACCCATCTCACCCCTTCGTGGTCCTCCCTGAATACCTCCACTATCCCATGTACCATTCGTGCCATAGTAGGCGCTACGTGTTTAGTTTCTTCAATTAATTGACTTATGTTATCAGATACCCTATAAGGTGGGGAAGATGAGGACCATGGCAAAAGATCATTGATTGGAGCCACATCAAGATAGAGATAACCACGCGTTTTATTTGGCCTCCACCATGATTCAATGTATTGTTTCCTATAGTGCCATGTTTCTTCAGAGCCAATAAGTCCAAAAAGGAGATGGCTAAGGTTTGTAGGACTAGAATCATGACCAAATTGTGAGGTTGTAAATCTTGTGTAATGTAAGAGCTCAGGAGATGAACAATTGGGATCATTGAATAGGAAAACTGAGGCTAAGTATAGAATAATACCTGAAGCCAGCACCACTCTGCAAAAAAACAGAAACAAGCAACATTTCAAATGAAACTAATTATCTTTTAAGTAATTGGAAGCAAATGCAGACAACATTTACTGGTTTGTTTGAGCAAAAGGATACTTTTATGTCTAGTAGCTTAGTCCAACAATCATGTTGCAAAATAGTATTTCTCCCTCTATCCCGATTTAATTGTTTTACATTTTTTTTTCGTCCGTCCCGAAGAGTTTCTTTTGTATCTAGTTAGTTTTTCAATTCCAACACCTTCTATGAAAAGATTAAAACTACAAAATTTAACGTACTAAACATAATATTTTAATTTAAGATCACAGATTTAGAAATCTCTTTATTTCATAAGCTACTTGCCAATCAGACTAAGACACTAAAATTAAGACACTGGGAGTACTAATATTAATTTCCTTTTCTGTCCTCATTATTTCTGACTGATTATCTATTTTTGTCATGTTGAAGAGAATCAATCAGTTTCGTTTTAGTGTTGGAAGTAATTTATTGACTGATCATGCGATTATCCTGAAGAAAATAATTATTGGATATAATTATTATAACTAACCTGTTTGTAAAAATACATTTTATAAGTCCATGCATAATACATTAGACTCCGGGGTTAAAGTTGCATGAGTATCCAATAGGTATGGCTAATGTCCTTTTATAATAAAGGTTATCCCGGTACAAAAAGCATCTCACATTCACATAGAGTTTTGAGAAGAGCCGCATCCCTTTAGGTGTAATGTAGACAATCTATCCTAATGTAAGCATTAGTGATTGAGTGCACAGCTTCGAACCCTAACCTATAGCGCACAGAGACAACTTTATCCTTGCTCCTACACTCCCCTCCTAATTTCCAATTATCGTCTTTATTGAAATTAAGTAAATAATAGAAAATGATGAAACTTTAGAAAAAGAGTGATAATAAGAGAGGGAGTAACCAGACAGGGGAATAGTTGATACGGTGGAGGCAAATAATTTGAATCCATTATTGTTCAAAGCCATGATCAGTCCATCTCCTTGTTCAACTTCTATAATGAGGAGCTTAATTTTGAACTTTAAATCAAGAAGAAATTAAACAAAGAGGAGAAAGAAAGAAAAAAGTTCAATTTTGCAGATTTTGGAAAAATTTTCAAAGGGTACAAAATCATTAGCTCAGTCAAGAGTTTGTTAAGATGTTCCTCAGTAATTGTGTGGTCAGCACTAGATAAGGATCTAATATGTTAAGATATTAGAACTTTTGGTCAATTAATTATTGATTAGTTATGATTGTAGTTCTTGTGATATATTATTTAATGTACTTAACCTTCAATTAACTAAAATTGTGTATTTTTGATTCCATTACAGTCAGGGGCGGATTCAGGGTGCCAGTTGGGGGTTTCGGGAATCGAGTAACTTTCGTACGAAACTAATATTTATATAGTGAAATCTAATAAATATATAAGAGTTATAAGTTGGGAACCCATAAAGAACGTGTGTTGTTGGTCTAGTGGAGTAAATAGGCTTGTAAAAGTTGTATTTACTTGTTAATTGTAGGTTCAAATCTCCTTAACTACTATTTGTTTTTATTTTAGCTAATGTAGAAAACCCACAAACTTTAAATTCCGAATTCGCCTCTGATTACAGTGTGTAAATATGTAATATCTAGTTATAAAGTATGTGTTTGTGCGTGTATCTTATCTTATGAGTCATAATTTTAAGAATGAAATTAAAGAAAAAAATATAAAGTATATGCTTGTGCGTGTATCTTATCTTGTGAGTCATAATTTTAAGAAATGAAATTAAAGAAAAAAATATAAGATTGTGACATAATATTCCATGACACAAGGAATAGGATTCATTTACAATCTAAACATGATATTTAAAAATAGAACTATTAAACCCTAGACTATCTAGACAAAGAGGTGGTGCTACAGTACATTACGCAGATTTGAATAAATTCAGTAATTTTTTTGTAGATCCTATATTTATACTAAAGAATCCAGAAACACTATATAATTGTATGATTGCGAACCCACATTTAGACATAGTCTTCTTGTCTAGTGGTGTATGCGGGGTGCAAGATTCCTTAGTTCTTGGAGTTGTGGGTTCGAACCCCGCTAGGAGCAAATGTTATTTATGCTTTTTTACTCTTTAAACACTACTGTGTTGTGTATTATGTAGAAGTCCATGTGTCAATATTAGTTGTCATGTGACTTTAATTTAATTAGGCACAAAAGCCCGTTGACCTTTCACCTCTTGAGTTGGATCTTATCCAACTTGAGTTATAAATAGGCCATGTTCTAGGTAGAAAATTGACTTTTCACCTCTTGAGTTGGATTTATCCAACTTGAGTTATAAATAGGCCATGTTCTATGTAGAAAATGAGACAAGCGAAGATTAATACATAAGATTCCCTCGTGTTTTCATTCCTTATATTTTATTGCTTAGATAATTTTATATCACGTTATCAGCATGAGTCTCTGCAAAAACTTTTCAATAACAATAAATATAAGTATTTATTTTTCTTAAATAATGTTAAATTTATCCAAACACAAATTTATTTTCCTAGATATATCGGGCAAAACCTACATGTCCTGGGCACTAGATGCTGAAATACATTTGGATGCGATGAGTTTGGCAGACACTATAAAAAACGGCAATCAGGCATCAAACCAAGACCGAGCTAAGGCCATGATATTTCTCCGTCATTATCTTGATGAAGGTTTGAAAAATGGAATACCTCACTATAAAGGATCCCCTTATATTGTGGAATAATTTAAAAGAAAGATACGACCACCTGAAGATGGTCGTTCTTCCACAAGCACATTATGAATGGACCTATCTGAGGTTGCATGATTTTAAAAATATAACTGATTATACTTCTGTGATATTTAGAATTAAATCACAATTGAATTTATGTGGAGAAAATATCATTGATCACGACATGTTAGAGAAAACATTCTCTACCTTTTCCGCATCGAGTATGCTCCCACAGCAACAGTACCAAGAAGTGGGACTAAAAAGTATTCTAAATTGATTTCTCATCTTCTTGTTGCTGAACAACATAATGATCTTTTAATGAAAAATCATGAAAGTCGACCTCCTGGTACTGCTTCATTTTTTGAAGTGAATGCTGCACATTTTCACCAAATCAGGCATGAAAGAAGCCCTGGACCCAGTCATGGTCAAGGTAGAGGTGGATATTTTAATCAGGGTTATTGCCTTGCACTAAACAATGACCGTTAACACCAGCAGTGTAAAAAGAATGGTGAAGCTACTGAAGTAGTACCAAGGACGAACTCTAAAAATAAATGTTATCGATGTGGAGGAATGGTCGCGTATCTGTCGTATACCAAAACATCTGGTGAAACTCTATCAGGCGACCCTTAAGAAAATAGATAATGATGTAGAGGAAAACCTTATCTCTGAAGATAGTGTTGAGCCCATGAATTTAGATGTCTCAAATTTCTTTACAATCTCCGAAGGATATGTTAATCATCCTGTCGATGATGAATATGAAATAGTCTGATTATTTTCTTTCCTGTTAAGTTGTATTAGTTTATATTTCTGTTAATAGTGTATCACTAGTCTTGTAAATAAATAAAGTTTGTGTAATACGTTATGTGCTAGTAATACTATAATATTTACTTTGTTTATATTTTCATCTTGAAGAAAATATGGATACTCCTTAAGTTTTATTTGGATCAATAATTGATCACGACGATATTTGTGTAGTTGATAGTGGGACAACGCACGCGATATTTAAAGATGAGAAATATTTTCCCCACTTACTTAGAAGAAAAGAAAATGTTACAACAATCTCTGGCAATTCAAAATTAATTGAAGGCTCCGGAAGAGCTACTATATTTCTGCTTAAGGGGACAAAATTAGTTATAGAAGATGCACTGTTTTCTTCTTATTGAGTTTCTAAGATATCCGCCGAAATGGATATCATTTTGAGACAATTAATGAAATGAATGTTGAATATCTTGACATTACCAAAAATGTCTCAGGTCAAAAATAAGTGTTGAAAAAATTATCAACTTTGTCTTCCAGCTTATACTATGCAGAAATTAGTACAGCTGAAGCACACTCTATCGTAAACCAGAAGTTTACCGATCTAAATACGTTTGTGATTTGGCATGATCGAACAAGCCATCCTGGATCAATAATGATTAGACGAATCACTAAAATTTCAAAAGGATATCCGTTGAAGAACCTGAAGATTCTTACAAGTAATGAATTTTCATGTGCTGCTTGTTATCAAGGCAAACTAATAACTAAACCATCGCACTAAAAGTTGGCATCGAATCTCCTCTTTTTCTAGAACGTATACAAGGGGATATATGTGGACCTATTCACCCACCTAGTGGATTATTTAGATATTTTATGGTCCTAATAGACGCATCTTCAAGGTGGTCTTATGGTTCAGTCGCTCATGTTCATACTCAAAATGTCCCTGCTGAGTCATTTATTAAGTGCCTACAATTGATAGCAAAACACTACTTATGAAAATGAATTTTTTCAATACTGTTTGGGGTCATGCTATCTTGCATGTAGCATTACTTGTTCGTCTCATACCAACTCATTATAATTAGTACACCCCGTTATAATTGATCCTTGGTCATAAGCCAAATATTGCCTATCTACAAATATTTAGATGGGTAGTATATGTTCCAGTTGCACCACCTTAGCGTACTAAGATGGCCCCCAGAGAAGGTTAGGAATATATGTTGGGTTTGAGTCACCCTCTATAATTCACTACCTTGAACCATTGACGAGAAATTTGATTACTGCTCGATTTGCAGATTGTCGATTTTATAAATCAAATTTCTCTCAATTAGGGGGAGAGAAACATGAACTTAAAAGAGAAATTGTGTGAAAAGTTTCATCATTATCTTATTTTGATTCACGTACCCCCATTTATGAAAATGAGGTCCAGAAGATCATTCACTTACAGAAACTAGCAAATCAAATGTCATAAGCATTTACTGATTTGAAAAGGATAACTAAGTCACATATCCCTGCAGCGAATGTGCCTGTCCGAATTGAAATCCCAAAAGGACCATCTACTAATGTCATAGCTTCTGAATCTCAAACACACCTGAAGCGTGGTAGGCCATTGGGTTCAAAGGATAAAAATCCTAGAAAAAGAAACGCAAAGAATGATAAAGATAATATTATAAAAGATTCTACTGAAGAGATTCAAAATTTGATTAAATCTGATATTCTTGAAGAAATCAGTGAATCCAAGACTCAAGTGAATGAAGAACTTTAAATAAGTCCTACTAGTGATGAGATAAATTTAGATCGATAAAAAATTATGGTAGATAATATTTTTGCATATAATGTCGAACTAAATATTATGCAAGACAACGAGGACCTTGAACCTCTATCTGTCGAAGAATGTCGATGAAGAAATGATAGGCAAATATAGCAAAAGGTGATTCAATCAGAATTAAATTCACTTGCTAAACGGAAGGTTTTTGGACCTGTAGTCCACACCCCCAGATGGTGTAAAACCAGTCGGCTATAAATAAGGGTGTCAAACGGACCGGGTTGACCCGGACCACTAAGCAAACCCGACCCGGTAAGCCCACGGGCTGTAGGGTACCGGGATCGGGCTGGGTTAATTTTTTTATTGGGCCCGGTTAACCCGGCCCGGACCAAAATCGGTCCATGCCCGACGGTTAACCGGCCCGGCCAGGCTCGGATAACAATTTTTTCTTTTTAAAATGGGATTTTGCAAATGATTTAAATTGAATTTTAGTTTAAATTAAATACTTAGTTTTAATATATTACTAATTTACTATCAATTATTATTAATTTATTATATTAAGTAGCATATTTTTTAAAGTAGTACATATATTGAATGGTACGTATATATGTGTATATATTTTCTATAGACTCTAAGGTAGTATATATTTAACGTATACACGTGTATATGTTTTATAAATTAGTATATAACTATATATATAGTGTGTGTATATATGGTAGTATATATACTGTAGTATATTTTATTTAAAATATTACATATATATTGAATGGTACGTATATATGTGTATATATCTTCTATAAACTCTAAGGTAGTATATATTTAGTGTATACATGTGTATATATTTGATAAATTAGTATATATATCATTATATTGTAGTATATTTTATTTAGAGTAGTACATATATATTGAATGATACGTATATATGTTTATATATCTTCTATAGACTCTAAAGTAGTATATATTTAACATATCCACGTGTATATATTTTATAAATTAGTATATAACATATATATAGTGTGTGTATATATTGTAGTATATATATTATAGTATATTTTATTTAAATAAATACATATATATTTAATGGTACGTATATATGTGTATATATCTTCAATAGACTCTAAAGTAGTATATATTTAACGTATACATGTGTATATGTTTTATAATTTAGTATATATATCATTATATATAGGTGTATATATTGTAGTATATTTTATTTAAAGTAGTATATATATATTGAATGGTACGTATATATGTGTATATATCTTCTACAGACTCTAACGTAGTATATATTTTAACGTATACATGTGTATATGTTTTATAAATTAGTATATCTATCATTATATTCTTGTATATTTTTATTTAAAGTAGTACATATATATTGAATGGTACGTATATATGTGTATATATCTTCTATTGACTCTAAAGTAGTATATATTTAACGTATACACGTGTATATATTTTTTAAATTAGTATATAACTATATATATAGTGTTTGTATATATTGTAGTATATTTTATTTAAAGTATTACATAGATATTGAATGGTACGTATATATGTGTATATATCTTCTATTGACTCTAAAGTAGTATATATTTAACGTATACATGTGTATATATTTTATAAATTAGTATATATATATCATTATATTGTAGTATATTTTATTTAAAGTAGTATTTATATATTGAATGGTACGTATATATGTGTATATATCTTCTATAGACTCTAAAGTAGTATATATTTAACGTATACATGTGTATATGTTTTATAAATTAGTATATATATCATTATATTGTAGCATATTTTATTTAAACTAGTACATATATATTGAATGATACGTATATACGTATATATATCTACTATAGACTCTAAAGTAGTATATATTTAACGTAGACACGTGTATATGTTTTATAAATTAGTAAATACCTATAATGTGTGTATATATTGTAGTATATTTTATTTAAAGTATTACATATATATTGAATGGTACGTATATATGTGTATATATCATCTATAGACTCTAAAGTAGTATATATTTAACGTATACATGTGTATATGTTTTATAAATTAGTATATATATCATTATATATAGGTATATATATTGTAGTATGTTTTATTTAAAGTATTACATATATAAGGAATGGTAAGTATATATGTGTATATATCTTCTATAGACTTTAAAGTAGAATACATTTAACGTATACATGTGTATATATTTTATAAATTAGTATATATATCATTATATTATAGTATATTTTAGTTAAAGTATTACATATATATTGAATGGTACGTACGTGTATATATAATCTATAGACTCTAAAGTAGTATATATTTAATGTATACATGCGTATATTTTTTATAAATTAGTTATATCTCATTATATATAGGTATATATATTGTAGTATATTTTATTTAAAGTATTACATATATATTGAATGGTACGTATATATGTGTATATATCTTTTATAAACTCTAAAGTAGTGTATATTTAACGTATACATGTGTATATATTTTATAAATTAGTAAACATATATATCATTATATTGTAGTATATTTTATTTAAAGTAGTACATATATATTGAATGGTACATATATATGTGTATATATCTTCTATAGACTCTAAAGTAGTATATATTTAACGTATACATGTGTATATGTTTTATAAATTAGTATATATATATCATTATATTGTAGTATATTTTATATAAAGTAGTACATATATATTGAATGGTATGTATATATATGTATATATTTTCTATAGACTCTAAAGTATTATATAGTTAACGTATACACGTGTATATATTTTATAAATTAGTATATAATTATATATATAGTGTTTGTATATATTGTAGTATATCTATTGTAGTATATTTTATTTAAAGTATTACATATATATTGAATGGTACGTATGTGTATATATCTTCTATAAACTCTAAAGTAGTATATATTTAATGTATACATGTGTATATATTTTATAAATTAGTATATATATATCATTATATTGTAGTATATTTTATTTAAAGTAGTACATATATATAGAATGGTACGTCTATATGTGTATATATCTTCTATAGACTCTAAAGTAGTATATATTTAACGTATACACGTGCATATATTTTATAAATTAGTATATAATTATATATAGAGTATGTGTATATATTGTAGTATATTTTATGATCAAGAGGCTACGAAACGTTTTAGGAACAAGGCATTTCTTCCTCTCATGTTGTCTTTCTCAACTATTAATTCATGCTCTCTTATTTCAGAATATTTCTCCCCGCCGAGCGCGAAGAAATAACAACGATCAACAACCTCAACCCGCTGATCTTCTGAATGAAAACGTGTCCCACACCGAATTCAGGGAAGCCTTCTAGGCACTGGCCCAAGCTATCACTGTCCAGGTCTATCAGGCCACAACTCCTCAGCAGCAGGGAGGTGACTTAGCTGCTGCCAGAATTCATGACTTTATGCGGATGAGTTCGCCAGAGTTTTATGGGTCAAAGACAGTGGAAGACCTGTCGTTATATCTTGAGAAGATAAGGAAGATCACACAGGTAATGGGTGTGTCTGAAGAAGAGTGTGTGGAGTTAGCATCCTACGAGTTGAAAGACATTGCGTATGACTGGGTGGTTTCTTGGAGGAAGGGTAGAGGAGAGGATGACGCTCCCATTACCCGGCAGATATTCCAAGATGCATTCTTGGATAGGTTCTTTCCTTTAGAGTTAAGAGAGGCAAAGATTGAAGAGTTTATAAACTTGAGACATGGATCCATGACTGTTAAGGAGTACTGCTTAAAGTTCAATCATCTAGCAAAATATGCCCCTGACTTGATCTCCGACGCCTGAACTGGTATGAGAAAGTTTGTGATAGGTGTGTCAGGCTTAGTACTGAAAGAATGTCGCACTGCTATGTTGAACAAAGAGATGGATTTATCTAGGCTGATGATCTATGCACAACAAATAGAGGAGGATAATATAAGGGAAAAGATAGAGCGAGAGGTAACAAGAGAGCTAGGTCTGAATAGCACGAGTACGGTCAGGCTAGATCCCAGGGAGGGAACCACTCTTAGTTCCAGAGTCGTTCTTTTATGCCATCATCCTCATCCGCTAGTGCCCCAGTACCTAGTGGTAGTCCAGAGTAGGGAAACAAGTCTTCTATGTCCAGGCCTCAGCAGAGTGTGAGCAACAAGCCCAACTTCCCTCCTTGTGCTAAGTATGGTAGGCCCCATCCAGGTAAGTGTTTGGCTGAACAACATGGTTGTTTAGGGTGTGGCAAGATAGTCCACAAGATTATAGAGTGCCCACATGCCAGGAAGAAAAGCAGAGATACCCGTCCCCAGACTTAGGCCACTAGTGCATCAACTTCTGCCGCCCGTCCATCTCTTTCTCAGGGCGCTTCTTCTAGTATTGCTGGCGTTTAGTGCCAAAATAGGTTCTATGCCCTATCTTCCCGTCATGAGCAGGGGGACTCTCCCGATGTTGTTACTGGTATGCTCCGTGTATTTTATTTTGATGTATATGTGTTATTGGACCCTGAGCCTATTCTAGTTTCTATCCCAGTAGGGGAGTCTGTTGTTGCTAAGCAAGTGTACAAGAATTTTCCTGTTACTGTCCTTCATAGAGTCACACTTGCTGATTTGATAGAGTTAGAGATAGTTGATTTTGATGTTATCCTGGGTATGGCCTGGCTTCACTCCTGCTATGCGTCTATAGATTGTCATACTCGTGTAGTGAAATTTCAGTTTCCTGATGAACTAGTTTTCGAGTGGTCAGGGAGTTCAGTACCTCCCAAGAGTCATTTTATTTCTTATCTCAAAGCCAGGAAGCTTATATCTAAGGGTTTCTTTTATCACTTGGTTAGAGTTAAGGACACTAAGTCTGAAACCCCAAGTATCCATTCAGTCAAAATTGTCAATGAGTTTCCTGATGTCTTTTAGGAAGATCTCCCAGGGGTACCTCCCGATAGAGAGATAGAATTCGAGATCGATCTTCTTCCCAACACTCAACCTATTTCCATTCCTCCCTACCGTATGGTACCTGCAGAGCTTAAGGAGTTGAAAGAAAAACTCAAATATCTCTTAGACAAAGGTTTTATAAGGCCCAGTGTATCTTCTTGGGGTGCACCTGTCCTTTTCGTGCGAGAGAAAGATGGTTTTTTGCGTATGTGCATTGACTATCGTCAGCTTAATAAGGTCACAGTCAAGAACAAGTACCCTCTTCCAATAATAGATGATTTGTTTGACCAGTTTCAAGGTGTGAGTTATTTCTCCAAGATAAACCTTAGATCCAGCTATCACCAACTTAAAGTAAGGGGTGTGATATCCCGAAGATAGCCTTTCGAACCTGCTATGGTCATTTTCAGTTTCTTGTCATGTATTTCGGGCTAACTAACGCCCCAACATCTTTCATGGACCTCATGAATCGAGTGCTTAAGCCATATCTTGATATGTTCATCATTTTGTTTATCAACGACATCCTTATGTATTCTCGAAGTGAGGGTGATCACGCAAACCATCTTAAAATCGTCTTACAAACTCTTAGATATCATAAGTTATTAGCTAAATTCAGTAAGTGTGAGTTTTGGCTAAGGTCCATAGCGTTTTTGGGTCATATTATTTCAGCTGAAGGTATTAGAGTTGATCCCCAAAAGACAGAGGATGTAAGAAATTGGCCTAGGCCTATCTCTCCATCTGATAGTAGAAGTTTCTTGGGTCTAGCTGGCTATTACCGCCGTTTTGTTGAAGGGTTCTCTTCCATTGCGTCTCCCATGACTCAGTTGACCCAAAAGAAAGTTAAGTTTCTCTGGTCGGATTCCTGTGAGAAGAGTTTTCAGGAGTTGAAGACTCGACTCACTTCCTCCCCTGTGTTGGCTTTGCTTGATGGTGTAGATGGTTTTATGATATACTGTGATGCTTCGAGAGTTGGTTTGGGTTGTGTGTTGATGCTGAGGGGTAAAGTTATAGCCTATGCATCTAGAAAGTTGAAACCTCATGAGAAGAATTACCCAATCCATGACTTAGAGTTGGCTGCTGTAGTGTTTGCTCTGAAAATCTGGAGACATTATTTGTATGGTATGCATATTGATATTTTTACCGATCACAAAAGCCTGCAGTATGTGTTGACTCAGAAAGAGTTAAATATTAGGCAGCGGAGGTGGTTAGAATTATTAAAAGACTATGATATGATCATTTTGTATCATTCGGCAAGGCCAATATTATGGAAGATACCCTTAGCAGGATGTCTATGGGTAGTATTTCGCATGTAGAGGAAGGTAAGAAAGAGTTAGCTCGTGATGTGCATCGTCTGGCTAGACTGGGTGTTAAGTTGCTTGATTCCACTAAGGGAAATATTTTGGTGCAGAGTAGTTCCGAATCCTCTTTGGTTTTGGAAGTGAATGAGAAGCAAGACTTAGATGCTAGCTTGGTCAGACTGAAGGAGTCAGCCAAGGACCAAAAGGTGGAGATTTTCTCTCAAGGAGGAGATGGGGTGTTGAGGTTGCAGGGTCGATTATGTGTTCCTGATGTTGGTGATCAGAGGTAGAGAATTATGACTGAAGTGCATGGTGCACGATATTCTATTCATCCCGGCACTACCAAGATGTACCGCGACTTGCGGGAAATCTATTGATGGTGTGGTATGAAGAAGGATATAGATGATTTTATGGCGAAGTGTGCAACATGTCAACAGGTTAAGGTTGAGCACTAAAGACCTGGTGGTGTGATGCAAGAGTTTAGTATCCCAACTTGGAAGTGGGAAGAGATAAATATGGATTTTATGGTTAGCTTACCTCTTTCCCGACGCCATCATGATTCCATCTGGGTTTTTGTCGACAGGCTGACTAAGTCAGTGCATTTCTTGCCTGTGCATACATCTTATACAGCTAAGGACTATGCTAGATTGTATATTCGAAAGTTGGTCAGGTTGCATAGAGTTCCCTTTTCTATCATTTCGATAGGGGTACTCAGTTCACTTCTCAGTTCTGGAGAGCATTTCAGAAGGGTCTTGGTACCCAAGTTCTTATGAGTTCCGCTTTTCATCTGTAGACAGATGGTCAGGCTGAGAGGACTATCCAAACTTTGGAGGACATATTGAGGGCGTGTGCCCTTGATTTCAAAGGTAGTTGGGATGAGCATTTGCCGTTGATAGAGTTTGCTTACAACAATAGTTACCATGCTAGTATCAAGATGACACCATTCGAGGCATTATATGGTAGGAGATGTAGATCACCCATAGGATGGTTCGAAGTGGGTGAAGATACTTTGGTTGGACCTGATGCAGTATTTGAGGCGATGGAGAAGGTGAAGTTGATTAAAGAAAGATTAAAGACAACTCAGAGTCGTCAAAAGTCATATGCAGATGTGATACGGAAAGACCTTGAGTTCGAAGTTAATGATTTGGTGTATCTGAAAATTTCACCCATGAAAGGGGTGAAAAAATTTGGGAAGAAAGGGAAACTTAGTCCCCGTTACGTTGGCCCTTACAGAATTCTCAGCCGTGTTGGGAACGTAGCCTATAAAGTTGAGCTGCCTACAGAGTTGTCAACTGTTCATCCTATTTTCCATATTTCCATTCTTAGGAAGCATATTGGTGATTCTATCGTTGTTGATTCTTCAGATAGCTTAGATGTTCAGAATAACCTTTCGTTTGATGAGGTTCCAGTTGAGATCCTGGATTACCAAGTCTGTAGACTAAGGAACAAAGAAGTTCCATTGGTCAAGGTTTTATGGCGGAACCAATCAGTTGAGGGTGCTACTTGGGAAACCGAAGCTGATATGCGATCCAAGTACCCACACCTCTTCTTCACAAGTTCAGAGCAAGCCAAAGGTATTACTTTTTCTTAATTCATCCCCTATCTAACCAAAGATTCAGATATATAGCAATTTTGTTGCAAATTTGTGCACTCTCAGAAATACTCAAAAGTTTAGAATGACATAGATTAAATTCAGAGAACTATTCCAACTGTGCATCCTCAGTTTCTTTGCATTTCCAGCTTAACTAGTGACATTCGAGAATGAATGTTTCCAAGGGGGAGATATTGTAATACCCCGAGAATTTCAACTAATAGTAGAACCCTATTTCCAGCTTGTTAGAAATAAAGTTAGTGATTTGGTAGCTACATTATCTAGCTTGATGAGTATTAGGGCCTCAAAAGTGTCCTAGCTATTAGACGAATCAAAACATTCCTCGCCGATTGAATTCTTGAGATGGATATTGGTATGGTCAAATTCAAACGAGCATATCTATCGTTATACTATGAATTTCTGAACTCATGACCTACCAAAAGATAGATAATTGAATTAGCTTTCTAACGATATCAATTTCGCCAAAATCCATTATCGGAGCAAAGAGTTATGCCTATTTTACTCCAGCGTATCAGGCTGGAAATTTCGTGACGACATTTTATTACGACTTGTCACAAGCCTGACGGCTTGTCACAAATGTCGTCACCATAAGCAAAAAGTCACAAAATCCAACATTTTGTGATGATATTTTGTGATGACTTATCACAAGCATGATGGCTTGTCACAAATGCCGTCACCATAAGCAGAAAGTCACAAAATCCAACATTTCGTGACGACATTTTGTGATGACTTGTCACAAGCCTTACGGCTTGTCACAAATGTCATCACCATAAGCAGAAAGCCACAAAAGCCCACATTTTGTGATGACATTTTGTGACGACTTGTGACAAGTTTGACGGCTTGTCACAAAATGTCGTCAACCTTAAGCCGAAAATCATAAAATCCACCCTTTTTGACGATATTCGTGACGACTTGTCACGAATGTCGTCAGCTATTTTTTCAGCAATTTAATGACATTTTTGTAAGGGTATTTTGATCTTTTTCCTGCACTTCCCACGACTTATAGCCCTCAGAGAACGTATTTTCTTCTATTTTTCTTTAGCTAAACATCTCAAAATTCTCTACACACCTTTAACCACAAGGTTAGGGTTTCAATATAAAAACCCAATTATCTAGAGATTCAACCGTGAGAATTCAATAATTCTTACATAGTTGAATTCCCCGTTAAGAGGGCTACGAGGGACACCCAATAGTTCGTGAATAACCTTCCAAAATTTTTGAAGTCATCCAAAATCTCCAAGTTTAAGGTATGTGGTTTTGAACAAGAACACCCTTTTGTTCTTGTGCCCAAAAGTTACATATTTTCGTAAAGTATTTCGTAAATTCATGGAGAATTCCTATCATGTTATTATATTGTGAGTTTTATGAAACTATGTCTTACCCAAGCTTTGAGTTGTAATATTATTATGCATATTAATGTTATAAATTGTCAATTTATGGTTTAAGTTGCATAATTCAACGTCTATATAATATTTTGAGAATTTCAAGTCCTATTGTTGTGAATTGAACCTTATGGTTAAAGCATGAGTTTGAGAATGAGATGTTAGCCATTTTTAAAGAATATCAAGAAGTGAGTTTTGATTGTAAGTTAAGATAGAAATCCACATTCTTGAGTTTGAAGTAAAGGGGATGCATTTTGGCTCTCATTATATATATATATATATATATATATATATATTGTTGAATTATTTTAAGGTGGATTTTCTAAAGTTCTAAGCTAAGTAAGAGAGTAGTATTTAGCACCGAGTTGGTCTTGATTCCGAGGTCTCATGCCCCAGAACTACGTGCCCCCGTAGGTTCTTGATATACCCCAAGTGGGTTAAGATAGTGATCACTAAAGTTAAGGTTTTATCCGATGGCAAGGATAAAACAACTCTCCCCAACGTGGGTAAGACGTTGGACTCCATGTAGCTCACATGGTTTATGTCGGTTAAGAGAAATTCCCTAAGTTCCTAAAGTTCTCTTAGTCCTAAAGTCTTCCAAGTTTCAAAGAGTTTTAGTCTTAAAGTTACAAAGTTTTGAAAGTATAAGTGTTTTTGAAAGCTATGGTCCTAATAATTTCAGGTGTCATGATAATTTGAGGTTTTAAGTAAAAGCATGATGATTTATGAGTCTTGTGGCATATATTTATTTCAAGCTATGTGAGTATGTTTTACACCATGCAGGTTTTCTATAAAAGCTTATGATATTGAGTATTTTAATTGCACACTCCCCCATATGCTCAGTACACTCCCAAAGTACTAACCCACATATTTTGTCTGTGTGCCATATATTATCGTAATGTAGGTTCAGGTGCTCAGTCTCAGTCTCAGCCTCACTAGTGATCCTTTCGAGCTCTCCTATCTACATATCAGCCATGGTGAGTCCTCATGTTTCGGGGACCGGTTATTCTCAGACTTCCAGTTTTATTTAGTAGCTGTTTAATTCTTGTCAGTTGAGTATGAGTCAGTTGGGGACCTGTCCCAATGGCTCTCTAGTTTGGAGTAGTAGAGGTTTGTCAGACTAGTCATCAGATTATCAACACTTTGAGATTTTCTTTGAGTTGTAGGTTTTTCAGACCAAGTATTTCATTCATATTTCTCATTTTATGATGTCATAGTGTTGAGTTCATGCTTTTTATCTTTAAGTAAGCTAATATATGAAGTAGAAGGCTCAAAGGGTTAGCTTGGGGCTACTTGTAGCCTTAAACACCGTATAACGTTTCGGGACCCGGTTGCGGGGCGTTACAATATAACTATATATATAGTGTGTGTGTATATTGTAGAATATATATTATAGTATATTTTATTTAAAGTATTACATATATATAGAATGGTACGTATATATGTGTATATATCTTCTATAGACTCTAAAGTAGTATATATTGAACGTATACATGTGTATATGTTTTATAAATTAGTTTATATATCGTTATATTGTATTTTATATCTTGTAGTATATCTTTTATTTAGAGTAGTATATATATTTAGCTAACTTACAGTCGTATACACGATTACATTTGTAATTGTGATTATGTGTATATATTTTTTAAAGTCTAATGTAGTATATACTATATATATAGTGTATATATATTGTTTAACGTATTTAAAATGTATATTGGTGGGTATATACAATGTATATTGGAGAAAAAGCTTTTTTTTAGTTTTTGACCGGTTTAGGTAGGTTGGACGAGTTGGGTTAAGTGGGCCGGTTCAGGGTTGTTTTTAAAACTTTTACTGTTTGGCCCAAAATCAGACCGACCCGTTTAACCAGGCCCGGATCCGAACCGGCCCACAACTCGGCTAAAATTCACGGGCCAGTTTCGGGTTGACCCGTCTCGACCCACTTAACACCCTTAGCTATAAATGGGTCTTCGTACATAAAAGAAATGAGAAAAAAGAAATTGTAAGAAACAAGACACGCCTTGTTGCATTAGGATTCTCTCAAAGACCCGGTGTTGACTATGAAGAAATATATTTACCCGTTATGGATGCAATAATATTTTGATACCTCATCGGTCTAACTGTACATGAAAATATTGAAATTCATCTAATGGATGTGGTTACAGCTTATCTTTATGATTCACTTGATAATGATATTTACATGA
Source organism: Capsicum pubescens (assembly GCA_030864215.1). Lineage (NCBI taxonomy): Eukaryota > Viridiplantae > Streptophyta > Magnoliopsida > Solanales > Solanaceae > Capsicum > Capsicum pubescens. The sequence goes on along the minus strand of CM061548.1, from coordinate 171,920,740 downwards.
GAATCCTAGAAGGATTAAAAATGCCTGAAGCATATAGTTCAAAGTCTCGAGAATTATTTTCAATCAGATTACAAAGATCGTTATACGGTCTAAAACATGTGGTATAATCGCCTTAATGAGTACTTAATAAACAAAGTTTACATAAATGATGTCCTTTGTCCTTGTATTTTCATTATGTAAACAACATCTGGGTTTGTTATACTCGTTTATGTGGATGATATAAATTTTATTGGGACTCCAGAAGATGTCCAAAAGGCAAATGAATATCTAAAGAAAGAATTTGAAATGAAAGATCTTGAAAAGACAAAACTTTGTCTTGGTTTGTAAATTGAACATTTATAAGACGAGGTCTTCATTCACCAAACTGCCTATACGGAGAAGGTTTTGAAATAATTTTACATGGATAAAACATATCCATTAAGTGCTGCAATGATTGTTCGATCACTTGACCTGAGTAAGGATCCATTCCAACCTCTAGAAGAGGGTGAAGAGATCCTTAGTCCCGAAGTACCATATCTCAATACCATTAGTGTACTTATGTATCTTGTTAACATTTTGAGGCCGGATATAGCATTTTCTGTTAATTTGCTAGCAAGATATAGTTCTTCTCCTACACGAAGTATTGGAACAGAGTTAAGCATATATTAAAATACCGAAAAGGGAATATTGATATGAGTCTGTTTTATACTAACAAAGATAGTTCAGATCTTATTGGTCATGCAGATGCAAGTTATTTATCCGACCCACATAACGCACGATCTCAAACAGGCTATATGTTTACATACAGAGGTACTGCTATATCACGACGATCTACAAAGAAGTCTATTTTTGTTACTTCTTCAAATCATGCTGAGATAATAACTATTCATGAGGTAAGTAGAGAATGCATATGGCTGAGATCAGTGATACATTCCATCAAAGAGAGATGTGACCTGAAGTTTGATATCAAGGTACCCACAGTCATATTTGAAGACAATGCAACATGTATAGCTCAATTAAAGGAAGACTTTATAAAAGGAGATGGAACGAAGCACATCTCGCTGAAGTTAGTCTTCACACACTATCTCAAGAAGAATGGTGATATTCATGTACAATATATCTATTCCAGTAATAATCTAGTAGATTTGTTCACTAAATCTTTACCAACTTCAACTTTTGAGAAGATAGTACACAAGATTGGAATGCTAAAACTGAACCAGTTGAATCGGGGTATTCATCAGGGGGGGTAAGAATATGCGTTGTACTTTTTTTCCTTAACCAATGTTTTATCCCACTGAATTTTTCTGGTAATATTTTTAATGAGGCAACACCCAAATGCGTATTCTGTAAATTTTTCTTTACATGAACATCTAAGGGGGAGTGTTGTGTATTATGTTGAAGTCCATGTGTCAATATTAGTTGCCATATGGCCTTAATTTAATTAGGCACAAAATCCCATTCACCTTTCACCTCTTGAGTTAGATCTTATCCAACTTGGGATATAAATAGTCCATGTTCTATGTAGAAAATGAGACAACTGAAGATTAATACATAAGGTTCCCTTTTGTTTTTATTCCTTATGTTTTATTACTTAGATAATTTTATATCATATTGCAGTTTTTCTTTTCTTTTTGCGATGTGGACTTTAGCTTTTAAGTAAAAAAACTAAAGGAAAAAAATAGCTCAATTCTTACAAGAAAACCCCAAACATTGGGTTTCTTGAATGCAACATGCTCAACGTGATAACTTTAGACTGCCGTCGACTCATCTCCATCCATTGCACCACCCTGCTTGTCGGAATCTATCAATAGAGGTATGTATCAGCTATCGCTGCTTTGTGTTTTTCTAGTTCTTCCTCAATTTCTCTTTTTCTCCTCTTTTCAAGTTCCTATTAGAAATCTTATAATTTGTGTTCTATGATTTTTAGGATCAATATGATTACAAAATTTTTCAAGCTCACACTTCTTCGAATATTGCTCTAGTTCTTTTTTGTCAAGTTCTTTATTGCCTATCAATCTTTATAGAGCATTGAATGATAAAGAGTTGGCAAAGTTGGATCTTAAATCAGATCAGTAGAAACAAAATCAAAATATCCTTCAGATATACGTGACTGAATGAGGAGATATTATATACAAAAGAACCTTTTCAACCCGGTAAATTTGATAAATTTGAATTTTCAGTAAGAGATTTTGGAGGATTACTACATCACTTTAATCCTAAATGGCTTAAACCTCTATATTCTGAATGGTTAGAATATAACATTTAAAAAGATGCAACATATTGCTTATATTTTTACTTGTTTAAATATGAGCTTGGGGATATGAAAAAAAAAGAGTGATTCTTTTACAACAAAAGGTTTTTAAAGTAGGAATAAGGATTTAGAAAGACACAAAAAGTATGTGGGTGAAGTGAATGATTTTCATATTCGATGTTTCCAGATGATGCTAGATTTAATGAATTTAGAATAATCTATTCAAGCCTTGCTTGACAAGCAATCAAATAAAATTAAAGGTGAACATCAAATTCGCTTGAATGCTTCGATTGATGTGATAACTGATAAGGTATCTTTTCAATGGAGGATTGTCTTTTTAGGGTCACAATAGGTGTGTAACTCCTCCACTAAGAGGTCATTTGCTCGACCATTTAAAGTGGTATGCAGATAAGAAGGAAGAGGTAAAAAATATTGAATTAAAGAAACTTCAAAAAGTAATACCGTTACATGTTAATTTTGCTAAGCTTATACATTAATTAGCTTGAGATCATTTTCTTCTCTTTAAGTTTAGAGTCCACAAACTTCAAATTTGGGTTACACCTCTGTCTAGACCAAACTCATTTTCTAACATCATTTAGTAGCTCTTGGAGATGATCGAGAATATATATATTCAGTAAGCCCCATCAAAACCTTATCAATCATGTAGCTCCCAAAGGATTTTAGCATGTTGAAATAAGAGTCAATGACCTCAAAGTTAATACGAAGATACCATGGTTGCTTCATATTGCTTTAATCATTTCACCTTCTATCTTGACATGATTAAATTTCACTTGAAAACTAAAAAGAGTAGTCTCGTCCACATCCTCATCATAGATGTGGTAGACCAGAATTGCTGCCTCACTGACTACATTTTCAATAAGTGATAGAAGAGAATATCGGTTTTAGTCCTCAGTGCAAGGTGTTGGCAAGTTCAAAAGAAAAGTACCAACGTAAATCAATCCTTGTTGGAGCCATTGCATTTAATGATCGATCATCAAAGGCCACTTTCACGCTGGTGTAACGACTTAGCAGCTCTTCTAGGTCCTATCGAAGAGCACAAAGAGAACCTTCCATGACTTTTTTTATCCTTATCATCGACTTTGGGCGACCTTTTAGCACACTCATATAAATCTGTCTCAGTTCAGTCCTAACAGGATTTATTGTTTCCAACAGTTTAGAAATGCACCACACATTCCGGGTCCAAAGATAAGAAAGATAGGTGCAGAAGTGTAAGCTACATCTTCAGCATGGGCCAAGAGATCACTCATCATTGTCTCATGCTATTAAATGCAACACTATGCAGTAAACATACCTTTTGTGTCTTGAGGGGCAACACAAAACTTATTATAGACCATAGAACCATCACATTCTCAAGCAAAGAATTTATAAATGTCATCATCTCGGAGTGTTTTCGATACTTGTTGATCTTAATGGCCTTGAATCTTTGATTCGCCTCGCAATGAACACCTTTGAAATCATTCTTGAAGGCTTATACGAACTACTAGAATAACAGTAAAAACCCACCACCAAAAATCGGCCTCCGCTTAGTGGTTCGTAATTTCACATCTCTGGAGGTTGGTATAGAGAGAAATATTATTTTTGTATTTGTTTAAGAAAACCTATCTTAGGAGGTCGTCTCTTTTTAAAATAAAAATAGCATGAAATTCATTTTATGACTTTTTTATGTTGGAAGATAACTCGGGACAAATAAAATGGACAAAAGCGACCACTTGAAATCGGTATTATTTTTAGAAAAGAAAAAGAAAAAAAATGTACAATATATTTTATTTAAAATAAAAAAAAGAAATATAAATATAGCTTTATATTTAATAGAGAAAATGGCCAAATACCCCCTCCCCAAATCTTTACCCCAAATCCCAACTACACACTTATACTTTGCGGGGGTCCCATGACCCCCTGAATTATTTTAAAGTGGAATATTTACCCTCCTGAACTATTTTAAAGTGGAATATTTACCTTCCTAAAAGCTCATGCCCAGACATTGTTTCAGGTAGTGAGCTGCACTCGCTACCACATCATCGCCACGTCATTTTTTCTTGCCACATCATTAACACGTCATATTTTTTTTTACTCTAAAAAATCAATTATTTAACTTTTTTATTTCCTTTTCTCTTCCATTGCACCACTTCTATGGTCATTTTTTCTCAAAAAATTCTTTTCTTTAATTTTCATTTCACTTTGTTTTCCACCCATTTCTTCACTTTCCACTCTTGCTATTTTCAGAACTTCAAAATGGACTACTCAATCATGGTGACCTCATCTGACCCTTCAACGTTCCTTTTTTTTTTCTTTTTAATTTCTCAACTATGAAAATTGATGTTGAATTTATGATTGTAAAAAACTTTGGTGTTGATTTTGATTATGGTGTTGATTAGATTTTTTTAATTTCAAGACATTGTTGGAAGTTTATGTTTCATTTCATGAGAACGATGATTCTTCGTATGGTAATTCGGTTAATGGGTATATAAGTTTGGTAAATTAATTTTGGATTGGATTCCATTGTTGAGTTCTTGAAGAGCCATTATTGAAATCTTGAAGAAGAAGAAGAAGAAGAAGAAGAGGAAGAAGAAGAAGAAGAAGAAAGAAAATGAATAAATAATAATAATAATTAAAAATTCTTGTATGGTAATTCGGTTAATGAGTATGTAAGTTTGATAAATTAATTTTGGATTGGATGCCATTGTTGAGTTCTTGAAGAAGAAGAAGAAAAAAGAAAATGAATAAAGAAAAATAATAATTAAAAATGAATAAAGAAAATAAAAAAATATTTGGCCATATCAGCGTTCTCACTCTCTTAAAAGCGAGTGAAACACACTCTCTTGCCATGTCAGCGTTCAGGGGGGTAAATATTCCACTTTAAAATAGTTAGGGGGTAATAGAATCCCCAGTATAAGTGTGTAGTTGGAATTTGGGATAAAGGTTGGGAAGTATTTGGCCATTCTCTCTATTTATTATCAACAAACCATTTACATGTGGAAGTATTTGTTTCATAAAAGATTAAAATTATTATTAATTATTATCGATCTCCGGTGGGCGGTAATAAGATAATAAATTTTATTTATTTTAATGAAATTGACCTCCTGTGTTAATTATTTTTTTATTAAATTTGCTTACATTGCAATAATATATTGGAAAAAAGGTTACTTATTATGTACTTTTTGTATCTTATTTTTCTCTTGTTATTAACATTTGTATTTTATTTCCTCTTGCAAATAATTTGTTCAATATTAGTTGTCGATATCATTAGAATTAGTTATTTCAAATTATTTGTGAATTTACAGTATTGGGATATAGCTAATAATTATTTTTTTTTCATTTTTTGCTTGTGTAAACAAGTTTAAGTTGTAAAGGTTCAAGATCTAGAACTTGTGGAATGGATAAAGAAACACCAGTAGTGTTTATCTTACCTTGAATAGTATATGTGATCTTGTGAGTGATGTAAAAGTTAAAGTTAAATCTCGTTATAATCTAAGTATGGAATACGTTTTTGTTTGGAGGTTATATAGTTCGAACTTGTGTAGTTATGTAGTTCAAACACAAACCGATAATGCATCAATGGATGAAATATGTTGATATTATTAATATATAATTACGGATCGATCACTACTATAAAATAGAACAATTGAGTTCTATTAATGGTCCGTCAGCTAACCTTGAATGTATGTCTTGTGTAGGCATACATATGGTAGATAAGAAAACATCAATAATCCATCCGAGAACGGAATATGTTGATATTTGTAGGTAATGGTACTCGTGGAATAATCTAACAAACCAAACTTCTATCAACGGGTTTGTCCAACCTTGAATGATGTATCATGTAGTGGTCATGCTATCTGTAGTGAGAGGTGGTTCACAAAGTGGTAGGGGTGGTTCTAAAAGTGTTCGAGGTAGAGGTAGGGGAGCTCATGGTGGTGGTTGTTGGGTTACTTAATCTAGGAGAGAATGTGGACAATGTTATGCTATACTTGGGAGACCCGAGGAAGAGGCTTCTGATGCAGTTATTAGAAGTACCATCCTAGTTTGCTACAAATCTGTTTCTGTGTTATTTGACCTTGGATCTACATTCTCCTATGTGTCTACAACCTTTCTTCTGATTTTGATACTGCATGTGAGCCCCTTACTATGACTCTTCATGTTTTTACCCTCATAGGAGATTCTTTAGTGGTAGATTGAGTGTACCAATATTGCATGGTTAGATTTGCAGGGTGTGAGACTTGAGATTTAATTATCCTAGATATACTTGATTTTGATGTTACCATGGATATGGATTGGTTAGCTATCTATCATGTTATTTTGGCCTGTTATGTCAAGATTGTGACCTTAGCTATGCCAAATGTGCCAAGGTTATCTTGAAAGAGTACTCTTAATTCGGATCCAAAGGGAGTTATATCTTTTCTATGTGCTCATCACATGATAAAAAGAGGTGCTTGTATTATTTAGCTTATGTTCGCGATACCAGTGTTGCATCACTGCCTCCAATAGATTCTATTCGTGTTGTTTACGAGTTCATGGATGTATATCCTATGAATTTTCCTGGCATGTCTATGGATTGTGATATTAATTTTTCTATCGATGTGGAGCCGGGTACGAAGCACATTTTCATCCCTGCCTATATGATGGTCCCGATCATGTTGAAAGAATTGAAGGAGTTGTTGTAGGATTTATTGGGTAATGGGTTCATTAGACTTAGTGTATTTTCTTGGGGTGCTCCAATCCTATTCATGAAGAGGGACAATTCTATGCGTATGTGTATTGATTATAGATAGTTGAACAATGTTACAATTATAAATAAGTATCTGCTTCCTCTTATTGATAATCTGTTTGACCAGCTTCAAGGTGCTTTCATGTTCTCTAAGATTTATTTGAGATTCGGGTATCACCAGTTGAAGATTAGAGCTTTAGATGTCCTAAAGATGGCTTTTCGCACTCGATACAATAATTATGAGTTCTTGGTCATGTTTTTCAATTGACCAATATCGCTACAATATTCATGGAGTTTATAAACTAGATATTTCAATTGTATCTTATCTCCTTTGTGATTATATTTATAGATTGCATCTTAATTTATTCCAAGGATAAGGTTGATCAGGTGAGACACTTAAAAACTAGAGATTACGTGATGAGCAGTTGTATGCTAAGTTCTCTAAGTGTGAGTTTTGGTTGGAGTTTATCTTTTTTTTTGGGTCATATGGTGACCAAGGGTGGTATTATAGTTGATCCAGTAAAGATAGCGATGACTATTTGTGATTGTGCTAGACCTACTGCTCTTACCAAGATTCGAAGTTTCATTGCTTTGGGGGGGTTATTATCAGTGTTTTTAGAGGATTTGTCATCAATTGCAACTTCGTCGACCAATTTGACTCAGAAGAAGGTTGCTTTTAATGGTTGTACGCTTGTGAAAAGTGCTTCTAAAAGCTTAATTTTAACTTTGCCTAAGGAGGACATGGGTTTTACCTTGTTTTGTGATGCATTTGGCGTTGATTTGGTTATTATGTTGATCCAAGAGTGTAAGGTGATTGCTTATGCCTTTCGTCAGTTGAAGCCTTATAAGAAACACTACCCTACTCATGATTTGTAATTGGAAGCCATAGTCTTTGTGTTGAAGTTGTGGAAACATTACTTAAATGGAGTTACTTGTGAGATTTTCTCTGATCATCGTAGCCTTAAGTACCTCTTCAATAAATGATATCTTAATATGAGACAACATTGTTGGCTTGAGTTGTTTAAGAATTATGATATCACTATTCTTTATCATCTGGATAAGTCTAATGTTGTTGTGGATGCCTTGAGCCGGAAGTCAACTAGAATGAAGAGTTTAGCTCATCTCTAGACTTAGGAGTGACCTTTAGCTCTAAAGGTGCAGTCTTTTGCTAAACAAATGGTTAGGGTTGATATTTCGACAATCGGATGTGTCTTAGCCTTTGTTGATGCTAGATCTTCTTTGATGGAGCATATTTGAGCTCACCAGTTTGATGATGATAGTTTGAGGGTGATTCAATTTAAGGTATTTATTGGTGAGGTTAAGGCGACATCTCTTGATTCTAATGATGTTTTGAGGATTAGTCGTCGAGTTTGTTGGTTGAGAGTTGGTGGATGAGTGAGATTAATTTTGAAGGAAGTGCATTGTTCCAGATATTCTATCCATTTAGGGGTGACCAAGATATATTGTGATTTGGAAAATCATTACTGGTGGGATGGTATAAAGAAGGATGTAGAGGATTTTGTAGCTCGTTGCTTGTGTTGTCAGAAGGTGAAGGCCAAGCATTTAAGACTAGGTGGTTTGCTTCAGAGATTATCCTTTTCTTACTGGAAGAGGGAGTGGATCACTATGGACTTCGTGAGTGGGTTGCATCGTACTTTTTGTGGTTCTGACAATATTTGGGTCTTAGTAGATCGATTGACCAAATCAACCATTTTGTCTTTATTCAAATTTCCTTCAGTGCTAAGAGGTTGGCTCGTATCTATGTTCGTGAGATAGTGCGTCTTCATGGGGTACCCACGTCTATTATTTCAGATAGAGGCTCAGTGTTCATTTCTAGCTTCTGGAGTACATTTCTGGAGGAGTTGGCTTATCAGGTTAACCTTAGCACAACTTTCCACCCCAAGAACGATGATCAGTCGTTCCAGACTATTCAAGTTTTAGAGGATATATTCCACGCATATGTTATGGACTTTAGAAGTCCTCGAGAGCAACGTTTAGCCTTAGTAGAGTTTGCATATAATGATTGTAATGATCTTATTTGTGAAATTTTATTTTTGATGTGTTTTGACCATTTTTTCCTTCTCCGTAGTTCCTACATATTAATTCTGGTCTATTGGGATCGTTGGTATAATTTTTGATGCGATCAGAAATTATTTGGTTGAGTTGTGGTGTTTGGAGGTTTTAAAAGTCATATAGTTGACTTCAGTCCACATCTATAGTTCTGAGTGTCGAATGGCCATTTGGACAGTGTGATTAGGTTCAGAATGTTGAATTTGTTAGTAGCGTGGTTGGTTCGATTCAGAACCTTTACCTTGTGTTTCAACCCTTTGTTTGAAAATTTGTCAAAAAGTGGTTCCGTGGGTTAATTTATCGAAAACAATTTTTTTAAAATCTGACTATGCCATTAAGTCTAGAACATTAAAAATAGTCTGTAGCATGTATTGTTTACTTTTGTCAGGTTTCAAACAAATTTTGAGGGTCCATTCAGAGATTTTGAAAAGTGTGCAAATCATCATTTTTGCTAATATCTGGTGCAGGTGCCACGACCCAATTTCTCAAGTCATGATGGCGCCTACCATAACCCACCAGTAAGCAAGCCAACCCGTAGTTTGGAACGGCTAGTAACGGACTACTCAACGATATAAGGAAAGAATGCAGAATAAATGACATACAAATCAATACATAATAAAATCCCAAAACCTGGTGGTATCAGTACAAGAGCTTCTAAATATAATAAGAGTACAAAAGTGGACAATCGAGAGAATTACCCTGATACAACTTATCTCAGCATACAACATAGAGATTAGTCTAATACATAAGAGAGGGATGAGTAATACTCCGAATGTCAAGAGCTTACTCTAAGTCTCTAAACCATGGCTTCTCCACACGAGACATAAGTCAACAACGATAACTCTTATTTTGATCTGCATGCTGCAGAAGTGTAGTATGAGTACCAAATGAATGGTACTCAGTCGACAACTGCCAACTGAGATCCAAAGATAAAACAAATATATACAACATATAAACAGAATGAAAACTACACCCAAGAGTCTAGAAATCATATCACAAGTCAATGAGATAATAAGGAACAACTATCTTGTTTAGGTCCAAGAGACTAACATAATAAGACTAAGGAAGTATCAAGGGTGAACTATTCTATTCCATCTATGTTCAATAGACGTCAATGCTATACTGTATATCCCAAGCCAATATACGAATGAAGGGCGAATGAAAGATATATAGCAATATACAAGGCGAAGAAACAAATATACAATAGAACAAACGAAGGGATGGATATACAATAATGCCATAGCTTCATGTAGAAAGATATATATATATATATATATATATATACACACACACACACACATATATAGATGTGAGGCCATCTCAAAGCATAACCTAGATCATCATATTCTCACATTAAGACCTCATTGGAATACTATCAGGATTTAATACCATTATACTCAGGGTTTCTAATCCACATGGATAGACATGATATAATTGGGCATAATAATGAAATAATAAGATATAAGAGGCCGAATACATACTTCAAATCCCTATACTAGATCAATGATCAATCTGTCATAAGTTAGCCATAGTAATGATTATAACAATGATAATAACAATATCAATATCAGCATGACTAACCGGATACTCCGGACAAACAAATACCTAGCAGAGCATATGCATGCCCTACCGCCCCAGACTCAGAAGGTTTAATCAACACGCAACAACAAAAGGCATATTCTTCACCCATATTTATGCAACCGTCCCATACCGGCTGATAGACATAGGCACATACTAGTAATAGGCAATGCACATGCAGGAATGAATGCAAGGTACACAATCAATAGCACAACTCATCATAACTGTCATCATCATAACGATCATTATCATAATCAACCTCCGACCTTTCCGGGTATTAATATCTCATCATAGTATCATCCGACCTTGTTGGGTATCAATATATCATCATAGTATCTTCCGGCCTTTACGGATATCAATATATAATTATAGTATCCTCCGTTCTTGTCGAGTATTAATATATCATCATAGTATTCTTCGACCTTGCCGGGTATTAATATATCATCATAGTATCCTCCGGCCTTTCCGGGTATAAATATATCATCATAGTATCCTCCGTCCTTGCTGGGTATCAATATATCATCACCAATTAACGTAAAAGAATAGCATAAATCAATTACTCATAACCATAAACGTAACACCATAAAGATCACTATCTCATCAATATATTCTATCTACCCATTGTTAACTAACCAATACTCATTATTACATCGGTAATTCACTAGTCATCATCTAGAAAAAGACCACTATCATTATTCAAACACTTATCAACCTATACCCGTTAATAATTATTAACTAGTGATCAAAATAGCACAAACTATTTTTATTATCTAACCTCATTAATATAGAAATCCTCGTTTAACAACTAAATAGCATTGTAACTTAGTCATTAATAACCACTAATCTTCACCTATACCAAAATTGAAAACACCATTAACCATGCATCAACTATCCCTAGGTACAATAATTCAACTAAGCAAGGTTCATGAACTAGTTCATTAGACTCCTAGTCATCAAGTGCTATAGTCATCTAATAGGCAACTAATTACCATGTAGCTTAACCCTTTATTAGGAAGAACAGTCGCAAGATCGCATCTTATATATAATCACATAATTATTGATATAATAATCATAAACGTATCAAATCTATGCATGCGATCACCAGTATTCAATCAGTGGAATAATAAGCATCATACCGCATCTTCCTCTGTCCTATACGAGAGAGATGTGCATATGCACATACATATAAATTCATAAAATGTAACTATATTGTTTACAAGGATAAACACTTTCTAGATATCTAACCAATATCTTAACATGGTCTTCGTCCTAATTATACGTCCGAAATAATAACGGCCTTCGGCCCATATACATATCCAAAACTTATATCTGTAATCATATTTAAAATCCATAACATATCTCTAATCATCTCCCGTATAAGAGGCATCTCGCATAAATGAGGTATGATTTCAATAAGCATATAATCATCTCTCACATAGGATATCTCATATCAATAGGTCACACATTATGACTATAAGGATTATCACCTCGCTAGGCCAATCATCATATCTAAGAGGAATATCATCTCTATAGGTCATATATCGTATCTAAGAAGAAATAACGTTTTTAAAGGCCCAATATTGCATCTAAGAGTAATAAACATATCTATAGGTCATTAATCATAATTCGGGAAAAGTCATCACAATTTATTAATTCACCAAGAAAATCTCATAAATAAGGCCATTAGTCTCAACTAGGCCTAACATCCACAACTAAGTCCACAAGTTATATAAGTCTTGGCCTAGGTGGGCCGAATGAACTCGCTTCTAATCATCAGTTTATATATTTAGGCAATCTATGACCCCAAACTAGACTAAGGTATCTAGTTCACTTCTAGATGTCAATTAGGTTATAACCAATCCTAAGATAGGAACTTCGTCTAAAAACATGAGCATTTAAGTCAATTCTACCCAAATTACGATTTCAAGACCACTAGACTAACCCAACTAAGGTTAATCATACCAACCATTATTTCAACACTTTAACAACATCCCAAAACTAACATCATATCATATTCATCGTACAAATTAGCCCAATCTTAGGAGAAGGCAATAGGATTCTAAAAGGTCATAAGCATTCCACCTTACAGGTCCAAAACCCCTATCTAATTTCCAAAACTTCAATATTCAATACCAAGTCATTCTATGAATAATCAAACCTAACATTCACATTCACAGGCAATATATATCACACATCATCTACGGAGAAGAGTTGACAGAAACCTACCTCAAGGCCGAACTGCAAAACCTCCATTTATTCTCCAAGTGCCTATCTTCACTTCACAATCTCAATATACCACCACACTATCAAAATTGAAATCTACTCATCAATACGAGTCTAATGATATCCATATTGACTACTTTTGGTTCGGGATCAAAACGGACCCCCGAAATGGGTTCCCGAAAAAGAAGGGCAAAATCAGAAATTTACTTCAAAAACATGTTTCTCATATTTTTAGAAAACTACAGCTGAAAACCCAAGTTAAATTGAGTAAAAAATGAGGTTCAAATCAAAGAAAAATTATTTTTGAGCTTTCCGTGTAAAATCTTTGAAATCCTGATTAAAATCAAGAATCGGAGTTGTTTTGAAGGTTAAATTGATGAAAACTAGTAATTCTAAGGTTAAAATATTATTCAAGTGAAAAGAAGTGAAATTGGGGTTTAAAATCAAGCCCTATGATTTTTGGATTTTCAGAAATTAATCAAGAAATTTCTAAGAAAAGGGTAAATTCTTACCTTAAATTCGTAATAGAATCAAGAAATAGATGTTAATCTAGCTTTCTGAGCTTTCACTACTTTTACTTTTAAGCTCCCACACTATTTTAGGGTTTAACTCTAAAGTGAAAAGATGAAAAATGAGTAAAATGAGCTCAAAATTGCTTTAAATAGTGCAGAAAAATCTGCACAACTTTTTTCCCTTTCGGACGGACTTCGACGAGGTGCCCAAAATTCATTTGGAGTTCGACATACGCAAACGAACTATGTAAACACACTAAATTTGATGCTCCGAACTCAATAGCGATATCAGGTTTTCAAAAAAAATATCATTTCACAAAGTTAACTCCTAAAACCTGAAATCACAATTTTCCAAACCGAGGGTCGAAATGAGATTTAAAAGCTGCAAAATCACACCAAATATGTTATCATCCTAAAATTGATATTTCAGATCTACTGGTGAAGTCGAATTTTGCATTTGAGGTCGTTTCAGTCAAATATGGATCCCACACCCATATTTTTGATTTTTCAACTTTCCGACCAATAGGTAGAAATGAGCTCGGGTACATTAGGACTCAAACCAAAGGTCTAACAAACCTACAATCGATATTTCGGATCTATTGGTGCAGTCAGAATTTGTATTCAAGATTTTTTTCTAAAGTTTTCGTCTGGTGGCCATTTGAAACCAGTAAAGACTTCAAAATAAGGAATTGTCTCTAAAAGCCAAATGAACTGCCCGATAATCGAAACGTCAGTCCCAATAAGTCATAAATGACTTGGGTAGCTATGGAGAAGCTCAAACGGCAGAAATAAGCGTAAATATGAAGAATAACCTGAAGTGTCATTACAATATCCACTACTAAAAGAACTTTCGTCTCTGAAAGTCAATGAATAGAAAAAATCTCAAAGCCTTGAAGGGATTAGGTACTGGGTCCGCATGCTCCAAGCATGACTTCCCAGATAACCTCGGCGGAGAGAAAATATTTCGAAGGGATTTTTTCCACGGGTATCTTTTTTTTAACCAACACTTTCATTCTATTTTCAAACAGCCAAAACTTAACTCAACTGTTAACTGGCCTCAAACTGAACCAAGAAGGTTGATGCATACATATCTGAACCACATCACGCTGATACCATCTCTATACCCGCATAAATCAATAAAGGAACATCTGAGCCAAGGCTAACCCAAATCATGAATCATGCCACCAAATCCAAATCCAAATATATACGCTCCATTTACCATTTTGCACATGCTATCTACTCCAGCCAGAAGGAAAAATCACTTAAGTCTCACCCACACAGTCTCATCACAGAGAACTCAAAGAACTAAAACTGATCTGCCGAAAGTCCATACGGGAAATAAGAAAATAAACTCATAAGGCACTGTATAAGCACACCAATGGAGATAATCAAGAAATGAAATCCATGCCATGCTGCAACCAGTCCGGATGACAATAAAACAAAAATCTCAAAGTCCAAGGTATAACTACTAATCAATGAATATTCCGCTCCAGGATGTCTCATCCACCGGGAATGAAATATTGAATCCAACTCGAGAATATTAGTCCCATTTAGTAAATCATCAAAAATTCTCAAAGAAAACTGAAGCTCGAGGTCAATACTGAATTAACCAACACGGAGTCTATGGGCTATCATCTGAACACTTATCAACTATAATCCAACTGACATCGAGAAGACCGAATAGACAATCACGGAGTAGCCTCAACCAGCCTATAAATAAAATCTGAACAAAGAAAATTCTAAATCAAAAGCTGTACGCAAGGTCAACAACACCAAGCTGAAATCTCAATACTACGGCTGAATCGCCCGGTCTAAAATATCTAAACAAAAACTAAAAACGGATAGGCATTAATGCTCCAAATCTATCATACTTCCAAATCATCATCTCGAGGCGTCAAATCAAAACTGAGCCAATAAGGCTTTATCAATGTCAACTATCTCAAATCAACTCTACTATCCCAATCTGACATACACGAGACAAGTCATACCAAGCCCAGTCGAGACATATCTGAAGAACAAAATCACCACAGGGATAACCACTGACTGATAACACAAGCAACTAACTCTATATCAGTTTGAGGCACGAAATATAGTCACAAAATAAAACTCATACAAAAGGATACATCACTGGATGAAAATGCATATAACCCACTCCATAACTGCTGGAGGGCAAAAACTATCCAAACATACTCAAAAGATTCCCAAAGATGAAAACCGCTCCAGTATTGGCAAAGACTCTAGCAACCCAGAGAAATGCTACTTTAGCCGATAATTAATCAATCTAACACTCTATCTTTGCAAAGAATAGCCACAGGCACATATCATCAAGGAGAAACACTCCACCAAGCCTCATTAAGCCGAACAATCTCTAAAATGAGGACTTTCCAAATCCACCCAAGAATTGCATCATTATAGAAGAAATATTCCAATCTCGAAATCAAGGTCAAATCCAAGGCCACCACTAGAAAATCAATAGCTCAATATGAAGAATTTCCAATTTCCAACCTAAGAAGCAATTACAGGAAAAACCACCTGCCTCTAACTTTCCAACTCCACTAAACAAAACTATATCACAATAACAACGGGGTATCCAACCTCCACACTAGCAACAAGGCAACCCATCCTAAGGGAACAAACCCAACACACCTATGAGATGAATCCACGACATCTCAACACAATATTAAAATCGCTATCAGACGAAGAAATAACCACAAATAAGGACGGACCTTATACCGGTCTATTTCACAAACAGGTCATATCGAAAGATATAGCCAAGCGAAACCTTTGCAACACAGAATGCAAGTCTAAGAATCTTGAACTCATAATAGACAATATAACTAAATTGCCAACTCTAGGTCATAACAGAGCCCCAAAAGGTCAACCTGCCATTCGATATCATAATACATCCCCGAATTAGTCTAATACAGCTAACCAAGAGAGAACATAGTCAACTTCGTCATGCTAGGGGAAAGAAATCATTAAATCGAGCTATATCTACTCGAGCCACCGAATAATATAATGAGAAAATAAAAGTCTAACTAGATAACACTAGTTTATACAGCTCCCCGACAAGAATCAATTACATCAAGTAACAACATCAAGTGATAATATCAAGTAATATCAGTAACCTCGCAAAGTATTAGCAATACCAACAGTAATATCAATATCAATATCAATCATATTAAGCAGGCGGTACCAAAATGAACATCAATATCATGTACCATTCAAGGTCCATAATAGGGCTAATGTGCCAAGATAATGGGACTCGAACCCAAACCACACCCATAGGGCAACAACATCAATATAGATCTACTCCATCCACTACTAAAAGAAATAAACCATGGAGTAGTAACATAATCAAGAATTTAATAACAAGGCACAAAATAATCAATATCAATTCATTAAGGCATATAATCACCAATAGGTATGAAAATCTTAATACATATAATAAGAGATAAAGGCAGGGACTAAGAACACACCAATCGTGGCGCCATTTGCAGTCACATGCCCGACGGGCATGGGGAAAAATCTGAATGGGTCCAACTCGAATCGATCGACTGAATTATCAACTGAGGTGTCACACATACTACCTTTAACTGAGGATACCACAACATTATGAGGATGATCTGAATAAGCTGAATGACTGGAAATATCATGCCAAGGACACTCTCTATACTAGTAGTCGGTCTCTCTGCAGTCAAAGACAACTTCTGAAGTACTAACATGGCGAGAATACAACTGAGACCAAATGGATGGACAACTGACCTTGAGAGAATCAGTAAAAATTATGTTCATACTTTTTAAATCACAACCTGTCTCAGGAACTCTAGGCGGGTGGGGAATATGTGCTAACTCTAGCTGATCACCTATCTTATACTTGGGGTCATTCTCTAAACCAGTGTCTCATCACGACACAATCAAATCAAGATCCTAGAATACATAGAGATACTGCCCCTCATAATCCAAAATGGTCGCTATGGCCCGAAGAATCATACCCACTCTGCAAGTCTGATGGGGACTCTGCCCACTATGATCATCATGATTAATCTGAAAATTACTCATAGTATGGAATACTATCTGCATTGAGATGATGGGCTGCAGGTAAAGCTGAACTCTACCGGAGGTATCCTCACTCCCGAATAAAATACCAATAACACTATACTGATGGCATGCCTCTTACCGCCCTTTCCATAAATCTCAATACTCGAGCTCTCTATGGTTCTCTCATGATCAACACCCTGAGGGAAGGAAAATTTGGCTTTTATCAAGTGATCTAGAACCAAATGGAGTGACAATACTAACCCTCTAATACATCCATGCACCAAAATTCAGCTTAAAATGATATGGCATGGGAAAATGACTGGACCACAGGAGAGATCCAATCTCGTACTCTAAATTGGTAAAGAACCCTGATGAACACATATAGACCCATCTCTGGTCTAAGAACTTCTCGATGAATCAAACTCCATCCATGGTTGAGAGCGATCTACAACATGACTAGAATTCCCAATACCAAACCTCGAAGGCTGATGTAGTCACGAGCTCAACCGGAGCCTAAGTTAGCCCAAATCCTTTTTGGTTGCCACTGAAAATCTTTGATATCCATCTTTGAATCTCTCATCTGATGCTGTGATGAAACTCTAGGAATGCGTGTTGAAGTCTCATTCGTATCTGTCGACAAAGTCACATCATCCTCAGGAGATAGAATAGAGCCAGTAGGCAAGCCAACCCGTAGTCCAGAACAGCTAGTAATAGACTACTAAATGATATAAGGAAAAAATACAGAATAAATGACATAAAGATCAATACATAAAAGAATTCCAAAACCGGTGGTATCAGTATAAGAGCTTCTAAATATAATAAGAGTACAAAAGTGAACTATCAAAAGAATTACCCTGATGCAACTTATCTCTGCATATAACATAGAGATTAGTCTAATACATAAGAGAGGGATGAGCAATACTCCGAATGTCAGGAGCTCACTCTAAGTATCTAAACCATGGCTGCTCCGCACGAGACACACGTCAACGGCGATAACTCATACTATTATCTGCATGCTGCAGAAGTGTAGTATGAGTACCAAATGAATGGTACTCAGTCGACAACTGCCAACTGAGCTCCAAAGATAAAGAAGATATATACAACATATAAACAGAATGAAAACTACATCCAAGAGTCTAGAAATCATATAACAAGTCAATGAGATAATAAGGAACAACTATCTTGTTTAGGTCCAAGAGACTAACATAATAAGACTAAGGAAGCATTAAGGGTGAACTATTCTATTCCAGCTATGCTCAATAGATGCCAATGCTGTACTGTATATCCCAATCCAATATACGAATAAAGGGTGAATGAAATATATATAGCAATATACAAGGCGAAGAAATTAATATATAATAAGAACAAACGACGGGAGGAATATACAATAATGCCATAGCTTCATATAGCAAGATATATATATATATTTATACATATATATATATACATATAGAAGTGAGGCCATCTCAAAGCATAACCTAGATCATCATATTCTCATATTAAGACCTCATTGGAATACTATCAGGATTTAATACCACCATTCTCAGGGTTTCTAATCCACATGTCTAGACATGATATAATCAGGCATAATAATGCAAAAATAAGATAGAAAAGGCCGAATACATACTTCAAATCCCAATACTAGATCAATGACCAATCTGTGATAAGTTAGCCATAGTAATGTTCATAACAATGATAATAATAATATCAATATCAACGTGAATAACCGGATACTCCGGATAACCAAATACCTAGCCGAGCAAATGCATACCCCTACCGCCCTAGCCTCGGAAGGTTCAATCAACACATAACAACACATGGCATATTCTTCACCCATATCTATACAATCATTCCATACCGACTGATAGACATATGCGCATACTGGTGATAGGCGATGCACATGCAGGAATGAATAGAAGGTACATAATCAATATCACAACTCATTATAACTATCATCGTCATGACCATCATTATCGTAATCAACCTCCGGCCTTGTCGGGTATTAATATCTCATCATAATATCCTCCGACCTTGTCGGGTATCAATATATCATCATAGTAATCTTCGATCTTGCCGAGTATCAATATATCATCATAGTATCCTCCGGCCTTGTCGGATATCAATATATCATTATAGTATCATCCGTCCTTGCCGGGTATCAATATATCATCATAATATCCTCCAGCCTTGTCGAGTAGCAATATATCATCATAGTATCCTACGGTCTTGATGGTTATCAATATATAATCATTAATTAACGTAAAAGAATAACATAAATCAAGTACTCATAACCATAAATGTAACAACATAAAGATAAATATCTCATCAATATATTCTATCTACCCATTGTTAACTAACCAGTACTCATTATTGCATCGGTAATTCACTAGTCATCATCTAGCAAAAGTCCACTATCATTATTCAAACACTTATCAACCTATATCCGTTAATCATTATTAACTAGTTATCTCTTATCACTAACCTCTTTTATTATCTAACCTCATTAATACACAAATCCTCATTTAACAACTAAGCGACATCGTAAACTTAGTCATTAATAACTACTAATCTTCACCTATGCTAAACTCGACAACACCATTAACCATCACTACTAGAAAACTGTAAATTACATGGGGATCTTACCTAGGGAATAATATTGCAGGAAATACATGTGGATTTACCTACAAAAATATTTAATTCCTCAACATTAAAATATATTACCTACAAACTATATATTTGCAACAAATTCCGTAGGTAAATTTGGTGCCATATTGCGCAAATTTCATACTTGCGACATTACCTGGGGAAATATATCGGCAGGTATTTTATCTCTAGGTAAATCCGCAGGTATATGGACAAATATATATATTTTTTAAATCTGTAGAACAATCTCTAGGTAATTTATCCTACGAATTTACTTAGAGATATTTTGGTGAAAATTTATGTAATTGATTTTATTACCTAGGAAATTATTGAGAATTTTGTGCTGTGAATTTTGCTAGGGATTAATTTTTGGGGATTTACCTGCAAAATTATTACTTGCGACATTACTTGGGGAAATATATCGACGGGTATTTTATCTCTAGGTAAATTCGTAGGTATATGGACATATATATATATTTTTTAAATCCATAGAAAAATTCCCAGGTAATTTATCCTACGGATTTACTTAGAGATATTTTGGTGAAAATTTATGAAATGAATTTTATTACCTGGAAAATTATTTGGGGATTTTGTGCTGAGAATTTTGCTGGAGATTTATTCTTGGGGATTTACCTGCAAAATTATTACTTGCGACATTACCTGGGGAAATGTATCGGTGACTATTTTATCTCTAGGTAAATCCGCAGGTATATGGACAAATATATATATATATATATATATTTTAAATCCATAGGAAAATTCTCAGGTAATTTATCCTACGGATTTACGTAGAGATATTTTGGTAGAAATTCATGTAATGGATTTTATTACCTGGGAAATTATTTGGGGATTTTGTTCTACGAATTTTGCTGGGGATTTATTCTTGGGGATTTACCTGTGAAATTATTACTAGAGAAATTATTGGGGAATTGTGTTGCTAAGAATTTAGCTGAAATTATTTCTTAGGGATTTACGTACGAAATTATTACTTGAGAAATTATTGGGGGATTGTGTTGCCACAAATTTAGCTGAGACTATTTCTTGGGGATTTACGTAGGATTTTTATGACTTGAAAAATTTAAATAGGAAAAGGATATACTTGAAGAATAAAAAACATAAAATAAAAAAAATTAGACATTAAATCGGTGGACACGTATCATCAAGTATAAGATGTTCAAGAAATTAAAATTAGTTTGTTGACATAGATAGTATCACAGATGTATTCGAGCCGAATGAACCTTAGCTTGACTCGTTATGTTATCACAAAAAAATTAAAGAGGTGAAATTTCGTTGGCTTAAGATAGGGTGAAGAACGACTCAAGGCTCAAATAAAGCGTGTTTTTCTATTGGTTAATTTAAATAGAATTGTAAGACATCATACTACGCACAACAATATAATATATCAATATAATGTACATTTAGGAGTTGTTTGGTGTGAGATATAAAAGGTATAATAATTACGAAATAAAGTAAAAAATTAATTTATTTTACATTGAGTTGAAAGTATTATGTAGTTTCAGATTTATATATATGATGAGATTAGGGGTGGACATTCTGTTTGTTTGATTTGCTTGTTTAATATCGGTCCGTCTTTTTAATTTTCGGATTGACGAAAATGACAACTGTAATCAAACAAAAATAAATTCAATTCGATTTGATTTCTATAAATTTGGTTCAGTTATTTTAATTTTTTATTTCGATTTTGAAGATTAAAGTAGTGAGTCTTTCTTTGTCATGACCAAGAGTTTAAAATTTGTGATTTCTTTTTAGAAAAAAATATTTTTTCTCAAACTTATTTTTCATTTTCAAATATAAATAACTCAACATGGATGAAATGAAATAAAATAACAGGAAAATATTATTTATACAGAATATATAAAATAAAAAAATATATATAAATATAAAATTTATATATATAATAAAAAATATATATTATTGTTATCGTTGATTTTAAGGTAATATATTATGTGTCGTATTTTTAGTTACACAATTTATTCATAACTAATCTGAGAATAATTATACTATTCATTTTACTACTACTATTATTATTATTATTGTGTTAATCCGCCACTTAGTCAATTTAATTTTTTAATTTATTTATTTTCTAGTCTAATTTTGCCAATTTATAACAATTTTAGCCAAATTTTATCCAATTTATTACAATCCTAGCCCAAATTGTGCCTAATTGAACTCAGTTTCAAATTTCAGTTATTTTTTTAACCAAATTCTTAATCTTTAGATCTCAACCGTCGATCAATATTTATTTATTATATTTATTTTTAATATTAATTTTACATAGTTACTATATTTATTAAATATCAACCTAATTCAATTCAATTTTCTAATTTATTTAAATTCTAACCATTTTATACTCAATTTGTGTCAATTGAGTTTAATTTGACCCAATCGAAATCCTCAATTCAATTTTTTATACCCAATATCTAATCCCAATTTGACTCATCTCTTTAATTCTAATCTCAATCGTTCATCATATTTGATCAACGATCAATATTAAATCAATTTTCACTAATATTTTTCTTGAAATTGGACAGCTTCAAACTATTTTTCTTGAACCGAGGGTCTATTGGAAACAACCTTTCTATTATTATTAGTATTATTATTACATTTATTAAATAACAACCTAAGTCAATTCAATTTGCCCAACTTATGTAATGTCTAGCCTAATTCTTATTCAATTAATATCAATTTGAGTCAGAATTGTTATTTATTCGAGCTGAATAAACCTTAGCTTGACTCAATTTTTAAAATACTTGTAAAGCTCACACGAGCTGATCAAGCAGCTGAATATGATATCAAAGATGTATTTGAGCTGATCATTAATCTTAGCTTGACTCGTTATTGAGATTGAGAAATTAATGGTAATCAGTGACGGATAAGTAATTCAAGATTAACTAACACCTCTACCTATACCTAAATACACGTAAAATAGGTGTTGTCGACATGCCTGCTTCTTTACCAGCTTCAGCTACTCCGTGATTTTACTATATTACCTCCTAATTAATTATTATAAACCATTTACATCTAAAAAATTAATAATATTTAATAAAAAATAAAATATACATTTATAACATATCTGCTTCAGCTGCTATTGACATCTAATTTTGACCTCTCGATGCTCTCTAAGGCTCCTATTTTATCAAAATTATTTAATTTTAAATATTAATATTTTCACGCATTATTCTTGTATAATACAATTAACGACGTGTTGCACCCATGATTTAAAAATATACAAATTATTTTTTTATTACTTTTTATTATAATTTTTTATAATTTATTAATTCAAATATTTTATTTATTTATTTTACATAATTTTATTAATATTTATCATATGCACACTCACAATTTACAAATACATTCTTTAGTTTTCATTATTATTATTATTATTATTTATTTATTTATTTATTTATTTTTATTATAGCAATTCCTTTTTTTATTATTTGTTTATTTAATTTTCTCAACTTATTTATTTTTAACTTAATTTTGCCAATTTATGATAATTTTAGCCTAGATTTTGCCCACTTGAGTTTAATTTTAGCTATTCAATTCAATTATCGCCCAATTTTAAATATCTTATAACTTTAAATCTCAGTCATAGATCAAATTAATCAATGGCTGAGATTAATTTTCCATCTCTTTCCTTTTTAAAATACCAAAAACCAAATCCTAACCATTTTTTTACCAACAACAGCCACACTTCCTTCTCTCTCCCTACGTTCTTTTTTCTTTCTCTAAACTCCACCATTACAGCTGCCCATTTCTCCTTCTCCGGCTAACCGCACCGCCAATGCTGCCGCTACTCCGATGCCTTGCTTCTCCCTCACCCCATCGGCGACTTCACCAGTCGAGCCAACAACCCATTTTGAATCCCTTCTTCATATCAAGAATCAGTTGCTCAGTTCCTCAAAGCCTATCCAAAGTATTCATATAGATTGTGTCCTACCAACTTTGTAATTTAATTTGGGATGACATTCTAGTCATAGAGTGCATGACTGGTACGAAACAAGAAAGGCATAAGGAGATTAAATTTTTTGTTAATTTACTGTAGTATTGTTAGCAGATAATTATGTAACTTTTCCAGAATTCATGCTTAAGTTCTTCGTTGAGCACGTGAGAGTATAAATCTTAGATTATGGATGTTTTCAAGAGCATGTTGTGCAACTTTCC
The DNA here is from genome assembly GCA_030864215.1 of Capsicum pubescens. NCBI lineage: Eukaryota > Viridiplantae > Streptophyta > Magnoliopsida > Solanales > Solanaceae > Capsicum > Capsicum pubescens. The sequence goes on along the minus strand of CM061548.1, from coordinate 171,896,535 downwards.
CTTCATTATAAGTAAATATTTTCCTTCAATCATTGTTTTAGGAGTGCAATTGAGATGTTAGAATCTGAAATAAGATATACTATCAACAGTGTTGATTTACTATCATTACACGGTGGAGTTGATCATTTCTGATCAACAGAGGGATGGTGCTTGTGATAAATCACTTATACAAGAAAGCACTGTTGTGAGTATTAACCTCATTTTCACTTGTTAATGGTTTTGAGTTATGAAATATTTTTATGTATTCCTTCCTTTGGAAAAGTCTACAACATTATGTGTGGTCACTTGATAAGTGAATTAGCGACTGAAAATATGTAAGTATAGGTACTTGAAAGGTGATCTTATGTTTTGAATTTACTAAAGTGTGGTCACTTGAGGAGTGAATTAGTGAATTGAGAATGTGTAAGTGTAGGTACTTGAAAGGTGATTAGTAACTTGTGAAGTGAATTAGGGACTTAAAAGTTGTTTATGTGTAGTTACTTGAATTATGAATTAGTGACTTGTGTTTTGAATTTAGGTACTTGAAAATTATGTTTAAGTGTGTTTTGATGGAATGTAGCATAGATATATAGTTACTTGAAAATGATTAAGCATAGTGACTTGAAACGTGAATTAGTTAATTGAAGATAGTCAAGTGTAGTGATTTGAAATGTGCATTAGTGACTTGAAAATGTTATCAAGTGTAGTGACTTGCAATGTAAATTAGTTATTTGAAAATGGTTAAGTGTAGTGACTTGAAGTGTATGGTAGTGACTTGAATAAGGTTAAGTGTAGTTACTTGAAATGTGAATTAGTTACTTGAAAATGGTTAAGTGTAGTCATTTGAAATTGTGAACTTGTGACTTGACAATGGTTAAGTGTAGTTACTTGAAATGTATACTTGTGACTTTAAAATTGTTAAGTGTAGTGACTTGAAAATTATACTAGAGACTTTAAAATGGTAAGTGTAGTCATTTGAAATTGTGAACTTGTGACTTAAAAATGATTAAGTGTAGTTACTTGAAATGTATACTTGTGATTTTAAAATGGTTAAGTGTAGTGACTTGAAATGTGTACTTGTGATTAGAAAATGGTTAAGTGTAGCTACTTGAAATGTGAACTAAGTTACTTGAAATTATGAACTTGTGACTTGAAAATAATTAAATGTAGTTTCTTGAAATGTATACTAGTGACTTTAAAATGATTAAGTGTAGTGACTTAAAATGTGTACTAGTGACTTGCAAATGGTTAAGTATAGTACTAGTGACTTGAAAATGGTTAAGCGTAGTTACTTGAAATGTGAATTAGTTACTTGAAAGTAGTTAAGTATAGTGACTTGAAATGAATGATTAAGTGTAGAGATTTGAAAATGATTAAGTATAGTTATTTAAATGTGAAGTAGTTACCTGAAAATGGTTAAGTATAATTATTTGAAATGTGAAGTAGTTACTTGAAAATGGTCAAGTATAGTGACTTGAAATGTGAATTAATTATTTGAAAATGGTCAAGTGTAGTGACTTGAAATATGTACTAGTGACTTGAAAATAATTAAGTGTAGTGACTTGAAATGTGAATTAGTTACTTGAAAATGGTCAAGTGTAGTGACTTGAAAATGGTTAAATGTAGTTACTGAAAATGGTTAAGTATAGTGACTTAAAGTGTCAATTAGCTATTTGAAAATGGTTTGAGTGTAGAGACTTGAAATGTGTACTAGTGACTTAAAATGTGAATAAGTTATTTAAAAATTATTAAGTGTAGTGACTTGAAAATGATTAAGCGTAGTTACTTGAAATTGCGAACTTGTGACTTGAAAATGGTTGAGTATAGTCACTTGAAATGTGTACTAATCACTTGAAAATAATAAAGTATAGCTACAAAATAAATATGTTTGGTTATATGAAAAGATCTCTGCTTTGAGAATTTCCCATTGAGTAACTCTTCTTGTATAATCCATTGCAGTGTACCTGACAATGTATAATCTATTGCAGTGTATCTTGTATAATCCATTTGACCGGGTTTGGAGTTTTAACAAATAAGAAAAAGGTTTTCTTCACATTAAGTGTTGAATACATGGCACCACTTGAACCTTTCCTCTTGTTCTCTTATTCTTCTAATTTCATCCTCTGTTATTTTAATAGGACAAGTCAGAACAATAGTCACAATAATTTGAAAAATCAACTTTAAGTTTATGATGCTTTATATGCTAATATATACATGTTTATATTTGTTGATTGTTATGATTTTATTTGATACTATAATGTCATATAATTTATGCTAATAATGTATTTTTAGAACTTTTTATAGCCTGAATTAACATATTCTTATGCAAAAATGAATTTGAAAGAAAGAAATAAGAAATATTAACTGCTCAAAGTGCATCAATTGTGGAAGGAGGATGAGAAAGGAACTCGATTTGGTTATGAAGTATGTATACAAGAAATCATCATCAAATGATAAACGCTCATCTCAAGAAGACAACCAAGCTTATGAGAATGAAAGTGATTCTGACCTTGATGGTTGATAGTTTTATTGAGGATTCAAGTTTGAAATATTTTGTTTTGGACCATTTAAGAATCATCCATTATTGATGTGGATGTTGCGAATTATGTTTTTTTATTAGCTGTAATGGTTACATTAGACTTGTATTGAATGATGTTTTTTTGAGAATTATTGAAAGTTTTTTGACTAATTGTGAAATGTTTCTAGTAATTTACGTGTGAATTATTACTTGGGAATTTCCATGGGGATGTACATGCTAAATATTTATGATTGTTTTTTGAGAAAATTTGTTCTTGCAGATTTACTTGGGGCATTTCATACAAATTTTCTTGCAAAATGTTTCATAAATATCCGTAAAAAATTTTCTTTTGTTAATTAGAAATTTTCACCTCTAAATTTCCTTAGGATTTACTTGAGAATCTTTATGGTGAATAATTTATGAATTTTTTCGAGAGAATCCGCAGGTCAAATCCTTTTTTTATGAAATTTTACCAAAAAATTCATGCAAAATTTTGATAGTTAATCGCAAATAAATTCGTGAATAACATACCTGTGAATTTATTTTCACAACTAAATTACCTAGGGATTTTATAAATCTGCTGGTAATAATTACCTGCATATTTATTTTCGCAGCTAAATTACCTAGGGATTTTATAAATCCACAGGTAATAATTACCTATGAAGGTATTTCCTTTGGATTCTAATTGGTAAGAAAATCCGCAGGTAATCAAATTACTTGGGGATTTTACCACATTATCCCTATGAAAATCCCCAGGTAATAAGCATTTTTATTGTTGTGCATGTATCTACTATCGCTAGGTACCATAATTCAACTAAGCAAGGTTCATTAACTAGTTTATTAGACTCCTAGTCATCAAGTGCTCCAGTCATCTAATAGGCAACTAATTACCATGTAGCTTAACCCTTAATAAGGAAGACCAGTCATAAGATCGCATCGTATATAGAATCACATCAATTATTGATATAATAATTCTGAATGTACCGAATCTATGCATACCATCATCAGTATTCAATCAGTGGAACAATAAGCATCATACCACATCTTTATCTATCCCAATATCTTAACATGGTCTTCGGCCCAACCATATATCCGGAATAATCACAATAACATAATCACGGCCTTCGGCCTATATACATATCTGGAACTTATATCTGTAATCATATTTATAAGCCATAACATATCTCTAATCATCTCCCGTATAGGAGGCATATCGCATAGATAAGGTACGATATCAATAAGCATATAATCATATCTCACATAAGATATCTCACATCAATAGATCACACATCATGACTATAAGGAATATCACCTCTCTAAGACAATCATCATATCTAAGAGGAGTATCGTCTCTATAGGTCATATATTGTATCTAAGAGAAAATAATGTCTCTAAAGGACCAATATCGCATCTAAGAGAATTAACATCTCTATAGGCCATTAATTATAATTCGGGAAAAGTCATCAAATTTTATTAATTCACCAAGAAAATCTCATAAATAAGGCTCACTAGTCTCAACTACGCCTAATATCCAAAACTAAGTCCACAAGGGCTTATACAAGTCTTGGCCTAAGTGAACCGAACGAACTCACTTCTAATCCTTAATTTACATATTTAGGCAATCTATGCCCTCAAACTAGGATAAGGTATCTAGTTCACATCTATATGTCAAGTAGGCCATAACCAATCCTAAGATAGGAACTTCATCTAAAAACATGAGCATTTAAGTCAACTCTACCCAAATTACGGTTTTAAGACCACTAGACTATCCCAACTTAGGTTAATCATACTAACCATTATTTCAACACTTTAACCACATCCCAAACCTAGCATCATATCATATTCATGCTATAAATTTGTCCAATCTTGGGATAAGGCAATAGGATTCTAAAAGGTAATAAGCATTCCACCTTACGAATACAAACCCCCATCTAATTCCCCAAACTTCAATATTCAATACCAAGTCATTATATGCATAATAAAACCTAACATTCACATTCACACGCAACATATATCACACATCATCTACGGAGAAGAGTAGACAGAAGCCTACCTCAAGGCCGAACCACAAAACCTCAAATCATTCTCTAAGTGCTCAACTTCACTTCACAATCCCGAAATTCCATCACACTATCAAAATAAAAATCTACTCATCAATACGAGTCTAATGATATCCATATTGACTACTTTTGGTTCGGGTTCAAAATGGACCCCTGAAATGGGTTCCCTAAATAGAAGGGCAAAATCAGAACTTTACTTCAAAAATGCATTTCTCATATTCTTAGAAACCTACATCTGAAAATCCAATTCAAATCGAGTAAAAAAATGAGGTTCAAATCGAAGAAAAATTATTTTTGAGCTTTACAGTGTAAAATCTTTGAAATCTGGATTAAAATCAAGAATCGGAGTTGTTTTGAAGGTTAAATTGATGAAAAACTAGTAATTCTAAGATAAAAATATTATTCAAGTAAAAAGGAGTGAAATTGGGGTTTAAGATCAAGCCCTAAGATTTTTGGTGTTTTGAAAAATTAATCAAGAAATTTCTAAGAAAAGGGTGAATTCTTACCTTAAATTCATAATAGAATAAAAAAATAGATGTTAATCTAGCTTCCCGAGCTTTCACTAGTTTCACTTTTATGCTCCCACAATATTTTAGGGTTTAACTCTAAAGAGGAAAGATGAAAAATGAGCTCAAAACTGCTTTAAATAGTACAGAAAAATCTGCGCAGCTTTTTCCCCTTCCGGGCGGACTTCGACGAGGTGCCTGGAATTCATTTGGAGTCCGATATACGCAAACGAACTATGTAAACACACTAAATTTGATGCGCCAGACTCAATGGCGATATCAAATTTTTGAAAAATCATCATTTTCACAAAGTTGACTCCCAATACCCGAAATCACAATTTTCCAAATCGAGGGTCGAAATGAGATTTAAAAGCCGCAAAATTACAAACATGTTATCATCCTAAAATTGATATTTCAGATCTGCTGGCAAAGTCAAATTTTGCATTCGAGGTCGCTTCAGCCAAATATGGGTCCCACACCCATATTCCCGATTTTCCAACTTTCCGATTAATAGGTCAAAATGAGCTCGGGTACATTGGAACCCGAACCAAAGGTCTACCAAGCCTAAAATCGATATTTTGGATTGTTTGGTGCATTCAAAATTTGCATTCGAGATTTTTTTACTGAAATTTTGCTCGGTGGCCATTTGAAACTAGCCAAGACTTTAAAACAGGGAATTGGCTCTAAAAGCCAAATAAACTGCCCGGTAACTGAACCGTCAGTCCTATCAAGTCACAAATGAATTAGAGCATCTATGGAGAAGCTCAAACGACAAAAATAAGCGTAAATATGAAAAATAAACTGAAGGGTCATTACAGCAGGTCACCCCCTTCTTTGTGAATGTGGGCCTTCGTCCACAAACAAGGAGAAGAATAATTCCTTCAACGCGATTGTGAGGAGGGAGCTACGATTACAAATGTCAAATAGAGTCAGGTCGAGTCCTTCTTTATGAATGTGAAGGACTGATTCATCAGTCTTTGTAAAACATGAAACCTTGTCCACGAATGTGAAAGCCAAACTTTTGGCTAGTCAAAGTTGACCCTCACAAATGCAAAGGGTTGACCGCGTTCACGAGGTACTGTTCATAAAAAATTATAAATCCCATTTTCACAATTTTCATCATTTTTGGGTCTCCAAGTTTCGAAAAGAAGCAATTTCTTTGGTTTCTCATCATTATTGCTTGGGTAAACTCCTAAATCATATTTTCATTATTTTTCATTGATTATATCTTCGAAACCACTTTTTAATCATGATTTTGAAATGAAATTTTGAGTATTTTTTAAAAAAGCTAAAAATGTTTTTTTTCTTTTTTTCATTTTGGACCTCACTTTTAACCCATTTTCATGTGTGTTTTCTACTGCAGACTCCGATAACTTTGGAAAATTTATTTATAAAATAAAATACCTATTTGAACCCTTTCGTTTTCAAACTCGTTTTTCAAATCCATGTTTGACTCGGCTTAAATATGGTCAATATGGGTATCATTAACTTTCTTTTAATGCGTAGATGCTATTTTTGACCGTTGTAGTTGATTTTGAGGATATTTGAATGGGGAAAAATCTGTGTTGAAGTTCTCTAGGCTTTGATTTCATTATTTCAAAGTAGGCTATGGCTTCATTTTTTTAGATTGAGCTGGGCAGTTAATGAATAAGTAACGAATGATATGGGTTGGAAAAAATAACCATGGGGTTTGTACTTCGAGATTATGATTACTGTTATGTGCCTGAGTGAGGGCTTATATTATATTATTGTTGTCTTGTGATATCTGATATTGTGTGTTGCCCATGAGGGGGCTTCATTTGACATCATTGACCTTATTTGTACGGTTAAATGCCTTTAGTATAGATATAATGCTCGTTCGAGGGCTCAAATTGTTATTATAATCCTTATTAAGCATTGATTATGTATATTATGATAGAAATGACTGAGTTAAGGGTTGATATGATATTTATGTTGTCTTGCAAGCATATTTATTCTGATAATACCTAATTAGAGTTGATAGTCATTAATTATGGACATATTGAGGTGCTTTTTAGGCTCTCTTACATACATGTTGAACGGATTAGATATTTTCATACTGATTTGATTACGAGCATTACTTCATAATTCTATACATATACATTCATAAGATATCGATATCACTGAGGAACACTACTTTAGAAAAAAATAAGACATTTTTATAAAAACTCTCTCCGTGAACACGAGCAGGAGAGGTGGGTTGAGATTTGAGATATGAGTTATAATATATGGGTTACAAATCTCTCCTGGTTCCTACCTTGAGACTACGAGCTGGGTAGGTGTATAAAAAAAGTGATGCGATGACTTATCACCATTAATCCCATCCTTATTTCATGGCATTACCTTGCATATGCATCAGTCATGATTTTTTTAGTTTCCCTTGACTTGTGTTCAGTTTCAGTATATTCTTCGTGTATATTTGTATTATTTCATTTTTGTATATATATTAGAACTATAAGTGGAGACGGTGTGAGCTATCATTTGGGGTTTTTCTGCTTGCAGGTGACGTGCTTATAGTTTTCTTTACTTATGTTATTTTTTTGATTTCTTAGTTAGCCTATAATACCCATTGAGTATAAGTGGACCATACTCATCCGTACCGTGCTCTTTTGGTACAAATCCTAGTTCAAGTATAAGCGCGGTGGCTAATCATGCTATTGAGTTGGTGATCTTCTGAGATACTGGCGGGCTCTAGAGCTCAGAGATGCTTCCCAACCATATCTTGACTTATTATGTCTTTATTTTGTTTTTTCAAAGACAAATATTTATTTTTAGATTTAGTTTTGTTTTAGATGATCTTGTACTTTTACACCAGATTTTGGGGGAATTATGAGATTTCTTTCAGAATTCCACTTTAATTATGTCTTGCATTATCCTGACTTCACTCTAGGAGTCTCGTCTTATCTTTATTATTGTTATGTTTGAGATTTTCTTTCCTTTTTGGGTAATAGGATTATTTATCAAGACTGGGCTATGATAAGTGTCATCATGACATTATTTTTGGGTGGTGAAAAATTGGCACAAAGAAACCAGGTTCACTAATCTCATAAGTGTAAGAGCAGGATGTCTAGTAGAGTCTCATGGATCAATAAGTAGACGCCCATATCTATATTTGAGAGGCTATAATATATCATTATAAAAACTTTTTTAATCCGATTCCTTGTCGTGTGGGTTGTTCTTACTCAATGTTCTAACTTGTATTCCATTCTTTTCTATGTAGATGGTGAGGACTAGGTCGAGAAAGGCTAGAGATGATAAGTCGACAACCGATATGGGAACCCCAATTTGAGGATGAGGCAAGGGTCATGGTTGATATAGAGGTAGAGTATAGGCACGAGGAACTTCCCCAACTAGAGAAAGTGTTAGGGAGTCCTCACCCAAGCCTGAGGTTGTATATTCTAGAGATGATTATCAGACAAGGAGTGAGGAGACAACTCAGGTTCAACAAAGTGCAGTTGATACCCTAGTGCTTTAGTCTCTTTTGGTTTGTCTTTTGAGTCGTTTGGAGGGTGTTCCCTTGAGTTTTCATGGTATTCTTCAGTTTTAGAGTGATATTCTATTATTAGTGCCAATATCTACTTATGGTATTCCTAATTCTGGGGTACAACCATCACCTATCATTCCCCCACATATGGATTATTTCCCAACAAACTTATTATTCCACCAATTTCTTTGTGTACAGCTATGCGATGTCACCAAAAGTAAACCTCCAAGAAAGTATAAAGTGATTGCTTGTCAACTATAGAACCCAACCAGGTTGGGGTCGATCTAACGAGAAATAGGTCAGAAATCTATCACGATCTTACTGATGTAATTGGAAATTGTAGATAGTAAAAGGGAGGTTTCCAGAAAGCAACATTAACAGTAAAAATATTGGTCAATTAGGGTTGTTATCCATATGAGACGATCACTAGGATTGTGTTTCCCCTGACTTCTTAACTCCACAGACGGCTCTTTCTCGTCAAACTATCTCGGTGTATTGCATGCATAATCTAATAAGTTATGTATTACCTAACCATTTCTTGCCTTTGGTTTGGATGAATTTCACTCATCTCCTCTCAGTCTTGAAGTATCGCATTACTAAACCTTGTTCTTGAGCTCAGATTAACTATCTTCTCTAAATCTCGAGTTAATAAGATGAAGGTTGATAACTTCAAAATACTCCTGTGATCTCCTTTTCCTATTTCTACCTCTTTCTAGACCAAGTATCAAATACAGGCGAGTTCCTAACGTTTTCAACCATTATAAAAACGATCAAAGCAAAGGAAACCCCAATACATGAAAAACACCAATTTAGAATGACTTTGCACTAAAGTTGTTTTATTAATCCATCAGGGTTCCCCCAACCCTAGTTATGGGGTTTAGCTATTCATGATTGCAAGAAAAAACATATATTTCATAGATGAAAGCATAATGATGAACAAACGAAGAATAACAAAAATTTGAAATCTCAAATTATTGTAAATTGTAAATACCAAGAACAATACTTCCAAGATCAATAATGAATCTCAGAACTCAAAACAATATCAAAAATGTATAAAGTGCGTAAAATGATAATAAAACATCCAAAGCATATTTATATATACAAAAGAAAACCTATCCTAAGCAATGTAGGAAACCAGAGTCGGTATCTACCCATGATTCATAGGTTGAATCATAGGTACAACCTACGAATCATGCCTTGGATCATGAAAATTACAGTAAAATCTTCAACTTTGCAAAATTTTCCTGCCTACGAGGTACGGTCCATAGGCCGTACTTACACCTCGTAGGTAGGCTCGTGGAAATTAGAATAAATTAACTATCTTTAGAATCTTAAAAACCTCAACCCAGGTGGGAACCTACCACTTTGTAGGTACTTCCCACAAGTTGTAAGTCAGCTCGTGGGTAGCCTTCTCAGCTACTCTTCATTCCTTTTGCTCATTCCTTGGTCCGAACTCTATTTTCCTGCAAAATCAACACAAAAGAACATCACATCTAACAATAATACCGAAGTACTTGCTCAATTTTCTTGTTTTAAGCATCAAAAGTGTCATAAATTTATGACACATCAGCACCCTCAACTTATAATGTTTGCATGTCCTTAGGAAACTAACACAAAACATAACAAACACGATGCTTAATTAAATGAAACCTAAGGCACCTAAGGTAGTCAACTCAAATTAACTTAAATTTGTTACCTCTTCCCTTCACAACTTTCAAACCTACTATGTGGATTTATGTAGCACAACCGTATGACACAAAAGAATCAAGTGATGTCATTAGATTAGCAACAAACAACCAAACATGTATGTAGCTGACACTACCCGAACAAATAAGTAGTTAATAATACAACCCATGTACCATCACAACAAGGAAGTCCCATTCTCATAGTATCATAACACATGTCAATGCATGGACTACATCAAAACATTCACCCTTTCAAAATAAGATCAAACAATATGCATAAAATACCATAGGCTTGTCCTTATTTTCTATACCCACATTTTTCAGACACTTGGTATGAGATATATGACTATTCTAGGATTGTAATGTAGGCTTGGGGGAAGCTATGGTACATATGAAAAATAGTGACTGACCCTCCTTGAGACTACACTTACATTAGTGGCTCCACTACTTAACCATGCGTCTTTTATTCTCCCTCTTTCTCATCTATCACTTATTCAAATTGGGTGTGGTTTCCTTCATTATTTGCATTTATTAACTTTTTTTTCTTTTTCTCTTATTTTTTCTTTCTTTTTCACACTTCTCTATCACACCCGACCCTACTTTTTCTTGTTTTATTCAACAACGTTCTTCATACCCATTTTTAGCTACACATCTCTATGATAGCCACCCTCAACTTGGTCAATTTTTTTGAGTTGAGATACACAATGTCCAGGAGGGACCAGTACCAAAATAGGTTCATTGTAATTAAACAGGAAGGTGAAAAGGTTAAAATAAGAAAATAGGTCAATTTAGGCTCAAATAAGGGATTAAGGGGATACTTATTCTTGTTTGGTCAGTCATTTAGTCTAAGAGTGGAATTTTATTCAAACATGGACTATGATCATGTACCAACCAACTATCCTACAACCTAGGCAAGATTAACCGGGCAAGTTTTGGATTAAACACACAAAGTGAACTAGGTAAATGCCTCACACACATGATACAGGGTTACATTATCAACTACTACTTATCCTGTTCATGCAATGCTAAGCTATGGTTATTTTTTCCCTAATAGTAATTCCATAACAAGATTTAAAAATGGCCACACATATATTCACAACACAAAGTTCACAAAAAATTCAAGAGAGGTATCATGTTTTTCCATACAAACCATACAAAAAACTAAATTAAAGAATGATAAAACTTAAAAAAAAGTTGTGGTAGTCTTCAATGTCGTCCCAAGTGATCTAGGGTGTTCTAAGATGTTTAAAAAGGAGTTTGGGACGTTATATTTATAGTATACAAGTCATAACCCCACTTGTATTAGGTTTCCACGTCGTTTTCCTTCAGTTGGGCAGAATTATCCCAATTTTGGGCATCATCGCATCGCGATGACATGCCAGTTCACAATTGTCAAAAATCTATCAAAATCCAGTGTCTCATTGCGATTTCACCGCATCACGGAGCCTCCTTAAACCCCATTATAAGCTACACGCACTAATTGGTCAAAATCTTGGGCCTCTTCTGAATCCAGTGGTATTTTTCATGCATCTATTGGAAACTCCTACAGTCTACATGCGCCCCATACATTTTTGGGGTCCAAATTGCGTCCAGCTTGCATCTTGTGCTTCCATGGTCATTTCCGAGCCTTTTTGAGTTGTTTCCACTTGATTTGAAGCTTGTATATTCTTCATATATCATTGTAATCCATTACAAAAGTCTCTTATAGCATTAAACACAAAAATTTAGAGCTCAAAACAACATAACATCCTCAACGGTGAACTAGAAACACGATCTAAGCATAGACTAAATTCTCATTGAGCTTAAGCTTATTGTTTTGACTTTTGTCTTGATCCAATTGACCCTTGAACATTATAACTAAGTTGTTTCACATATAAATAAATAATAAAAACCTTAGTAACTTATTAAAACACATTAAAACCCAACACAATTGACTAGAAAAATACCTAGCTCAAGCTAGTTACACTAGTTTTCTCGGTTGAACTCTAAATGCTCAAATTGAATCAAAACACATGTGAAAACACCATTAAACATTGTAAACACATACTTGTACTCCTAAATGCTCATTTATATCATTATCAATATATATATCATAAGAATCATCCTCAAAACAAGGTGAAATAGGCTAGAATAGTAGTGTTAAAATGCATAAATAGACCCAACATCATAAGGATAGGACCTAAGACGGTGGATTGCGTATTCATAGGATATGTTAAAAGTAGTAAAGCATGTCAATTTTTAGTTCATAAATTCAAACATTCGGATATCAATGAAAATACGATAATTGAGTCAGATAATGTTGAATTCTTTAAACACATTTATCCGTATAAAACTAGACATGAACAGTCTAGTGAGGGGTATAAACGACCTCGAGATGAACCAAGTGAGGATGTACATAATGATGAGAATCTAACACGTAGTACACGTCAAAGAACATCAACTTCATTTGGATTGGATTTTGTAACATTTCTCTTAGAAAATAAGCCTTAAATATTTAAAGAAGCGATGTCGTCGTCAAACTCATCATTTTGGAAAAAAGCAGTCAATAGTGAGATTGATTCAATCTTAAGCAACCATACGTGGGAATTGGTTCATCTTCCTTCATAAAATAAACCTTTAGGTTCAAAATGGATCTTCAAAAGAAAAATAAAAGCAGATGGTACTATTGACAAATATAAGGCAAGACTTGTAGTAAAAGTCTTCAAATAGAAAGAAGGCCTTGATTACTTTGATACATACTCGCCAATAACAAGGATAACATCAATTCAGATGTTAATTGCCTTGGTGGCGGTATATGATCTTGAAATCCATCAAATGGATGTGAAAACAACATTCCTGAATGAAGAATTGGAGGAAGAAATCTATATGGAACAACTCGAGGATTTTGTGGTTCCAAGAATAGAAAATAAGGTGTGTAAACTTGTTAAGTCGTTGTATGGACTAAAATAAACACCTAAACAATGGCATGCGAAGTTTGACCAAACCATGTTGGCAAACGGATTCAAGATAAATGAATGTGATAAATGTGTATACATTAAAGACACTTCAAATCACCAAGTCATTGTTTGTTTATATGTGGATGATATGTTGATCATCCGTAGAGACATTTCTGATATAAATACTACAAAACGAATGCTCGAGAGCAAGTTTGATATGAAAGACCTTGGAGTTGCAGATGTGATCTTAGGAATAAGAATTCATATAACTCCACAAGAGTTGGCATTATCACAGTCTCATTACATCAAAAAAGTACTTGATAAATTCAAGTATTTGGAATTTGGAATTGTCAAGACTCCATTGGATGTGAGCTTCGTATTCCAAAAGAATGAAGGCAAAAGTGACTCACAATTGGAGTACGCAAGAGTGTTGGAATGTTTAATGTATATAATGAATTATACACGACCGAACATAGCATGTGTTATTAGTAAGTTGAGTCAGTACACGAATAACAGAACTCATTAGATGGCAATGAAAAGAGTTTTGGGGTATCTTAAATACACTCAAGACTATGTTTTGCATTATAATAAATATCCCGTGGTACTTGAAGGATATAATGATGAAAATTAGATCACCGGATCAAATGAAGTAAAATTCACGAGTGGATACGTATTTACAATAGGTGGAGGATCAGTCTCTTTGAAATCATTCAAACAGACATGTATTGCTCGCTCTACGATGGAATCAAAATTTATCGCATTAGATAATGCCGGTGAAGAAGCTAACTGGCTTCGAAATTTCTTGGAAGATATTCTTTATTGGCCCAAACCACTGGCATCAGTATGTATACACTATGATAGTCAGTTACAATAGGTAGGATAGGGAGTATGGTGTACAAAGGTAAATTTCATCACATAAGACGGAGACAATACCGTTGGAGAACTTCTCTCTAGTGAAATTATCACTGTTGACTATGTGAAGTCAAAGGATAATGTGTCGGGTCCACTTACAAAAGGCCTATCTATAGAAGGAGTTGAGAGGACATCCAAGGGAATGGGTTTACAAGTCAGCATGGTGGTAACTCTACCTAGCAGACTGGAGATCCCAAGAGTTAGTTTCAAGGATATCAAACAAAGTTATGTTTGATAGGTTCAACATTGTCAATATACCCAACCCATTCTCATGATGTAGACAATGTTTAGTAAACAAAGATAAGACTTATGGTGTGAAGTCTTTTAATGATTATCTAAATTTGGCAGATTTGACCAAATAGTTTAATATATAGGATTGAACGTTTAGAATCACTTATGTAAGGGTAAAGTGGAAGCCGCTTCGAGGAGAATGTTAGTAAAGGCTTATTCCTTAAGCTTTCATGAGACTGGAACGTGTTCATGGCTGAAACGAATAAAACTGTGAGAACCATAAATGATAAAAGACTGGTTGTGTGACATGTGTTGTCTAGGTGTACATTAAATCTCGAAGGTTCAAAGATATCAAATCTAACGATTGACCGAGTGCATTCGATGCATGTTCACTACGAAAAGTTTAAAGGCAAACCCAATTATCCATATGCAATCAGTCTTTGCTTGATGATCACATACTTGTCCGTAAAGTTTTACAATGAGTAGTTATTCCCCATTCATGTGGGGGATTGTTAGGTTCAATTGGTGTGAATGGAAAATAAAAAGAATCTTGGAAGGAACACAACTCTTCGAGTAAAAGACATACTATTTCGAAAAAAGATATGACTATTTGGATGGTTGTGGTTGTTCGAAAAAGACACACGCTTTTGAATGGACAGACAAGACTGTTTAGAAAGGATACACTTTTTCGGCGAACCATTGCCTCCTATCGGAGGGGCACTTAATAGTAGCTATATAAACCTGCATTTTTTCCACGGGTTTGGTACAAATTTTTCTGCACTTGAAAACATTTCTTGTTTTCTAAAATACTCCGTGTGATCATCTAACTGTTGAGTGAGTTCGAAGATAATCCGATCGTTTGAGGTACCACTATAGTTGGATTGCTAAGCCATTTTATCCTGGGAAGAAAATTCCACAACCTCGGGTACTTGAGAGGAATTATTTCCATAAGGACACTCTGTGAATTCGGAGGACTTGACTTTTTCTACTTCATCTAATTTTCTTTAAAATACATAAAACACAATTCTTTGAAAGGTAGTTTTTGATCTTGTGTTGAAGGTGTTGGAAACTTCATAAGTGTTCTTGATTTATTCTTGAACTTGTGTTGAAGTTGTTTTGCCAAAATACAGATTTGTGTACCCAAAAACAACAGAACCTTGTAATCCTTTGCCTACATTGCATCTACTTTGGCCAACGACACATTCTCCGCCTTCAGCTTCATCGCTCCAGAGTGAGTTGGTAATACTTTATTTTCAAGTGATTCAAAGTCTTATTTGTGGCAATTTTTGCAAGTTTAAAGATTTTTGCTACGTTGTAAAGGTACACGCATTATATTCTTTTCACAAATCTAATTCTTTCTTATATTCTTCAGAAGGTATAAATTAATTGGTGTTATTCTAGTCGTTAGCTTCCTTAAGGTATAACCAATTCTAATAAAGAAAAAAATAAATGAAGAATCCTAAACCGGCCATAATAGAGGAAAAAAACAAAGAATTCTAAATCGACCACAATATTATTTTTGGCTTCCTTAATGTGTAATGATAATGAATACTACTGAATAAAGAAAAAAAATAAAAAGAATCTTAAACCAAACACAATACAAATTTTTTCGTGAGACTCTTATATCATCCGTAGGAAAAAGAACTTTAACACCTAAAAGTATGAAATAAGATCCTACATTTTAGGTAAATAATTAAATGTCTAATTATTTTTTATATAGATAGTTAAATAATTAGGTGGAAAAAACAATTAAAAAAATAATTTTGTTTTTGAGTAAAGATCTATTAACTATAAGTTTAATTAATTGCAAAATCCTAATTCTTATCAATATATCATTAATTATTCCAACTACTGATTCTCGTGTAATCAACTAATAGAGGCAACTAATTACTATCTTTTTTTCAATGGACAAATTCATTCTGCATAAAATTTCTTTACTTTAGCTTATGAATGATTTCTTCAAATGACCAAAGGCCTTCCAAAATTTACCGTCACATAAATCAAGAATGAAAAAAAAGATAACGCGAACAAATTAGACAATAATAGAGCCCTCTAATGTATATTTTTTTATAACAATAAAAATTATTTGTCTGCAGATACTACTGATACTCCACCAACACATACAATGGCTTGCCAGTGAACTTCTCCATACCCTTTAAGTCTGGTATTTCAATCACAAATGCACATTCAAACACTTCTGCATCACAACACTCAAGTAAATTCATAGTTGCACAAAGAATGCCCACCAGTAGCAAACAGATCATCAACCACAAAAGTTCGTTCACCAGCTTATACTGCTGTAATATGCTTCTCAAGACAATTATTTCTATATGCATGCCCTTACTTCTCCAGTAGGTTTATCATTTAAATTGTTGATGTATGATATTATGTAACAAATGAGAAATGACACGATCTATTCAAATGTTAATAATATAATACGATACCATACATTATGGAACAATACATAACAAACATCGAAATAAAGTGTAAGAAAATTGAGAATTTTAAATACATTGTCATGCACCCAGTTTCAATTCATTGAGCCTAAATTCAAATTAAGTCTAATAAAAGTCTTGCAACTCAAGAGTATCTGAATCTCTAAATGAATTTCACTGAAATTGTAGAAATATTGAAAAGGATGGAGCAAAAACTCCCCATTCTTCATCAGTAGCATCAAGATTATTAGGATTTGTTTGAAGGAATTGTAGCTTAAGAGAGCGTTTATAGTACAAATATCAGAACCTCTAGGCAAGAAATCACGACCTACAAGTGCTTCAAGGATACTTGATTTCCAACTACTTTGACTACCTACAACAGGACGTCATATTATTTTCGAATCACATGTGTAGATTTTAAAAAGAATTTGGTAGCCGTCCTACCAAAACGTACTTTCAGGGCACAACTCAAGAGAACTAAGAAAGAAAAAGCACTCAACTCAGCTTTCATATTACCCAGAATAACATCAACTCTCTCACCATAAAGTTTTTCCCCTCACATGAGCTTGTCTTCTAAGAACTTTGGTGCCAACTTACTTTTGATTCAATACTAAAGATGTGATGACAATGTGAAATAGTACGATAAGACAAAGTATAAAAAGTTTACTCAGAAAAATAAGGACAAAGTATGAACAAATGTTTATCATTATAGTCTTTCGCAAAAAAAATAATCGTTACAGTCACCTGCATCTCTGCCTCACTCGAGGTATAGAATATAAACAACTAATAATACAATACTGAATAAGGTAAGACCCAACACAGTACACAAAGCTCAAATTGGACCAAAATCAATCGAAGTTAGACAAATTCACCAACCTTTAGCAATGGCATATGTACATCACCAAGCGTATCATTTAGAGTAATCAAGTTGTTTCAAATTCATTAGCTGAAAACTCCACTCTACTTTTCAACAAAGGCCTAAAAATATAAAACCCCACAAAATAAAAATAAAAAAAAATCATTCATCCACAAAAAAAACATAATGCAACATTAAGTTCCAAACTTGGTCATCCCCAGACATACCTGTAAGAAATTTAATATGAAAGCTAACTGCCACATAGATCGTAAATTCCATCAAGACAACTTCAATGATTCGTGCTAATTTCAAGATCGACTTGCTTATCCTCAACAAGAAGTAAAATTTAACAATAATGAAGTTCTTGCATCCCATAGTCATTTCATTGAAACTGAGGACTTCTAGAATCATGAAATCCATAAAATTGACCTGCACAAAATTAGAAGTCCCTAATACTTAAGGACTGTCTGACTACGCAAAGTCAATTCTCTACATTAACTAAACCTATATTGCTCAGTTCAACTTCGTTTTGCAGATGAGCTTGCAGTGGTAAAACCCAATTAATCACCCCTTCTTTGTCAACTTGACATACATCAACAAAGAATTACTTTCTTTCTAGTCAACTCTTCTAAACATTCAAAATTAAATAACTCTCGCGTTTTAGGCTTTTCTAGTTTCCAAACAGCTTCAAAATTGATTATGCCACATTAAATTCTATTGTTACACAATGTAAAAAGTAGGATGAAGTTTTGACTTCTGCATTCAAACATAACATTGTAGCTAGATTGTGTTAGTTTAAATTCAACAAACAAAATATCCATTTTTACGTAACGATGAAATGAGGACCAATTTGGTGTGATCACACTATCGCCTTTTTTTATTTTCTCTCAAGTTGTCTTTACTAAATATTTGATGATCTTATTTTATCCTTTACATTCAATTTTTTATGTAGACTTTTCAAATTATTGATGTTTGACATTACAAAATAACATAAAACGATACAATCTGTTCAAACTTTACATTCATTAGAAAAATATTATACAATACTACCTCCGTTCACTTTTACTTAACCCATTTCACTTCTCGATCAAGAGTCAAATTGCATGGACTTTGTAATATGAGAAGGATTGAAACTTATTATATTTTTAGTATAGTTTTACTAATATTTTAAATTTAAAATGTTATATAAATACAGTTCAATTTATCTTTAAAAGTTAATCAAATTGAATCTTGTGAAACTTGACATGTAAAACTGAACGAACGAAGTACAACACAATACAATACAGTACATTATGAAACAATACGTAACAACTATCCAACCAAAGTAGTAAATACGTATGTGATTGATAAGGTGAAGGGAATAGCTCAAGCATCATATCTAAATAACAAATATGTTGATTTTTTTTCAAAAAATAAAGGAACTGAATCATCAAAATCTAGATCGAATAAGCTCAAAAGAGCATCATCTTCTTCTGCCATTGTACGGACCTAAACAGAGAATTTCCACCGCTGGTGAGAAAATTCAATAAACTCGGAATTTTTTACTATTCTATTGTATTTTGTAAGTATATTTTTTAATAATATGCGACAAGTAAAAGTGAACATAAGTGGTTTAACAGAATACAGTACAATACGATACATTATGAAGCAATACTTACGTGATGGAGAGAGCGAAGGGTATCGACCACTGCATATGGCGAGGCACTGCATATGACGAGGCTAGTGAGAGTAAGTCGATTGATCTCTTGCGATTGATAAGGTGAAGATAATAGTTCAAGCATCATTTCTAAATAGCAAATATGGCAATTTTTATCGAAGAATAAAGAAATTCAACCGTCGGAATCTAGATCAGAAAATGTGTCATCTTTCTCTGCCATTGTACCTGAAAACAATTTACATAACATCAAGGTAGCAATATAATTATTTAATAGACCAATTCAAAACTAATATAATTTATATGAAAAAAAAGCAGCAAATACTCATAATTCGAACATAAGATCACTGAGAAAACACAATTAGAAATTCACTGATTTTTATATATACATAGACAATAAATCTAACTTTTTGAAGACAAGAGAAGAGAAGCTCAGGTAGAACCCTCATCCAAAACACTTCAAACAAGCAACTTTTTTTTTTTAAAAAAAAAGTTTATTCCAAACTTCCCATATACGTATGCAGAATGCTTTTCCATTTATTTTAGGATATGTTTTAGTAGAAAATCTTCACGCACGCAAATTCTCACATATTTATTAATCACGTATATAAAATATAAAAAATTGAAGCACAATAAAGATGCAGACAAATATATCAACCAGCTTGTATGTATAAGAAAATATGATACAAAAAAAGAGAAAATCGTTATTCTTTATATAGGTAAAATTTATATCAATGCTATTGTTCAATTGAAAATAGAATAGAATTATAGACTCCTAATTTATCATAAATTAAATTCTTACCATATATTTATGGAAAAAAAAAGTGAAAAGAAGGTTTTGTCTAAAACAAAGACTTTTAATGAAGAGCAAAAAGTTCAAACAATATTTCTAGAGCCTTCACACTTTTAATATGTTATAGATAGATATAGATAGTAAATTTATTTCATTAAGTTATCTGTTTGATTTCCTTCTATAATTTTTCATCTTTAATGCGTTTTAATTTCAAATCTTTTTATCTTCACATCATTTTAATACTACACATTAAAATATAATATTAGACACAATCCAACCAATTTTGACTCCAAATCACCTTCATTCTTCCTCAATTTCGTATGTTACCTCATTGGTGTGGCAATTTCAATTCAATCAATGTCACTTTTATTATAATAATAAATTTATTTCATTAAGTTGTCTGTTTGATTTCATTCTATAATTTTTTAATCTCTAATGCATTTTAGTTTCAAATCTTTTTATCTTCTCATCATTTTAATACTACACATTAAAATACAATATTAGGCACAATTCATAAAAGCAATGCTCAAAAAGGCACCAAAAACTTATTGCGTTCAAATGCACACGCAAGTGCACGCGGTTGTATAAGTAACAAAGTGGATCTTGTGAGCCTGATGTCGAATCCAGAGAGACATGTCGATTAACTATTCACCAAATTAGACTGATTCTAATTATTTACTCAAGCGATAAATTTTAAAGATAAATTTATAAATTTACTAGACTAAAGTAATTTTAAAAAATTATCTAATGAACAGTTAAACAAGAGAAGAGAAAATATTACGCAAACAATGAATGCGTCGGTCTAGGATTACGGATTCACTAACAATCATGTAGAGTATCAATTTCATCAACTTATTTGATTATCTAGTTGTTGATTTACAGAGTTTGTTATATGATCATGATCTTTCGAGCCTCTAATCGTCTATTCAAATTGACCTCACAACTATATTGTTGAGCGGGTATGTGATGACCCAATCCAAATGCATTTATATATCTTTCCATTTTGTAACGAAGTATCGCGTTCTAGGTATATTTCTACCCTAGCCACAGATCAATTTTTTATTTTATTAAAGTAATGATCTTATTCCCTGTATTATTGGTTCTATCTCATTTCTTCTCTTTCTGGGTTCACAATAAGAATTTGAATTTATTTTAATAGTATTTAAGCAATAAAATAGCAAACACAAGAATATAATAACAATTATTATGATAATCATATAAATTTAATCAAAAAATTACTAAATATTATTTAGGTGTAATATAATAAAAAATATTATTAATTATAATATATAAATAACTTATAATAATTAATTAGAAATAATATAATAAATTACGAAATAATTAAAAATAAAATACTAAATAATAAAGAGCTGGTCGAAACCAGTTCTTCTATAATATAGAAAATTATTAAACAATTTTTTTGCTTAGTCTATCTTTCAGTAACTTCGAAAATCCAAACTCAAATAATTTAAAAATAATGAAAATAAAGTTATCAACATAAATATAACAATTGTTCTTTGCATCTAACAATCAAAATCGATGGACCCTAGGGAATATAATACGGGTGAAAATCATTTTTCCTCTCTAATTTTGTCTTAAAAATTAAATTTTTTTTCAACTTTGAATTATAGTCATACTCTCCTTTTTATCTTAATTGAATTTTTGAAATACCTATTCTGTCCTCTCATCATCAACATTTTTCTTCTTTTTCTTTTTTACTTCTTTAAAATCATTATATTTTTACTTTTTAAAAATTCATGAAACAAATTCTTCATATAATATGAACAGTATTTTCTAGGCAAAAAAAAATGAGAACTAGTAATTAAATATTTAAGCTAATGATGATTTATAATGAAATAAATTAGCATAATAAGAAAATTAGTTTTATTAATCATAATCAAAACTTTAATATCTATTTTACAAGTGAAAATAAAGAGTAATATAAACCTTATAAATATATTTCAATACATAAAATATAAAATAATTAATAAAAATTAGGTCAGATTTTAAAAGATTATATTTGTTTAAATTTTAAATTATAATTTATGTAATACTCTATTAATGACAATCACAATTATTTATATAGGCAATAGATAATACTCGTTTCTTATCACTTGTCGTTCATACTAAAATTAGTTGTTTTAATTTATTTGTTCAATTTATAAAGTAAGAGAATTATATTACAATTTTTTTTATCCTTAGTATTAAATAACTATATAAAATAGTAGTATAGACAAATTTAAAGTTTCAAAGTATCATTAATAAGGCTAATTCAGTAAAATACGCCTCTAAATAAAATTTTCTTAAGGATTGTGTCATGTTATTATGTTAGCAAAAGTCAAGTAATATGAAACGGAAATAGTAAAAGAGTGATGAGACACAAAAAATATATGCATGTGCATGTACATACATATACACACACTTAGGGGTTGTTTGGTTGGGAACAAGTTCCGGGATTAGTTATCCCAAAATAAGTTGTACAAGCATATATATATGATAACTTATCTCATCACCTTGGTATAAATAGTGGGATAATAATTTTAAAATTAACTAATATATCTAATTAAACGTAGGATAAAATAATCTTGAATTTTATCCCCAAATTATTATATTTTGTACCTCACACCAAACGTCTCTTTAATACATATAATATTGCAATAACGATTTTAAAAAATAACATCAAATTTTATGACAAATTTATAAAAAATATTATTTTACTTATAATGTTAATAAATTTAAATAAAATTTTATAAATATCTAGATTAAACAATATATATTATATATATTATAAAAGAATATTACATAAATATAGAATAAAAATTATAAGGGCAAAATGAACATTACATAAGATAAAGGGGGATTATAATTATTATTTAAAATTGGGGGAGTTTAATTTTTACACCAAAGTTGAGGAGTGAAGATGATTTTCACTCAATATAATACTAATAAATTTCAACTCTATAAAAACAAATTAATGATATTCCACTAAGCAATTATCTCGTCCACATGACATTTCCTGAGTTTAACCTTTTTGTATATCACGTCACAACACTCATATCTATCCATCTCGAAGAATATTGTATATATTATAAAGGGGTATTACATAAATATAGAACTAAAATTACAAGAATAAAATAAACATTATAGAACTAAAATTACAAGAATAAAATAAACTTTACATAAGATAAAGGGGATTATGATTATTGTTCAAAATTGAGGGGAGAGGGGGGGGGGGGAGTTTGATTTTTAAAGTAAAATTGAGGAGTGATAATAATTTTTATCCAATATAATACTAATAAATCTAAACCCTATAAAAAAAGTTAATGATATTCCACTAAGCAATTATCTCGTCCACATGACATTCCCTGAGTTTAACCTTTGCCTTGTTGGCGCCCTTTTTGTACATCACGTCACAACACTCACATCTATCCATTTGGTAGAAGAAAAACATAACTGTTATATATGAGACGTGTTATAGATATAAAATGAGTATAAAATGATCGAATATGTCTAGCTAGCTATGTGAACGAACTAATTTGCTTTTATTTTTAAATGGTGGAAGCTTACCATCATGCAAGTAAGGATTAATCTTCTAAAAATGGAAGGATAAATTTGAACATTTTGCATAGTTTAGAAGCAAATTTGACTCTAAGATGATTTTCACTCAATATAATACTAATAAATTTCAACTCTATAAAAAAAAATTAATGATATTCATTCCACTAAGCAATTATCTCGTTCACATGACATTTCCTGAGTTTAACCTTTTTGTATATCACGTCACAACACTCACATCTATCCATCTCGAAGAATATTGTATATATTATAAAGGGGTATTACATAAATATAGAACTAAAATTACAAGAATAAAATAAATATTATAGAACTAAAATTAGAAGAATAAAATAAATATTACATAAGATAAAGGGGATTATGATTATTATTCAAAATTGAAGGGGGGTTTGATTTTTAAAGTAAAATTGAGGAGTGAAAATAATTTTTATCCAATATAATACTAATAAATCTAAACCCTATAAAAAAAGTTAATGATATTCCACTAAGCAATTATCTCGTCCACATGACATTCCCTGAGTTTAACCTTTGCCTTGTTGGCGCCCTTTTTGTACATCACGCCACAACACTCACATCTATCCATCTGGTAGAAGAAAAACATAACTGTTATATATGAGACGTGTTATAGATATAAAATAAGTATAAAATGATCGAATATGTCTAGCTAGCTATGTGAACGAACTAATTTGCTTTTATTTTTAAATGGTGGAAGCTTACCATCATGCAAGTAAGGATTAATCTTCTAAAAATGGAAGGGTAAATTTGAACATTTTGCATAGTTTAGAAGCAAATTTGACTCTTTTACATAGTTTACGAACAAATTTGATCTTTCTTCCTAATTTTGAGATTTAAATTTTTTTTTTTTTTGTTCCTTCTTTCTTACATCGTGCTACTACCTCTACCATCATTCACCCTCCCCGTCCTCGTCTCTCCCCGCCACTGTTTTCATCTTCATTTACCACACCATCATCTTTTCTTCTCCTTTCCTTTCTCTTTTTCTCTCCCCCGATCACCACATTACCACCTACACCACTAGATGAAAATGTGCAAAACGACTTGAACAAGCAATAGAGAATACAATTTTAATGGACATGTATAGACAGATAAGGGTCAAAGGAGGAAGAAGGGTGATTGATGTTATCCATCCTCTTTTATTCTTCTTTTCTCTCTTTATGCATTGTCGGTTCACCCTTTATTCCTAAAGTAACTTAATCCATTGCTATAGATATTACAGATCGCAAAATAAAACAGGAAATTAAGACCTTACCTCTTTTCGTTTCCTTCTTGGAGAGTAGACTTCAATCTTGGAGATATAATCTGCAGAATGGTTACCACTGTATGAACATGCCAACTATCCTCGAGGCAGTGACCGTGAATACATAGTAAGGATTTCATTTTTCTTCGTTTTCTCTACTTTTTCCATGAAGAAAACATGAGGAGCTTCACAAGAATCATTTGTAGGCCACCTTGTGTTTAACAAGTAATATGGAGGGTCTTTAGGTGTAACTCCCCAAGGTTGAAATGTTTCAATTGGTAACTGTAAATGGCTCCTAGGCAAAATGTTCTCATAGATATACACTGAGTAACCCCATGAAATAGAAAATGACCAATTGCTAGGCCTGTTGTAGCAGATAACTTGTTGTAACATGCGAGATTGATCTAAATTTGCTGCCTTCATAAGGTGGCGTGCGGATTGAAGTCTGTCTATTGAAGGGAAGATAGGGTCGGCAGCATCTAGATGGTGAAGAGACATCAATGGAGTTTTTGGATGGGACGATAAGAAACCAGATATATCACCGCGCAAATCTATCTACAAGTAGAGACAAATACAAAAAGATTACTCAGTAAATTTAGAGCGAGGAATAATTTATTGTATAAAAAAATTATCTTTTCACAGGCACAAGTATTCAAATAAAAAGTAGTGAGTACAGCTAGACCAGCTAAGGCTAGATCCAACCATTTTGGCAAACATAACATTTCGAGGTTTGGAAATACCGAAGTTCAGTATTTACAGATACTAATTTGGCCATTAATATTTCTGATACAGACTTTAGAGTTTAAGAAAGAAATGAAAACATACCTGGTGACTACCTTTAAGAGGAGTAAAAATGACTCCAATATCAGATATGCAAACCATGGTAATTTGATCAGCAGATCTTAAGAAAGGGTATCTCCTCAAGCAACTTTCTACATACTTAGACATTTCTTTTGCCAAAGGGTAACTCAAAATAAATCCAGCTCCACCAAAAGCTTGATTAAATGAGTACCAATAATTCGACAATAGATACTCTGATTGACCCCCCAAATAGTAATACTTCGTGTGGTCATAACTCGAGAGAACATCTACCATATTATCCACAAAAAATATTGAATCATCATCTCCCATAACCACCCATCTCACCCCTTCGTGGTCCTCCCTGAATACCTCCACTATCCCATGTACCATTCGTGCCATAGTAGGCGCTACGTGTTTAGTTTCTTCAATTAATTGACTTATGTTATCAGATACCCTATAAGGTGGGGAAGATGAGGACCATGGCAAGAGATCATTGATTGGAGCCACATCAAGATAGAGATAACCACGCATTTTATTTGGCCTCCACCATGATTCAATGTATTGTTTCCTATAGTGCCATGCTTCTTCAGAGCCAATAAGTCCAAAAAGGAGATGGCTAAGGTTTGTAGGACTAGAATCATGACCAAATTGTGAGGTTGTAAATCTTGTGTAATGTAAGAGCTCAGGAGATGAACAATTGGGATCATTGAATAGGAAAACTGAGGCTAAGTATAGAACAATACCTGAAGCCAGCACCACTCTGCAAAAAAACAGAAACAAGCAACATTTCAAATGAAACTAATTATCTTTTAAGTAATTGGAAGCAAATGCAGACAACATTTACTGGTTTGTTTGAGCAAAAGGATACTTTTATGTCTAGTAGCTTAGTCCAGCAATCATGTTGCAAAATAGTATTTCTCCCTCTATCCCGATTTAATTGTTTTACATTTTTTTTCGTCCGTCCTGAAGAGTTTCTTTTGTATCTAGTTAGTTTTTCAATTCCAACACCTTCTATGAAAAGATTAAAACTACAAAATTTAACGTACTAAACATAATATTTTAATTTAAGATCACAGATTTAGAAATCTCTTTATTTCATAAGCTACTTGCCAATCAGACTAAGACACTAAAATTAAGACACTGGGAGTACTAATATTAATTTCCTTTTCTGTCCTCATTATTTCTGACTGATCATCTATTTTTGTCATGTTGAAGAGAATCAATCAGTTTCGTTTCAGTGTTGGAAGTAATTTATTGACTGATCATGCGATTATCCTGAAGAAAATAATTATTGGATATAATTATTATAACTAACCTGTTTGTAAAAATACATTTTATAAGTCCATGCATAATACATTAGACTCCGGGGTTAAAGTTGCATGAGTATCCAATATGTATGGCTAATGTCCTTTTATAATAAAGGTTAGCCCGGTACAAAAAGCATCTCACATTCACATAGAGTTTCAAGAAGAGACGCATCCCTTTAGGTGTAATGTAGACAATCTATCCTAATGTAAGCATTAGTGATTGAGTGCACAGCTTCGAACCCTAACCTATAGCGCACAGAGACAACTTTATCCTTGCTCCTACACTCCCCTCCTAATTTCTAATTATTGTCTTTATTGAAATTAAGTAAATAATAGAAAATGATGAAACTTTAGAAAAAGAGTGATAATAAGAGAGGGAGTAACCAGACAGGGGAATAGTTGATACAGTGGAGGCAAATAATTTGAATCCATTATTGTTCAAAGCCATGATCAGTCCATCTCCTTGTTCAACTTCTATAATGAGGAGCTTAATTTTGAACTTTAAATCAAGAAGAAATTAAACAAAGAGGAGAAAGAAAGAAAAAAGTTCAATTTTGCAGATTTTGGAAAAAATTTCAAAGGGTACAAAATCATTAGCTCAGTCAAGAGTTTGTTAAGATGTTCCTCAGTAATCGTGTGGTCAGCACTAGAGACGGATCTAATATGTTAAGATATTAGAACTTTTGGTCAATTAATTATTGATTAGTTGTGATTGTAGTTCTTGTGATATATTATTTAATGTACTTAACCTTCAATTAACTAAAATTGTGTATTTTTTATTCCATTACAGTCAGGGGCGGATTCAGGGTGCCAGTTGGGGGTTTCGGGAATCGAGTAACTTTCGTACGGAACTAATATTTATATAGTGAAATCTAATAAATATATAAGAGTTATAAGTTGGGAACCCATAAAGAACGTGTGCTGTTGGTCTAGTGGAGTAAATAGGCTTGTAAAAGTTGTATTTACTTGTTAATTGTAGGTTCAAATCTCCTTAACTACTATTTGTTTTTATTTTAGCTAATGTAGAAAACCCACAAACTTTAAATTCCGAATTCGCCTCTGATTACAGTGTGTAAATATGTAATATCTAGTTATAAAGTATGTGTTTGTGCATGTATCTTATCTTATGAGTCATAATTTTAAGAATGAAATTAAAGAAAAAAATATAAAGTATATGCTTGTGCGTGTATCTTATCTTGTGAGTCATAATTTTAAGAAATGAAATTAAAGAAAAAAATATAAGATTGTGACATAATATTCCATGACACAAGGAATAGGATTCATTTACAAACTAAACATGATATTTAAAAATAGAACTATTAAACCCTAGACTATCTAGACAAAGAGGTGGTGCTACAGTACATTACGCAGATTTGAATAAATTCAGTAATTTTTTTGTAGATCCTATATTTATACTAAAGAATCCAGAAACACTATATAATTGTATGATTGCGAACCTACATTTAGACATAGTCTTCTTGTCTAGTGGTGTATGCGGGGTGCAAGATTCCTTAGTTCTTGGAGTTGTGGGTTCGAACCCCGCTAGGAGCAAATGTTATTTATGCTTTTTTACTCTTTAAACACTACTGTGTTGTGTATTATGTAGAAGTCCATGTGTCAATATTAGTTTCCATGTGACTTTAATTTAATTAGGCACAAAAGCCCGTTGACCTTTCACCTCTTGAGTTGGATCTTATCCAACTTGAGTTATAAATAGGCCATGTTCTATGTAGAAAATTGACTTTTCACCTCTTGAGTTGGATTTATCCAACTTGAGTTATAAATAGGCCATGTTCTATGTAGAAAATGAGACAAGCGAAAATTAATACATAAGATTCCCTCGTGTTTTCATTCCTTATATTTTATTGCTTAGATAATTTTATATCACGTTATCAGCATGAGTCTCTGCAAAAACTTTTCAATAACAATAAATATAAGTATTTATTTTTCTTAAATAATGTTAAATTTATTTTCCTAGATATATCGGGCAAAACCTACATGTCCTGGGCACTAGATGCTGAAATACATTTGGATGCGATGAGTTTGACAGACACTATAAAAAACGGCAATCAGGCATCAAACCAAGACCGAGCTAAGGCCATGATATTTCTCCGTCATTATCTTGATGAAGGTTTGAAAAATGAAATACCTCACTATAAAGGATCCCCTTATATTGTGGAATAATTTAAAAGAAAGATACGACCACCTGAAGATGGTCGTTCTTCCACAAGCACATTATGAATGGACCTATCTGAGGTTGCATGATTTTAAAAATATAACTGATTATACTTCTGTGATGTTTAGAATTAAATCACAGTTGAATTTATGTGGAGAAAATATCACTGATCACGACATGTTAGAGAAAACATTCTCTACCTTTTCCGCATCGAGTATGCTCCCACAACAACAGTACCAAGAAGTGGGACTAAAAAGTATTCTAAATTGATTTCTCATCTTCTTGTTGCTGAACAACATAATGATCTTTTAATGAAAAATCATGAAAGTCGACCTCCTGGTACTGCTTCATTTTTTGAAGTGAATGCTGCATATTTTCACCAAATCAGGCATGAAAGAAGCCCTGGACCCAGTCATGGTCAAGGTAGAGGTGGATATTTTAATCAGGGTTATTGCCTTGCACTAAACAATGACCGTTAACACCAGCAGTGTAAAAAGAATGGTGAAGCTACTGAAGTAGTACCAAGGACGAACTCTAAAAATAAATGTTATCGATGTGGAGGAATGGTCGCGTATCTGTCGTATACCAAAACATCTGGTGAAACTCTATCAGGCGACCCTTAAGAAAATAGATAATGATGTAGAGGAAAACCTTATCTCTGAAGATAGTGTTGAGCCCATGAATTTAGATGTCTCAAATTTCTTTACAATCTCCGAAGGATATGTTAATCATCCTGTCGATGATGAATATGAAATAGTCTGATTATTTTACTTTCCTGTTAAGTTGTATTAGTTTATATTTCTGTTAATAGTGTATCACTAGTCTTGTAAATAAATAAAGTTTGTGTAATACGTTATGTGCTAGTAATACTATAATATTTACTTTGTTTATATTTTCATCTTGAAGAAAATATGGATACTCCTTAAGTTTTATTTGGATCAATAATTAATCACGACGATATTTGTGTAGTTGATAGTGGGACAACGCACGCGATATTTAAAGATGAGAAATATTTTCCCCACTTACTTA
Organism: Capsicum pubescens; assembly: GCA_030864215.1. Taxonomy (NCBI): domain Eukaryota; kingdom Viridiplantae; phylum Streptophyta; class Magnoliopsida; order Solanales; family Solanaceae; genus Capsicum; species Capsicum pubescens. The sequence continues at coordinate 171,866,327 of CM061548.1, read as the reverse complement.
GAAGAAAAGAAAATGTTACAACAATCTCTGGCAATTCAAAATTAATTGAATGCTCCAGAAGAGCTACTATATTTCTTCTTAAGGGGACAAAATTAGTTATAGAAGATGCACTGTTTTCTTCTTATTGAGTTTCTAAGATATCCGCCGAAATGGATATCATTTTGAGACAATTAATGAAATGAATGTTGAATATCTTGACATTACCAAAAATGTCTCAGGTCAAAAATAAGTGTTGAAAAAATTATCAACTTTGTCTTCCAGCTTATACTATGCAGAAATTAGTACAGCTGAAGCACACTCTATCGTAAACCAGAAGTTTACCGATCTAAATACGTTTGTGCTTTGGCATGATCGAACAAGCCATCCTGGATCAATAATGATTAGACGAATCACTAAAAATTCAAAAGGATATCCGTTGAAGAACCTGAAGATTCTTACAAGTAATGAATTTTCATGTGCTGCTTGTTATCAAGGCAAACTAATAACTAAACCATCGCACTAAAAGTTGGCATCGAATCTCCTCTTTTTCTAGAACGTATACAAGGGGATATATGTGGACCTATTCACCCACCTAGTGGATCATTTAGATATTTTATGGTCCTAATAGACGCATCTTCAAGATGGTCTTATGGTTCAGTCGCTCATGTTCATACTCAAAATGTCCCTGCTGAGTCATTTATTAAGTGCCTACAATTGATAGCAAACCACTACTTATGAAAATGAATTTTTCCAATACTGTTTGGGGTCATGCTATCTTGCATGTAGCATTACTTGTTCGTCTCATACCAACTCATTATAATTAGTACACCCCGTTATAATTGATCCTTGGTCATAAGCCAAATATTGACTATCTACAAATATTTAGATGGGTAGTATATGTGCCAGTTGCACCACCTTAGCGTACTAAGATGGCCCCCAGAGAAGGTTAGGAATATATGTTGAGTTTGAGTCACCCTCTATAATTCACTACCTTGAACCATTGAAGAGAAATTTGATTACTGCTCGATTTGCAGATTGTCGATTTGATAAATCAAATTTCTCGCAATTAGGGGGAGAGAAACATGAACTTAAAAGAGAAATTGTGTGAAAAGTTTCATCATTATCTTATTTTGATTCACGTACCCCCATATATGAAAATGAGGTCTAGAAGATCATTCACTTACAGAAACTAGCAAATCAAATGTCATAAGCATTTACTGATTTGAAAAGGATAACTAAGTCACATATCCCTGCAGCGAATGTGCCTGTCCGAATTGAAATCCCAAAAGGACCATCTACTAATGTCATAGCTTCTGAATCTCAAACACACCTGAAGCGTGGTAGGCCATTGGGTTCAAAGGATAAAACTCCTAGAAAAAGAAACGCAAAGAATGATAAAGATAATATTATAAAAGATTCTACTGAAGAGATTCAAAATTTGATTAAATCTGATATTCTTGAAGAAATCAGTGAATCCAAGACTCAAGTGAATGAAGAACTTTAAATAAGTCCTACTAGTGATGAGATAAATTTAGATCGATAAAAAATTATGGTAGATAATATTTTTGCATATAATGTCGAACTAAATATTATGCAAGACAACGAGGACCTTGAACCTCTATCTGTCAAAGAATGTCGATGAAGAAATGATAGGCAAATATAGCAAAAGGTGATTCAATCAGAATTAAATTCACTTGCTAAACGGAAGGGTTTTGGACCTGTAGTCCACACCCCCAGATGGTGTAAAACCAGTCGGCTATAAATAAGGGTGTCAAACGGACCGGGTTGACCCGGACCACTAAGCAAACCCGACCCGGTAAGCCCACGGGCTGTAGGGTACCGGGATCGGGCTGGGTTAATTTTTTTATTGGGCCCGGTTAACCCGGCCCGGACCAAAATCGATCCATGCCCGCCGGTTAACCGGCCCGGCCAGGCTCGGATAACAATTTTTTCTTTTTAAAATGGGATTTTGCAAATGATTTAAATTGAATTTTAGTTTAAATTAAATACTTAGTTTTAATATATTACTAATTTACTATCAAGTATTATTAATTTATTATATTAAGTAGCATATTTTTTAAAGTAGTACATATATTGAATGGTACGTATATATGTGTATATATTTTCTATAGACTCTAAGGTACTATATATTTAACGTATACACGTGTATATGTTTTATAAATTAGTATATAACTATATATATAGTGTGTGTATATATGGTAGTATATATACTGTAGTATATTTTATTTAAAATACTACATATATATTGAATGGTACGTATATATGTGTATATATCTTCTATAAACTCTAAGGTAGTATATATTTAGTGTATACATGTGTATATATTTGATAAATTAGTATATATATCATTATATTGTAGTATATTTTATTTAGAGTAGTACATATATATTGAATGATACGTATATATGTTTATATATCTTCTATAGACTCTAAAGTAGTATATATTTAACATATCCACGTGTATATATTTTATAAATTAGTATATAACATATATATAGTGTGTGTATATATTGTAGTATATATATTATAGTATATTTTATTTAAATAAATACATATATATTTAATGGTACGTATATATGTGTATATATCTTCAATAGACTCTAAAGTAGTATATATTTAACGTATACATGTGTATATGTTTTATAATTTAGTATATATATCATTATATATAGGTGTATATATTGTAGTATATTTTATTTAAAGTAGTATATATATATATTGAATGGTACGTATATATGTGTATATATCTTCTACAGACTCTAACGTAGTATATATTTTAACGTATACATGTGTATATGTTTTATAAATTAGTATATCTATCATTATATTCTTGTATATTTTTATTTAAAGTAGTACATATATATTGAATGGTACGTATATATGTGTATATATCTTCTATTGACTCTAAAGTAGTATATATTTAACGTATACACGTGTATATATTTTATAAATTAGTATATAACTATATATATAGTGTTTGTATATATTGTAGTATATTTTATTTAAAGTATTACATAGATATTGAATGGTACGTATATATGTGTATATATCTTCTATTGACTCTAAAGTAGTATATATTTAACGTATACATGTGTATATATTTTATAAATTAGTATATATATATCATTATATTGTAGTATATTTTATTTAAAGTAGTATATATATATTTAAAGCAGTACCTAGAGGTAGTCCAGAGTAGGGAAACAAGTCTTCTATGTCCAGGCCTCAGCAGAGTGTGAGCAACAAGCCCAACTTCCCTCCTTGTGCTAAGTGTTTGGCTGAACAACGTGGTTGTTTAGGGTGTGGCAAGATAGGCCACAGGCTTATAGAGTGCCCACATGCCAGGAAGAAAAGCAGAGATACCCATCCCCAGACCTAGGACACTAGTGCATCAACTTCTGCCGCCCGTCCATCTCTTTCTCAGGGCGCTTCTTCTAGTATTGCTGGCGTTCAGTGCCAAAATAGGTTCTATGCCCTATCTTCCCGTCATGAGCAGGGGGACTCTCCCGATGTTGTTACTGGTATGCTCCGTGTATTTCATTTTGATGTATATGTGTTATTGGACCCTGAGCCTATTCTAGTTTCTATCCCAGTAGGGGAGTCTGTTGTTGCTAAGCAAGTGTACAAGAATTTTCCTGTTACTGTCCTTCATAGAGTCACACTTGCTGATTTGATAGAGTTAGAGATAGTTGATTTTGATGTTATCCTGGGTATGGCCTGGCTTCACTCCTGCTATGCGTCTATAGATTGTCATACTCGTGTAGTCAAATTTCAGTTTCCTGATGAACTAGTTTTCGAGTGGTCAGGGAGTTCAGTACCTCCCAAGAGTCATTTTATTTCTTATCTCAAAGCCAGGAAGCTTATATCTAAGGGTTTCTTTTATCACTTGGTTAGAGTTAAGGACACTAAGTCTGAAACCCCAAGTATCCATTCAGTCAAAATTGTCAATGAGTTTCCTGATGTCTTTTAGGAAGATCTCCCAGGGGTACCTCCCGATAGAGAGATAGAATTCGAGATCGATCTTCTTCCCAACACTCAGCCTATTTCCATTCCTCCCTACCGCATGGTACCTGCAGAGCTTAAGGAGTTGAAAGAAAAACTCAAATATCTCTTAGACAAAGGTTTTATAAGGCCCAGTGTATCTTCTTGGGGTGCACCTGTCCTTTTCGTGCGAGAGAAAGATGGTTTTTTGCGTATGTGCATTGACTATCGTCAGCTTAATAAGGTCACAGTCAAGAACAAGTACCCTCTTCCAATAATAGATGATTTGTTTGACCAGTTTCAAGGTGTGAGTTATTTCTCCAAGATAAACCTTAGATCCAGCTATCACCAACTTAAAGTAAGGGGTGTGATATCCCGAAGATAGCCTTTCGAACCTGCTATGGTCATTTTCAGTTTCTTGTCATGTATTTCGGGCTAACTAACGCCCCAACATCTTTCATGGACCTCATGAATTGAGTGCTTAAGACATATCTTGATATGTTCATCATTTTTTTTATCAACGACATCCTTGTGTATTCTCGAAGTGAGGGTGATCACGCAAACCATCTTAAAATCGTCTTACAAACTCTTAGATATCATAAGTTATTAGCTAAATTCAGTAAGTGTGAGTTTTGGCTAAGGTCCATAGCGTTTTTGGGTCATATTATTTCAGCTGAAGGTATTAGAGTTGATCCCCAAAAGACAGAGGATGTAAGAAATTGGCCTAGGCCTATCTCTCCATCTGATAGTAGAAGTTTCTTGGGTCTAGCTGGCTATTACCGCCGTTTTGTTGAAGGGTTCTTTTCCATTGCGTCTCCCATGACTCAGTTGACCCAAAAGAAAGTTAAGTTCCTCTGGTCGGATTCCTGTGAGAAGAGTTTTCAGGAGTTGAAGACTCGACTCACTTCCTCCCCTGTGTTGGCTTTGCTTGATGGTGTAGATGGTTTTATGATATACTGTGATGCTTCGAGAGTTGGTTTGGGTTGTGTGTTGATGCAGAGGGGTAAAGTTATAGCCTATGCATCTAGAAAGTTGAAACCTCATGAGAAGAATTACCCAATCCATGACTTAGAGTTGGCTGCTGTAGTGTTTGCTTTGAAAATCTGGAGACATTATTTGTATGGTATGCATATTGATATTTTTACCGATCACAAAAGCCTGCAGTATGTGTTGACTCAGAAAGAGTTAAATATTAGGCAGCGGAGGTGGTTAGAATTATTAAAAGACTATGATATGATCATTTTGTATCATTCGGCAAGGCCAATATTATGGAAGATACCCTTAGCAGGATGTCTATGGGTAGTATTTCGCATGTGGAGGAAGGTAAGAAAGAGTTAGCTCATGATGTGCATCGTCTGGCTAGACTGGGTGTTAAGTTGCTTGATTCCACTGAGGGAAATATTTTGGTGCAGAGTAGTTCCGAATCCTCTTTGGTTTTTGAAGTGAATGAGAAGCAAGACTTAGATGCTAGCTTAGTCAGACTGAAGGAGTCAGCCAAGGACCAAAAGGTGGAGATTTTCTCTCAAGGAGGAGATGGGGTGTTGAGGTTGCAGGGTCGATTATGTGTTCCTGATGTTGGTGATCAGAGGTAGAGAATTATGGCTGAAGTGCATGGTGCGCGGTATTCTATTCATCCCGGCACTACCAAGATGTACCGCGACTTGCGGGAAATCTATTGATGGTGTGGTATGAAGAAGGATATAGATGATTTTATGGCGAAGTGTGCAACATGTCAACAGGTTAAGGTTGAGCACTAAAGACCTGGTGGTGTGATGCAAGAGTTTAGTATCCCAACTTGGAAGTGGGAAGAGATAAATATGGATTTTATGGTTGGCTTACCTCTTTCCCGACGCCATCATGATTCCATCTGGGTTTTTGTCGACAGGATGACTAAGTCAGCGCATTTCTTGCCTGTGCATACATCTTATACAGCTGAGGACTATGCTAGATTGTATATTCGAAAGTTGGTCAGGTTGCATGGAGTTCCCTTTTCTATCATTTCGATAGGGGTACTCAGTTCACTTCTCAGTTCTGGAGAGCATTTCAGAAGGGTCTTGGTACCCAAGTTCTTATGAGTTCCGCTTTTCATCCGTAGACAGATGGTCAGGCTGAGAGGACTATCCAAACTTTGGAGGACATATTGAGGGCGTGTGCCCTTGATTTCAAAGGTAGTTGGGATGAGCATTTGCCGTTGATAGAGTTTGCTTACAATAATAGTTACCATGCTAGTATCAAGATGACACCATTCGAGGCATTATATGGTAGGAGATGTAGATCAACCATAGGATGGTTCGAAGTGGGTGAAGATACTTTGGTTGGACCTGATGCAGTATTTGAGGCGATGGAGAAGGTGAAGTTGATTAAAGAAAGATTAAAGACAGCTCAGAGTCGTCAAAAGTCATATGCAGATGTGATACGAAAAAACCTTGAGTTCGAAGTTAATGATTTGGTGTATCTGAAAATTTCACCCATGAAAGGGGTGAAAAAATTTGGGAAGAAAGGGAAACTTAGTCCCCGTTACGTTGGCCCTTACAGAATTCTCAGCCGTGTTGGGAACGTAGCCTATAAAGTTGATCTGCCTACAGAGTTGTCAACTGTTCATCCTATTTTCCATATTTCCATGCTTAGGAAGCATATTGGTGATTCTATCGTTGTTGATTCTTCAGATAGCTTAGATGTTCAGAATAACCTTTCGTTTGATGAGGTTCCAGTTGAGATCCTAGATTACCAAGTCTGTAGACTAAGGAACAAAGAAGTTCCATTGTTCAAGGTTTTATGGCGGAACCAATCAGTTGAGGGTGCTACTTGGGAAACCGAAGATGATATGCGATCCAAGTACCCACACCTCTTCTTCACAAGTTCATAGCAAGCCGAAGGTATTACTTTTTCTTAATTCATCCCCTATCTAACCAAAGATTCAGCTATATAGCTATTTTGTTGCAAATTTGTGCACTCTCAGAAATACTCAAAAGTTTAGAATGACATAGATTAAATTCAGAGAACTATTCCAATTGTGCATCCTCAGTTTCTTTGCATTTCCAGCTTAACTAGTGACATTCGAGAATGAATGTTTCCAAGGGGGAGATATTGTAATACCCCGAGAATTTCAACTAATAGTAGAACCCTATTTCCAGCTTGTTAGAAATAAAGTTAGTGATTTGGTAGCTACATTATCTAGCTTGATGAGTATTAGGGCCTCAAAAGTGTCCTAGCTATTAGACGAATCAAAACATTCCTCGCCGATTGAATTCTTGAGATGGATATTGGTATGGTCAAATTCAAACGAGCATATCTATCGTTATACTATGAATTTCTGAACTCATGACCCACCAAAAGATAGATAATTGAATTATCTTTCTAACGATATCAATTTCGCCAAAATCCATTATCGGAGCAAAGAGTTATGCCTATTTTACTCCAGCGTATCAGGCTGGAAATTTCGTGACGACATTTTATTACGACTTGTCACAAGCCTAACGGCTTGTCACAAATGTCGTCACCATAAGCAAAAAGTCACAAAATCCAACATTTTGTGACGATATTTTGTGATGACTTATCACAAGCATGATGGCTTGTCACAAATGCCGTCACCATAAGCAGAAAGTCACAAAATCCAACATTTCGTGACGACATTTTGTGATGACTTGTCACAAGCCTTACGGCTTGTCACAAATGTCGTCACCATAAGCAGAAAGCCACAAAAGCCCACATTTTGTGATGACATTTTGTGACGACTTGTGACAAGTTTGACGGCTTGTCACAAAATGTCGTCAACCTTAAGCCGAAAATCATAAAATACACCCTTTTTGACGATATTCGTGACGACTTGTCACGAATGTCGTCAGCTATTTTTTCAGCAATTTAATGACATTTTTGTAAGGGTATTTTGATCTTTTTCCTGCACTTCCCACGACTTATAGCCCTCAGAGAACGTATTTTCTTCTATTTTTCTTTAGCTAAACATCTCAAAATTCTCTACACACCTTTAACCACAAGGTTATGGTTTCAATATAAAAACCCAATTATCTAGAGATTCAACCGTGAGAATTCAATAATTCTTACATAGTTGAATTCCCCGTTAAGAGGGCTACGAGGGACACCCAATAGTTCGTGAATAACCTTCCGAAATTTTTGAAGTCATCCAAAATCTCCAAGTTTAAGGTATGTGGTTTTGAACAAGAACACCCTTTTGTTCTTGTGCCCAAAAGTTACATATTTTCGTAAAGTATTTCGTAAATTCATGGAGAATTCCTATCATGTTATTATATTGTGAGTTTTATGAAACTATGTCTTACCCAAGCTTTGAGTTGTAATATTATTATGCATATTAATGTTATAAATTGTCAATTTATGGTTTAAGTTGCATAATTCAACGTCTATATAATATTTTGAGAATTTCAAGTCCTATTGTTGTGAATTGAACCTTATGGTTAAAGCATGAGTTTGAGAATGAGATGTTAGCCATTTTTAAAGAATATCAAGAAGTGAGTTTTGATTGTAAGTTAAGATAGAAATCCACATTCTTGAGTTTGAAGTAAAGGGGATGCATTTTGGCTCTCATTATATATATATATATATATATATATATATATATATATATATATTGTTGAATTATTTTAAGGTGGATTTTCTAAAGTTCTAAGCTAAGTAAGGGAGTAGTATTTAGCACCGAGTTGGTCTTGATTCCGAGGTCTCATGCCCCAGAACTACGTGCCCCCGTAGGTTCTTGATATACCCCAAGTGGGTTAAGATAGTGATCACTAAAGTTAAGGTTTTATCCGATGGCAAGGATAGAACAACTCTCCCCAACGTGGGTAAGACGTTGGACTCCATGTAGCTCACATGGTTTATGTCGGTTAAGAGAAATTCCCTAAGTTCCTAAAGTTCTCTTAGTTCTAAAGTCTTCCAAGTTTCAAAGAGTTTTAGTCTTAAAGTTACAAAGTTTTGAAAGTATAAGTGTTTTTGAAAGCTATGGTCCTAATAATTTCAGGTGTCATGATAATTTGAGGTTTTAAGTAAAAGCATGATGATTTATGAGTCTTGTGGCATATATTTATTTCAAGCTATGTGAGTATGTTTTACACCATGCAGGTTTTCTATAAAAGCTTATGATATTGAGTATTTTAATTGCACACTCCCCCATATGCTCAGTACACTCCCAAAGTACTAACCCACATATTTTGTCTGTGTGCCATATATTCTCGTAATGTAGGTTCAGGTGCTCAGTCTCAGTCTCAGCCTCACTAGTGATCCTTTCGAGCTCTCCTATCTACATATCAGCCGTGGTGAGTCCTCATGTTTCGGGGACCGGTTATTCTCAGACTTCCAGTTTTATTTAGTAGTTGTTTAATTCTTGTCAGTTGAGTATGAGTCAGTTGGGGACCTGTCCCAATGGCTCTCTAGTTTGGAGTAGTAGAGGTTTGTCAGACTAGTCATCAGATTATCAACACTTTGAGATTTTCTTTGAGTTGTAGGTTTTTCAGACCAAGTATTTCATTCATATTTCTCATTTTATGATGTCATAGTGTTGAGTTCATGCTTTTTATCTTTAAGTAAGCTAATATATGAAGTAGAAGGCTCAAAGGGTTAGCTTGGGGCTACTTGTAGCCTTAAGCACCGTATAACGTTTCGGGACCCGGTTGCGGGGCGTTACAATATAACTATATATATAGTGTGTGTGTATATTGTAGAATATATATTATAGTATATTTTATTTAAAGTATTACATATATATAGAATGGTACGTATATATGTGTATATATCTTCTATAGACTCTAAAGTAGTATATATTGAACGTATACATGTGTATATGTTTTATAAATTAGTTTATATATCGTTATATTGTATTTTATATCTTGTAGTATATCTTTTATTTAGAGTAGTATATATATTTAGCTAACTTACAGTCGTATACACGATTACATTTGTAATTGTGATTATGTGTATATATTTTTTAAAGTCTAATGTAGTATATACTATATATATAGTGTATATATATATTGTTTAACGTATTTAAAATGTATATTAGTGGGTATATACAATGTATATTGGAGAAAAAGCTTTTTTTTAGTTTTTGACCGGTTTAGGTGGGTTGGACGAGTTGGGTTAAGTGGGCCGGTTCAGGGTTGTTTTTAAAACTTTTACTGTTTGGCCCAAAATCAGACCGACCCGTTTAACCAGGCACGGATCCAAACCGGCCCACAACTCGGCTAAAATTCACGGGCCAGTTTCGGGTTGACCCGTCTCGACCCACTTAACACCCTTAGCTATAAATGGGTCTTCGTACGTAAAAGAAATGGGAAAAATGAAATTGTAAGAAACAAGACACGCCTTGTTGCATTAGGATTCTCTCAAAGACCCGGTGTTGACTATGAAGAAATATATTTACCCGTTATGGATGCAATAATATTTTGATACCTCATCGGTCTAGCTGTATATGAAAATATTGAAATTCATCTAATGGATGTGGTTACAGCTTATCTTTATGATTCACTTGATAATGATATTTACATGAGAATCCTAGAAGGATTAAAAATGCCTGAAGCATATAGTTCAAAGTCTCGAGAATTATTTTCAATCAGATTACAAAGATCGTTATACGGTCTAAAACATGTGGTATAATCGCCTTAGTGAGTACTTAATAAACAAAGTTTACATAAATGATGTCCTTTGTCCTTGTATTTTCATTATGTAAACAACATCTGGGTTTGTTATACTCGTTTATGTGGATGATATAAATTTTATTGGGACTCCAGAAGATGTCCAAAAGGCAAATGAATATCTAAAGAAAGAATTTGAAATGAAAGATCTTGAAAAGACAAAACTTTGTCTTGGTTTGTAAATTGAACATTTATAAGACGAGGTCTTCATTCACCAAACTGCCTATACGGAGAAGGTTTTGGAATAATTTTACATGGATAAAACATATCCATTAAGTGCTGCAATGATTGTTCGATCACTTGACCTGAGTAAAGATCCATTCCAACCTCTAGAAGAGGGTGAATAGATCCTTAGTCCCGAAGTACCATATCTCAATACCATTAGTGTACTTATGTATCTTGTTAACATTTTGAGGCCGGATATAGCATTTTCTGTTAATTTGCTAGCAAGATATAGTTCTTCTCCTACACGAAGTATTGGAACAGAGTTAAGCATATATTAAAATACCGAAAAGGGAATATTGATATGAGTCTGTTTTATACTAACAAAGATAGTTCAGATCTTATTGGTCATGCAGATGCAAGTTATTTATCCGACCCACATAACGCACGATCTCAAACAGGCTATATGTTTACATACAGAGGTACTGCTATATCACGACGATCTACAAAGAAGTCTATTGTTGTTACTTCTTCAAATCATGCTGAGATAATAACTATTCATGAGGTAAGTAGAGAATGCATATGACTGAGATCAGTGATACATTCCATCAAAGAGAGATGTGACCTGAAGTTTGATATCAAGGTACCCACAGTCATATTTGAAGACAATGCAACATGTATAGCTCAATTAAAGGGAGACTTTATAAAAGGAGATGGAACGAAGCACATCTCGCTGAAGTTAGTCTTCACACACTATCTCAAGAAGAATGGTGATATTGATGTACAATATATCTATTCCAGTGATAATCCAGTAGATTTGTTCACTAAATCTTTACCAACTTCAACTTTTGAGAAGATAGTACACAAGATTGGAATGCTAAAACTGAACCAGTTGAATCGGGGTATTCATCAGGGGGAGTAAGAATATGCGCTGTACTTTTTTTCCTTAACCAATGTTTTATCCCACTGGATTTTTCTGGTAATATTTTTAATGAGGCAACACCCAAATGCGTATTCTGTAAATTTTTCTTTACATGAACATCTAAGGGGGAGTGTTGTGTATTATGTTGAAGTCCATGTGTCAATATTAGTTGCCATATGGCCTTAATTTAATTAGGCACAAAATCCCATTCACCTTTCACCTCTTGAGTTAGATCTTATCCAACTTGGGATATAAATAGTCCATGTTCTATGTAGAAAATGAGACAACTGAAGATTAATACATAAGGTTCCCTTTTGGTTTTATTCCTTATGTTTTATTACTTAGATAATTTTATATCATATTGCAGTTTTTCTTTTCTTTTTGCGATGTGGACTTTAGCTTTTAAGTAAAAAAACTAAAGGAAAAAAATAGCTCAATTCTTACAAGAAAACCCCAAACATTGGGTTTCTTGAATGCAACATGCTCAACGTGATAACTTTAGACTGCCGTCGACTCATCTCCATCCATTGCACCACCCTGCTTGTCGGAATCTATCAATAGAGGTATGTATCAGCTATCGCTGCTTTGTGTTTTTCTAGTTCTTCCTCAATTTCTCTTTTTCTCCTCTTTTCAAGTTCCTATTAGAAATCTTATAATTTCTGTTCTATGATTTTTAGGATCAATATGATTACAAAATTTTTCAAGCTCACACTTCTTCGAATATTGCTCTAGTTCTTTTTTGTCAAGTTCTTTATTGCCTATCAATCTTTATAGAGCATTGAATGATAAAGAGTTGGAAAAGTTGGATCTTAAATCAGATCAGTAGAAACAAAATCAAAATATCCTTCAGATATACGTGACTGAATGAGGAGATATTATATACAAAAGAACCTTTTCAACCCGGTAAATTTGATAAATTTGAATTTTCAGTAAGAGATTTTGGAGGATTACTACATCACTTTAATCCTAAATGGTTTAAACCTCTATATTCTGAATGGTTAGAATATAACATTTAAAAAGATGCAACATATTGCTTATATTTTTACTTGTTTAAATATGAGCTTGGGGATATGAAAAAAAAAGAGTGATTCTTTTACAACAAAAGGTTTTTAAAGTAGGAATAAGGATTTAGAAAGACACAAAAAGTATGTGGGTGAAGTGAATGATTTTCATATTCGATGTTTCCAGATGATGCTAGATTTAATGAATTTAGAATAATCTATTCAAGCCTTGCTTGACAAGCAATCAAATAAAATTAAAGGTGAACATCAAATTCGCTTGAATGCTTCGATTGATGTGATAACTGATAAGGTATCTTTTCAATGGAGGATTGTCTTTTTAGGGTCACAATAGGTGTGTAACTCCTCCACTAAGAGGTCATTTGCTCGACCATTTAATGTGGTATGCAGATAAGAAGGAAGAGGTAAAAAATATTGAATTAAAGAAACTTCAAAAAGTAATACCGTTACATGTTAATTTTGCTAAGCTTATACATTAATTAGCTTGAGATCATTTTCTTCTCTTTAAGTTTAGAGTCCACAAACTTCAAATTTGGGTTACACCTCTGTCTAGACCAAACTCATTTTCTAACATCATTTAGTAGCTCTTGGAGATGATCGAGAATATATATATTCAGTAAGCCCCATCAAAACCTTATCAATCATGTAGCTCCCAAAGGATTTTAGCATGTTGAAATAAGAGTCAATGACCTCAAAGTTAATACGAAGATACCATGGTTGCTTCATATTGCTTTAATCATTTCACCTTCTATCTTGACATGATTAAATTTCACTTGAAAACTAAAAAGAGTAGTCTCGTCCACATCCTCATCATAGATGTGGTAGACCAGAATTGCTGCCTCACTGGCTACATTTTCAATAAGTGATAGAAGAGAATATCGGTTTTAGTCCTCAGTGCAAGGTGTTGGCAAGTTCAAAAGAAAAGTACCAACGTAAATCAATCCTTGTTGGAGCCATTGCATTTAATGATCGATCATCAAAGGCCACTTTCAAGCTGGTGTAACGAATTAGCAGCTCTTCTAGGTCCTATCGAAGAGCACAAAGAGAACCTTCCATGACTTTTTTTATCCTTATCATCGACTTTGGGCGGCCTTTTAGCACACTCATATAAATCTGTCTCAGTTCAGTCCTAATAGGATTTATTGTTTCCAACAGTTTAGAAATGCACCACACATTCCGGGTCCAAAGATAAGAAAGATAGGTGCAGAAGTGTAAGCTACATCTTCAGCATGGGCCAAGAGATCACTCATCATTGTCTCATGCTATTAAATGCAACACTATGCAGTAAACATGAGGAATCTGATAGATATCAGCTTATTCTTTTCAAGAACTTCACCTTTTGTGTCTTGAGGGGCAACACAAAACTTATTATAGACCATAGTACCATCACATTCTCAAGCAAAGAATCTATAAATGTCATCATCTCGGAGTGTTTTCGATACTTGTTGATCTTAATGGCCTTGAATCTTTGATTCGCCTCGCAATGAACACCTTTGAAATCATTCTTGAAGGCTTATACGAACTACTAGAATAACAGTAAAAACCCACCACCAAAAATCGGCCTCCGCTTAGTGGTTCGTAATTTCACATCTCTGGAGGTTGGTATAGAGAAAAATATTATTTTTGTATTTGTTTAAGAAAACCTATCTTAGGAGGTCGTCTCTTTTTAAAATAAAAATAGCATGAAATTCATTTTATTAATTTTTTATGTTGAAAGATAACTCGGGACAAATAAAATGGACAAAAGCGACCACTTGAAATCGGTATTATTTTTAGAAAAGAAAAAGAAAAAAAATGTACAATATATTTTATTTAAAATAAAAAAAAAAAGAAATATAAATATAGCTTTATATTTAATAGAGAAAATGGCCAAATACCCCCTCCCCAAATCTTTACCCCAAATCCCAACTACACACTTATACTTTGCGGGGGTCCCATGACCCCCTGAATTATTTTAAAGTGGAATATTTACCCTCCTGAACTATTTTAAAGTGGAATATTTACCTTCCTAAAAGCTCATGCCCAGACATTGTTTCAGGTAGTGAGCTGCACTCGCTACCACATCATCGCCACGTCATTTTTTCTTGCCACATCATTAACACGTCATATTTTTTTTTACTCTAAAAAATCAATTATTTAACTTTTTTATTTCCTTTTCTCTTCCATTGCACCACTTCTATGTTCATTTTTTCTCAAAAAAATCTTTTCTTTAATTTTCATTTCACTTTGTTTTCCACCCATTTCTTCACTTTCCACTCTTGCTATTTTCAGAACTTCAAAATGGACTACTCAGTCATGGTGACCTCATCTGACCCTTCAACGTTCCTTTTTTTTTTTCTTTGTAATTTCTCAACTATGAAAATTGATGTTGAATTTATGATTGTAAAAAACTTTGGTGTTGATTTTGATTATGGTGTTGATTAGATTTTTTTAATTTCAAGACATTGTTGAAAGTTTATGTTTCATTTCATGAGAACGATGATTCTTCGTATGGTAATTCGG
Organism: Capsicum pubescens; assembly: GCA_030864215.1. Taxonomy (NCBI): domain Eukaryota; kingdom Viridiplantae; phylum Streptophyta; class Magnoliopsida; order Solanales; family Solanaceae; genus Capsicum; species Capsicum pubescens. The sequence continues at coordinate 171,851,082 of CM061548.1, read as the reverse complement.
TTAATGGGTATATAAGTTTGGTAAATTAATTTTGGATTGGATTCCATTGTTGAGTTCTTGAAGAGCCATTATTGAAATCTTGAAGAAGAAGAAGAAGAAGAAGAAGAAGAAGAAGAAGAGGAAGAAGAAGAAGAAGAAGAAAGAAAATGAATAAATAATAATAATAATTAAAAATTCTTGTATGGTAATTCGGTTAATGAGTATGTAAGTTTGATAAATTAATTTTGGATTGGATGCCATTGTTGAGTTCTTGAAGAAGAAGAAGAAAAAAGAAAATGAATAAAGAAAAATAATAATTAAAAATGAATAAAGAAAATAAAAAAATATTTGGCCATATCAGCGTTCTCACTCTCTTAAAAGCGAGTGAAACACACTCTCTTGCCATGTCAGCATTCAGGGGGGTAAATATTCCACTTTAAAATAGTTAGGGGTAATAGAATCCCCAGTATAAGTGTGTAGTTGGAATTTGGGATAAAGGTTGGGAAGTATTTGGCCATTCTCTCTATTTATTATCAACAAACCATTTACATGTGGAAGTATTTGTTTCATAAAAGATTAAAATTATTATTAATTATTATCGATCTCCGGTGGGCGGTAATAAGATAATAAATTTTATTTATTTTAATGAAATTGACCTCCTGTGTTAATTATTTTTTTATTAAATTTGCTTACATTGCAATAATATATTGGAAAAAAGGTTACTTATTATGTACTTTTTGTATCTTATTTTTCTCTTGTTATTAACATTTGTATTTTATTTCCTCTTGCAAATAATTTGTTCAATATTAGTTGTCGATATCATTAGAATTAGTTATTTCAAATTATTTGTGAATTTACAGTATTGGGATATAGCTAATAATTTTTTTTTTTTCATTTTTTGCTTGTGTAAACAAGTTTAAGTTGTAAAGGTTCAAGATCTAGAACTTGTGGAATGGATAAAGAAACACCAGTAGTGTTTATCTTACCTTGAATAGTATATGTGATCTTGTGAGTGATGTAAAAGTTAAAGTTAAATCTCGTTATAATCTAAGTATGGAATACGTTATTGTTTGGAGGTTATATAGTACGAACTTGTGTAGTTATGTAGTTCAAACACAAACCGATAATGCATCAATGGATGAAATATGTTGATATTATTAATATATAATTACGGATCGATCACTACTATAAAATAGAACAATTGAGTTCTATTAATGGTCCGTCAGCTAACCTTGAATGTATGTCTTGTGTAGGCATACATATGGTAGATAAGAAAACATCAATAATCCATCCGAGAACGGAATATGTTGATATTTGTAGGTAATGGTACTCGTGGAATAATCTAACAAACCAAACTTCTATCAACGGGTCTGTCCAACCTTGAATGATGTATCATGTAGTGGTCATGCTATCTGTAGTGAGAGGTGGTTCACAAAGTGGTAGGGGTGGTTCTAAAAGTGTTCGAGGTAGAGGTAGGGGAGCTCATGGTGGTGGTTGTTGGGTTACTTAATCTAGGAGAGAATGTGGACAATGTTATGCTATACTTGGGAGACCCGAGGAAGAGGCTTCTGATGCAGTTATTAGAAGTACCATCCTAGTTTGCTACAAATCTGTTTCTGTGTTATTTGACCTTGGATCTACATTGTCCTATGTGTCTACAACCTTTCTTCTGATTTTGATACTGCATGTAAGCCCCTTACTATGACTCTTCATGTTTTTACCCTCATAGGAGATTCTTTAGTGGTAGATTGAGTGTACCAATATTGCATGGTTAGATTTGCAGGGTGTGAGACTTGAGATTTAATTATCCTAGATATACTTGATTTTGATGTTACCATGGATATGGATTGGTTAGCTATCTATCATGTTATTTTGGCCTGTTATGTCAAGATTGTGACCTTAGCTATGCCAAATGTGCCAAGGTTATCTTGAAAGAGTACTCTTAATTCGGATCCAAAGGGAGTTATATCTTTTCTATGTGCTCATCACATGATAGAAAGAGGTGCTTGTATTATTTAGCTTATGTTCGCGATACCAGTGTTGCATCATTGCCTCCAATAGATTCTATTCGTGTTGTTTACGAGTTCATGGATGTATATCCTATGAATTTTCCTGGCATGTCTATGGATTGTGATATTAATTTTTCTATCGATGTGGAGCCGGGTACGAAGCACATTTTCATCCCTGCCTATATGATGGTCCCGATCATGTTGAAAGAATTGAAGGAGTTGTTGTAGGATTTATTGGGTAATGGGTTCATTAGACTTAGTGTATTTTCTTGGGGTGCTCCAATCCTATTCATGAAGAGGGACAATTCTATGCGTATGTGTATTGATTATAGATAGTTGAACAATGTTACAATTATAAATAAGTATCTGCTTCCTCTTATTGATAATCTGTTTGACCAGCTTCAAGGTGCTTTCATGTTCTCTAAGATTTATTTGAGATTCGGGTATCACCAGTTGAAGATTAGAGCTTTAGATGTCCTAAAGATGGCTTTTCGCACTCGATACAATAATTATGAGTTCTTGGTCATGTTTTTCAATTGACCAATATCGCTACAATATTCATGGAGTTTATAAACTAGATATTTCAATTGTATCTTATCTCCTTTGTGATTATATTTATAGATTGCATCTTAATTTATTCCAAGGATAAGGTTGATCAGGTGAGACACTTAAAAACTAGAGATTACGTGATGAGCAGTTGTATGCTAAGTTCTCTAAGTGTGAGTTTTGGTTGGAGTTTATCTTTTTTTTTTGGGTCATATGGTGACCAAGGGTGGTATTATAGTTGATCCAGTAAAGATAGCGATGACTATTTGTGATTGTGCTAGACCTACTGCTCTTACCAAGATTCGAAGTTTCATTGCTTTGGGGGGGGGGGGGTTATTATCAGTGTTTTTAGAGGATTTGTCATCAATTGCAACTTCGTCGACCAATTTGACTCAGAAGAAGGTTGCTTTTAATGGTTGTACGCTTGTGAAAAGTGCTTCTAAAAGCTTAATTTTAACTTTGCCTAAGGAGGACATGGGTTTTACCTTGTTTTGTGATGCATTTGGCGTTGATTTGGTTATTATGTTGATCCAAGAGTGTAAGGTGATTGTTTATGCCTTTCGTCAGTTGAAGCCTTATAAGAAACACTACCCTACTCATGATTTGTAATTGGAAGCCATAGTCTTTGTGTTGAAGTTGTGGAAACATTACTTAAATGGAGTTACTTGTGAGATTTTCTCTGATCATCGTAGCCTTAAGTACCTCTTCAATAAATGATATCTTAATATGAGACAACATTGTTGGCTTGAGTTGTTTAAGAATTATGATATCACTATTCTTTATCATCTGGATAAGTCTAATGTTGTTGTGGATGCCTTGAGCCGGAAGTCAACTAGAATGAAGAGTTTAGCTCATCTCTTGACTTAGGAGTGACCTTTAGCTCTAAAGGTGCAGTCTTTTGCTAAACAAATGGTTAGGGTTGATATTTCGACAATCGGATGTGTCTTAGCCTTTGTTGATGCTAGATCTTCTTTGATGGAGCATATTTGAGCTCACCAGTTTGATGATGATAGTTTGAGGGTGATTCAATTTAAGGTATTTATTGGTGAGGTTAAGGCGACATCTCTTGATTCTAATGATGTTTTGAGGATTAGTCGTCGAGTTTGTTGGTTGAGAGTTGGTGGATGAGTGAGATTAATTTTGAAGGAAGTGCATTGTTCCAGATATTCTATCCATTTAGGGGTGACCAAGATATATTGTGATTTGGAAAATCATTACTGGTGGGATGGTATAAAGAAGGATGTAGAGGATTTTGTAGCTCGTTGCTTGTGTTGTCAGAAGGTGAAGGCCAAGCATTTAAGACTAGGTGGTTTTCTTCAGAGATTATCCTTTTCTTACTGGAAGAGGGAGTGGATCACTATGGACTTCGTGAGTGGGTTGCATCGTACTTTTTGTGGTTCTGACAATATTTGGGTCTTAGTAGATCGATTGACCAAATCAACCATTTTGTCTTTATTCAAATTTCCTTCAGTGCTAAGAGGTTGGCTCGTATCTATGTTCGTGAGATAGTGCGTCTTCATGGGGTACCCACGTCTATTATTTCAGATAGAGGCTCAGTGTTCATTTCTAGCTTCTGGAGTACATTTCAGGAGGAGTTGGCTTATCAGGTTAACCTTAGCACAACTTTCCACCCCAAGAAAGATGATCAGTCGTACCAGACTATTCAAGTTTTAGAGGATATATTCCACGCATATGTTATGGACTTTAGAAGTCCTCGAGAGCAACGTTTAGCCTTAGTAGAGTTTGCATATAATGATTGTAATGATCTTATTTGTGAAATTTTATTTTTGATGTGTTTTGACCATTTTTTCCTTCTCCGTAGTTCCTACATATTAATTCTGGTCTATTGGGATCGTTGGTATAATTTTTGATGCGATCAGAAATTATTTGGTTGAGTTGTGGTGTTTGGAGGTTTTAAAAGTCATATAGTTGACTTCAGTCCACATCTATAGTTCTGAGTGTCGAATGGCCATTTGGACAGTGTGATTAGGTTCAGAATGTTGAATTTGTTAGTAGCGTGGTTGGTTCGATTCAGAACCTTTACCTTGTGTTTCAACCCTTTGTTTGAAAATTTGTCAAAAAGTGGTTCCGTGGGTTAATTTATCGAAAACAATTTTTTTAAAATCTGACTATGCCATTAAGTCTAGAACATTAAAAATAGTCTGTAGCATGTATTGTTTACTTTTGTCAGGTTTCAAACAAATTTTGAGGGTCCATTCAGAGATTTTGAAAAGTGTGCAAATCATCATTTTTGCTAATATCTGGTCCAGGTGCCACGACCCAATTTCTCAAGTCATGATGGCGCCTACCATAACCCACCAGTAAGCAAGCCAACCCGTAGTTTGGAACGGCTAGTAACGGACTACTCAACGATATAAGGAAAGAATGCAAAATAAATGACATACAAATCAATACATAATAAAATCCCAAAACCTGGTGGTATCAGTACAAGAGCTTCTAAATATAATAAGAGTACAAAAGTGGACAATCGAGAGAATTACCCTGATACAACTTATCTCAGCATACAACATAGAGATTAGTCTAATACATAAGAGAGGGATGAGTAATACTCCGAATGTCAAGAGCTTACTCTAAGTCTCTAAACCATGGCTTCTCCACACGAGACATAAGTCAACAACGATAACTCTTACTTTGATCTGCATGCTGCAGAAGTGTAGTATGAGTACCAAATGAATGGTACTCAGTCGACAACTGCCAACTGAGATCCAAAGATAAAACAAATATATACAACATATAAACAGAATGAAAACTACACCCAAGAGTCTAGAAATCATATCACAAGTCAATGAGATAATAAGGAACAACTATCTTGTTTAGGTCCAAGAGACTAACATAATAAGACTAAGGAAGTATCAAGGGTGAACTATTCTATTCCATCTATGTTCAATAGATGTCAATGCTATACTGTATATCCCAAGCCAATATACGAATGAAGGGCGAATGAAAGATATATAGCAATATACAAGGCGAAGAAACGAATATACAATAGAACAAACGAAGGGATGGATATACAATAATGCCATAGCTTCATGTAGAAAGATATATATATACACACACACACACACACACATATATAGATGTGAGGCCATCTCAAAGCATAACCTAGATCATCATATTCTCACATTAAGACCTCATTGGAATACTATCAGGATTTAATACCATTATACTCAGGGTTTCTAATCCACATGGATAGACATGATATAATTGGGCATAATAATGAAATAATAAGATATAAGAGGCCGAATACATACTTCAAATCCCTATACTAGATCAATGATCAATCTGTCATAAGTTAGCCATAGTAATGATTATAACAATGATAATAACAATATCAATATCAGCATGACTAACCGGATACTCCGGACAAACAAATACCTAGCAGAGCATATGCATGCCCTACCGCCCCAAACTCAGAAGGTTTAATCAACACGCAACAACAAAAGGCATATTCTTCACCCATATTTATGCAACCGTCCCATACCGGCTGATAGACATAGGCACATACTAGTAATAGGCAATGCACATGCAGGAATGAATGCAAGGTACACAATCAATAGCACAACTCATCATAACTGTCATCATCATAACGATCATTATCATAATCAACCTCCGACCTTTCCGGGTATTAATATCTCATCATAGTATCATCCGACCTTGTTGGGTATCAATATATCATCATAGTATCTTCCGGCCTTTCCGGATATCAATATATAATTATAGTATCCTCCGTTCTTGTCGAGTATTAATATATCATCATAGTATTCTTCGACCTTGCCGGGTATTAATATATCATCATAGTATCCTCCGGCCTTTCCGGGTATAAATATATCATCATAGTATCCTCCGTCCTTGCTGGGTATCAATATATCATCACCAATTAACGTAAAAGAATAGCATAAATCAATTACTCATAACCATAAACGTAACACCATAAAGATCACTATCTCATCAATATATTCTATCTACCCATTGTTAACTAACCAATACTCATTATTACATCGGTAATTCACTAGTCATCATCTAGAAAAAGACCACTATCATTATTCAAACACTTATCAACCTATACCCGTTAATAATTAAAACTAGTGATCAAAATAGCACAAACTATTATTATTATCTAACCTCATTAATACAGAAATCCTCGTTTAACAACTAAATAGCATTGTAACTTAGTCATTAATAACCACTAATCTTCACCTATACCAAAATTGAAAACACCATTAACCATGCATCAACTATCCCTAGGTACAATAATTCAACTAAGCAAGGTTCATTAACTAGTTCATTAGACTCCTAGTCATCAAGTGCTATAGTCATCTAATAGGCAACTAATTACCATGTAGCTTAACCCTTTATTAGGAAGAACAGTCGCAAGATCGCATCTTATATATAATCACATAATTATTGATATAATAATCATAAACGTATCAAATCTATGCATGCGATCACCAGTATTCAATCAGTGGAATAATAAGCATCATACCGCATCTTCCTCTGTCCTATACGAGAGAGATGTGCATATGCACATACATATAAATTCATAAAATGTAACTATATTGTTTACAAGGATAAACACTTTCTAGATATCTAACCAATATCTTAACATGGTCTTCGTCCTAATTATACGTCCGAAATAATAACGGCCTTCGGCCCATATACATATCCAAAACTTATATCTGTAATCATATTTAAAAGCCATAACATATCTCTAATCATCTCCCGTATAAGAGGCATCTCGCATAAATGAGGTATGATTTCAATAAGCATATAATCATCTCTCACATAGGATATCTCATATCAATAGGTCACACATTATGACTATAAGGATTATCACCTCGCTAGGCCAATCATCATATCTAAGAGGAATATCATCTCTATAGGTCATATATCGTATCTAAGAAGAAATAACGTTTTTAAAGGCCCAATATTGCATCTAAGAGTAATAAACATATCTATAGGTCATTAATCATAATTCGGGAAAAGTCATCACAATTTATTAATTCACCAAGAAAATCTCATAAATAAGGCCATTAGTCTCAACTAGGCCTAACATCCACAACTAAGTCCACAAGTTATATAAGTCTTGGCCTAAGTGGGCCGGATGAACTCGCTTCTAATCATCAGTTTATATATTTAGGCAATCTATGACCCCAAACTAGACTAAGGTATCTAGTTCACTTCTAGATGTCAATTAGGTTATAACCAATCCTAAGATAGGAACTTCGTCTAAAAACATGAGCATTTAAGTCAATTCTACCCAAATTACGATTTCAAGACCACTAGACTAACCCAACTAAGGTTAATCATACCAACCATTATTTCAACACTTTAACAACATCCCAAAACTAACATCATATCATATTCATCGTACAAATTAGCCCAATCTTAGGAGAAGGCAATAGGATTCTAAAAGGTCATAAGCATTCCACCTTACAGGTCCAAAACCCCTATCTAATTTCCAAAACTTCAATATTCAATACCAATTCATTCTATGCATAATCAAACCTAACATTCACATTCACAGGCAATATATATCACACATCATCTACGGAGAAGAGTTGACAGAAACCTACCTCAAGGCCGAACTGCAAAACCTCAATTTATTCTCCAAGTGCCTATCTTCACTTCACAATCTCAATATACCATCACACTATCAAAATTGAAATCTACTCATCAATACGAGTCTAATGATATCCATATTGACTACTTTTGGTTCGGGATCAAAACGGACCCCCGAAATGGGTTCCCGAAAAAGAAGGGCAAAATCAGAAATTTACTTCAAAAACATGTTTCTCATATTTTTAGAAAACTACAACTGAAAACCCAAGTTAAATTGAGTAAAAAATGAGGTTCAAATCAAAGAAAAATTATTTTTGAGCTTTCCGTGTAAAATCTTTGAAATCCTGATTAAAATCAAGATTAAAATCAAGAATCGGAGTTGTTTTGAAGGTTAAATTGATGAAAAACTAGTAATTCTAAGGTTAAAATATTATTCAAGTGAAAAGAAGTGAAATTGGGGTTTAAAATCAAGCCCTATGATTTTTGGATTTTCAGAAATTAATCAAGAAATTTCTAAGAAAAGGGTAATAGAATCAAGAAATAGATGTTAATCTATCTTTCTGAGCTTTCACTACTTTTACTTTTAAGCTCCCACACTATTTTAGGGTTTAACTCTAAAGTGAAAAGATGAAAAATGAGTAAAATGAGCTCAAAATTGCTTTAAATAGTGCAGAAAAATCTGCACAACTTTTTTCCCTTTCGGACGGACTTCGACGAGGTGCCCAAAATTCATTTGGAGTTCGACATACGCAAACGAACTATGTAAACACACTAAATTTGATGCTCCGAACTCAATAGCGATATCAGGTTTTCAAAAAAAATATCATTTCACAAAGTTAACTCCTAAAATCTGAAATCACAATTTTCCAAACCGAGGGTCGAAATGAGATTTAAAAGCTGCAAAATCACACCAAATATGTTATCATCCTAAAATCGATATTTCAGATCTACTGGTGAAGTCGAATTTTGCATTTGAGGTCGTTTCAGTCAAATATGGGTCCCACACCCATATTTTTTATTTTTCAACTTTCCAACCAATAGGTAGAAATGAGCTCGGGTACATTGGGACTCAAACCAAAGGTCTAACAAACCTACAATCGATATTTCGGATCTGTTGGTGCAGTCAGAATTTGTATTCAAGATTTTTTTCTAAAGTTTTCGTCTGGTGGCCATTTGAAACCAGTAAAGACTTCAAAATAGGGAATTGTCTCTAAAAGCCAAATGAACTGCCCGATAATCGAAACGTCAGTCCCAATAAGTCATAAATGACTTGGGTAGCTATGGAGAAGCTCAAATGGCAGAAATAAGCGTAAATATGAAGAATAACCTGAAGTGTCATTACAATATCCACTACTAAAAGAACTTTCGTCTCTGAAAGTCAATGAATAGAAAAAATCTCAAAGCCTTGAAGGGATTAGGTACTGGGTCCGCATGCTCCAAGCATGACTTCCCAGATAACCTCGGCGGAGAGAAAATATTTCGAAGGGATTTTTTCCACGGGTATCTTTTTTTTAACCAACACTTTCATTTTATTTTCAAACAGCCAAAACTTAACTCAACTGTTAACTGGCCTCAAACTGAACCAAGAAGGTTGATGCATACATATCTGAACCACATCACGCTGATACCATCTCTATACCCGCATAAATCAATAAAGGAACATCTGAGCCAAGGCTAACCCAAATCATGAATCATGCCACCAAATCCAAATCCAAATATATACGCTCCATTTACCATTTTGCACATGCTATCTACTCCAGCCAGAAGGAAAAATCACTTAAGTCTCACCCACACAGTCTCATCACAGAGAACTCAAAGAACTAAAACTGATCTACCGAAAGTCCATACGGGAAATAAGAAAATAAACTCATAAGGCACTGTATAAGCACACCAATGGAGATAATCAAGAAATGAAATCCATGCCATGCTGCAACCAGTCCGGATGACAATAAAACAAAAATCTCAAAGTCCAAGGTATAACTACTAATCAATGAATATTCCGCTCCAGGATGTCTCATCCACCGGGAATGAAATATTGAATCCAACTCGAGAATATTAGTCCCATTTAGTAAATCATCAAAAATTCTCAAAGAAAACTGAAGCTCGAGGTCAATACTGAATTAACCAACACGGAGTCTATGGGCTATCATCTGAACACTTATCAACTATAATCCAACTGACATCGAGAAGACCGAATAGACAATCACGGAGTAGCCTCAACCAGCCTATAAATAAAATCTGAACAAAGAAAAGTCTAAAACAAAAGCTGTACGCAAGGTCAACAACACCAAGCTGAAATCTCAATACTACGGCTGAATCGCCCGGTCTAAAATATCTAAACAAAAACTAAAAACGGATAGGCATTAATGCTCCAAATCTATCATACTTCCAAATCATCATCTCGAGGCGTCAAATCAAAACTGAGCCAATAAGGCTTTATCAATGTCAACTATCTCAAATCAACTCTACTATCCCAATCTGACATACACGAGACAAGTCATACCAAGCCCAGTCGAGACATATCTGAAGAACAAAATCACCACAGGGATAACCACTGACTGATAACACAAGCAACTAACTCTATATCAGTTTGAGGCACGAAATATAGTCACAAAATAAAACTCATACAAAAGGATACATCACTGGATGAAAATGCATATAACCCACTCCATAACCGCTGGAGGGCAAAAACTATCCAAACATACTCAAAAGATTCCCAAAGATGAAAACCGCTCCAGTATTGGCAAAGACTCTAGCAACCCAGAGAAATGCTACTTTAGTCGATAATTAATCAATCTAACACTCTATCTTTGCAAAGAATAGCCACAGGCACATATCATCAAGGAGAAACACTCCACCAAGCCTCATTAAGCCGAACAATCTCTAAAATGAGGACTTTCCAAATCCACCCAAGAATTGCATCATTATAGAAGAAATATTCCAATCTCGAAATTAAGGTCAAATCCAAGGCCACCACTAGAAAATCAATAGCTCAATATGAAGAATTTCCAATTGCCAACCTAAGAAGCAATTACAGGAAAAACCACCTGCCTCTAACTTTCCAACTCCATTAAACAAAACTATATCACAATAACAACGGGGTATCCAACCTCCACACTAGCAACAAGGCAACCCATCCTAAGGGAACAAACCCAACACACCTATGAGATGAATCCACGACATCTCAACACAATATTAAAATCGCTATCAGACGAAGAAATAACCACAAATAAGGACGGACCTTATACCGGTCTATTTCACAAACAGGTCATATCGAAAGATATAGCCAAGCTAAACCTTTGCAACACAGAAAGCAAGTCTAAGAATCTTGAACTCATAATAGACAATATAACTAAATTGCCAACTCTAGGTCATAACAGAGCCCCAAAAGGTCAACCTGCCATTCGATATCATAATACATCCCCGAATTAGTCTAATACAACTAACCAAGAGAGAACATAGTCAACTTCGTCATGCTAGGGGAAAGAAATCATTAAATCGAGCTATATCTACTCGAGCCACCGAATAATATAATAAGAAAATAAAAGTCTAACTAGATAACACTAGTTTATACAGCTCCCCGACAAGAATCAATTACATCAAGTAACAACATCAAGTGATAATATCAAGTAATATCAGTAACCTCGCAAAGTGTTAGCAATACCAACAGTAATATCAATATCAATCATATTAAGCAGGCGGTACCAAAATGAACATCAATATCATGTACCATTCAAGGGCCATAATAGGGCTAATGTGCCAAGATAATGGGACTCGAACCCAAACCACACCCATAGGGCAACAACATCAATATAGATCTACTCCATCCACTACTAAAAGAAATAAACCATGGAGTAGTAACATAATCAAGAATTTAATAACAAGGCACAAAATAATCAATATCAATTCATTAAGGCATATAATCACCAATAGGTATGAAAATCTTAATACATATAATAAGAGATAAAGGCAGGGACTAAGAACACACCAATCGTGGCGCCATTTGCAGTCACATGCCCGACGGGCATGGGGAAAAAATCTTAATGGGTCCAACTCGAATCGATCGACTGAATTATCAACTGAGGTGTCACACATACTACCTCTAACTGAGGATACCACAACATTATGAGGATGATCTGAATAAGCTGAATGACTGGAAATATCATGCCAAGGACACTCTCTATACTAGTAGTCGGTCTCTCTGCAGTCAAAGACAACTTCTGAAGTACTAACATGGCGAGAATACAACTGAGACCAAATGGATGGACAACTGACCTTGAGAGAATCAGTAAAAATTATGTTCATACTTTTTAAATCACAGCCTGTCTCAGGAACTCTAGGCGGGTGGGGAATATGTGCTAACTCTAGCTGATCACCTATCTTATACTTGGGGTCATTCTCTAAACCAGTGTCTCATCACGACACAATCAAATCAAGATCCTGGAATACATAGAGATACTGCCCCTCATAATCCAAAATGGTCGCTATGGCCTGAAGAATCATACCCACTCTGCAAGTCTGATGGGGACTCTGCCCACTATGATCATCATGATTAATCTGAAAATTACTCATAGTATGGAATACTATCTGCATAGAGATGATGGGCTGCAGGTAAAGCTGAACTCTACCGAAGGTATCCTCACTTCCGAATAAAATACCAATAACACTATACTGATGGCATGCCTCTTACCGCCCTTTCCATAAATCTCAATACTCGAGCTCTCTATGGTTCTCTCATGATTAACACCCTGAGGGAAGGAAAATTTGGCTTCTATCAAGTGATCTAGAACCAAATGGAGTGATAATACTAACCCTCTAATACATCCATGCACCAAAATTCAGCTTAAAATGATATGGCATGGGAAAATGACTGGACCACAGGAGAGATCCAATCTTGTACTCTAAATTGGTAAAGAACCCTAATGAACACATATAGACCCATCTCTGGTCTAAGAACTTCTCGATGAATCAAACTCCATCCATGGTTGAGAGCGATCTACAACATGACTAGAATTCCCAATACCAAACCTCGAAGGCTGATGTAGTCACGAGCTCAACCGGAGCCTAAGTTAGCCCAAATCCTTTTTGGTTGCCACTGAAAATCTTTGATATCCATCTTTGAATCTCTCATCTGATGCTGTGATGAAACACTAGGAACGCGTGTTGAAGTCTCATTCGTATCTGTCGACAAAGTCACATCATCCTCCGGAGATAGAATAGAGCCAGTAGGCAAGCCAACCCGTAGTCCAGAACAGCTAGTAATAGACTACTAAATGATATAAGGAAAAAATACAGAATAAATGACATAAAGATCAATACATAAAAGAATTCCAAAACCGGTGGTATCAGTATAAGAGCTTCTAAATATAATAAGAGTACAAAAGTGAACTATCAAAAGAATTACCCTGATGCAACTTATCTCTGCATATAACATAGAGATTAGTCTAATACATAAGAGAGGGATGAGTAATACTCCGAATGTCAGGAGCTCACTCTAAGTATCTAAACCATGGCTGCTCCGCACGAGACACACGTCAACGGCGATAACTCATACTATTATCTGCATGCTGCAGAAGTGTAGTATGAGTACCAAATGAATGGTACTCAGTCGGCAACTGCCAACTGAGCTCCAAAGATAAAGAAGATATATACAACATATAAACAGAATGAAAACTACATCCAAGAGTCTAGAAATCATATAACAAGTCAATGAGATAATAAGGAACAACTATCTTGTTTAGGTCCAAGAGACTAACATAATAAGACTAAGGAAGCATTAAGGGTGAACTATTCTATTCCAGCTATGTTCAATAGATGCCAATGCTGTACTGTATATCCCAAGCCAATATACGAATAAAGGGTGAATGAAATATATATAGCAATATACAAGGCGAAGAAATTAATATATAATAAGAACAAACGAAGGGAGGAATATACAATAATGCCATAGCTTCATATAGCAAGATATATATATATATTTATACATATATATATATATATACATATAGACGTGAGGCCATCTCAAAGCATAACCTAGATCATCATATTCTCATATTAAGACCTCATTGGAATACTATCAGGATTTAATACCACCATTCTCAGGGTTTCTAATCCACATGTCTAGACATGATATAATCAGGCATAATAATGCAAAAATAAGATAAAAAAGGCCGAATACATACTTCAAATCCCAATACTAGATCAATGACCAATCTGTGATAAGTTAGCCATAGTAATGTTCATAACAATGATAATAATAATATCAATATCAACGTGAATAACCGGATACTCCGGATAACCAAATACCTAGCCGAGCAAATGCATACCCCTACCGCCCTAGCCTCGAAAGGTTCAATCAACACATAACAACACATGGCATATTCTTCACCCATATCTATACAATCATTCCATACCGACTGATAGACATATGCGCATACTGGTGATAGGCGATGCACATGCAGGAATGAATAGAAGGTACATAATCAATATCACAACTCATTATAACTATCATCGTCATGACCATCATTATCGTAATCAACCTCCGGCCTTGTCGGGTATTAATATCTCATCATAATATCCTCCGACCTTGTCGGGTATCAATATATCATCATAGTATTTTTCGGTCTTGCCGAGTATCAATATATCATCATAGTATCCTCCGGCCTTGTCGGATATCAATATATCATTATAGTATCATCCGTCCTTGCCGGGTATCAATATATCATCATAATATCCTCCAGCCTTGTCGAGTAGCAATATATCATCATAGTATCCTACAGTCTTGATGGTTATCAATATATAATCATTAATTAACGTAAAAGAATAACATAAATCAAGTACTCATAACCATAAATGTAACAACATAAAGATAAATATCTCATCAATATATTCTATCTACCCATTGTTAACTAACCAGTACTCATTATTGCATCGGTAATTCACTAGTCATCATCTAGCAAAAGTCCACTATCATTATTCAAACACTT
This sequence comes from Capsicum pubescens, assembly GCA_030864215.1. Classification (NCBI taxonomy): domain Eukaryota; kingdom Viridiplantae; phylum Streptophyta; class Magnoliopsida; order Solanales; family Solanaceae; genus Capsicum; species Capsicum pubescens. Next base: position 171,835,982 of record CM061548.1, on the reverse strand, counting down.
ATCAACCTATATCCGTTAATCATTATTAACTAGTTATCTCTTATCACTAACCTCTTTTATTATCTAACCTCATTAATACACAAATCCTCATTTAACAACTAAGCGACATCGTAAACTTAGTCATTAATAACTACTAATCTTCACCTATGCTAAACTCGACAACACCATTAACCATCACTACTAGAAAACTGTAAATTACATGGGGATCTTACCTAGGGAATAATATTGCAGGAAATACATGTGGATTTACCTACAAAAATATTTAATTCCTCAACATTAAAATATATTACCTACAAACTATATATTTGCAACAAATTCCGTAGGTAAATTTGGTGCCATATTGCGCAAATTTCATACTTGCGACATTACCTGGGGAAATATATCGGCAGGTATTTTATCTCTAGGTAAATCCGCAGGTATATGGACAAATATATATATTTTTTAAATCTGTAGAACAATCTCTAGGTAATTTATCCTACGAATTTACTTAGAGATATTTTGGTGAAAATTTATGTAATTGATTTTATTACCTAGGAAATTATTGAGAATTTTGTGCTGTGAATTTTGCTAGGGATTAATTTTTGGGGATTTACCTGCAAAATTATTACTTGCGACATTACTTGGGGAAATATATCGACGGGTATTTTATCTCTAGGTAAATTCGTAGGTATATGGACATATATATATATTTTTTAAATCCATAGAAAAATTCCCAGGTAATTTATCCTACGGATTTACTTAGAGATATTTTGGTGAAAATTTATGAAATGAATTTTATTACCTGGAAAATTATTTGGGGATTTTGTGCTGAGAATTTTGCTGGAGATTTATTCTTGGGGATTTACCTGCAAAATTATTACTTGCGACATTACCTGGGGAAATGTATCGGTGACTATTTTATCTCTAGGTAAATCCGCAGGTATATGGACAAATATATATATATATATATATATTTTAAATCCATAGGAAAATTCTCAGGTAATTTATCCTACGGATTTACGTAGAGATATTTTGGTAGAAATTCATGTAATGGATTTTATTACCTGGGAAATTATTTGGGGATTTTGTTCTACGAATTTTGCTGGGGATTTATTCTTGGGGATTTACCTGTGAAATTATTACTAGAGAAATTATTGGGGAATTGTGTTGCTAAGAATTTAGCTGAAATTATTTCTTAGGGATTTACGTACGAAATTATTACTTGAGAAATTATTGGGGGATTGTGTTGCCACAAATTTAGCTGAGACTATTTCTTGGGGATTTACGTAGGATTTTTATGACTTGAAAAATTTAAATAGGAAAAGGATATACTTGAAGAATAAAAAACATAAAATAAAAAAAATTAGACATTAAATCGGTGGACACGTATCATCAAGTATAAGATGTTCAAGAAATTAAAATTAGTTTGTTGACATAGATAGTATCACAGATGTATTCGAGCCGAATGAACCTTAGCTTGACTCGTTATGTTATCACAAAAAAATTAAAGAGGTGAAATTTCGTTGGCTTAAGATAGGGTGAAGAACGACTCAAGGCTCAAATAAAGCGTGTTTTTCTATTGGTTAATTTAAATAGAATTGTAAGACATCATACTACGCACAACAATATAATATATCAATATAATGTACATTTAGGAGTTGTTTGGTGTGAGATATAAAAGGTATAATAATTACGAAATAAAGTAAAAAATTAATTTATTTTACATTGAGTTGAAAGTATTATGTAGTTTCAGATTTATATATATGATGAGATTAGGGGTGGACATTCTGTTTGTTTGATTTGCTTGTTTAATATCGGTCCGTCTTTTTAATTTTCGGATTGACGAAAATGACAACTGTAATCAAACAAAAATAAATTCAATTCGATTTGATTTCTATAAATTTGGTTCAGTTATTTTAATTTTTTATTTCGATTTTGAAGATTAAAGTAGTGAGTCTTTCTTTGTCATGACCAAGAGTTTAAAATTTGTGATTTCTTTTTAGAAAAAAATATTTTTTCTCAAACTTATTTTTCATTTTCAAATATAAATAACTCAACATGGATGAAATGAAATAAAATAACAGGAAAATATTATTTATACAGAATATATAAAATAAAAAAATATATATAAATATAAAATTTATATATATAATAAAAAATATATATTATTGTTATCGTTGATTTTAAGGTAATATATTATGTGTCGTATTTTTAGTTACACAATTTATTCATAACTAATCTGAGAATAATTATACTATTCATTTTACTACTACTATTATTATTATTATTGTGTTAATCCGCCACTTAGTCAATTTAATTTTTTAATTTATTTATTTTCTAGTCTAATTTTGCCAATTTATAACAATTTTAGCCAAATTTTATCCAATTTATTACAATCCTAGCCCAAATTGTGCCTAATTGAACTCAGTTTCAAATTTCAGTTATTTTTTTAACCAAATTCTTAATCTTTAGATCTCAACCGTCGATCAATATTTATTTATTATATTTATTTTTAATATTAATTTTACATAGTTACTATATTTATTAAATATCAACCTAATTCAATTCAATTTTCTAATTTATTTAAATTCTAACCATTTTATACTCAATTTGTGTCAATTGAGTTTAATTTGACCCAATCGAAATCCTCAATTCAATTTTTTATACCCAATATCTAATCCCAATTTGACTCATCTCTTTAATTCTAATCTCAATCGTTCATCATATTTGATCAACGATCAATATTAAATCAATTTTCACTAATATTTTTCTTGAAATTGGACAGCTTCAAACTATTTTTCTTGAACCGAGGGTCTATTGGAAACAACCTTTCTATTATTATTAGTATTATTATTACATTTATTAAATAACAACCTAAGTCAATTCAATTTGCCCAACTTATGTAATGTCTAGCCTAATTCTTATTCAATTAATATCAATTTGAGTCAGAATTGTTATTTATTCGAGCTGAATAAACCTTAGCTTGACTCAATTTTTAAAATACTTGTAAAGCTCACACGAGCTGATCAAGCATCTGAATATGATATCAAAGATGTATTTGAGCTGATCATTAATCTTAGCTTGACTCGTTATTGAGATTGAGAAATTAATGGTAATCAGTGACGGATAAGTAATTCAAGATTAACTAACACCTCTACCTATACCTAAATACACGTAAAATAGGTGTTGTCGACATGCCTGCTTCTTTACCAGCTTCAGCTACTCCGTGATTTTACTATATTACCTCCTAATTAATTATTATAAACCATTTACATCTAAAAAATTAATAATATTTAATAAAAAATAAAATATACATTTATAACATATCTGCTTCAGCTGCTATTGACATCTAATTTTGACCTCTCGATGCTCTCTAAGGCTCCTATTTTATCAAAATTATTTAATTTTAAATATTAATATTTTCACGCATTATTCTTGTATAATACAATTAACGACGTGTTGCACCCATGATTTAAAAATATACAAATTATTTTTTTATTACTTTTTATTATAATTTTTTATAATTTATTAATTCAAATATTTTATTTATTTATTTTACATAATTTTATTAATATTTATCATATGCACACTCACAATTTACAAATACATTCTTTAGTTTTCATTATTATTATTATTATTATTTATTTATTTATTTATTTATTTTTATTATAGCAATTCCTTTTTTATTATTTGTTTATTTAATTTTCTCAACTTATTTATTTTTAACTTAATTTTGCCAATTTATGATAATTTTAGCCTAGATTTTGCCCACTTGAGTTTAATTTTAGCTATTCAATTCAATTATCGCCCAATTTTAAATATCTTATAACTTTAAATCTCAGTCATAGATCAAATTAATCAATGGCTGAGATTAATTTTCCATCTCTTTCCTTTTTAAAATACCAAAAACCAAATCCTAACCATTTTTTTACCAACAACAGCCACACTTCCTTCTCTCTCCCTACGTTCTTTTTTCTTTCTCTAAACTCCACCATTACAGCTGCCCATTTCTCCTTCTCCGGCTAACCGCACCGCCAATGCTGCCGCTACTCCGATGCCTTGCTTCTCCCTCACCCCATCGGCGACTTCACCAGTCGAGCCAACAACCCATTTTGAATCCCTTCTTCATATCAAGAATCAGTTGCTCAGTTCCTCAAAGCCTATCCAAAGTATTCATATAGATTGTGTCCTACCAACTTTGTAATTTAATTTGGGATGACATTCTAGTCATAGAGTGCATGACTGGTACGAAACAAGAAAGGCATAAGGAGATTAAATTTTTTGTTAATTTACTGTAGTATTGTTAGCAGATAATTATGTAACTTTTCCAGAATTCATGCTTAAGTTCTTCGTTGAGCACGTGAGAGTATAAATCGTAGATTATGGATGTTTTCAAGAGCATGTTGTGCAACTTTCCCTTCATTATAAGTAAATATTTTCCTTCAATCATTGTTTTAGGAGTGCAATTGAGATGTTAGAATCTGAAATAAGATATACTATCAACAGTGTTGATTTACTATCATTACACGGTGGAGTTGATCATTTCTGATCAACAGAGGGATGGTGCTTGTGATAAATCACTTATACAAGAAAGCACTGTTGTGAGTATTAACATCATTTTCACTTGTTAATGGTTTTGAGTTATGAAATATTTTTATGTATTCCTTCCTTTGGAAAAGTCTACAACATTATGTGTGGTCACTTGATAAGTGAATTAGCGACTTGAAAATATGTAAGTATAGGTACTTGAAAGGTGATCTTATGTTTTGAATTTACTAAAGTGTGGTCACTTGAGGAGTGAATTAGTGAATTGAGAATGTGTAAGTGTAGGTACTTGAAAGGTGATTAGTAACTTGTGAAGTGAATTAGGGACTTAAAAGTTGTTTATGTGTAGTTACTTGAATTATGAATTAGTGACTTGTGTTTTGAATTTAGGTACTTGAAAATTATGTTTAAGTGTGTTTTGATGGAATGTAGCATAGATATATAGTTACTTGAAAATGATTAAGCATAGTGACTTGAAACGTGAATTAGTTAATTGAAGATAGTCAAGTGTAGTGATTTGAAATGTGCATTAGTGACTTGAAAATGTTATCAAGTGTAGTGACTTGCAATGTAAATTAGTTATTTGAAAATGGTTAAGTGTAGTGACTTGAAGTGTATGGTAGTGACTTGAATAAGGTTAAGTGTAGTTACTTGAAATGTGAATTAGTTACTTGAAAATGGTTAAGTGTAGTCATTTGAAATTGTGAACTTGTGACTTGACAATGGTTAAGTGTAGTTACTTGAAATGTATACTTGTGACTTTAAAATTGTTAAGTGTAGTGACTTGAAAATTATACTAGAGACTTTAAAATGGTAAGTGTAGTCATTTGAAATTGTGAACTTGTGACTTAAAAATGATTAAGTGTAGTTACTTGAAATGTATACTTGTGATTTTAAAATGGTTAAGTGTAGTGACTTGAAATGTGTACTTGTGATTAGAAAATGGTTAAGTGTAGCTACTTGAAATGTGAACTAAGTTACTTGAAATTATGAACTTGTGACTTGAAAATAATTAAATGTAGTTTCTTGAAATGTATACTAGTGACTTTAAAATGATTAAGTGTAGTGACTTAAAATGTGTACTAGTGACTTGCAAATGGTTAAGTATAGTACTAGTGACTTGAAAATGGTTAAGCGTAGTTACTTGAAATGTGAATTAGTTACTTGAAAGTAGTTAAGTATAGTGACTTGAAATGAATGATTAAGTGTAGAGATTTGAAAATGATTAAGTATAGTTATTTAAATGTGAAGTAGTTACCTGAAAATGGTTAAGTATAATTATTTGAAATGTGAAGTAGTTACTTGAAAATGGTCAAGTATAGTGACTTGAAATGTGAATTAATTATTTGAAAATGGTCAAGTGTAGTGACTTGAAATATGTACTAGTGACTTGAAAATAATTAAGTGTAGTGACTTGAAATGTGAATTAGTTACTTGAAAATGGTCAAGTGTAGTGACTTGAAAATGGTTAAATGTAGTTACTGAAAATGGTTAAGTATAGTGACTTAAAGTGTCAATTAGCTATTTGAAAATGGTTTGAGTGTAGAGACTTGAAATGTGTACTAGTGACTTAAAATGTGAATAAGTTATTTAAAAATTATTAAGTGTAGTGACTTGAAAATGATTAAGCGTAGTTACTTGAAATTGCGAACTTGTGACTTGAAAATGGTTGAGTATAGTCACTTGAAATGTGTACTAATCACTTGAAAATAATAAAGTATAGCTACAAAATAAATATGTTTGGTTATATGAAAAGATCTCTGCTTTGAGAATTTCCCATTGAGTAACTCTTCTTGTATAATCCATTGCAGTGTACCTGACAATGTATAATCTATTGCAGTGTATCTTGTATAATCCATTTGACCGGGTTTGGAGTTTTAACAAATAAGAAAAAGGTTTTCTTCACATTAAGTGTTGAATACATGGCACCACTTGAACCTTTCCTCTTGTTCTCTTATTCTTCTAATTTCATCCTCTGTTATTTTAATAGGACAAGTCAGAACAATAGTCACAATAATTTGAAAAATCAACTTTAAGTTTATGATGCTTTATATGCTAATATATACATGTTTATATTTGTTGATTGTTATGATTTTATTTGATACTATAATGTCATATAATTTATGCTAATAATGTATTTTTAGAACTTTTTATAGCCTGAATTAACATATTCTTATGCAAAAATGAATTTGAAAGAAAGAAATAAGAAATATTAACTGCTCAAAGTGCATCAATTGTGGAAGGAGGATGAGAAAGGAACTCGATTTGGTTATGAAGTATGTATACAAGAAATCATCATCAAATGATAAACGCTCATCTCAAGAAGACAACCAAGCTTATGAGAATGAAAGTGATTCTGACCTTGATGGTTGATAGTTTTATTGAGGATTCAAGTTTGAAATATTTTGTTTTGGACCATTTAAGAATCATCCATTATTGATGTGGATGTTGCGAATTATGTTTTTTTATTAGCTGTAATGGTTACATTAGACTTGTATTGAATGATGTTTTTTTGAGAATTATTGAAAGTTTTTTGACTAATTGTGAAATGTTTCTAGTAATTTACGTGTGAATTATTACTTGGGAATTTCCATGGGGATGTACATGCTAAATATTTATGATTGTTTTTTGAGAAAATTTGTTCTTGCAGATTTACTTGGGGCATTTCATACAAATTTTCTTGCAAAATGTTTCATAAATATCCGTAAAAAATTTTCTTTTGTTAATTAGAAATTTTCACCTCTAAATTTCCTTAGGATTTACTTGAGAATCTTTATGGTGAATAATTTATGAATTTTTTCGAGAGAATCCGCAGGTCAAATCCTTTTTTTATGAAATTTTACCAAAAAATTCATGCAAAATTTTGATAGTTAATCGCAAATAAATTCGTGAATAACATACCTGTGAATTTATTTTCACAACTAAATTACCTAGGGATTTTATAAATCTGCTGGTAATAATTACCTGCATATTTATTTTCGCAGCTAAATTACCTAGGGATTTTATAAATCCACAGGTAATAATTACCTATGAAGGTATTTCCTTTGGATTCTAATTGGTAAGAAAATCCGCAGGTAATCAAATTACTTGGGGATTTTACCACATTATCCCTATGAAAATCCCCAGGTAATAAGCATTTTTATTGTTGTGCATGTATCTACTATCGCTAGGTACCATAATTCAACTAAGCAAGGTTCATTAACTAGTTTATTAGACTCCTAGTCATCAAGTGCTCCAGTCATCTAATAGGCAACTAATTACCATGTAGCTTAACCCTTAATAAGGAAGACCAGTCATAAGATCGCATCGTATATAGAATCACATCAATTATTGATATAATAATTCTGAATGTACCGAATCTATGCATACCATCATCAGTATTCAATCAGTGGAACAATAAGCATCATACCACATCTTTATCTATCCCAATATCTTAACATGGTCTTCGGCCCAACCATATATCCGGAATAATCACAATAACATAATCACGGCCTTCGGCCTATATACATATCTGGAACTTATATCTGTAATCATATTTATAAGCCATAACATATCTCTAATCATCTCCCGTATAGGAGGCATATCGCATAGATAAGGTACGATATCAATAAGCATATAATCATATCTCACATAAGATATCTCACATCAATAGATCACACATCATGACTATAAGGAATATCACCTCTCTAAGACAATCATCATATCTAAGAGGAGTATCGTCTCTATAGGTCATATATTGTATCTAAGAGAAAATAATGTCTCTAAAGGCCCAATATCGCATCTAAGAGAATTAACATCTCTATAGGCCATTAATTATAATTCGGGAAAAGTCATCAAATTTTATTAATTCACCAAGAAAATCTCATAAATAAGGCTCACTAGTCTCAACTACGCCTAATATCCAAAACTAAGTCCACAAGGGCTTATACAAGTCTTGGCCTAAGTGAACCGAACGAACTCACTTCTAATCCTTAATTTACATATTTAGGCAATCTATGCCCTCAAACTAGGATAAGGTATCTAGTTCACATCTATATGTCAAGTAGGCCATAACCAATCCTAAGATAGGAACTTCATCTAAAAACATGAGCATTTAAGTCAACTCTACCCAAATTACGGTTTTAAGACCACTAGACTATCCCAACTTAGGTTAATCATACTAACCATTATTTCAACACTTTAACCACATCCCAAACCTAGCATCATATCATATTCATGCTATAAATTTGTCCAATCTTGGGATAAGGCAATAGGATTCTAAAAGGTAATAAGCATTCCACCTTACGAATACAAACCCCCATCTAATTCCCCAAACTTCAATATTCAATACCAAGTCATTATATGCATAATAAAACCTAACATTCACATTCACACGCAACATATATCACACATCATCTACGGAGAAGAGTAGACAGAAGCCTACCTCAAGGCCGAACCACAAAACCTCAAATCATTCTCTAAGTGCTCAACTTCACTTCACAATCCCGAAATTCCATCACACTATCAAAATAAAAATCTACTCATCAATACGAGTCTAATGATATCCATATTGACTACTTTTGGTTCGGGTTCAAAATGGACCCCTGAAATGGGTTCCCTAAATAGAAGGGCAAAATCAGAACTTTACTTCAAAAATGCATTTCTCATATTCTTAGAAACCTACATCTGAAAATCCAATTCAAATCGAGTAAAAAAATGAGGTTCAAATCGAAGAAAAATTATTTTTGAGCTTTACAGTGTAAAATCTTTGAAATCTGGATTAAAATCAAGAATCGGAGTTGTTTTGAAGGTTAAATTGATGAAAAACTAGTAATTCTAAGATAAAAATATTATTCAAGTAAAAAGGAGTGAAATTGGGGTTTAAGATCAAGCCCTAAGATTTTTGGTGTTTTGAAAAATTAATCAAGAAATTTCTAAGAAAAGGGTGAATTCTTACCTTAAATTCATAATAGAATAAAAAAATAGATGTTAATCTAGCTTCCCGAGCTTTCACTAGTTTCACTTTTATGCTCCCACAATATTTTAGGGTTTAACTCTAAAGAGGAAAGATGAAAAATGAGCTCAAAACTGCTTTAAATAGTACAGAAAAATCTGCGCAGCTTTTTCCCCTTCCGGGCGGACTTCGACGAGGTGCCTGGAATTCATTTGGAGTCCGATATACGCAAACGAACTATGTAAACACACTAAATTTGATGCGCCAGACTCAATGGCGATATCAAATTTTTGAAAAATCATCATTTTCACAAAGTTGACTCCCAATACCCGAAATCACAATTTTCCAAATCGAGGGTCGAAATGAGATTTAAAAGCCGCAAAATTACAAACATGTTATCATCCTAAAATTGATATTTCAGATCTGCTGGCAAAGTCAAATTTTGCATTCGAGGTCGCTTCAGCCAAATATGGGTCCCACACCCATATTCCCGATTTTCCAACTTTCCGATTAATAGGTCAAAATGAGCTCGGGTACATTGGAACCCGAACCAAAGGTCTACCAAGCCTAAAATCGATATTTTGGATTGTTTGGTGCATTCAAAATTTGCATTCGAGATTTTTTTACTGAAATTTTGCTCGGTGGCCATTTGAAACTAGCCAAGACTTTAAAACAGGGAATTGGCTCTAAAAGCCAAATAAACTGCCCGGTAACTGAACCGTCAGTCCTATCAAGTCACAAATGAATTAGAGCATCTATGGAGAAGCTCAAACGACAAAAATAAGCGTAAATATGAAAAATAAACTGAAGGGTCATTACAGCAGGTCACCCCCTTCTTTGTGAATGTGGGCCTTCGTCCACAAACAAGGAGAAGAATAATTCCTTCAACGCGATTGTGAGGAGGGAGCTACGATTACAAATGTCAAATAGAGTCAGGTCGAGTCCTTCTTTATGAATGTGAAGGACTGATTCATCAGTCTTTGTAAAACATGAAACCTTGTCCACGAATGTGAAAGCCAAACTTTTGGCTAGTCAAAGTTGACCCTCACAAATGCAAAGGGTTGACCGCGTTCACGAGGTACTGTTCATAAAAAATTATAAATCCCATTTTCACAATTTTCATCATTTTTGGGTCTCCAAGTTTCGAAAAGAAGCAATTTCTTTGGTTTCTCATCATTATTGCTTGGGTAAACTCCTAAATCATATTTTCATTATTTTTCATTGATTATATCTTCGAAACCACTTTTTAATCATGATTTTGAAATGAAATTTTGAGTATTTTTCAAAAAAGCTAAAAATGTTTTTTTTCTTTTTTTCATTTTGGACCTCACTTTTAACCCATTTTCATGTGTGTTTTCTACTGCAGACTCCGATAACTTTGGAAAATTTATTTATAAAATAAAATACCTATTTGAACCCTTTCGTTTTCAAACTCGTTTTTCAAATCCATGTTTGACTCGGCTTAAATATGGTCAATATGGGTATCATTAACTTTCTTTTAATGCGTAGATGCTATTTTTGACCGTTGTAGTTGATTTTGAGGATATTTGAATGGGGAAAAATCTGTGTTGAAGTTCTCTAGGCTTTGATTTCATTATTTCAAAGTAGGCTATGGCTTCATTTTTTTAGATTGAGCTGGGCAGTTAATGAATAAGTAACGAATGATATGGGTTGGAAAAAATAACCATGGGGTTTGTACTTCGAGATTATGATTACTGTTATGTGCCTGAGTGAGGGCTTATATTATATTATTGTTGTCTTGTGATATCTGATATTGTGTGTTGCCCATGAGGGGGCTTCATTTGACATCATTGACCTTATTTGTACGGTTAAATGCCTTTAGTATAGATATAATGCTCGTTCGAGGGCTCAAATTGTTATTATAATCCTTATTAAGCATTGATTATGTATATTATGATAGAAATGACTGAGTTAAGGGTTGATATGATATTTATGTTGTCTTGCAAGCATATTTATTCTGATAATACCTAATTAGAGTTGATAGTCATTAATTATGGACATATTGAGGTGCTTTTTAGGCTCTCTTACATACATGTTGAACGGATTAGATATTTTCATACTGATTTGATTACGAGCATTACTTCATAATTCTATACATATACATTCATAAGATATCGATATCACTGAGGAACACTACTTTAGAAAAAAATAAGACATTTTTATAAAAACTCTCTCCGTGAACACGAGCAGGAGAGGTGGGTTGAGATTTGAGATATGAGTTATAATATATGGGTTACAAATCCCTCCTGGTTCCTACCTTGAGACTACGAGCTGGGTAGGTGTATAAAAAAAGTGATGCGATGACTTATCACCATTAATCCCATCCTTATTTCATGGCATTACCTTGCATATGCATCAGTCATGATTTTTTTAGTTTCCCTTGACTTGTGTTCAGTTTCAGTATATTCTTCGTGTATATTTGTATTATTTCATTTTTGTATATATATTAGAACTATAAGTGGAGACGGTGTGAGCTATCATTTGGGGCTTTTCTGCTTGCAGGTGACGTGCTTATAGTTTTCTTTACTTATGTTATTTTTTGATTTCTTAGTTAGCCTATAATACCCATTGAGTATAAGTGGACCATACTCATCCGTACCGTGCTCTTTTGGTACAAATCCTAGTTCAAGTATAAGCGCGGTGGCTAATCATGCTATTGAGTTGGTGATTTTCTGAGATACTGGCGGGCTCTAGAGCTCAGAGATGCTTCCCAACCATATCTTGACTTATTATGTCTTTATTTTGTTTTTTCAAAGACAAATATTTATTTTTAGATTTAGTTTTGTTTTAGATGATCTTGTACTTTTACACCAGATTTTGGGGGAATTATGAGATTTCTTTCAGAATTCCACTTTAATTATGTCTTGCATTATCCTGACTTCACTCTAGGAGTCTCGTCTTATCTTTATTATTGTTATGTTTGAGATTTTCTTTCCTTTTTGGGTAATAGGATTATTTATCAAGACTGGGCTATGATAAGTGTCATCATGACATTATTTTTGGGTGGTGAAAAATTGTCACAAAGCAACCAGGTTCACTAATCTCATAAGTGTAAGAGCAGGATGTCTAGTAGAGTCTCATGGATCAATAAGTAGACGCCCATATCTATATTTGAGAGGCTATAATATATCATTATAAAAACTTTTTTAATCTGATTCCTTGTCGTGTGGGTTGTTCTTACTCAATGTTCTAACTTGTATTCCATTCTTTTCTATGTAGATGGTGAGGACTAGGTCGAGAAAGGCTAGAGATGATAAGTCGACAGCTGATATGGGAACCCCAATTTGAGGATGAGGCAAGGGTCATGGTTGATATAGAGGTAGAGTATAGGCACGAGGAACTTCCCCAACTAGAGAAAGTGTTAGGGAGTCCTCACCCAAGCTTGAGGTTGTATATTCTAGAGATGATTATCAGACAAGGGGTGAGGAGACAACTCAGGTTCAACAAAGTGCAGTTGATACCCTAGTGCTTTAGTCTCTTTTAGTTTGTCTTTTGAGTCGTTTGGAGGGTGTTCCCTTGAGTTTTCATGGTATTCTTCAGTTTTAGAGTGATATTCTATTATTAGTGCCAATATCTACTTATGGTATTCCTAATTCTGGGGTACAACCATCACCTATCATTCCCCCACATATGGATTATTTCCCAACAAACTTATTATTCCACCAATTTCTTTGTGTACAGCTATGCGATGTCACCAAAAGTAAACCTCCAAGAAAGTATAAAGTGATTGCTTGTCAACTATAGAACCCAACCAGGTTGGGGTCGATCTAACGAGAAATAGGTCAGAAATCTATCACGATCTTACTGATGTAATTGGAAATTGTTGATAGTAAAACGGAGGTTTCCAGAAAGCAACAGTAACAGTAAAAATATTGGTCAATTAGGGTTGTTATCCATATGAGACGATCACTAGGATTGTGTTTCCCCTGACTTCTTAACTCCATAGACGGCTCTTTCTCGTCAAACTATCTCGGTGTATTGCATGCATAATCTAATAAGTTATGTATTACCTAACCATTTCTTGCCTTTGGTTTGGATGAATTTCACTCATCTCCTCTCAGTCTTGAAGTATCGCATTACTAAACCTTGTTCTTGAGCTCAGATTAACTATCTTCTCTAAATCTCGAGTTAATAAGATGAAGGTTGATAACTTCAAAATACTCCTGTGATCTCCTTTTCCTATTTCTACCTCTTTCTAGACCAAGTATCAAATACAGGCGAGTTCCTAACGTTTTCAACCATTATAAAAACGATCAAAGCAAAGGAAACCCCAATACATGAAAAACACCAATTTAGAATGACTTTGCACTAAAGTTGTTTTATTAATCCATCAGGGTTCCCCCAACCCTAGTTATGGGGTTTAGCTATTCATGATTGCAAGAAAAAACATATATTTCATAGATGAAAGCATTATGATGAACAAACGAAGAATAACAAAAATTTGAAATCTCAAATTATTGTAAATTGTAAATACCAAGAACAATACTTCCAAGATCAATAATGAATCTCAGAACTCAAAACAATATCAAAAATGTATAAAGTGCATAAAATGATAATAAAACATCCAAAGCATATTTATATATACAAAAGAAAACCTATCCTAAGCAATGTAGGAAACCAGAGTCGGTATCTACCCATGATTCATAGGTTGAATCATAGGTACAACCTACGAATCATGCCTTGGATCATGAAAATTACAGTAAAATCTTCAACTTTGCAAAATTTTCCTGCCTACGAGGTACGGTCCATAGGCTGTACTTACGCCTCGTAGGTAGGCTCGTGGAAATTAGAATAAATTAACTATCTTTAGAATCTTAAAAACCTCAACCCAGGTGGGAACCTACCACTTTGTAGGTACTTCCCACAAGTTGTAAGTCAGCTCGTGGGTAGCCTGCTCAGCTACTCTTCATTCCTTTTGCTCATTCCTTGGTCCGAACTCTATTTTCCTGCAAAATCAACACAAAAGAACATCATATCTAACAATAATACCGAAGTACTTGCTCAATTTTCTTGTAATGTTTGCATGTCCTTAGGAAACTAACACAAAACATAACAAACACGATGCTTAATTAAATGAAACCTAAGGCACCTAAGGTAGTCAACTCAAATTAACTTAAATTTGTTACCTCTTCCCTTCACAACTTTCAAACCTACTATGTGGATTTATGTAGCACAACCGTATGACACAAAAGAATCAAGTGATGTCATTAGATTAGCAACAAACAACCAAACATGTATGTAGCTGACACTACCCGAACAAATAAGTAGTTAATAATACAACCCATGTACCATCACAACAAGGAAGTCCCATTCTCATAGTATCATAACACATGTCAATGCATGGACTACATCAAAACATTCACCCTTTCAAAATAAGATCAAACAATATGCATAAAATACCATAGGCTTGTCCTTATTTTCTATACCCACATTTTTCAGACAGTTGGTATGAGATATATGACTATTCTAGGATTGTAATGTAGGCTTGGGGGAAGCTATGGTACATATGAAAAATAGTGACTGACCCTCCTTGAGACTACACTTACATTATTGGCTCCACTACTGAACCATGCGTCTTTTATTCTCCCTCTTTCTCATCTATCACTTATTCAAATTGGGTGTGGTTTCCTTCATTATTTGCATTTATTAACTTTTTTTTCTTTTTCTCTTATTTTTTCTTTCTTTTTCACACTTCTCTATCACACCCGACCCTACTTTTTCTTGTTTTATTCAACAACGTTCTTCATACCCATTTTTAGCTACACATCTCTATGATAGCCACCCTCAACTTGGTCAATTTTTTTGAGTTGAGATACACAATGTCCAGGAGGGACCAGTACCAAAATAGGTTCATTGTAATTAAACAGGAAGGTGAAAAGGTTAAAATAAGAAAATAGGTCAATTTAGGCTCAAATAAGGGATTAAGGGGATACTTATTCTTGTTTGGTCAGTCATTTAGTCTAAGAGTGGAATTTTATTCAAACATGGACTATGATCATGTACCAACCAACTATCCTACAACCTAGGCAAGATTAACCGGGCAAGTTTTGGATTAAACACACAAAGTGAACTAGGTAAATGCCTCACACACATGATACAGGGTTACATTATCAACTACTACTTATCCTGTTCATGCAATGCTAAGCTATGGTTATTTTTTCCCTAATAGTAATTCCATAACAAGATTTAAAAATGTCCACACATATATTCACAACACAAAGTTCACAAAAAATTCAAGAGAGGTATCATGTTTTTCCATACAAACCATACAAAAAACTAAATTAAAGAATGATAAAACTTAAAAAAAAGTTGTGGTAGTCTTCAATGTCGTCCCAAGTGATCTAGGGTGTTCTAAGATGTTTAAAAAGGAGTTTGGGACGTTATATTTATAGTATACAAGTCATAACCCCACTTGTATTAGGTTTCCACGTCGTTTTCATTCAGTTGGGCAGAATTATCCCAATTTTGGGCATCATCGCATCGCGATGACATGCCAGTTCACAATTGTCAAAAATCTATCAAAATCCAGTGTCTCATTGCGATTTCACCGCATCACGGAGCCTCCTTAAACCCCATTATAAGCTACACGCACTAATTGGTCAAAATCTTGGGCCTCTTCTGAATCCAGTGGTATTTTTCATGCATCTATTGGAAACTCCTACAGTCTACATGCGCCCCATACATTTTTGGGGTCCAAATTGCGTCCAGCTTGCATCTTGTGCTTCCATGGTCATTTCCGAGCCTTTTTGAGTTGTTTCCACTTGATTTGAAGCTTGTATATTCTTCATATATCATTATAATCCATTACAAAAGTCTCTTATAGCATTAAACACAACAATTTAGAGCTCAAAACAACACAACATCCTCAACGGTGAACTAGAAACACGATCTAAGCATAGACTAAATTCTCATTGAGCTTAAGCTTATTGTTTTGACTTTTGTCTTGATCCAATTGACCCTTGAACATTATAACTAAGTTGTTTCACATATAAATAAATAATAAAAACCTTAGTAACTCATTAAAACACATTAAAACCCAACACAATTGACTAGAAAAATACCTAGCTCAAGCTAGTTACACTAGTTTTCTCGGTTGAACTCTAAATGCTCAAATTGAATCAAAACATATGTGAAAACACCATTAAACATTGTAAACACATACTTGTACTCCTAAATGCTCATTTATATCATTATCAATATATATATCATAAGAATCATCCTCAAAACAAGGTGAAATAGGCTAGAATAGTAGCGTTAAAATGCATAAATAGACCCAACATCATAAGGATAGGACCTAAGACGGTGGATTGCGTATTCATAGGATATGTTAAAAGTAGTAAAGCATGTCAATTTTTAGTTCATAAATTCAAACATTCGGATATCAATGAAAATACGATAATTGAGTCAGATAATGCTGAATTCTTTAAACACATTTATCCGTATAAAACTAGACATGAACAGTCTAGTGAGGGGTATAAACGACCTCGAGATGAACCAAGTGAGGATGTACATAATGATGAGAATCTAACACGTAGTACACGTCAAAGAACATCAACTTCATTTGGATTGGATTTTGTAACATTTCTCTTAGAAAATAAGCCTTAAATATTTAAAGAAGCGATGTCGTCGTCAAACTCATCATTTTGGAAAAAAGCAGTCAATAGTGAGATTGATTCAATCTTAAGCAACCATACGTGGGAATTGGTTCATCTTCCTTCATAAAATAAACCTTTAGGTTCAAAATGGATCTTCAAAAGAAAAATAAAAGCAGATGGTACTATTGACAAATATAAGGCAAGACTTGTAGTAAAAGTCTTCAAATAGAAAGAAGGCCTTGATTACTTTGATACATACTCGCCAATAACAAGGATAACATCAATTCAGATGTTAATTGCCTTGGTGGCGGTATATGATCTTGAAATCCATCAAATGGATGTGAAAACAACATTCCTGAATGGAGAATTGGAGGAAGAAATCTATATGGAACAACTCGAGGATTTTGTGGTTCCAAGAATAGAAAATAAGGTGTGTAAACTTGTTAAGTCGCTGTATGGACTAAAATAAACACCTAAACAATGGCATGCGAAGTTTGACCAAACCATGTTGGCAAACGGATTCAAGATAAATGAATGTGATAAATGTGTATACATTAAAGACACTTCAAATCACCAAGTCATTGTTTGTTTATATGTGGATGATATGTTGATCATCCGTAGAGACATTTCTGATATAAATACTACAAAACGAATGCTCGAGAGCAAGTTTGATATGAAAGACCTTGGAGTTGCAGATGTGATCTTAGGAATAAGAATTCATATAACTCCACAAGAGTTGGCATTATCACAGTCTCATTACATCAAAAAAGTACTTGATAAATTCAAGTATTTGGAATTTGGAATTGTCAAGACTCCATTGGATGTGAGCTTCGTATTCCAAAAGAATGAAGGCAAAAGTGACTCACAATTGGAGTACGCAAGAGTGTTGGAATGTTTAATGTATATAATGAATTATACACGACCGAACATAGCATGTGTTATTAGTAAGTTGAGTCAGTACACGAATAACAGAACTCATTAGATGGCAATGAAAAGAGTTTTGGGGTATCTTAAATACACTCAAGACTATGTTTTGCATTATAATAAATATCCCGTGGTACTTGAAGGATATAATGATGAAAATTAGATCACCGGATCAAATGAAGTAAAATTCACGAGTGGATACGTATTTACAATAGGTGGAGGATCAGTCTCTTTGAAATCATTCAAACAGACATGTATTGCTCGCTCTACGATGGAATCAAAATTTATCGCATTAGATAATGCCGGTGAAGAAGCTAAATGGCTTCGAAATTTCTTGGAAGATATTCTTTATTGGCCCAAACCACTGGCATCAGTATGTATACACTGTGATAGTCAGTTACAATAGGTAGGATAGGGAGTATGGTGTACAAAGGTAAATTTCATCACATAAGACGGAGACAATACCATTGGAGAACTTCTCTCTAGTGAAATTATCACTGTTGACTATGTGAAGTCAAAGGATAATGTGTCGGGTCCACTTACAAAAGGCCTATCTATAGAAGGAGTTGAGAGGACATCCAAGGGAATGGGTTTACAAGTCAGCATGGTGGTAACTCTACCTAGCAGACTGGAGATCCCAAGAGTTAGTTTCAAGGATATCAAACAAAGTTATGTTTGATAGGTTCAACATTGTCAATATACCCAACCCATTCTCATGATGTAGACAATGTTTAGTAAACAAAGATAAGACTTATGGTGTGAAGTCTTTTAATGATTATCTAAATTTGGCAGATTTGACCAAATAGTTTAATATATAGGATTGAACGTTTAGAATCACTTATGTAAGGGTAAAGTGGAAGCCGCTTCGAGGAGAATGTTAGTAAAGGCTTATTCCTTAAGCTTTCATGAGACTGGAACGTGTTCATGGCTGAAACGAATAAAACTGTGAGAACCATAAATGATAAAAGATTGGTTGTGTGACATGTGTTGTCTAGGTGTACATTAAATCTCGAAGGTTCAAAGATATCAAATCTAACGATTGACCGAGTGCATTCGATGCATGTTCACTACGAAAAGTTTAAAGGCAAACCCAATTATCCATATGCAATCAGTCTTTGCTTGATGATCACATACTTGTCCGTAAAGTTTTACAATGAGTAGTTATTCCCCATTCATGTGGGGGATTGTTAGGTTCAATTGGTGTGAATGGAAAATAAAAAGAATCTTGGAAGGAACACAACTCTTCGAGTAAAAGACATACTATTTCGAAAAAAGATATGACTATTTGGATGGTTGTGGTTGTTCGAAAAAGACACACGCTTTTGAATGGACAGACAAGACTGTTTAGAAAGGATACACTTTTTCGGCGAACCATTGCCTCCTATCGGAGGGGCACTTAATAGTAGCTATATAAACCTGCATTTTTTCCACGGGTTTGGTACAAATTTTTCTGCACTTGAAAACATTTCTTGTTTTCTAAAATACTCCGTGTGATCATCTAACTGTTGAGTGAGTTCGAAGATAATCCGATCGTTTGAGGTACCACTATAGTTGGATTGCTAAGCCATTTTATCCTGGGAAGAAAATTCCACAACCTCGGGTACTTGAGAGGAATTATTTCCATAAGGACACTCTGTGAATTCGGAGGACTTGACTTTTTCTACTTCATCTAATTTTCTTTAAAATACATAAAACACAATTCTTTGAAAGGTAGTTTTTGATCTTGTGTTGAAGGTGTTGGAAACTTCATAAGTGTTCTTGATTTATTCTTGAACTTGTGTTGAAGTTGTTTTGCCAAAATACAGATTTGTGTACCCAAAAACAACAGAACCTTGTAATCCTTTGCCTACATTGCATCTACTTTGGCCAACGACACATTCTCCGCCTTCAGCTTCATCGCTCCAGAGTGAGTTGGTAATACTTTATTTTCAAGTGATTCAAAGTCTTATTTGTGGCAATTTTTGCAAGTTTAAAGATTTTTGCTACGTTGTAAAGGTACACGCATTATATTCTTTTCACAAATCTAATTCTTTCTTATATTCTTCAGAAGGTATAAATTAATTGGTGTTATTCTAGTCGTTAGCTTCCTTAAGGTATAACCAATTCTAATAAAGAAAAAAATAAATGAAGAATCCTAAACCGGCCATAATAGAGGAAAAAAACAAAGAATTCTAAATCGACCACAATATTATTTTTGGCTTCCTTAATGTGTAATGATAATGAATACTACTGAATAAAGAAAAAAAATAAAAAGAATCTTAAACCAAACACAATACAAATTTTTTCGTGAGACTCTTATATCATCCGTAGGAAAAAGAACTTTAACACCTAAAAGTATGAAATAAGATCCTACATTTTAGGTAAATAATTAAATGTCTAATTATTTTTTATATAGATAGTTAAATAATTAGGTGGAAAAAACAATTAAAAAAATAATTTTGTTTTTGAGTAAAGATCTATTAACTATAAGTTTAATTAATTGCAAAATCCTAATTCTTATCAATATATCATTAATTATTCCAACTACTGATTCTCGTGTAATCAACTAATAGAGGCAACTAATTACTATCTTTTTTTTCAATGGACAAATTCATTCTGCATAAAATTTCTTTACTTTAGCTTATGAATGATTTCTTCAAATGACCAAAGGCCTTTCAAAATTTACCGTCACATAAATCAAGAATGAAAAAAAAGATAACGCGAACAAATTAGACAATAATAGAGCCCTCTAATGTATATTTTTTTATAACAATAAAAATTATTTGTCTGCAGATACTACTGATACTCCACCAACACATACAATGGCTTGCCAGTGAACTTCTCCATACCCTTTAAGTCTGGTATTTCAATCACAAATGCACATTCAAACACTTCTGCATCACAACACTCAAGTAAATTCATAGTTGCACAAAGAATGCCCACCAGTAGCAAACAGATCATCAACCACAAAAGTTCGTTCACCAGCTTATACTGCTGTAATATGCTTCTCAAGACAATTATTTCTATATGCATGCCCTTACTTCTCCAGTAGGTTTATCATTTAAATTGTTGATGTATGATATTATGTAACAAATGAGAAATGACACGATCTATTCAAATGTTAATAATATAATACGATACCATACATTATGGAACAATACATAACAAACATCGAAATAAAGTGTAAGAAAATTGAGAATTTTAAATACATTGTCATGCACCCAGTTTCAATTCATTGAGCCTAAATTCAAATTAAGTCTAATAAAAGTCTTGCAACTCAAGAGTATCTGAATCTCTAAATGAATTTCACTGAAATTGTAGAAATATTGAAAAGGATGGAGCAAAAACTCCCCATTCTTCATCAGTAGCATCAAGATTATTAGGATTTGTTTGAAGGAATTGTAGCTTAAGAGAGCGTTTATAGTACAAATATCAGAACCTCTAGGCAAGAAATCACGACCTACAAGTGCTTCAAGGATACTTGATTTCCAACTACTTTGACTACCTACAACAGGACGTCATATTATTTTCGAATCACATGTGTAGATTTTAAAATGAATTTGGTAGCCGTCCTACCAAAACGTACTTTCAGGGCACAACTCAAGAGAACTAAGAAAGAAAAAGCACTCAACTCAGCTTTCATATTACCCAGAATAACATCAACTCTCTCACCATAAAGTTTTTCCCCTCACATGAGCTTGTCTTCTAAGAACTTTGGTGCCAACTTACTTTTGATTCAATACTAAAGATGTGATGACAATGTGAAATAGTACGATAAGACAAAGTATAAAAAGTTTACTCAGAAAAAAAAGGACAAAGTATGAACAAATGTTTATCATTATAGTCTTTCGCAAAAAAAATAATCGTTACAGTCACCTGCATCTCTGCCTCACTCGAGGTATAGAATATAAACAACTAATAATACAATACTGAATAAGGTAAGACCCAACACAGTACACAAAGCTCAAATTGGACCAAAATCAATCGAAGTTAGACAAATTCACCAACCTTTAGCAATGGCATATGTACATCACCAAGCGTATCATTTAGAGTAATCAAGTTGTTTCAAATTCATTAGCTGAAAACTCCACTCTACTTTTCAACAAAGGCCTAAAAATATAAAACCCCACAAAATAAAAATAAAAAAAAATCATTCATCCACAAAAAAAACATAATGCAACATTAAGTTCCAAACTTGGTCATCCCCAGACATACCTGTAAGAAATTTAATATGAAAGCTAACTGCCACATAGATCGTAAATTCCATCAAGACAACTTCAATGATTCGTGCTAATTTCAAGATCGACTTGCTTATCCTCAACAAGAAGTAAAATTTAACAATAATGAAGTTCTTGCATCCCATAGTCATTTCATTGAAACTGAGGACTTCTAGAATCATGAAATCCATAAAATTGACCTGCACAAAATTAGAAGTCCCTAATACTTAAGGACTGTCTGACTACGCAAAGTCAATTCTCTACATTAACTAAACCTATATTGCTCAGTTCAACTTCGTTTTGCAGATGAGCTTGCAGTGGTAAAACCCAATTAATCACCCCTTCTTTGTCAACTTGACATACATCAACAAAGAATTACTTTCTTTCTAGTCAACTCTTCTAAACATTCAAAATTAAATAACTCTCGCGTTTTAGGCTTTTCTAGTTTCCAAACAGCTTCAAAATTGATTATGCCACATTAAATTCTATTGTTACACAATGTAAAAAGTAGGATGAAGTTTTGACTTCTGCATTCAAACATAACATTGTAGCTAGATTGTGTTAGTTTAAATTCAACAAACAAAATATCCATTTTTACGTAACGATGAAATGAGGACCAATTTGGTGTGATCACACTATCGCCTTTTTTTATTTTCTCTCAAGTTGTCTTTACTAAATATTTGATGATCTTATTTTATCCTTTACATTCAATTTTTTATGTAGACTTTTCAAATTATTGATGTTTGACATTACAAAATAACATAAAACGATACAATCTGTTCAAACTTTACATTCATTAGAAAAATATTATACAATACTACCTCCGTTCACTTTTACTTAACCCATTTCACTTCTCGATCAAGAGTCAAATTGCATGGACTTTGTAATATGAGAAGGATTGAAACTAATTATATTTTTAGTATAGTTTTACTAATATTTTAAATTTAAAATGTTATATAAATACAGTTCAATTTATCTTTAAAAGTTAATCAAATTGAATCTTGTGAAACTTGACATGTAAAACTGAACGAACGAAGTACAACACAATACAATACAGTACATTATGAAACAATACGTAACAACTATCCAACCAAAGTAGTAAATACGTATGTGATTGATAAGGTGAAGGGAATAGCTCAAGCATCATATCTAAATAACAAATATGTTGATTTTTTTTCAAAAAATAAAGGAACTGAATCATCAAAATCTAGATCGAATAAGCTCAAAAGAGCATCATCTTCTTCTGCCATTGTACGGACCTAAACAGAGAATTTCCACCGCTGGTGAGAAAATTCAATAAACTCGGAATTTTTTACTATTCTATTGTATTTTGTAAGTATATTTTTTAATAATATGCGACAAGTAAAAGTGAACATAAGTGGTTTAACAGAATACAGTACAATACGATACATTATGAAGCAATACTTACGTGATGGAGAGAGTGAAGGGTATCGACCACTGCATATGGCGAGGCACTGCATATGACGAGGCTAGTGAGAGTAAGTCGATTGATCTCTTGCGATTGATAAGGTGAAGATAATAGTTCAAGCATCATTTCTAAATAGCAAATATGGCAATTTTTATCGAAGAATAAAGAAATTCAACCGTCGGAATCTAGATCAGAAAATGTGTCATCTTTCTCTGCCATTGTACCTGAAAACAATTTACATAACATCAAGGTAGCAATATAATTATTTAATAGACCAATTCAAAACTAATATAATTTATATGAAAAAAAAAAGCAGCAAATACTCATAATTCGAACATAAGATCACTGAGAAAACACAATTAGAAATTCATTGATTTTTATATATACATAGACAATAAATCTAACTTTTTGAAGACAAGAGAAGAGAAGCTCAGGTAGAACCCTCATCCAAAACACTTCAAACAAGCAACTTTTTTTTAAAAAAAAAAAAGTTTATTCCAAACTTCCCATATACGTATGCAGAATGCTTTTCCATTTATTTTAGGATATGTTTTAGTAGAAAATCTTCACACACGCAAATTCTCACATATTTATTAATCACGTATATAAAATATAAAAAATTGAAGCACAATAAAGATGCAGACAAATATATCAACCAGCTTGTATGTATAAGAAAATATGATACAAAAAAAGAGAAAATCGTTATTCTTTATATAGGTAAAATTTATATCAATGCTATTGTTCAATTGAAAATAGAATAGAATTATAGACTCCTAATTTATCATAAATTAAATTCTTACCATATATTTATGGACTTCTAATTTTTTAAATTAAATAATAAATTTAAAAAAAAAAGTGAAAAGAAGGTTTTGTCTAAAACAAAGACTTTTAATGAAGAGCAAAAAGTTCAAACAATATTTCTAGAGCCTTCACACTTTTAATATGTTATAGATAGATATAGATAGTAAATTTATTTCATTAAGTTATCTGTTTGATTTCCTTCTATAATTTTTCATCTTTAATGCGTTTTAATTTCAAATCTTTTTATCTTCACATCATTTTAATACTACACATTAAAATATAATATTAGACACAATCCAACCAATTTTGACTCCAAATCACCTTCATTCTTCCTCAATTTCGTATGTTACCTCATTGGTGTGGCAATTTCAATTCAATCAATGTCACTTTTATTATAATAATAAATTTATTTCATTAAGTTGTCTGTTTGATTTCATTCTATAATTTTTTAATCTCTAATGCATTTTAGTTTCAAATCTTTTTATCTTCTCATCATTTTAATACTACACATTAAAATACAATATTAGGCACAATTCATAAAAGCAATGCTCAAAAAGGCACCAAAAACTTATTGCGTTCAAATGCACACGCAAGTGCACGCGGTTGTATAAGTAACAAAGTGGATCTTGTGAGCCTGATGTCGAATCCAGAGAGACATGTCGATTAACTATTCACCAAATTAGACTGATTCTAATTATTTACTCAAGCGATAAATTTTAAAGATAAATTTATAAATTTACTAGACTAAAGTAATTTTAAAAAATTATCTAATGAACAGTTAAACAAGAGAAGAGAAAATATTACGCAAACAATGAATGCGTCGGTCTAGGATTACGGATTCACTAACAATCATGTAGAGTATCAATTTCATCAACTTATTTGATTATCTAGTTGTTGATTTACAGAGTTTGTTATATGATCATGATCTTTCGAGCCTCTAATCGTCTATTCAAATTGACCTCACAACTATATTGTTGAGCGGGTATGTGATGACCCAATCCAAATGCATTTATATATCTTTCCATTTTGTAACGAAGTATCGCGTTCTAGGTATATTTCTACCCTAGCCACAGATCAATTTTTTATTTTATTAAAGTAATGATCTTATTCCCTGTATTATTGGTTCTATCTCATTTCTTCTCTTTCTGGGTTCACAATAAGAATTTGAATTTATTTTAATAGTATTTAAGCAATAAAATAGCAAACACAAGAATATAATAACAATTATTATGATAATCATATAAATTTAATCAAAAAATTACTAAATATTATTTAGGTGTAATATAATAAAAAATATTATTAATTATAATATATAAATAACTTATAATAATTAATTAGAAATAATATAATAAATTACGAAATAATTAAAAATAAAATACTAAATAATAAAGAGCTGGTCGAAACCAGCTCTTCTATAATATAGAAAATTATTAAACTATTTTTTTGCTTAGTCTATCTTTCAGTAACTTCGAAAATCCAAACTCAAATAATTTAAAAATAATGAAAATAAAGTTATCAACATAAATATAACAATTGTTCTTTGCATCTAACAATCAAAATCGATGGACCCTAGGGAATATAATACGGGTGAAAATCATTTTTCCTCTCTAATTTTGTCTTAAAAATTAAATTTTTTTCCAACTTTGAATTATAGTCATACTCTCCTTTTTATCTTAATTGAATTTTTAAAATACCTATTCTGTCCTCTCATCATCAACATTTTTCTTCTTTTTCTTTTTTACTTCTTTAAAATCATTATATTTTTACTTTTTAAAAATTCATGAAACAAATTCTTCATATAATATGAACAGTATTTTCTAGGCAAAAAAAAATGAGAACTAGTAATTAAATATTTAAGCTAATGATGATTTATAATGAAATAAATTAGCATAATAAGAAAATTAGTTTTATTAATCATAATCAAAACTTTAATATCTATTTTACAAGTGAAAATAAAGAGTAATATAAACCTTATAAATATATTTCAATACATAAAATATAAAATAATTAATAAAAATTAGGTCAGATTTTAAAAGATTATATTTGTTTAAATTTTAAATTATAATTTATGTAATACTCTATTAATGACAATCACAATTATTTATATAGGCAATAGATAATACTCGTTTCTTATCACTTGTCGTTCATACTAAAATTAGTTGTTTTAATTTATTTGTTCAATTTATAAAGTAAGAGAATTATATTACAATTTTTTTATCCTTAGTATTAAATAACTATATAAAATAGTAGTATAGACAAATTTAAAGTTTCAAAGTATCATTAATAAGGCTAATTCAGTAAAATACGCCTCTAAATAAAATTTTCTTAAGGATTGTGTCATGTTATTATGTTAGCAAAAGTCAAGTAATATGAAACGGAAATAGTAAAAGAGTGATGAGACACAAAAAATATATGCATGTGCATGTACATACATATACACACACTTAGGGGTTGTTTGGTTGGGAACAAGTTCCGGGATTAGTTATCCCAAAATAAGTTGTACAAGCATATATATATGATAACTTATCTCATCATCTTGGTATAAATAGTGGGATAATAATTTTAAAATTAACTAATATATCTAATTAAACGTAGGATAAAATAATCTTGAATTTTATCCCCAAATTATTATATTTTGTACCTCACACCAAACGTCTCTTTAATACATATAATATTGCAATAACGATTTTAAAAAATAACATCAAATTTTATGACAAATTTATAAAAAATATTATTTTACTTATAATGTTAATAAATTTAAATAAAATTTTATAAATATCTAGATTAAACAATATATATTATGTATATTATAAAAGAATATTACATAAATATAGAATAAAAATTATAAGGGCAAAATGAACATTACATAAGATAAAGGGGGATTATAATTATTATTTAAAATTGGGGGAGTTTAATTTTTACACCAAAGTTGAGGAGTGAAGATGATTTTCACTCAATATAATACTAATAAATTTCAACTCTATAAAAACAAATTAATGATATTCCACTAAGCAATTATCTCGTCCACATGACATTCCCTGAGTTTAACCTTTTTGTATATCACGTCACAACACTCATATCTATCCATCTCGAAGAATATTGTATATATTATAAAGGGGTATTACATAAATATAGAACTAAAATTACAAGAATAAAATAAACATTATAGAACTAAAATTACAAGAATAAAATAAACATTACATAAGATAAAGGGGATTATGATTATTGTTCAAAATTGAGGGGAGAGGGGGGGGGGGGGAGTTTGATTTTTAAAGTAAAATTGAGGAGTGAAAATAATTTTTATCCAATATAATACTAATAAATCTAAACCTTATAAAAAAAGTTAATGATATTCCACTAAGCAATTATCTCGTCCACATGACATTCCCTGAGTTTAACCTTTGCCTTGTTGGCGCCCTTTTTGTACATCACGTCACAACACTCACATCTATCCATTTGGTAGAAGAAAAACATAACTGTTATATATGAGACGTGTTATAGATATAAAATGAGTATAAAATGATCGAATATGTCTAGCTAGCTATGTGAACGAACTAATTTGCTTTTATTTTTAAATGGTGGAAGCTTACCATCATGCAAGTAAGGATTAATCTTCTAAAAATGGAAGGGTAAATTTGAACATTTTGCATAGTTTAGAAGCAAATTTGACTCTAAGATGATTTTCACTCAATATAATACTAATAAATTTCAACTCTATAAAAAAAAATTAATGATATTCATTCCACTAAGCAATTATCTCGTTCACATGACATTCCCTGAGTTTAACCTTTTTGTATATCACGTCACAACACTCACATCTATCCATCTCGAAGAATATTGTATATATTATAAAGGGGTATTAGATAAATATAGAACTAAAATTACAAGAATAAAATAAATATTATAGAACTAAAATTACAAGAATAAAATAAATATTACATAAGATAAAGGGGATTATGATTATTATTCAAAATTGAAGGGGGGTTTGATTTTTAAAGTAAAATTGAGGAGTGAAAATAATTTTTATCCAATATAATACTAATAAATCTAAACCCTATAAAAAAAGTTAATGATATTCCACTAAGCAATTATCTCGACCACATGACATTCCCTGAGTTTAACTTTTGCCTTGTTGGCGCCCTTTTTGTACATCACGTCACAACACTCACATCTATCCATCTGGTAGAAGAAAAACATAACTGTTATATATGAGACGTGTTATAGATATAAAATAAGTATAAGATGATCGAATATGTCTAGCTAGCTATGTGAACGAACTAATTTGCTTTTATTTTTAAATGGTGGAAGCTTACCATCATGCAAGTAAGGATTAATCTTCTAAAAATGGAAGGGTAAATTTGAACATTTTGCATAGTTTAGAAGCAAATTTGACTCTTTTACATAGTTTACGAACAAATTTGATCTTTCTTCCTAATTTTGAGATTTAAATTTTTTTTTTTTTTTGTTCCTTATTTCTTACATCGTGCTACTACCTCTACCATCATTCACCCTCCCCGTCCTCGTCTCTCCCCGCCACTGTTTTCATCTTCATTTACCACACCATCATCTTTTCTTCTCCTTTCCTTTCTCTTTTTCTCTCCCCCGATCACCACATTACCACCTACACCACTAGATGAAAATGTGCAAAACGACTTGAACAAGCAATATAGAATACAATTTTAATGGACATGTATAGACAGATAAGGGTCAAAGGAGGAAGAAGGGTGATTGATGTTATCCATCCTCTTTTATTCTTCTTTTCTCTCTTCATGCATTGTCGGTTCACCCTTTATTCCTAAAGTAACTTAATCCATTGCTATAGATATTACAGATCGCAAAATAAAACAGGAAATTAAGACCTTACCTCTTTTCGTTTCCTTCTTGGAGAGTAGACTTCAATCTTTGAGATATAATCTGCAGAATGGTTACCACTGTATGAACATGCCAACAATCCTCGAGGCAGTGACCGTGAATACATAGTAAGGATTTCATTTTTCTTCGTTTTCTCTACTTTTTCCATGAAGAAAACATGAGGAGCTTCACAAGAATCATTTGTAGGCCACCTTGTGTTTAACAAGTAATATGGAGGGTCTTTAGGTGTAACTCCCCAAGGTTGAAATGTTTCAATTGGTAACTGTAAATGGCTCCTAGGCAAAATGTTCTCATAGATATACACTGAGTAACCCCATGAAATAGAAAATGACCAATTGCTAGGCCTGTTGTAGCAGATAACTTGTTGTAACATGCGAGATTGATCTAAATTTGCTGCCTTCATAAGATGGCGTGCGGATTGAAGTCTGTCTATTGAAGGGAAGATAGGGTCGGCAGCATCTAGATGGTGAAGAGACATCAATGGAGCTTTTGGATGGGACGATAAGAAACCAGACATATCACCGCGCAAATCTATCTACAAGTAGAGACAAATGCAAAAAGATTACTCAGTAAATTTAGAGCGAGGAATAATTTATTGTATAAAAAAATTATCTTTTCACAGGCACAAGTATTCAAATAAAAAGTAGCGAGTACAGCTAGACCAGCTAAGGCTAGATCCAACCATTTTGGCAAACATAACATTTCGAGGTTTGGAAATACCGAAGTTCAGTATTTACAGATACTAATTTGGCCATTAATATTTCTGATACAGACTTTAGAGTTTAAGAAAGAAATGAAAACATACCTGGTGACTACCTTTAAGAGGAGTAAAAATGACTCCAACATCAGATATGCAAACCATGGTAATTTGATCAGCAGATCTCAAGAAAAGGGTATCTCCTCAAGCAACTTTCTACATACTTAGACATTGTTTTTTCCAAAGGGTAACTCAAAATAAATCCAGCTCCACCAAAAGCTTGATTAAATGAGTACCAATAATTCGACAATAGATACTCTGATTGACCCCCCAAATAGTAATACTTCGTGTGGTCATAACTCGAGATAACATCTACCATATTATCCACAAAAAATATTGAATCATCATCTCCCATAACCACCCATCTCACCCCTTCGTGGTCCTCCCTGAATACCTCCACTATCCCATGTACCATTCGTGCCATAGTAGGCGCTACGTGTTTAGTTTCTTCAATTAATTGACTTATGTTATCAGATACCCTATAAGGTGGGGAAGATGAGGACCATGGCAAAATATCATTGATTGGAGCCACATCAAGATAGAGATAACCACGCGTTTTATTTGGCCTCCACCATGATTCAATGTATTGTTTCCTATAGTGCCATGCTTCTTCAGAGCCAATAAGTCCAAAAAGGAGATGGCTAAGGTTTGTAGGACTAGAATCATGACCAAATTGTGAGGTTGTAAATCTTGTGTAATGTAAGAGCTCAGGAGATGAACAATTGGGATCATTGAATAGGAAAACTGAGGCTAAGTATAGAACAATACCTGAAGCCAGCACCACTCTGCAAAAAAACAGAAACAAGCAACATTTCAAATGAAACTAATTATCTTTTAAGTAATTGGAAGCAAATGCAGACAACATTTACTGGTTTGTTTGAGCAAAAGGATACTTTTATGTCTAGTAGCTTAGTCCAACAATCATGTTGCAAAATAGTATTTCTCCCTCTATCCCAATTTAATTGTTTTACATTTTTTTTTCGTCCGTCCCGAAGAGTTTCTTTTGTATCTAGTTAGTTTTTCAATTCCAACACCTTCTATGAAAAGATTAAAACTACAAAATTTAACGTACTAAACATAATATTTTAATTTAAGATCACAGATTTAGAAATCTCTTTATTTCATAAGCTACTTGCCAATCAGACTAAGACACTAAAATTAAGACACTGGGAGTACTAATATTAATTTCCTTTTCTGTCCTCATTATTTCTGACTGATTATCTATTTTTGTCATGTTGAAGAGAATCAATCAGTTTCGTTTCAGTGTTGGAAGTAATTTATTGACTGATCATGCGATTATCCTGAAGAAAATAATTATTGGATATAATTATTATAACTAACCTGTTTGTAAAAATACATTTTATAAGTCCATGCATAATACATTAGACTCCGGGGTTAAAGTTGCATGAGTATCCAATAGGTATGGCTAATGTCCTTTTATAATAAAGGTTAGCCCGGTACAAAAAGCATCTCACATTCACATAGAGTTTTGAGAAGAGCCGCATCCCTTTAGGTGTAATGTAGACAATCTATCCTAATGTAAGCATTAGTGATTGAGTGCACAGCTTCGAACCCTAACCTATAGCGCACAGAGACAACTTTATCCTTGCTCCTACACTCCCCTCCTAATTTCCAATTATTGTCTTTATTGAAATTAAGTAAATAATAGAAAATGATGAAACTTTAGAAAAAGAGTGATAATAAGAGAGGGAGTAACCAGACAGGGGAATAGTTGATACGGTGGAGGCAAATAATTTGAATCCATTATTGTTCAAAGCCATGATCAGTCCATCTCCTTGTTCAACTTCTATAATGAGGAGCTTAATTTTGAACTTTAAATCAAGAAGAAATTAAAAAAAGAGGAGAAAGAAAGAAAAAAGTTCAATTTTGCAGATTTTGGAAAAAATTTCAAAGGGTACAAAATCATTAGCTCAGTCAAGAGTTTGTTAAGATGTTCCTCAGTAATCGTGTGGTCAGCACTAGAGACGGATCTAATATGTTAAGATATTAGAACTTTTGGTCAATTAATTATTGATTAGTTGTGATTGTAGTTCTTGTGATATATTATTTAATGTACTTAACCTTCAATTAACTAAAATTGTGTATTTTGATTCCATTACAGTCAGGGGCGGATTCAGGGTGCCAGTTGGGGGTTTCGGGAATCGAGTAACTTTCGTACGGAACTAATATTTATATAGTGAAATCTAATAAATATATAAGAGTTATAAGTTGGGAACCCATAAAGAACGTGTGCTGTTGGTCTAGTGGAGTAAATAGGCTTGTAAAAGTTGTATTTACTTGTTAATTGTAGGTTCAAATCTCCTTAACTACTATTTGTTTTTATTTTAGCTAATGTAGAAAACCCACAAACTTTAAATTCCGAATTCGCCTCTGATTACAGTGTGTAAATATGTAATATCTAGTTATAAAGTATGTGTTTGTGCGTGTATCTTATCTTATGAGTCATAATTTTAAGAATGAAATTAAAGAAAAAAATATAAAGTATATGCTTGTGCGTGTATCTTATCTTGTGAGTCATAATTTTAAGAAATGAAATTAAAGAAAAAAATATAAGATTGTGACATAATATTCCATGACACAAGGAATAGGATTCATTTACAAACTAAACATGATATTTAAAAATAGAACTATTAAACCCTAGACTATCTAGACAAAGAGGTGGTGCTACAGTACATTACGCAGATTTGAATAAATTCAGTAATTTTTTTGTAGATCCTATATTTATACTAAAGAATCCAGAAACACTATATAATTGTATGATTGCGAACCCACATTTAGACATAGTCTTCTTGTCTAGTGGTGTATGCGGGGTGCAAGATTCCTTAGTTCTTGGAGTTGTGGGTTCGAACCCCGCTAGGAGCAAATGTTATTTATGCTTTTTTACTCTTTAAACACTACTGTGTTGTGTATTATGTAGAAGTCCATGTGTCAATATTAGTTTCCATGTGACTTTAATTTAATTAGGCACAAAAGCCCGTTGACCTTTCACCTCTTGAGTTGGATCTTATCCAACTTGAGTTATAAATAGGCCATGTTCTATGTAGAAAATTGACTTTTCACCTCTTGAGTTGGATTTATCCAACTTGAGTTATAAATAGGCCATGTTCTATGTAGAAAATGAGACAAGCGAAGATTAATACATAAGATTCGCTCGTGTTTTCATTCCTTATATTTTATTGCTTAGATAATTTTATATCACGTTATCAGCATGAGTCTCTGCAAAAACTTTTCAATAACAATAAATATAAGTATTTGTTTTTCTTAAATAATGTTAAATTTATCCAAACACAAATTTATTTTCCTAGATATATCGGGCAAAACCTACATGTCCTGGGCACTAGATGCTGAAATACATTTGGATGCAATGAGTTTGGCAGACACTATAAAAAACGGCAATCAGGCATCAAACCAAGACCGAGCTAAGGCCATGATATTTCTCCGTCATTATCTTGATGAAGGTTTGAAAAATGGAATACCTCACTATAAAGGATCCCCTTATATTGTGGAATAATTTAAAAGAAAGATACGACCACCTGAAGATGGTCGTTCTTCCACAAGCACATTATGAATGGACCTATCTGAGGTTGCATGATTTTAAAAATATAACTGATTATACTTCTGTGATGTTTAGAATTAAATCACAATTGAATTTATGTGGAGAAAATATCACTGATCACGACATGTTAGAGAAAACATTCTCTACCTTTTCCGCATCGAGTATGCTCCCACAGCAACAGTACCAAGAAGTGGGACTAAAAAGTATTCTAAATTGATTTCTCATCTTCTTGTTGCTGAACAACATAATGATCTTTTAATGAAAAATCATGAAAGTCGACCTCCTGGTACTGCTTTATTTTTTGAAGTGAATGCTGCTCATTTTCACCAAATCAGGCATGAAAGAAGCCCTGGACCCAGTCATGGTCAAGGTAGAGGTGGATATTTTAATCAGGGTTATTGCCTTGCACTAAACAATGACCGTTAACACCAGCAGTGTAAAAAGAATGGTGAAGCTACTGAAGTAGTACCAAGGACGAACTCTAAAAATAAATGTTATCGATGTGGAGGAATGGTCGCGTATCTGTCGTATACCAAAACATCTGGTGAAACTCTATCAGGCGACCCTTAAGAAAATAGATAATGATGTAGAGGAAAACCTTATCTCTGAAGATAGTGTTGAGCCCATGAATTTAGATGTCTCAAATTTCTTTACAATCTCCGAAGGATATGTTAATCATCCTGTCGATGATGAATATGAAATAGTCTGATTATTTTACTTTCCTGTTAAGTTGTATTAGTTTATATTTCTGTTAATAGTGTATCACTAGTCTTGTAAATAAATAAAGTTTGTGTAATACGTTATGTGCTAGTAATACTATAATATTTACTTTGTTTATATTTTCATCTTGAAGAAAATATGGATACTCCTTAAGTTTTATTTGGATCAATAATTGATCACGACGATATTTGTGTAGTTGATAGTGGGACAATGCACGCGATATTTAAAGATGAGAAATATTTTCCCCACTTACTTAGAAGAAAAGAAAATGTTACAACAATCTCTGGCAATTCAAAATTAATTGAAGGCTCCGGAAGAGCTACTATATTTCTGCTTAAGGGGACAAAATTAGTTATAGAAGATGCACTGTTTTCTTCTTATTGAGTTTCTAAGATATCCGCCGAAATGGATATCATTTTGAGACTATTAATGAAATGAATGTTGAATATCTTGACATTACCAAAAATGTCTCAGGTCAAAAATAAGTGTTGAAAAAATTATCAACTTTGTCTTCCAGCTTATACTATGCAGAAATTAGTACAGCTGAAGCACACTCTATCGTAAACCAGAAGTTTACCGATCTAAATACGTTTGTGCTTTGGCATGATCGAACAAGCCATCCTGGATCAATAATGATTAGACGAATCACTAAAAATTCAAAAGGATATCCGTTGAAGAACCTGAAGATTCTTACAAGTAATGAATTTTCATGTGCTGCTTGTTATCAAGGCAAACTAATAACTAAACCATCGCACTAAAAGTTGGCATCGAATCTCCTCTTTTTCTAGAACGTATACAAGGGGATATATGTGGACCTATTCACCCACCTAGTGGATCATTTAGATATTTTATGGTCCTAATAGACACATCTTCAAGGTGGTCTTATGGTTCAGTCGCTCATGTTCATACTCAAAATGTCCCTGCTGAGTCATTTATTAAGTGCCTACAATTGATAGCAAACCACTACTTATGAAAATGAATTTTTCCAATACTGTTTGGGGTCATGCTATCTTGCATGTAGCATTACTTGTTCATCTCATACCAACTCATTATAATTAGTACACCCCGTTATAATTGATCCTTGGTCATAAGCCAAATATTGCCTATCTACAAATATTTAGATGGGTAGTATATGTTCCAGTTGCACCACCTTAGCGTACTAAGATGGCCCCCAGAGAAGGTTAGGAATATATGTTGGGTTTGAGTCACCCTCTATAATTCACTACCTTGAACCATTGACGAGAAATTTGATTACTGCTCGATTTGCAGATTGTCGATTTGATAAATCAAATTTCTCGCAATTAGGGGGAGAGAAACATGAACTTAAAAGAGAAATTGTGTGAAAAGTTTCATCATTATCTTATTTTGATTCACGTACCCCCATATATGAAAATGAGGTCCAGAAGATCATTCACTTACAGAAACTAGCAAATCAAATGTCATAAGCATTTACTGATTTGAAAAGGATAACTAAGTCACATATCCCTGCAGCGAATGTGCCTGTCCGAATTGAAATCCCAAAAGGACCATCTACTAATGTCATAGCTTCTGAATCTCAAACACACCTGAAGCGTGGTAGGCCATTGGGTTCAAAGGATAAAAATCCTAGAAAAAGAAACGCAAAGAATGATAAAGATAATATTATAAAAGATTCTACTGAAGAGATTCAAAATTTGATTAAATCTGATATTCTTGAAGAAATCAGTGAATCCAAGACTCAAGTGAATGAAGAACTTTAAATAAGTCCTACTAGTGATGAGATAAATTTAGATCGATAAAAAATTATGGTAGATAATATTTTTGCATATAATGTCGAACTAAATATTATGCAAGACAACGAGGACCTTGAACCTCTATCTGTCGAAGAATGTCGATGACGAAATGATAGGCAAATATAGCAAAAGGTGATTCAATCAGAATTAAATTCACTTGCTAAACGGAAGGTTTTTGGACCTGTAGTCCACACCCCCAGATGGTGTAAAACCAGTCGGCTATAAATAAGGGTGTCAAACGGACCGGGTTGACCCGGACCACTAAGCAAACCCGACCCGGTAAGCCCACGGGCTGTAGGGTACCGGGATCGGGCTGGGTTAATTTTTTTATTGGGCCCGGTTAACCCGGCCCGGACCAAAATCGGTCCATGCCCGCCGGTTAACCGGCCCGGCCAGGCTCGGATAACAATTTTTTCTTTTTAAAATGGGATTTTGCAAATGATTTAAATTGAATTTTAGTTTAAATTAAATACTTAGTTTTAATATATTACTAATTTACTATCAAGTATTATTAATTTATTATATTAAGTAGCATATTTTTTAAAGTAGTACATATATTGAATGGTACGTATATATGTGTATATATTTTCTATAGA
This sequence comes from Capsicum pubescens, assembly GCA_030864215.1. Classification (NCBI taxonomy): domain Eukaryota; kingdom Viridiplantae; phylum Streptophyta; class Magnoliopsida; order Solanales; family Solanaceae; genus Capsicum; species Capsicum pubescens. The sequence goes on along the minus strand of CM061548.1, from coordinate 171,799,265 downwards.
CTCTAAGGTAGTATATATTTAACGTATACACGTGTATATATTTTATAAATTAGTATATAACTATATATATAGTGTGTGTATATATGGTAGTATATATACTGTAGTATATTTTATTTAAAATATTACATATATATTGAATGGTACGTATATATGTGTATATATCTTCTATAAACTCTAAGGTAGTATTTATTTATTGTATACATGTGTATATATTTGATAAATTAGTATATATATCATTATATTGTAGTATATTTTATTTAGAGTAGTACATATATATTGAATGATACGTATATATGTTTATATATCTTCTATAGACTCTAAAGTAGTATATATTTAACATATCCACGTGTATATATTTTATAAAATAGTATATAACATATATATAGTGTGTGTATATATTGTAGTATATATATTATAGTATATTTTATTTAAATAAATACATATATATTTAATGGTACGTATATATGTGTATATATCTTCAATAGACTCTAAAGTAGTATATATTTAACGTATACATGTGTATATGTTTTATAATTTAGTATATATATCATTATATATAGGTGTATATATTGTAGTATATTTTATTTAAAGTAGTATATATATATTGAATGGTACGTATATATGTGTATATATCTTCTACAGACTCTAACGTAGTATATATTTTAACGTATACATGTGTATATGTTTTATAAATTAGTATATCTATCATTATATTCTTGTATATTTTTATTTAAAGTAGTACATATATATTGAATGGTACGTATATATGTGTATATATCTTCTATTGACTCTAAAGTAGTATATATTTAACGTATACACGTGTATATATTTTATAAATTAGTATATAACTATATATATAGTGTTTGTATATATTGTAGTATATTTTATTTAAAGTATTACATAGATATTGAATGGTACGTATATATGTGTATATATCTTCTATTGACTCTAAAGTAGTATATATTTAACGTATACATGTGTATATATTTTATAAATTAGTATATATATATCATTATATTGTAGTATATTTTATTTAAAGTAGTATATATATATTGAATGGTACGTATATATGTGTATATATCTTCTATAGACTCTAAAGTAGTATATATTTAACGTATACATGTGTATATGTTTTATAAATTAGTATATATATCATTATATTGTAGCATATTTTATTTAAACTAGTACATATATATTGAATGATACGTATATACGTATATATATCTACTATAGACTCTAAAGTAGTATATATTTAACGTAGACACGTGTATATGTTTTATAAATTAGTAAATACCTATAATGTGTGTATATATTGTAGTATATTTTATTTAAAGTATTACATATATATTGAATGGTACGTATATATGTGTATATATCATCTATAGACTCTAAAGTAGTATATATTTAACGTATACATGTGTATATGTTTTATAAATTAGTATATATATCATTATATATAGGTATATATATTGTAGTATGTTTTATTTAAAGTATTACATATATATGGAATGGTAAGTATATATGTGTATATATCTTCTATAGACTTTAAAGTAGAATACATTTAACGTATACATGTGTATATATTTTATAAATTAGTATATATATCATTATATTATAGTATATTTTAGTTAAAGTATTACATATATATTGAATGGTACGTACGTGTATATATATATTCTATAGACTCTAAAGTAGTATATATTTAATGTATACATGCGTATATTTTTTATAAATTAGTTATATCTCATTATATATAGGTATATATATTGTAGTATATTTTATTTAAAGTATTACATATATATTGAATGGTAAGTATATATGTGTATATATCTTTTATAAACTCTAAAGTAGTGTATATTTATCGTATACATGTGTATATATTTTATAAATTAGTAAACATATATATCATTATATTGTAGTATATTTTATTTAAAGTAGTACATATATATTGAATGGTACATATATATGTGTATATATCTTCTATAGACTCTAAAGTAGTATATATTTAACGTATACATGTGTATATGTTTTATAAATTAGTATATATATATCATTATTTTGTAGTATATTTTATATAAAGTAGTACATATATATTGAATGGTATGTATATATATGTATATATTTTCTATAGACTCTAAAGTATTATATAGTTAACGTATACACGTGTATATGTTTTATAAATTAGTATATAATTATATATATAGTGTTTGTATATATTGTAGTATATCTATTGTAGTATATTTTATTTAAAGTATTACATATATATTGAATGGTACGTATGTGTATATATCTTCTATAAACTCTAAAGTAGTATATATTTAATGTATACATGTGTATATATTTTATAAATTAGTATATATATATCATTATATTGTAGTATATTTTATTTAAAGTAGTACATATATATAGAATGGTACGTCTATATGTGTATATATCTTCTATAGACTCTAAAGTAGTATATATTTAACGTATACACGTGCATATATTTTATAAATTAGTATATAATTATATATAGAGTATGTGTATATATTGTAGTATATTTTATGATCAAGAGGCTACGAAACGTTTTAGGAACAAGGCATTTCTTCCTCTCAAGTTGTCTTTCTCAACTATTAATTCATGCTCTCTTATTTCAGAATATTTCTCCCCGCCGAGCGCGAAGAAATAACAACGATCAACAACCTCAACCCGCTGATCTTCTGAATGAAAACGTGTCCCACACCGAATTCAGGGAAGCCTTCTAGGCACTGGCCCAAGCTATCACTGTCCAGGCCTATCAGGCCACAACTCCTCAGCAGCAGGGAGGTGACTTAGCTGCTGCCAGAATTCATGACTTTATGCGGATGAGTTCGCCAGAGTTTTATGGGTCAAAGACAGTGGAAGACTTGTCGTTATATCTTGAGAAGATAAGGAAGATCACACAGGTAATGGGTGTGTCTGAAGAAGAGTGTGTGGAGTTAGCATCCTACGAGTTGAAAGACATTGCGTATGACTGGGTGGTTTCTTGGAGGAAGGGTAGAGGAGAGGATGACGCTCCCATTACCCGGCAGATATTCCAAGATGCATTCTTGGATAGGTTCTTTCCTTTAGAGTTAAGAGAGGCAAAGATTATAGAGTTTATAAACTTGAGACATGGATCCATGAATGTTAAGGAGTATTGCTTAAAGTTCAATCAGCTAGCAAAATATGCCCCTGACTTGATCTCCGACGCCTGAACTGGTATGAGAAAGTTTGTGATAGGTGTGTCAGGCTTAGTACTGAAAGAATGCCGCACTGCTATGTTGAACAAAGAGATGGATTTATCTAGGCTGATGATCTATGCACAACAAATAGAGGAGGATAATATAAGGGAAAAGATAGAGCGAGAGGTAACAAGAGAGCTAGGTCTGAATAGCACGAGTACGGTCAGGCTAGATCCCAGGGAGGGAACCACCCTTAGTTCCAGAGTCGTTCTTTTATGCCATCATCCTCATACGCTAGTGCCCCAGTACCTAGTGGTAGTCCAGAGTAGGGAAACAAGTCTTCTATGTCCAGGCCTCAGCAGAGTGTGAGCAACAAGCCCAATTTCCCTCCTTGTGCTAAGTGTGGTAGGCCCCATCCAGGTAAGTGTTTGGCTGAACAACGTGGTTGTTTAGGGTGTGGCAAGATAGGCCACAGGATTATAGAGTGCCCACATGCCAGGAAGAAAAGCAGAGATACCCGTCCCCAGACCTAGGCCACTAGTGCATCAACTTCTGCTGCCCGTCCATCTCTTTCTCAGGGCGCTTCTTCTAGTATTGCTGGCGTTCAGTGCCAAAATAGGTTCTATGCCCTATCTTCCTGTCATGAGCAGGGGGACTCTCCCGATGTTGTTTCTGGTATGCTCCGTGTATTTTATTTTGATGTATATGTGTTATTGGACCCTGAGCCTATTCTAGTTTCTATCCCAGTAGGGGAGTCTGTTGTTGCTAAGCAAGTGTACAAGAATTTTCCTGTTACTGTCCTTCATAGAGTCACACTTGCTGATTTGATAGAGTTAGAGATAGTTGATTTTGATGTTATCCTGGGTATGGCCTGGCTTCACTCCTGCTATGCGTCTATAGATTGTCATACTCGTGTAGTCAAATTTTAGTTTCCTGATGAACTAGTTTTCGAGTGGTCAGGGAGTTCAGTACCTCCCAAGAGTCATTTTATTTCTTATCTCAAAGCCAGGAAGCTTATATCTAAGGGTTTCTTTTATCACTTGGTTAGAGTTAAGGACACTAAGTCTGAAACCCCAAGTATCCATTCAGTCAAAATTGTCAATGAGTTTCCTGATGTCTTTTAGGAAGATCTCCCAGGGGTACCTCCCGATAGAGAGATAGAATTCGAGATCGATCTTCTTCCCAACACTCAACCTATTTTCATTCCTCCCTACCGTATGGTACCTGCAGAGCTTAAGGAGTTGAAAGAAAAACTCAAATATCTCTTAGACAAAGGTTTTATAAGGCCCAGTGTATCTTCTTGGGGTGCACCTGTCCTTTTCGTGCGAGAGAAAGATGGTTTTTTGCGTATGTGCATTGACTATCGTCAGCTTAATAAGGTCACAGTCAAGAACAAGTACCCTCTTCCAATAATAGATGATTTGTTTGACCAGTTTCAAGGTGTGAGTTATTTCTCCAAGATAAACCTTAGATCCAGCTATCACCAACTTAAAGTAAGGGGTGTGATATCCCGAAGATAGCCTTTCGAACCTGCTATGGTCATTTTCAGTTTCTTGTCATGTATTTCGGGCTAACTAACACCCCAACATCTTTCATGGACCTCATGAATCGAGTGCTTAAGCCATATCTTGATATGTTCATCATTTTGTTTATCAACGACATCCTTGTGTATTCTCGAAGTGAGGGTGATCACGCAAACCATCTTAAAATCGTCTTACAAACTCTTAGATATCATAAGTTATTAGCTAAATTCAGTAAGTGTGAGTTTTGGCTAAGGTCCATAGCGTTTTTGGGTCATATTATTTCAGCTGAAGGTATTAGAGTTGATCCTCAAAAGACAGAGGATGTAAGAAATTGGCCTAGGCCTATCTCTCCATCTGATAGTAGAAGTTTCTTGGGTCTAGCTGGCTATTACCGCCGTTTTGTTGAAGGGTTCTCTTCCATTGCGTCTCCCATGACTCAGTTGACCCAAAAGAAAGTTAAGTTCCTCTGGTCGGATTCCTGTGAGAAGAGTTTTCAGGAGTTGAAGACTCGACTCACTTCCTCCCCTATGTTGGCTTTGCTTGATGGTGTAGATGGTTTTATGATATACTGTGATGCTTCGAGAGTTGGTTTGGGTTGTGTGTTGATGCTGAGGGGTAAAGTTATAGCCTATGCATCTAGAAAGTTGAAACCTCATGAGAAGAATTACCCAATCCATGACTTAGAATTGGCTGCTGTAGTGTTTGCTCTGAAAATCTGGAGACATTATTTGTATGGTATGCATATTGATATTTTTACCGATCACAAAAGCCTGCAGTATGTGTTGACTCAGAAAGAGTTAAATATTAGGCAGCGGAGGTGGTTAGAATTATTAAAAGACTATGATATGATCATTTTGTATCATTCGGCAAGGCCAATATTATGGAAGATACCCTTAGCAGGATGTCTATGGGTAGTATTTCGCATGTGGAGGAAGGTAAGAAAGAGTTAGCTCGTGATGTGCATCGTCTGGCTAGACTGGGTGTTAAGTTACTTGATTCCACTGAGGGAAATATTTTGGTGCAGAGTAGTTCCGAATCCTCATTGGTTTTGGAAGTGAATGAGAAGCAAGACTTAGATGCTAGCTTGGTCAGACTGAAGGAGTCAGCCAAGGACCAAAAGGTGGAGATTTTCTCTCAAGGAGGAGATGGGGTGTTGAGGTTGCAGGGTCGATTATGTGTTCCTGATGTTGGTGATCAGAGGTAGAGAATTATGACTGAAGTGCATGGTGCGCGGTATTCTATTCATCCCGGCACTACCAAGATGTACCGCGACTTGCGGGAAATCTATTGATGGTGTGGTATGAAGAAGGATATAGATGATTTTATGGCGAAGTGTGCAACATGTCAATAGGTTAAGGTTGAGCACTAAAGACCTGGTGGTGTGATGCAAGAGTTTAGTATCCCAACTTGGAAGTGGGAAGAGATAAATATGGATTTTATGGTTGGCTTACCTCTTTCCCGACGCCATCATGATTCCATCTGGGTTTTTGTCGACAGGCTGACTAAGTCAGCGCATTTCTTGCCTGTGCATACATCTTATACAGCTGAGGACTATGCTAGATTGTATATTCGAAAGTTGGTCAGGTTGCATGGAGTTCCCTTTTCTATCATTTCGATAGGGGTACTCAGTTCACTTCTCAGTTCTGGAGAGCATTTCAAAAGGGTCTTGGTACCCAAGTTCTTATGAGTTCCGCTTTTCATCTGTAGACAGATGGTCAGGCGGAGAGGACTATCCAAACTTTGGAGGACATATTGAGAGCGTGTGCCCTTGATTTCAAAGGTAGTTGGGATGAGCATTTGTCGTTGATAGAGTTTGCTTACAACAATAGTTACCATGCTAGTATCAAGATGACACCATTCGAGGCATTATATGGTAGGAGATGTAGATCACCCATAGGATGGTTCGAAGTGGGTGAAGATACTTTGGTTGGACCTGATGCAGTATTTGAGGCGATGGAGAAGGTGAAGTTGATTAAAGACAGCTCAGAGTCGTCAAAAGTCATATGCAGATGTGATACGAAAAGACCTTGAGTTCGAAGTTAATGATTTGGTGTATCTGAAAATTTCACCCATGAAAGGGGTGAAAAAATTTGGGAAGAAAGGGAAACTTAGTCCCCGTTACGTTGGCCCTTACAGAATTCTCAGCCGTGTTGGGAACGTAGCCTATAAAGTTGAGCTGCCTACAGAGTTGTCAACTGTTCATCCTATTTTCCATATTTCCATGCTTAGGAGGCATATTGGTGATTCTATCGTTGTTGATTCTTCAGATAGCTTAGATGTTTAGAATAACCTTTCGTTTGATGAGGTTCCAGTTGAGATCCTAGATTACCAAGTCTGTAGACTAAGGAACAAAGAAGTTCCATTGGTCAAGGTTTTATGGCGGAACCAATCAGTTGAGGGTGCTACTTGGGAAACCGAAGTTGATATGCGATCCAAGTACCCACACCTCTTCTTCACAAGTTCAGAGCAAGCCAAAGGTATTACTTTTTCTTAATTCGTCCCCTATCTAACCAAAGATTCAGCTATATAGCTATTTTGTTGCAAATTTGTGCACTCTCAGAAATACTCAAAAGTTTAGAATGACATAGATTAAATTCAGAGAACTATTCCAACTGTGCATCCTCAGTTTCTTTGCATTTCCAGCTTAACTAGTGACATTCGAGAATGAATGTTTCCAAGGGGGAGATATTGTAATACCCCGAGAATTTCAACTAATAGTAGAACCCTATTTCCAGCTTGTTAGAAATAAAGTTAGTGATTTGGTAGCTACATTATCTAGCTTGATGAGTATTAGGGCCTCAAAAGTGTCCTAGCTATTAGACGAATCAAAACATTCCTCGCCGATTGAATTCTTGAGATGGATATTGGTATGGTCAAATTCAAACGAGCATATCTATCGTTATACTATGAATTTATGAACTCATGACCTACCAAAAGATAGATAATTGAATTAGCTTTCTAACGATATCAATTTCGCCAAAATCCATTATCGGAGCAAAGAGTTATGCCTATTTTACTCCAGCGTATCAGGCTGGAAATTTCGTGACGACATTTTATTACGACTTGTCACAAGCCTGACGGCTTGTCACAAATGTCGTCACCATAAGCAAAAAGTCACAAAATCCAACATTTTGTGACGATATTTTGTGATGACTTATCACAAGCATGATGGCTTGTCACAAATGCCGTCACCATAAGCAGAAAGTCACAAAATCCAACATTTCGTGACGACATTTTGTGATGACTTGTCACAAGCCTTACGGCTTGTCACAAATGTCGTCACCATAAGCAGAAAGCCACAAAAGCCCACATTTTGTGATGACATTTTGTGACGACTTGTGACAAGTTTGACGGCTTGTCACAAAATGTCGTCAACCTTAAGCCGAAAATCATAAAATCCACCCTTTTTGACGATATTCGTGACGACTTGTCACGAATGTCGTCAGCTATTTTTTCAGCAATTTAATGACATTTTTGTAAGGGTATTTTGATCTTTTTCCTGCACTTCCCACGACTTATAGCCCTCAGAGAACGTATTTTCTTCTATTTTTCTTTAGCTAAACATCTCAAAATTCTCTACACACCTTTAACCACAAGGTTAGGGTTTCAATATAAAAACCCAATTATCTAGAGATTCAACCGTGAGAATTCAATAATTCTTACATAGTTGAATTCCCCGTTAAGAGGGCTACGAGGGACACCCAATAGTTCGTGAATAACCTTCCAAAATTTTTGAAGTCATCCAAAATCTCCAAGTTTAAGGTATGTGGTTTTGAACAAGAACACCCTTTTGTTCTTGTGCCCAAAAGTTACATATTTTCGTAAAGTATTTCGTAAATTCATGGAGAATTCCTATCATGTTATTATATTGTGAGTTTTATGAAACTATGTCTTACCCAAGCTTTGAGTTGTAATATTATTATGCATATTAATGTTATAAATTGTCAATTTATGGTTTAAGTTGCATAATTCAACGTCTATATAATATTTTGAGAATTTCAAGTCCTATTGTTGTGAATTGAACCTTATGGTTAAAGCATGAGTTTGAGAATGAGATGTTAGCCATTTTTAAAGAATATCAAGAAGTGAGTTTTGATTGTAAGTTAAGATAGAAATCCACATTCTTGAGTTTGAAGTAAAGGGGATGCATTTTGGCTCTCATTATATATATATATATATATATATATATATATATATATATTGTTGAATTATTTTAAGGTGGATTTTCTAAAGTTCTAAGCTAAGTAAGAGAGTAGTATTTAGCACCGAGTTGGTCTTGATTCCGAGGTCTCATGCCCCAGAACTACGTGCCCCCGTAGGTTCTTGATATACCCCAAGTGGGTTAAGATAGTGATCACTAAAGTTAAGGTTTTATCCGATGGCAAGGATAAAACAACTCTCCCCAACGTGGGTAAGACGTTGGACTCCATGTATCTCACATGGTTTATGTCGGTTAAGAGAAATTCCCTATGTTCCTAAAGTTCTCTTAGTCCTAAAGTCTTCCAAGTTTCAAAGAGTTTTAGTCTTAAAGTTACAAAGTTTTGAAAGTATAAGTGTTTTTGAAAGCTATGGTCCTAATAATTTCAGGTGTCATGATAATTTGAGGTTTTAAGTAAAAGCATGATGATTTATGAGTCTTGTGGCATATATTTATTTCAAGCTATGTGAGTATGTTTTACACCATGCAGGTTTTCTATAAAAGCTTATGATATTGAGTATTTTAATTGCACACTCCCCCATATGCTCAGTACACTCCCAAAGTACTAACCCACATATTTTGTCTGTGTGCCATATATTCTCGTAATGTAGGTTCAGGTGCTCAGTCTCAGTCTCAGCCTCACTAGTGATCCTTTCGAGCTCTCCTATCTACATATCAGCCGTGGTGAGTCCTCATGTTTCGGGGACTGGTTATTCTCAGACTTCCAGTTTTATTTAGTAGCTGTTTAATTCTTGTCAGTTGAGTATGAGTCAGTTGGGGACCTGTCCCAATGGCTCTCTAGTTTGGAGTAGTAGAGGTTTGTCAGACTAGTCATCAGATTATCAACACTTTGAGATTTTCTTTGAGTTGTAGGTTTTTCAGACCAAGTATTTCATTCATATTTCTCATTTTATGATGTCATAGTGTTGAGTTCATGCTTTTTATCTTTAAGTAAGCTAATATATGAAGTAGAAGGCTCAAAGGGTTAGCTTGGGGCTACTTGTAGCCTTAAGCACCGTATAACGTTTCGGGACCCGGTTGCGGGGCGTTACAATATAACTATATATATAGTGTGTGTGTATATTGTAGAATATATATTATAGTATATTTTATTTAAAGTATTACATATATATAGAATGGTACGTATATATGTGTATATATCTTCTATAGACTCTAAAGTAGTATATATTGAACGTATACATGTGTATATGTTTTATAAATTAGTTTATATATCATTATATTGTATTTTATTTCTTGTAGTATATCTTTTATTTAGAGTAGTATATATATTTAGCTAACTTACAGTCGTATACACGATTACATTTGTAATTGTGATTATGTGTATATATTTTTTAAAGTCTAATGTAGTATATACTATATATATAGTGTATATATATTGTTTAACGTATTTAAAATGTATATTGGTGGGTATATACAATGTATATTGGAGAAAAAGCTTTTTTTTAGTTTTTGACCGGTTTAGGTGGGTTGGACGAGTTGGGTTAAGTGGGCCGGTTCAGGGTTGTTTTTAAAACTTTTACTGTTTGGCCCAAAATCAGACCGACCCGTTTAACCAGGCCCGGATCCGAACCGGCCCACAACTCGGCTAAAATTCACGGGCCAGTTTCGGGTTGACCCGTCTCGACCCACTTAACACCCTTAGCTATAAATGGGTCTTCGTACGTAAAAGAAATGAGAAAAATGAAATTGTAAGAAACAAGACACGCCTTGTTGCATTAGGATTCTCTCAAAGACCCGGTGTTGACTATGAAGAAATATATTTACCCGTTATGGATGCAATAATATTTTGATACCTCATCGGTCTAGCTGTATATGAAAATATTGAAATTCATCTAATGGATGTGGTTACAGCTTATCTTTATGATTCACTTGATAATGATATTTACATGAGAATCCTAGAAGGATTAAAAATGCTTGAAGCATATAGTTCAAAGTCTCGAGAATTATTTTCAATCAGATTACAAAGATCGTTATACGGTCTAAAACATGTGGTATAATCGCCTTAGTGAGTACTTAATAAACAAAGTTTACATAAATGATGTCCTTTGTCCTTGTATTTTCATTATGTAAACAACATCTGGGTTTGTTATACTCGTTTATGTGGATGATATAAATTTTATTGGGACTCCAGAAGATGTCCAAAAGGCAAATGAATATCTAAAGAAAGAATTTGAAATGAAAGATCTTGAAAAGACAAAACTTTGTCTTGGTTTATAAATTGAACATTTATAAGACGAGGTCTTCATTCACCAAACTGCCTATACGGAGAAGGTTTTGAAATAATTTTACATGGATAAAACATATCCATTAAGTGCTGCAATGATTGTTCGATCAATTGACCTGAGTAAAGATCCATTCCAACCTCTAGAAGAGGGTGAAGAGATCCTTAGTCCCGAAGTACCATATCTCAATACCATTAGTGTACTTATGTATCTTGTTAACATTTTGAGGCCGGATATAGCATTTTCTGTTAATTTGCTAGCAAGATATAGTTCTTCTCCTACACGAAGTATTGGAACAGAGTTAAGCATATATTAAAATACCGAAAAGGGAATATTGATATGAGTCTGTTTTATACTAACAAAGATAGTTCAGATCTTATTGGTCATGAAGATGCAAGTTATTTATCCGACCCACATAACGCACGATCTCAAACAGGCTATATGTTTACATACAGAGGTACTGCTATATCACGACGATCTACAAAGAAGTCTATTTTTGTTACTTCTTCAAATCATGCTGAGATAATAACTATTCATGAGGTAAGTAGAGAATGCATATGGCTGAGATCAGTGATACATTCCATCAAAGAGAGATGTCACCTGAAGTTTGATATCAAGGTACCCACAGTCATATTTGAAGACAATGCAACATGTATAGCTCAATTAAAGGGAGACTTTATAAAAAGAGATGGAACGAAGCACATCTCGCTGAAGTTAGTCTTCACACACTATCTCAAGAAGAATGGTGATATTGATGTACAATATATCTATTCCAGTGATAATCTAGTAGATTTGTTCACTAAATCTTTACCAACTTCAACTTTTGAGAAGATAGTACACAAGATTGGAATGCTAAAACTGAACCAGTTGAATCGGGGTATTCATCAGGGGGAGTAAGAATATGCGTTGTACTTTTTTTCCTTAACCAATGTTTTATCCCACTGAATTTTTCTGGTAATATTTTTAATGAGGCAACACCCAAATGCGTATTCTGTAAATTTTTCTTTACATGAACATCTAAGGGGGAGTGTTGTGTATTATGTTGAAGTCCATGTGTCAATATTAGTTGCCATATGGCCTTAATTTAATTAGGCACAAAATCCCATTCACCTTTCACCTCTTGAGTTAGATCTTATCCAACTTGGGATATAAATAGTCCATGTTCTATGTAGAAAATGAGACAACTGAAGATTAATACATAAGGTTCCCTTTTGTTTTTATTCCTTATGTTTTATTGCTTAGATAATTTTATATCATATTGCAGTTTTTCTTTTCTTTTTGCGATGTGGACTTTAGCTTTTAAGTAAAAAAACTAAAGGAAAAAAATAGCTCAATTCTTACAAGAAAACCCCAAACATTGGGTTTCTTGAATGCAACATGCTCAACGTGATAACTTTAGACTGCCGTCGACTCATCTCCATCCATTGCACCACCCTGCTTGTCGGAATCTATCAATAGAGGTATGTATCAGCTATCGCTGCTTTGTGTTTTTCTAGTTCTTCCTCAATTTCTCTTTTTCTCCTCTTTTCAAGTTCCTATTAGAAATCTTATAATTTGTGTTCTATGATTTTTAGGATCAATATGATTACAAAATTTTTCAAGCTCACACTTCTTCGAATATTGCTCTAGTTCTTTTTTGTCAAGTTCTTTATTGCCTATCAATCTTTATAGAGCATTGAATGATAAAGAGTTGGCAAAGTTGGATCTTAAATCAGATCAGTAGAAACAAAATCAAAATATCCTTCAGATATACGTGATTGAATGAGGAGATATTATATACAAAAGAACCTTTTCAACCCGGTAAATTTGATAAATTTGAATTTTCAGTAAGAGATTTTGGAGGATTACTACATCACTTTAATCCTAAATGGTTTAAACCTCTATATTCTGAATGGTTAGAATATAACATTTAAAAAGATGCAACATATTGCTTATATTTTTACTTGTTTAAATATGAGCTTGGGGATATGAAAAAAAAAGAGTGATTCTTTTACAACAAAAGGTTTTTAAAGTAGGAATAAGGATTTAGAAAGACACAAAAAGTATGTGGGTGAAGTGAATGATTTTCATATTCGATGTTTCCAGATGATGCTAGATTTAATGAATTTAGAATAATCTATTCAAGCCTTGCTTGACAAGCAATCAAATAAAATTAAAGGTGAACATCAAATTCGCTTGAATGCTTCGATTGATGTGATAACTGATAAGGTATCTTTTCAATGGAGGATTGTCTTTTTAGGGTCACAATAGGTGTGTAACTCCTCCACTAAGAGGTCATTTTCTCGACCATTTAAAGTGGTATGCAGATAAGAAGGAAGAGGTAAAAAATATTGAATTAAAGAAACTTCAAAAAGTAATACCGTTACATGTTAATTTTGCTAAGCTTATACATTAATTAGCTTGAGATCATTTTCTTCTCTTTAAGTTTAGAGTCCACAAACTTCAAATTTGGGTTACACCTCTATCTAGACCAAACTCATTTTCTAACATCATTTAGTAGCTCTTGGAGATGATCGAGAATATATATATTCAGTAAGCCCCATCAAAACCTTATCAATCATGTAGCTCCCAAAGGATTTTAGCATGTTGAAATAAGAGTCAATGACCTCAAAGTTAATACGAAGATACCATGGTTGCTTCATATTTCTTTAATCATTTCACTTTCTATCTTGACATGATTAAATTTTACTTGAAAACTAAAAAGAGTAGTCTCATCCACATCCTCATCATAGATGTGGTAGACCAGAATTGCTGCCTCACTGGCTACATTTTCAATAAGTGATAGAAGAGAATATCGGTTTTAGTCCTCAGTGCAAGGTGTTGGCAAGTTCAAAAGAAAAGTACCAACGTAAATCAATCCTTGTTGGAGCCATTGCATTTAATGATCGATCATCAAAGGCCACTTTCAAGCTGGTGTAACGACTTAGCAGCTCTTCTAGGTCCTATCGAAGAGCACAAAGAGAACCTTCCATGACTTTTTTTATCCTTATCATCGACTTTGGGCGGCCTTTTAGCACACTCATATAAATCTGTCTCAGTTCAGTCCTAACAGGATTTATTGTTTCCAACAGTTTAGAAATGCACCACACATTCCGGGTCCAAAGATAAGAAAGATAGGTGCAGAAGTGTAAGCTACATCTTCAGCATGGGCCAAGAGATCACTCATCATTGTCTCATGCTATTAAATGCAACACTATGCAGTAAACATACCTTTTGTGTCTTGAGGGGCAACATAAAACTTATTATAGACCATAGAACCATCACATTCTCAAGCAAAGAATCTATAAATGTCATCATCTCGGAGTGTTTTCGATACTTGTTGATCTTAATGGCCTTGAATCTTTGATTCGCCTCGCAATGAACACCTTTGAAATCATTCTTGAAGGCTTATACGAACTACTAGAATAACAGTAAAAACCCACCACCAAAAATCGGCCTCCGCTTAGTGGTTCGTAATTTCACATCTCTGGAGGTTGGTATAGAGAGAAATATTATTTTTGTATTTGTTTAAGAAAACCTATCTTAGGAGGTCGTCTCTTTTTAAAATAAAAATAGCATGAAATTCATTTTATGACTTTTTTATGTTGGAAGATAACTCGGGACAAATAAAATGGACAAAAGCGACCACTTGAAATCGGTATTATTTTTAGAAAAGAAAAAGAAAAAAAATGTACAATATATTTTATTTAAAATAAAAAAAAGAAATATAAATATAGCTTTATATTTAATAGAGAAAATGGCCAAATACCCCCTCCCCAAATCTTTACCCCAAATCCCAACTACACACTTATACTTTGCGGGGGTCCCATGACCCCCTGAATTATTTTAAAGTGGAATATTTACCCTCCTGAACTATTTTAAAGTGGAATATTTACCTTCCTAAAAGCTCATGCCCAGACATTGTTTCAGGTAGTGAGCTGCACTCGCTACCACATCATCGCCACGTCATTTTTTCTTGCCACATCATTAACACGTCATATTTTTTTTTACTCTAAAAAATCAATTATTTAACTTTTTTATTTCCTTTTCTCTTCCATTGCACCACTTCTATGGTCATTTTTTCTCAAAAAATTCTTTTCTTTAATTTTCATTTCACTTTGTTTTCCACCCATTTCTTCACTTTCCACTCTTGCTATTTTCAGAACTTCAAAATGGACTACTCAGTCATGGTGACCTCATCTGACCCTTCAACGTTCCTTTTTTTTTTCTTTTTAATTTCTCAACTATGAAAATTGATGTTGAATTTATGATTGTAAAAAACTTTGGTGTTGATTTTGATTATGGTGTTGATTAGATTTTTTTAATTTCAAGACATTGTTGGAAGTTTATGTTTCATTTCATGAGAACGATGATTCTTCGTATGGTAATTCGGTTAATGGGTATATAAGTTTGGTAAATTAATTTTGGATTGGATTCCATTGTTGAGTTCTTGAAGAGCCATTATTGAAATCTTGAAGAAGAAGAAGAAGAAGAAGAAGAAGAAGAAGAAGAAGAAGAAAGAAAATGAATAAATAATAATAATAATTAAAAATTCTTGTATGGTAATTCGGTTAATGAGTATGTAAGTTTGATAAATTAATTTTGGATTGGATGCCATTGTTGAGTTCTTGAAGAAGAAGAAGAAGAAAAAAGAAAATGAATAAAGAAAAATAATAATTAAAAATGAATAAAGAAAATAAAAAAATATTTGGCCATATCAGCGTTCTCACTCTCTTAAAAGCGAGTGAAACACACTCTCTTGCCATGTCAGCGTTCAGGGGGGTAAATATTCCACTTTAAAATAGTTAGGGGGTAATAGAATCCCCAGTATAAGTGTGTAGTTGGAATTTGGGATAAAGGTTGGGAAGTATTTGGCCATTCTCTCTATTTATTATCAACAAACCATTTACATGTGGAAGTATTTGTTTCATAAAAGATTAAAATTATTATTAATTATTATCGATCTCCGGTGGGCGGTAATAAGATAATAAGTTTTATTTATTTTAATGAAATTGACCTCCTGTGTTAATTATTTTTTTTATTAAATTTGCTTACATTGCAATAATATATTGGAAAAAAGGTTACTTATTATGTACTTTTTGTATCTTATTTTTCTCTTGTTATTAACATTTGTATTTTATTTCCTCTTGCAAATAATTTGTTCAATATTAGTTGTCGATATCATTAGAATTAGTTATTTCAAATTATTTGTGAATTTACAGTATTGGGATATAGCTAATAATTTTTTTTTTTCATTTTTTGCTTGTGTAAACAAGTTTAAGTTGTAAAGGTTCAAGATCTAGAACTTGTGGAATGGATAAAGAAACACCAGTAGTGTTTATCTTACCTTGAATAGTATATGTGATCTTGTGAGTGATGTAAAAGTTAAAGTTAAATCTCGTTATAATCTAAGTATGGAATACGTTTTTGTTTGGAGGTTATATAGTACGAACTTGTGTAGTTATGTAGTTCAAACACAAACCGATAATGCATCAATGGATGAAATATGTTGATATTATTAATATATAATTACGGATCGATCACTACTATAAAATAGAACAATTGAGTTCTATTAATGGTCCGTCAGCTAACCTTGAATGTATGTCTTGTGTAGGCATACATATGGTAGATAAGAAAACATCAATAATCCATCCGAGAACAGAATATGTTGATATTTGTAGGTAATGGTACTCGTGGAATAATCTAACAAACCAAACTTCTATCAACGGGTCTGTCCAACCTTGAATGATGTATCATGTAGTGGTCATGCTATCTGTAGTGAGAGGTGGTTCACAAAGTGGTAGGGGTGGTTCTAAAAGTGTTCGAGGTAGAGGTAGGGGAGCTCATGGTGGTGGTTGTTGGGTTACTTAATCTAGGAGAGAATGTGGACAATGTTATGCTATACTTGGGAGACCCGAGGAAGAGGCTTCTGATGCAGTTATTAGAAGTACCATCCTAGTTTGCTACAAATCTGTTTCTGTGTTATTTGACCTTGGATCTACATTCTCCTATGGGTCTACAACCTTTCTTCTGATTTTGATACTGCATGTGAGCCCCTTACTATGACTCTTCATGTTTTTACCCTCATAGGAGATTCTTTAGTGGTAGATTGAGTGTACCAATATTGCATGGTTAGATTTGCAGGGTGTGAGACTTGAGATTTAATTATCCTAGATATACTTGATTTTGATGTTACCATGGATATGGATTGGTTAGCTATCTATCATGTTATTTTGGCCTGTTATGTCAAGATTGTGACCTTAGCTATGCCAAATGTGCCAAGGTTATCTTGAAAGAGTACTCTTAATTCGGATCCAAAGGGAGTTATATCTTTTCTATGTGCTCATCACATGATAGAAAGAGGTGCTTGTATTATTTAGCTTATGTTCGCGATACCAGTGTTGCATCACTGCCTCCAATAGATTCTATTCGTGTTGTTTACGAGTTCATGGATGTATATCCTATGAATTTTCCTGGCATGTCTATGGATTGTGATATTAATTTTTCTATCGATGTGGAGCCGGGTACGAAGCACATTTTCATCCCTGCCTATATGATGGTCCCGATCATGTTGAAAGAATTGAAGGAGTTGTTGTAGGATTTATTGGGTAATGGGTTCATTAGACTTAGTGTATTTTCTTGGGGTGCTCCAATCCTATTCATGAAGAGGGACAATTCTATGCGTATGTGTATTGATTATAGATAGTTGAACAATGTTACAATTATAAATAAGTATCTGCTTCCTCTTATTGATAATCTGTTTGACCAGCTTCAAGGTGCTTTCATGTTCTCTAAGATTTATTTGAGATTCGGGTATCACCAGTTGAAGATTAGAGCTTTAGATGTCCTAAAGATGGCTTTTCGCACTCGATACAATAATTATGAGTTCTTGGTCATGTTTTTCAATTGACCAATATCGCTACAATATTCATGGAGTTTATAAACTAGATATTTCAATTGTATCTTATCTCCTTTGTGATTATATTTATATATTGCATCTTAATTTATTCCAAGGATAAGGTTGATCAGGTGAGACACTTAAAAACTAGAGATTACGTGATGAGCAGTTGTATGCTAAGTTCTCTAAGTGTGAGTTTTGGTTGGAGTTTATCTTTTTTTTTGGGTCATATGGTGACCAAGGGTGGTATTATAGTTGATCCAGTAAAGATAGCGATGACTATTTATGATTGTGCTAGACCTACTGCTCTTACCAAGATTCGAAGTTTCATTGCTTTGGGGGGGGGTTATTATCAGTGTTTTTAGAGGATTTGTCATCAATTGCAACTTCGTCGACCAATTTGACTCAGAAGAAGGTTGCTTTTAATGGTTGTACGCTTGTGAAAAGTGCTTCTAAAAGCTTAATTTTAACTTTGCCTAAGGAGGACATGGGTTTTACCTTATTTTGTGATGCATTTGGCGTTGATTTGGTTATTATGTTGATCCAAGAGTGTAAGGTGATTGCTTATGCCTTTCGTCAGTTGAAGCCTTATAAGAAACACTACCCTACTCATGATTTGTAATTAGAAGCCATAGTCTTTGTGTTGAAGTTGTGGAAACATTACTTAAATGGAGTTACTTGTGAGATTTTCTCTGATCATCGTAGCCTTAAGTACCTCTTCAATAAATGATATCTTAATATGAGACAACATTGTTGGCTTGAGTTGTTTAAGAATTATGATATCACTATTCTTTATCATCTGGATAAGTCTAATGTTGTTGTGGATGCCTTGAGCCGGAAGTCAACTAGAATGAAGAGTTTAGCTCATCTCTTGACTTAGGAGTGACCTTTAGCTCTAAAGGTGCAGTCTTTTGCTAAACAAATGGTTAGGGTTGATATTTCGACAATCGGATGTGTCTTAGCCTTTGTTGATGCTAGATCTTCTTTGATGGAGCATATTTGAGCTCACCAGTTTGATGATGATAGTTTGAGGGTGATTCAATTTAAGGTATTTATTGGTGAGGTTAAGGCGACATCTCTTGATTCTAATGATGTTTTGAGGATTAGTCGTCGAGTTTGTTGGTTGAGAGTTGGTGGATGAGTGAGATTAATTTTGAAGGAGGTGCATTGTTCCAGATATTCTATCCATTTAGGGGTGACCAAGATATATTGTGATTTGGAAAATCATTACTGGTGGGATGGTATAAAGAAGGATGTAGAGGATTTTGTAGCTCGTTGCTTGTGTTGTCAGAAGGTGAAGGCCAAGCATTTAAGACTAGGTGGTTTGCTTCTGAGATTATCCTTTTCTTACTGGAAGAGGGAGTGGATCACTATGGACTTCGTGAGTGGGTTGCATCATACTTTTTGTGGTTCTGACAATATTTGGGTCTTAGTAGATCGATTGACCAAATCAACCATTTTGTCTTTATTCAAATTTCCTTCAGTGCTAAGAGGTTGGCTCGTATCTATGTTCGTGAGATAGTGCGTCTTCATGGGGTACCCACGTCTATTATTTCAGATAGAGGCTCAGTGTTCATTTCTAGCTTCTGGAGTACATTTCAGGAGGAGTTGGCTTATCAGGTTAACCTTAGCACAACTTTCCACCCCAAGAACGATGATCAGTCGTACCAGACTATTCAAGTTTTAGAGGATATATTCCACGCATATGTTATGTACTTTAGAAGTCCTCGAGAGCAACGTTTAGCCTTAGTAGAGTTTGCATATAATGATTGTAATGATCTTATTTGTGAAATTTTATTTTTGATGTGTTTTGACCATTTTTTCCTTCTCCGTAGTTCCTACATATTAATTCTGGTATATTGGGATCGTTGGTATAATTTTTGATGCGATCAGAAATTATTTGGTTGAGTTGTGGTGTTTGGAGGTTTTAAAAGTCATATAGTTGACTTCAGTCCACATCTATAGTTCTGAGTGTCGAATGGCCATTTGGACAGTGTGATTAGGTTCAGAATGTTGAATTTGTTAGTAGCGTGGTTGGTTCAATTCAGAACCTTTACCTTGTGTTTCAACCCTTTGTTTGAAAATTTGTCAAAAAGTGGTTCCGTGGGTTAATTTATCGAAAACAATTTTTTTAAAATCTGACTATGCCATTAAGTCTAGAACATTAAAAATAGTCTGTAGCATGTATTGTTTACTTTTGTCAGGTTTCAAACAAATTTTGAGGGTCCATTCAGAGATTTTGAAAAGTGTGCAAATCATCATTTTTGCTAATATCTGGTGCAGGTGTCACGACCCAATTTCTCAAGTCATGATGGCGCCTACCATAACCCACCAGTAAGCAAGCCAACCCGTAGTTTGGAATGGCTAGTAACGGACTACTCAACGATATAAGGAAAGAATGCAGAATAAATGACATACAAATCAATACATAATAAAATCCCAAAACCTGGTGGTATCAGTACAAGAGCTTCTAAATATAATAAGAGTACAAAAGTGGACAATCGAGAGAATTACCCTGATACAACTTATCTCAGCATACAACATAGAGATTAGTCTAATACATAAGACAGGGATGAGTAATACTCCGAATGTCAAGAGCTTACTCTAAGTCTCTAAACCATGGCTTCTCCACACGAGACATAAGTCAACAACGATAACTCTTACTTTGATCTGCATGCTGCAGAAGTGTAGTATGAGTACCAAATGAATGGTACTCAGTCGACAACTGCCAACTGAGATCCAAAGATAAAACAAATATATACAACATATAAACAGAATGAAAACTACACCCAAGAGTCTAGAAATCATATCACAAGTCAATGAGATAATAAGGAACAACTATCCTGTTTAGGTCCAAGAGACTAACATAATAAGACTAAGGAAGTATCAAGGGTGAACTATTCTATTCCATCTATGTTCAATAGACGTCAATGCTATACTGTATATCCCAAGACAATATACGAATGAAGGGCGAATGAAAGATATATAGCAATATACAAGGCGAAGAAACGAATATACAATAGAACAAACGAAGGGAGGGATATACAATAATGCCATAGCTTCATGTAGAAAGATATATATATATATATATATATATATATATACACACACACACACACACACATAGATGTGAGGCCATCTCAAAGCATAACCTAGATCATCATATTCTCACATTAAGACCTCATTGGAATACTATCAGGATTTAATACCATTATACTCAGGGTTTCTAATCCACATGGATAGACATGATATAATTGGGCATAATAATGAAATAATAAGATATAAGAGGCCGAATACATACTTCAAATCCCTATACTAGATCAATGATCAATCTCTCATAAGTTAGCCATAGTAATGATTATAACAATGATAATAACAATATCAATATCAGCATGACTAATCGGATACTCCGGACAAACAAATACCTAGCAGAGCATATGCATGCCCTACCGCCCCAGACTCAGAAGGTTTAATCAACACGCAACAACAAAAGGAATATTCCTCACCCATATTTATGCAACCGTCCCATACCGGCTGATAGACATAGGCACATACTAGTAATAGGCAATGCACATGCAGGAATGAATGCAAGGTACACAATCAATAGCACAACTCATCATAACTGTCATCATCATAACGATCATTATCATAATCAACCTCCGACCTTTCCGGGTATTAATATCTCATCATAGTATCATCCGACCTTGTCGGGTATCAATATATCATCATAGTATCTTCCGGCCTTTCCGGATATCAATATATAATTATAGTATCCTCCGTTCTTGTCGAATATTAATATATCATCATAGTATTCTTCGACCTTGCCGGGTATTAATATATCATCATAGTATCCTCCGGCCTTTCCGGGTATAAATATATCATTATAGTATCCTCCGTCCTTGCTGGGTATCAATATATCATCACCAACTAACGTAAAAGAATAGCATAAATCAATTACTCATAACCATAAACGTAACACCATAAAGATCACTATCTCATCAATATATTCTATCTACCCATTGTTAACTAACCAATACTCATTATTACATCGGTAATTCACTAGTCATCATCTAGAAAAAGACCACTATCATTATTCAAACACTTATCAACCTATACCCGTTAATAATTATTAACTAGTGATCAAAATAGCACAAACTATTTTTATTATCTAACCTCATTAATACAGAAATCCTCGTTTAACAACTAAATAGCATTGTAACTTAGTCATTAATAACCACTAATCTTCACCTATACCAAAATTGAAAACACCATTAACCATGCATCAACTATCCCTAGGTACAATAATTCAACTAAGCAAGGTTCATTAACTAGTTCATTAGACTCCTAGTCATCAAGTGCTATAGTCATCTAATAGGCAACTAATTACCATGTAGCTTAACCCTTTATTAGGAAGAACAGTCGCAAGATCACATCTTATATATAATCATATAATTATTGATATAATAATCATAAACGTATCAAATCTATGCATGCGATCACCAGTATTCAATCAGTGGAATAATAAGCATCATACCGCATCTTCCTCTGTCCTATACGAGAGAGATGTGCATATGCACATACATATAAATTCATAAAATGTAACTATATTGTTTACAAGGATAAACACTTTCTAGATATCTAACCAATATCTTAACATGGTCTTCGTCCTAATTATACGTCCGAAATAATAACGGCCTTCGGCCCATATACATATCCAAAACTTATATCTGTAATCATAGTTAAAAGCCATAACATATCTTTAATCATCTCCCGTATAAGAGGCATCTCGCATAAATGAGGTATGATTTCAATAAGCATATAATCATCTCTCACATAGGATATCTCATATCAATAGGTCACACATTATGACTATAAGGATTATCACCTCGCTAGGCCAATCATCATATCTAAGAGGAATATCATCTCTATAGGTCATATATCGTATCTAAGAAGAAATAACGTTTTTAAAGGCCCAATATTGCATCTAAGAGTAATAAACATATCTATAGGTCATTAATCATAATTCGGGAAAAGTCATCACAATTTATTAATTCACCAAGAAAATCTCATAAATAAGGCCATTAGTCTCAACTAGGCCTAACATCCACAACTAAGTCCACAAGTTATATAAGTCTTGGCCTAGGTGGGCCGGATGAACTCGCTTCTAATCATCAGTTTATATATTTAGGCAATCTATGACCCCAAACTAGACTAAGGTATCTAGTTCACTTCTAGATGTCAATTAGGTTATAACCAATCCTAAGATAGGAACTTCGTCTAAAAACATGAGCATTTAAGTCAATTCTACCCAAATTACGATTTCAAGACCACTAGACTAACCCAACTAAGGTTAATCATACCAACCATTATTTCAACACTTTAACAACATCCCAAAACTAACATCATATCATATTCATCGTACAAATTAGCCCAATCTTAGGAGAAGGCAATAGGATTCTAAAAGGTCATAAGCATTCCACCTTACAGGTCCAAAACCCCTATCTAATTTCCAAAACTTCAATATTCAATACCAAGTCATTCTATGAATAATCAAACCTAACATTCACATTCACAGGCAATATATATCACACATCATCTACGGAGAAGAGTTGACAGAAACCTACCTCAAGGCCGAACTGCAAAACCTCAATTTATTCTCCAAGTGCCTATCTTCACTTCACAATCTCAATATACCACCACACTATCAAAATTGAAATCTACTCATCAATACGAGTCTAATGATATCCATATTGACTACTTTTGGTTCGGGATCAAAACGGACCCCCGAAATGGGTTCCCGAAAAAGAAGGGCAAAATCAGAAATTTACTTCAAAAACATGTTTCTCATATTTTTAGAAAACTACAGCTGAAAACCCAAGTTAAATTGAGTAAAAAATGAGGTTCAAATCAAAGAAAAATTATTTTTGAGCTTTCCGTGTAAAATCTTTGAAATCCTGATTAAAATCAAGATTAAAATCAAGAATCGGAGTTGTTTTGAAGGTTAAATTGATGAAAAACTAGTAATTCTAAGGTTAAAATATTATTCAAGTGAAAAGAAGTGAAATTGGGGTTTAAAATCAAGCCCTATGATTTTTGGATTTTCATAAATTAATCAAGAAATTTCTAAGAAAAGGGTAAATTCTTACCTTAAATTCGTAATAGAATCAAGAAATAGATGTTAATCTAGCTTTCTGAGCTTTCACTACTTTTACTTTTAAGCTCCCACACTATTTTAGGGTTTAACTCTAAAGTGAAAAGATGAAAAATGAGTAAAATGAGCTCAAAATTGCTTTAAATAGTGCAGAAAAATCTGCACAACTTTTTTCCCTTTCGGACGGACTTCGACGAGGTGCCCAAAATTCATTTGGAGTTCGACATACGCAAACGAACTATGTAAACACACTAAATTTGATGCTCCGAACTCAATAGCGATATCAGGTTTTCAAAAAAAATATCATTTCACAAAGTTAACTCCTAAAACCTGAAATCACAATTTTCCAAACCGAGGGTCGAAATGAGATTTAAAAGCTGCAAAATCACACCAAATATGTTATCATCCTAAAATCGATATTTCAGATCTACTGGTGAAGTCGAATTTTGCATTTGAGGTCGTTTCAGTCAAATATGGGTCCCACACCCATATTTTTGATTTTTCAACTTTCCGACCAATAGGTAGAAATGAGCTCGGGTACATTGGGACTCAAACCAAAGGTCTAACAAACCTACAATCGATATTTCGGATCTGTTGGTGCAGTCAGAATTTGTATTCAAGATTTTTTTCTAAAGTTTTCGTTTGGTGGCCATTTGAAACCAGTAAAGACTTCAAAATAGGGAATTGTCTCTAAAAGCCAAATGAACTGCCCGATAATCGAAACGTCAGTCCCAATAAGTCATAAATGACTTGGGTAGCTATGGAGAAGCTCAAACGGCAGAAATAAGCGTAAATATGAAGAATAACCTGAAGTGTCATTACAATATCCACTACTAAAAGAACTTTCGTCTCTGAAAGTCAATGAATAGAAAAAATCTCAAAGCCTTGAAGGGATTAGGTACTGGGTCCGCATGCTCCAAGCATGACTTCCCAGATAACCTCGGCGGAGAGAAAATATTTCGAAGGGATTTTTTCCACGGGTATCTTTTTTTTAACCAACACTTTCATTCTATTTTCAAACAGCCAAAACTTAACTCAACTGTTAACTGGCCTCAAACTGAACCAAGAAGGTTGATGCATACATATCTGAACCACATCACGCTGATACCATCTCTATACCCGCATAAATCAATAAAGGAACATCTGAGCCATGGCTAACCCAAATCATGAATCATGCCACCAAATCCAAATCCAAATATATACGCTCCATTTACCATTTTGCACATGCTATCTACTCCAGCCAGAAGGAAAAATCACTTAAGTCTCACCCACACAGTCTCATCACAGAGAACTCAAAGAACTAAAACTGATCTGCCGAAAGTCCATACGGGAAATAAGAAAATAAACTCATAAGGCACTGTATAAGCACACCAATGGAGATAATCAAGAAATGAAATCCATGCCATGCTGCAACCAGTCCGGATGACAATAAAACAAAAATCTCAAAGTCCAAGGTATAACTACTAATCAATGAATATTCCGCTCCAGGATGTCTCATCCACCGGGAATGAAATATTGAATCCAACTCGAGAATATTAGTCCCATTTAGTAAATCATCAAAAATTCTCAAAGAAAACTGAAGCTCGAGGTCAATACTGAATTAACCAACACGGAGTCTATGGGCTATCATCTGAACACTTATCAACTATAATCCAACTGACATCGAGAAGACCGAATAGACAATCACGGAGTAGCCTCAACCAGCCTATAAATAAAATCTGAACAAAGAAAAGTCTAAAACAAAAGCTGTACGCAAGGTCAACAACACCAAGCTGAAATCTCAATACTACGGCTGAATCGCCCGGTCTAAAATATCTAAACAAAAACTAAAAACGGATAGGCATTAATGCTCCAAATCTATCATACTTCCAAATCATCATCTCGAGGCATCAAATCAAAACTGAGCCAATAAGGCTTTATCAATGTCAACTATCTCAAATCAACTCTACTATCCCAATCTGACATACACGAGACAAGTCATACCAAGCCCAGTCGAGACATATCTGAAGAACAAAATCACCACAGGGATAACCACTGACTGATAACACAAGCAACTAACTCTATATCAGTTTGAGGCACGAAATATAGTCACAAAATAAAACTCATACAAAAGGATACATCACTGGATGAAAATGCATATAACCCACTCCATAACCACTAGAGGGCAAAAACTATCCAAACATACTCAAAAGATTCCCAAAGATGAAAACCGCTCCAGTATTGGCAAAGACTCTAGCAACCCAGAGAAATGCTACTTTAGCCGATAATTAATCAATCTAACACTCTATCTTTGCAAAGAATAGCCACAGGCACATATCATCAAGGAGAAACACTCCACCAAGCCTCATTAAGCCGAACAATCTCTAAAATGAGGACTTTCCAAATCCACCCAAGAATTGCATCATTATAGAAGAAATATTCCAATCTCGAAATCAAGGTCAAATCCAAGGCCACCACTAGAAAATCAATAGCTCAATATGAAGAATTTCCAATTTCCAACCTAAGAAGCAATTACAGGAAAAACCACCTGCCTCTAACTTTCCAACTCCACTAAACAAAACTATATCACAATAACAACGGGGTATCCAACCTCCACACTAGCAACAAGGCAACCCATCCTAAGGGAACAAACCCAACACACCTATGAGATGAATCCACGACATCTTAACACAATATTAAAATCGCTATCAGACGAAGAAATAACCACAAATAAGGACGGACCTTATACCGGTCTATTTCACAAACAGGTCATATCGAAAGATATAGCCAAGCGAAACCTTTGCAACACAGAATGCAAGTCTAAGAATCTTGAACTCATAATAGACAATATAACTAAATTGCCAAGTCTAGGTCATAACAGAGCCCCAAAAGGTCAACCTGCCATTCGATATCATAATACATCCCCGAATTAGTCTAATACAGCTAACCAAGAGAGAACATAGTCAACTTCGTCATGCTAGGGGAAAGAAATCATTAAATCGAGCTATATCTACTCGAGCCACCGAATAATATAATAAGAAAATAAAAGTCTAACTAGATAACACTAGTTTATACAGCTCCCCGACAAGAATCAATTACATCAAGTAACAACATCAAGTGATAATATCAAGTAATATCAGTAACCTCGCAAAGTGTTAGCAATACCAACAGTAATATCAATATCAATATCAATCATATTAAGGAGGCGGTACCAAAATGAACATCAATATCATGTACCATTCAAGGGCCATAATAGGGCTAATGTGCCAAGATAATGGGACTCGAACCCAAACCACACCCATAGGGAAACAACATCAATATAGATCTACTTCATCCACTACTAAAAGAAATAAACCATGGAGTAGTAACATAATCAAGAATTTAATAACAAGGCACAAAATAATCAATATAAATTCATTAAGGCATATAATCACCAATAGGTATGAAAATCTTAATACATATAATAAGAGATAAAGGCAGGGACTAAGAACACACCAATCGTGGCGCCATTTGTAGTCACATGCCCGATGGGCATGGGGAAAAAATCTGAATGGGTCCAACTCGAATCGATCGACTGAATTATCAACTGAGGTGTCACACATACTACCTTTAACTGAGGATACCACAACATTATGAGGATGATCTGAATAAGCTGAATGACTGGAAATATCATGCCAAGGACACTCTCTATACTAGTAGTCGGTCTCTCTGCAGTCAAAGACAACTTCTGAAGTACTAACATGGCGAGAATACAACTGAGACCAAATAGATGGACAACTGACCTTGAGAGAATCAGTAAAAATTATGTTCATACTTTTTAAATCACAGCCTGTCTCAGGAACTCTAGGCGGGTGGGGAATATGTGCTAACTCTAGCTGATCACCTATCTTATACTTGGGGCCATTCTCTAAACCAGTGTCTCATCACGACACAATCAAATCAAGATCCTGGAATACATAGAGATACTGCCCCTCATAATCCAAAATGGTCGTTATGGCCCGAAGAATCATACCCACTCTGCAAGTCTGATGGGGACTCTGCCCACTATGATCATCATGATTAATCTGAAAATTACTCATAGTATGGAATACTATCTGCATAGAGATGATGGGCTGCAGGTAAAGCTGAACTCTACCGGAGGTATCCTCACTCCCGAATAAAATACCAATAACACTATACTGATGGCATGCCTCTTACCGCCCTTTCCATAAATCTCAATACTCGAGCTCTCTATGGTTCTCTCATGATCAACACCCTGAGGGGAGGAAAATTTGGCTTTTATCAAGTGATCTAGAACCAAATGGAGTGACAATACTAACCCTCTAATACATCCATGCACCAAAATTCATCTTAAAATGATATGGCATGGGAAAATGACTGGACCACAGGAGAGATCCAATCTCGTACTCTAAATTGGTAAAGAACCCTGATGAACACATATAGACCCATCTCTGGTCTAAGAACTTCTCGATGAATCAAACTCCATCCATGGTTGAGAGCGATCTACAACATGACTAGAATTCCCAATACCAAACCTCGAAGGCTGATGTAGTCACGAGCTCAACCGGAGCCTAAGTTAGCCCAAATCCTTTTTGGTTGCCACTGAAAATCTTTGATATCCATCTTTGAATCTCTCATCTGATGCTGTGATGAAACTCTAGGAATGCGTGTTGAAGTCTCATTCGTATCTGTCGACAAAGTCACATCATCCTCCGGAGATAGAATAGAGCCAGTAGGCAAGCCAACCCGTAGTCCAGAACAGCTAGTAATAGACTACTAAATGATATAAGGAAAAAATACAGAATAAATGACATAAAGATCAATACATAAAAGAATTCCAAAACCGGTGGTATCAGTATAAGAGCTTCTAAATATAATAAGAGTACAAAAGTGAACTATCAAAAGAATTACCCTGATGCAACTTATCTCTGCATATAACATAGAGATTAGTCTAATACATAAGAGAGGGATGAGTAATACTCTGAATGTCAGGAGCTCACTCTAAGTATCTAAACCATGGCTGCTCCGCACGAGACACACGTCAACGGCAATAACTCATACTATTATCTGCATGATGCAGAAGTGTAGTATGAGTACCAAATGAATGGTACTCAGTCGGCAACTGCCAACTGAGCTCCAAAGATAAAGAAGATATATACAACATATAAACAGAATGAAAACTACATCCAAGAGTCTAGAAATCATATAACAAGTCAATGAGATAATAAGGAACAACTATCTTGTTTAGGTCCAAGAGACTAACATAATAAGACTAAGGAAGCATTAAGGGTGAACTATTCTATTCCAGCTATGTTCAATAGATGCCAATGTTGTACTGTATATCCCAAGCCAATATACGAATAAAGGGTGAATGAAATATATATAGCAATATACAAGGCGAAGAAATTAATATATAATAAGAACAAACGAAGGGAGGAATATACAATAACGCCATAGCTTCATATAGCAAGATATATATATATATATTTATACACATATATATATATACATATAGACGTGAGGCCATCTCAAAGCATAACCTAGATCATCATATTCTCATATTAAGACCTCATTGGAATACTATCAGGATTTAATACCACCATTCTCAGGGTTTCTAATCCACATGTCTAGACATGATATAATCAGGCATAATAATGCAAAAATAAGATAGAAAAGGCCGAATACATACTTCAAATCCCAATACTAGATCAATGACCAATCTGTGATAAGTTAGCCATAGTAATGTTCATAACAATGATAATAATAATATCAATATCAACGTGAATAACCGGATACTCCGGATAACCAAATACCTAGCCGAGCAAATGCATACCCCTACCGCCCTAGCCTCGGAAGGTTCAATCAACACATAACAACACATGGCATATTCTTCACCCATATCTATACAATCATTCCATACCGACTGATAGACATATGCGCATACTGGTGATAGGTGATGCACATGCAGGAATGAATATAAGGTACATAATCAATATCACAACTCATTATAACTATCATCGTCATGACCATCATTATCGTAATCAACCTCCGGCCTTGTCGGGTATTAATATCTCATCATAATATCCTCCGACCTTGTCGGATATTAATATATCATCATAGTAATCTTCGGTCTTGCCGAGTATCAATATATCATCATAGTATCCTCCGGCCTTGTCGGATATCAATATATCATTATAGTATCATCCGTCCTTGCCGGGTATCAATATATCATCATAATATCCTCCAGCCTTGTCGAGTAGTAATATATCATCATAGTATCCTACGGTCTTGATGGTTATCAATATATAATCATTAATTAACGTAAAAGAATAACATAAATCAAGTACTCATAACCATAAATGTAACAACATAAAGATAAATATCTCATCAATATATTCTATCTACCCATTGTTAACTAACCAGTACTCATTATTGCATCGGTAATTCACTAGTCATCATCTAGCAAAAGTCCACTATCATTATTCAAACACTTATCAACCTATATCCGTTAATCATTATTAACTAGTTATCTCTTATCACTAACCTCTTTTATTATCTAACCTCATTAATACACAAATCCTCATTTAACAACTAAGCGACATCGTAAACTTAGTCATTAATAACTACTAATCTTCACCTATGCTAAACTCGACAACACCATTAACCATCACTACTAGAAAACTGTAAATTACATGGGGATCTTACCTAGGGAATAATATTGCAGGAAATACATGTGGATTTACCTACAAAAATATTTAATTCCTCAACATTAAAATATATTACCTACAAACTATATATTTGCAACAAATTCCGTAGGTAAATTTGGTGCCATATTGCGCAAATTTCATACTTGCGACATTACTTGGGGAAATATATCGGCAGGTATTTTATCTCTAGGTAAATCCGCAGGTATATGGACAAATATATATATTTTTTAAATCTGTAGAACAATCTCTAGGTAATTTATCCTACGAATTTACTTAGAGATATTTTGGTGAAAATTTATGTAATTGATTTTATTACCTAGGAAATTATTGAGAATTTTGTGCTGTGAATTTTGCTAGGGATTAATTTTTGGGGATTTACCTGCAAAATTATTACTTGCGACATTACTTGGGGAAATATATCGGCGGGTATTTTATCTCTAGGTAAATTCGTAGGTATATGAACATATATATATATTTTTTAAATCCATAGAAAAATTCCCAGGTAATTTATCCTACGGATTTACTTAGAGATATTTTGGTGAAAATTTATGAAATGAATTTTATTACCTGGAAAATTATTTGGGGATTTTGTGCTGAGAATTTTGCTGGAGATTTATTCTTGGGGGTTTACCTGCAAAATTATTACTTGCGACATTACCTGGGGAAATGTATCGGTGACTATTTTATCTCTAGGTAAATCCGCAGGTATATGGACAAATATATATATATATATATATATATATATATATATATATATATATATATTTTAAATCCATAGGAAAATTCTCAGGTAATTTATCCTACGGATATACGTAGAGATATTTTGGTAGAAATTCATGTAATGGATTTTATTACCTGGGAAATTATTTGGGGATTTTGTTCTACGAATTTTGCTGGGGATTTATTCTTGGGGATTTACCTGTGAAATTATTACTTGAGAAATTATTGGGGGATTGTGTTGCTACAAATTTAGCTGAAATTATTTCTTAGGGATTTACGTACGAAATTATTACTTGAGAAATTATTGGGGGATTGTGTTGCCACAAATTTAGCTGAGACTATTTCTTGGGGATTTACGTAGGATTTTTATGACTTGAAAATTTAAAATAGGAAAAGGATATACTTGAAGAATAAAAAACATAAAATAAAAAAAATTAGACATTAAATCGGTGGACACATATCATCAAGTATAAGATGTTCAAGAAATTAAAATTAGTTTGTTGACATGGATAGTATCACAGATGTATTCGAGCCGAATGAACCTTAGCTTGACTCGTTATGTTATCACAAAAAAATTAAAGAGGTGAAATTTCGTTGGCTTAAGATAGGGTGAAGAACGACTCAGGGCTCAAATAAAGCGTGTTTTTCTATTGGTTAATTTAAATAGAATTGTAAGACATCATACTACGCACAACAATATAATATATCAATATAATGTACATTTAGGAGTTGTTTGGTGTGAGATATAAAAGGTATAATAATTACGAAATAAAGTAAAAAATTAATTTATTTTACATTGAGTTGAAAGTATTATATAGTTTCAGAATTATATATATGATGAGATTAGGGGTGGACATTCTGTTTGTTTGATTTGCTTGTTTAATATCGGTCCGTCTTTTTAATTTTCGGATTGACGAAAATGACAACTGTAATCAAACAAAAATAAATTCAATTCGATTTGATTTCTATAAATTTGGTTCAGTTATTTTAATTTTTTATTTCGATTTTGAAGATTAAAGTAGTGAGTCTTTCTTTGTCATGACCAAGAGTTTAAAATTTGTGATTTCTTTTTAAAAAAAAATATTTTTTCTCAAACCTATTTTTCATTTTCAAATATAAATAACTCAACATGGATGAAATGAAATAAAATAACAGGAAAATATTATTTATACAGAATATATAAAATAAAAAAAAATATATAAATATAAAATTTATATATATAATAAAAAATATATATTATTGTTATCGTTCATTTTAAGGTAATATATTATGTGTCGTATTTTTAGTTACACAATTTATTCATAACTAATCTGAGAATAATTATACTATTCATTTTACTACTACTATTATTATTATTATTGTATTAATCCGCCACTTAGTCAATTTAATTTTTTAATTTATTTATTTTCTAGTCTAATTTTGCCAATTTATAACAATATTAGCCTAATTTTATCCAATTTATTACAATCCTAGCCCAAATTGTGCCTAATTGAACTCAGTTTCAAATTTCAGTTATTTTTTTAACCAAATTCTTAATCTTTAGATCTCAACCGTCGATCAATATTTATTTATTATATTTATTTTTAATATTAATTTTACATAGTTACTATATTTATTAAATATCAACCTAATTCAATTCAATTTTCTAATTTATTTAAATTCTAGCCATTTATACTCAATTTGTGTCAATTGAGTTTAATTTGACC
Source organism: Capsicum pubescens (assembly GCA_030864215.1). Classification (NCBI taxonomy): domain Eukaryota; kingdom Viridiplantae; phylum Streptophyta; class Magnoliopsida; order Solanales; family Solanaceae; genus Capsicum; species Capsicum pubescens. The sequence goes on along the minus strand of CM061548.1, from coordinate 171,765,979 downwards.
CAATCGAAATCCTCAATTCAATTTTTTATACCCAATATCTAATCCCAATTTGACTCATCTCTTTAATTCTAATCTCAATCGTTCATCATATTTGATCAACGATCAATATTAAATCAATTTTCACTAATATTTTTCTTGAAATTGGACAGCTTCAAACTATTTTTCTTGAACCGAGGGTCTATTGGAAACAACCTTTCTATTATTATTAGTATTATTATTACATTTATTAAATAACAACCTAAGTCAATTCAATTTGCCCAACTTATGTAATGTCTAGCCTAATTCTTATTCAATTAATATCAATTTGAGTCAGAATTGCTATTTATTCGAGCTGAATAAACCTTAGCTTGACTCAATTTTTAAAATACTTGTAAAGCTCACACGAGCTGATCAAGCAGCTGAATATGATATCAAAGATGTATTTGAGCTGATCATTAATCTTAGCTTGACTCGTTATTGAGATTGAGAAATTAATGGTAATCAGTGACGGATAAGTAATTCAAGATTAACTAACACCTCTACCTATACCTAAATACACGTAAAATAGGTGTTGTCGACATGCCTGCTTCTTTACCAGCTTCAGCTACTCCGTGATTTTACTATATTACCTCCTAATTAATTATTATAAACCATTTACATCTAAAAAATTAATAATATTTAATAAAAAATAAAATATACATTTATAACATATCTGCTTCAGCTGCTATTGACATCTAATTTTGACCTCTCGATTCTCTCTAAGGCTCCTATTTTATCAAAATTATTTAATTTTAAATATTAATATTTTCACGCATTATTCTTGTATAATACAATTAACGACGTGTTGCACCCATGATTTAAAAATATACAAATTATTTTTTTATTACTTTTTATTATAATTTTTTATAATTTATTAATTCAAATATTTTATTTATTTATTTTACATAATTTTATTAATATTTATCATATGCACACTCACAATTTACAAATACATTCTTTAGTTTTCATTATTATTATTATTATTATTTATTTATTTATTTATTTTTATTATAGCAATTCCTTTTTTTATTATTTGTTTATTTAATTTTCTCAACTTATTTATTTTTAACTTAATTTTGCCAATTTATGATAATTTTAGCCTAGATTTTGCCCACTTGAGTTTAATTTTAGCTATTCAATTCAATTATCGCCCAATTTTAAATATCTTATAACTTTAAATCTCAGTCATAGATCAAATTAATCAATGGCTGAGATTAATTTTCCATCTCTTTCCTTTTTAAAATACCAAAAACCAAATCCTAACCATTTTTTTACCAACAACAGCCACACTTCCTTCTCTCTCCCTACGTTCTTTTTTCTTTCTCTAAACTCCACCATTACAGCTGCCCATTTCTCCTTCTCCGGCTAACCGCACCGCCAATGTTGCCGCTACTCCGATGCCTTGCTTCTCCCTCACCCCATCGGCGACTTCACCAGTCGAGCCAACAACCCATTTTGAATCCCTTCTTCATATCAAGAATCAGTTGCTCAGTTCCTCAAAGCCTATCCAAAGTATTCATATAGATTGTGTCCTACCAACTTTGTAATTTAATTTGGGATGACATTCTAGTCATAGAGTGCATGACTGGTACAAAACAAGAAAGGCATAAGGAGATTAAATTTTTTGTTAATTTACTGTAGTATTGTTAGCAGATAATTATGTAACTTTTCCAGAATTCATGCTTAAGTTCTTCGTTGAGCACGTGAGAGTATAAATCTTAGATTATGGATGTTTTCAAGAGCATGTTGTGCAACTTTCCCTTCATTATAAGTAAATATTTTCCTTCAATCATTGTTTTAGGAGTGCAATTGAGATGTTAGAATCTGAAATAAGATATACTATCAACAGTGTTGATTTACTATCATTACACGGTGGAGTTGATCATTTCTGATCAACAGAGGGATGGTGCTTGTGATAAATCACTTATACAAGAAAGCACTGTTGTGAGTATTAACGTCATTTTCACTTGTTAATGGTTTTGAGTTATGAAATATTTTTATGTATTCCTTCCTTTGGAAAAGTCTACAACATTATGTGTGGTCACTTGATAAGTGAATTAGCGACTTGAAAATATGTAAGTATAGGTACTTGAAAGGTGATCTTATGTTTTGAATTTACTAAAGTGTGGTCACTTGAGGAGTGAATTAGTGAATTGAGAATGTGTAAGTGTAGGTACTTGAAAGGTGATTAGTAACTTGTGAAGTGAATTAGGGACTTAAAAGTTGTTTATGTGTAGTTACTTGAATTATGAATTAGTGACTTGTGTTTTGAATTTAGGTACTTGAAAATTATGTTTAAGTGTGTTTTGATGGAATGTAGCATAGATATATAGTTACTTGAAAATGATTAAGCATAGTGACTTGAAACGTGAATTAGTTAATTGAAGATAGTCAAGTGAAGTGATTTGAAATGTGCATTAGTGACTTGAAAATGTTATCAAGTATAGTGACTTGCAATGTAAATTAGTTATTTGAAAATGGTTAAGTGTAGTGACTTGAAGTGTATGGTAGTGACTTGAATAAGGTTAAGTGTAGTTACTTGAAATGTGAATTAGTTACTTGAAAATGGTTAAGTGTAGTCATTTGAAATTGTGAACTTGTGACTTGACAATGGTTAAGTGTAGTTACTTGAAATGTATACTTGTGACTTTAAAATTGTTAAGTGTAGTGACTTGAAAATTATACTAGAGACTTTAAAATGGTAAGTGTAGTCATTTGAAATTGTGAACTTGTGACTTAAAAATGATTAAGTGTAGTTACTTGAAATGTATACTTGTGATTTTAAAATGGTTAAGTGTAGTGACTTGAAATGTGTACTTGTGATTAGAAAATGGTTAAGTGTAGCTACTTGAAATGTGAACTAAGTTACTTGAAATTATGAACTTGTGACTTGAAAATAATTAAATGTAGTGTCTTGAAATGTATACTAGTGACTTTAAAATGATTAAGTGTAGTGACTTAAAATGTGTACTAGTGACTTGCAAATGGTTAAGTATAGTACTAGTGACTTGAAAATGGTTAAGAGTAGTTACTTGAAATGTGAATTAGTTACTTGAAAGTAGTTAAGTATAGTGACTTGAAATGAATGATTAAGTGTAGAGATTTGAAAATGATTAAGTATAGTTATTTAAATGTGAAGTAGTTACCTGAAAATGGTTAAGTATAATTATTTGAAATGTGAAGTAGTTACTTGAAAATGGTCAAGTATAGTGACTTGAAATGTGAATTAATTATTTGAAAATGGTTAAGTGTAGTGACTTGAAATATGTACTAGTGACTTGAAAATAATTAAGTGTGGTGACTTGAAATGTGAATTAGTTACTTGAAAATGGTCAAGTGTAGTGACTTGAAAATGGTTAAATGTAGTTACTGAAATGGTTAAGTATAGTGACTTAAAGTGTCAATTAGCTATTTGAAAATGGTTTGAGTGTAGAGACTTGAAATGTGTACTAGTGACTTAAAATGTGAATAAGTTATTTAAAAATTATTAAGTGTAGTGACTTGAAAATGATTAAGCGTAGTTACTTGAAATTGCGAACTTGTGACTTGAAAATGGTTGAGTATAGTCACTTGAAATGTGTACTAATCACTTGAAAATAATAAAGTATAGCTACAAAATAAATATGTTTGGTTATATGAAAAGATCTCTGCTTTGAGAATTTCCCATTGAGTAACTCTTCTTGTATAATCCATTGCAGTGTACCTGACAATGTATAATCTATTGCAGTGTATCTTGTATAATCCATTTGACCGGGTTCGGAGTTTTAACAAATAAGAAAAAGGTTTTCTTCACATTAAGTGTTGAATACATGGCACCACTTGAACCTTTCCTCTTGTTCTCTTATTCTTCTAATTTCATCCTCTGTTATTTTAATAGGACAAGTCAGAACAATAGTCACAATAATTTGAAAAATCAACTTTAAGTTTATGATGCTTTATATGCTAATATATACATGTTTATATTTGTTGATTGTTATGATTTTATTTGATACTATAATGTCATATAATTTATGCTAATAATGTATTTTTAGAACTTTTTATAGCCTGAATTAACATATTCTTATGCAAAAATGAATTTGAAAGAAAGAAATAAGAAATATTAACTGCTCAAAGTGCATCAATTGTGGAAGGAGGATGAGAAAGGAACTCGATTTGGTTATGAAGTATGTATACAAGAAATCATCATCAAATGATAAACGCCCATCTCAAGAAGACAACCAAGCTTATGAGAATGAAAGTGATTCTGACCTTGATGGTTGATAGTTTTATTGAGGATTCAAGTTTGAAATATTTTGTTTTGGACCATTTAAGAATCATCCATTATTGATGTGGATGTTGCGAATTATGTTTTTTTATTAGCTGTAATGGTTACATTAGACTTGTATTGAATGATGTTTTTTTGAGAATTATTGAAAGTTTTTTGACTAATTGTGAAATGTTTCTAGTAATTTACGTGTGAATTATTACTTGGGAATTTCCATGGGGATGTACATGCTAAATATTTATGATTGTTTTTTGAGAAAATTTGTTCTTGCAGATTTACTTGGGGCATTTCATACAAATTTTCTTGCAAAATGTTTCATAAATATCCGTAAAAAAATTTCTTTTGTTAATTAGAAATTTTCACCTCTAAATTTCCTTAGGATTTACTTGAGAATCTTTATGGTGAATAATTTATGAATTTTTTCGAGAAAATCCGCAGGTAAAATCCTTTTTTTATGAAATTTTACCAAAAAATTCATGCAAAATTTTGATAGTTAATCGCAAATAAATTCGTGAATAACATACCTGTGAATTTATTTTCACAACTAAATTACCTAGGGATTTTATAAATCTGCTGGTAATAATTACCTGCATATTTATTTTCGCAGCTAAATTACCTAGGGATTTTATAAATCCACAGGTAATAATTACCTATGAAGATATTTCCTTTGGATTCTAATTGGTAAGAAAATCCGCAGGTAATCAAATTACTTGGGGATTTTACCACATTATCCCTATGAAAATCCCCAGGTAATAAGCATTTTTATTGTTGTGCATGCATCTACTATCGCTAGGTACCATAATTCAACTAAGCAAGGTTCATTAACTAGTTTATTAGACTCCTAGTCATCAAGTGCTCCAGTCATCTAATAGGCAACTAATTACCATGTAGCTTAACCCTTAATAAGGAAGACCAGTCATAAGATCGCATCGTATATAGAATCACATCAATTATTGATATAATAATTCTGAATGTACCGAATCTATGCATACCATCATCAGTATTCAATCAGTGGAATAATAAGCATCATACCACATCTTTATCTATCCCAATATCTTAACATGGTCTTCGGCCCAACCATACATCCGGAATAATCACAATAACATAATCACGGCCTTCGGCCTATATACATATCTGGAACTTATATCTGTAATCATATTTATAAGCCATAACATATCTCTAATCATCTCCCGTATAGGAGGCATATCGCATAGATAAGGTACGATATCAATAAGCATATAATCATATCTCACATAAGATATCTCACATCAATAGATCACACATCATGACTATAAGGAATATCACCTCTCTAAGACAATCATCATATCTAAGAGGAGTATCGTCTCTATAGGTCATATATTGTATCTAAGAGAAAATAATGTCTCTAAAGGCCCAATATCGCATCTAAGAGAATTAACATCTCTATAGGCCATTAATTATAATTCGGGAAAAGTCATCAAATTTTATTAATTCACCAAGAAAATCTCATAAATAAGGCTCACTAGTCTCAACTACGCCTAATATCCAAAACTAAGTCCACAAGGGCTTATACAAGTCTTGGCCTAAGTGAACCGAACGAACTCACTTCTAATCCTTAATTTACATATTTAGGCAATCTATGCCCTCAAACTAGGCTAAGGTATCTAGTTCACATCTATATGTCAAGTAGGCCATAACCAATCCTAAGATAGGAACTTCATCTAAAAACATGAGCATTTAAGTCAACTCTACCCAAATTACGGTTTTAAGACCACTAGACTATCCCAACTTAGGTTAATCATACTAACCATTATTTCAACACTTTAACCACATCCCAAACCTAGCATCATATCATATTCATGCTATAAATTTGTCCAATCTTGGGATAAGGCAATAGGATTCTAAAAGGTAATAAGCATTCCACCTTACGAATACAAACCCCCATCTAATTCCCCAAACTTCAATATTCAATACCAAGTCATTATATGCATAATAAAACCTAACATTCACATTCACACGCAACATATATCACACATCATCTACGGAGAAGAGTAGACAGAAGCCTACCTCAAGGCCGAACCACAAAACCTCAAATCATTCTCTAAGTGCTCAACTTCACTTCACAATCCCGAAATTCCATCACACTATCAAAATAGAAATCTACTCATCAATACGAGTCTAATGATATCCATATTGACTACTTTTGGTTCGGGTTCAAAATGGACCCCTGAAATGGGTTCCCTAAATAGAAGGGCAATATCAGAACTTTACTTCAAAAATGCATTTCTCATATTCTTAGAAACCTACATCTGAAAATCCAATTCAAATCGAGTAAAAAAATGAGGTTCAAATCGAAGAAAAATTATTTTTGAGCTTTACAGTGTAAAATCTTTGAAATCTGGATTAAAATCAAGAATCGGAGTTGTTTTGAAGGTTAAATTGATGAAAAACTAGTAATTCTAAGATAAAAATATTATTCAAGTAAAAAGGAGTGAAATTGGGGTTTAAGATCAAGCCCTAAGATTTTTGGTGTTTTGAAAAATTAATCAAGAAATTTCTAAGAAAAGGGTGAATTCTTACCTTAAATTCATAATAGAATAAAAAAATAGATGTTAATCTAGCTTCCCGAGCTTTCACTAGTTTCACTTTTATGCTCCCACAATATTTTAGGGTTTAACTCTAAAGAGGAAAGATGAAAAATGAGCTCAAAACTGCTTTAAATAGTACAGAAAAATCTGCGCAGCTTTTTCCCCTTCCGGGCGAACTTCGACGAGGTGCCTGGAATTCATTTGGAGTCCGATATACGCAAACGAACTATGTAAACACACTAAATTTGATGTGCCAGACTCAATGGCGATATCAAATTTTTGAAAAATCATCATTTTCACAAAGTTGACTCCCAATACCCGAAATCACAATTTTCCAAATCGAGGGTCGAAATGAGATTTAAAAGCCGCAAAATTACAAACATGTTATCATCCTAAAATTGATATTTCAGATCTGCTGGCAAAGTCAAATTTTGCATTCGAGGTCGCTTCAGCCAAATATGGGTCCCACACCCATATTCCCGATTTTCCAACTTTCCGATTAATAGGTCAAAATGAGCTCGGGTACATTGGAACCCGAACCAAAGGTCTACCAAGCCTAAAATCGATATTTTGGATTGTTTGGTGCATTCAAAATTTGCATTCGAGAGTTTTTTACTGAAATTTTGCTCGGTGGCCATTTGAAACTAGCCAAGACTTTAAAACAGGGAATTGGCTCTAAAAGCCAAATAAACTGCCCGGTAACTGAACCGTCAGTCCTAGCAAGTCATAAATGAATTAGAGCATCTATGGAGAAGCTCAAACGACAAAAATAAGCGTAAATATGAAAAATAAACTGAAGGGTCATTACAGCAGGTCACCCCCTTCTTTGTGAATGTGGGCCTTCGTCCACAAACAAGGAGAAGAATAATTCCTTCAACGCGATTGTGAGGAGGGAGCTACGATTACAAATGTCAAATAGAGTCAGGTCGTGTCCTTCTTTATGAATGTGAAGGACTGATTCATCAGTCTTTGCAAAACATGAAACCTTGTCCACGAATGTGAAAGCCAAACTTTTGGCTAGTCAAAGTTGACCCTCACAAATGCAAAGGGTTGACCGCGTTCACGAGGTACTGTTCATAAAAAATTATAAATCCCATTTTCACAATTTTCATATTTTTGGATCTCCAAGTTTCGAAAAGAAGCAATTTCTTTGGTTTCTCATCATTATTGCTTGGGTAAACTCCTAAATCATGTTTTCATTATTTTTCATTGATTATATCTTCGAAACCACTTTTTAATCATGATTTTGAAATGAAATTTTGAGTATTTTTCAAAAAAGCTAAAAATGTTTTTTTTCTTTTTTTCATTTTGGACCTCACTTTTAACCCATTTTCATGTGTGTTTTCTACTGCAGACTCCGATAACTTTGGAAAATTTATTTATAAAATAAAATACCTATTTGAACCCTTTCGTTTTCAATCTCGTTTTTCAAATCCATGTTTGACTCGGCTTAAATATGGTCAATATGGGTATCATTAACTTTCTTTTAATGCGTAGATGCTATTTTTGACCGTTGTAGTTGATTTTGAGGATATTTGAATGGGGAAAAATCTGTGTTGAAGTTCTCTAGTCTTTGATTTCATTATTTCAAAGTAGGCTATGGCTTCATTTTTTTAGATTGAGCTGGGAAGTTAATGAATAAGTAACGAATGATATGGGTTGGAAAAAATAACCATGGGGTTTGTACTTCGAGATTATGATTACTGTTATGTGCCTGAGTGAGGGCTTATATTATATTATTGTTGTCTTGTGATATCTGATATTGTGTGTTGCCCATGAGGGGGCTTCATTTGACATCATTGACCTTATTTGTACGGTTAAATGCCTTTAGTATAGATATAATGCTCGTTCGAGGGCTTAAATTGTTATTATAATCCTTATTAAGCATTGATTATGTATATTATGATAGAAATGACTGAGTTAAGGGTTGATATGATATTTATGTTGTCTTGCAAGCATATTTATTCTGATAATACCTAATTAGAGTTGATAGTCATTAATTATGGACATATTGAGGTGCTTTTTAGGCTCTCTTACATACATGTTGAACGGATTAGATATTTTCATACTGATTTGATTACGAGCATTACTTCATAATTCTATAAATATACATTCATAAGATATCGATATCACCGAGGAACACTACTTTAGAAAAAAATAAGACATTTTTATAAAAACTCTCTCCGTGAACACGAGCAGGAGAGGTGGGTTGAGATTTGAGATATGAGTTATAATATATGGGTTACAAATCCCTCCTGGTTCCTACCTTGAGACTACGAGCTGGGTAGGTGTATAAAAAAAGTGATGCGATGACTTATCACCATTAATCCCATCCTTATTTCATGGCATTACCTTGCATATGCATCAGTCATGATTTCTTTAGTTTCCCTTGACTTGTGTTCAGTTTCAGTATATTCTTCGTGTATATTTGTATTATTTCATTTTTGTATATATATTAGAACTATAAGTGGAGACGGTGTGAGCTATCATTTGGGGCTTTTCTGCTTGCAGGTGACGTGCTTATAGTTTTCTTTACTTATGTTATTTTTTGATTTCTTAGTTAGCCTATAATACCCATTGAGTATAAGTGGACCATACTCATCCGTACCGTGCTCTTTTGGTACAAATCATAGTTCAAGTATAAGCGCGGTGGCTAATCATGCTATTGAGTTGGTGATCTTCTGAGATACTGGCGGGCTCTAGAGCTCAGAGATGCTTCCCAACCATATCTTGACTTATTATGTCTTTATTTTGTTTTTTCAAAGACAAATATTTATTTTTATATTTAGTTTTGTTTTAGATGATCTTGTACTTTTACACCAGATTTTGGGGGAATTATGAGATTTCTTTCAGAATTCCACTTTAATTATGTCTTGCATTATCCTGACTTCACTCTAAGAGTCTCTTCTTATCTTTATTATTGTTATGTTTGAGATTTTCTTTCCTTTTTGGGTAATAGGATTATTTATCAAGACTGGGCTATGATAAGTGTCATCATGACATTATTTTTGGGTGGTGAAAAATTGGCACAAAGCAACCAGGTTCACTAATCTCATAAGTGTAAGAGCAGGATGTCTAGTAGAGTCTCATGGATCAATAAGTAGACGCCCATATCTATATTTGAGAGGCTATAATATATCATTATAAAAACTTTTTTAATCTGATTCCTTGTCGTGTGGGTTGTTCTTACTCAATGTTCTAACTTGTATTCCATTCTTTTCTATGTAGATGGTGAGGACTAGGTCGAGAAAGGCTAGAGATGATAAGTCGACAGCCGATATGGGAACCCCAATTTGAGGATGAGGCAAGGGTCATGGTTGATATAGAGGTAGAGTATAGGAACGAGGAACTTCCCCAACTAGAGAAAGTGTTAGGGAGTCCTCACCCAAGCCTGAGGTTGTATATTCTAGAGATGATAATCAGACAAGGGGTGAGGAGACAACTCAGGTTCAACAAAGTGCAGTTGATACCCTAGTGCTTTAGTCTCTTTTGGTTTGTCTTTTGAGTCGTTTGGAGGGTGTTCCCTTGAGTTTTCATGGTATTCTTCAGTTTTAGAGTGATATTCTATTATTAGTGCCAATATCTACTTATGGTATTCCTAATTTTGGGGTACAACCATCACCTATCATTCCCCCACATATGGATTATTTCCCAACAAACTTATTATTCCACCAATTTCTTTGTGTACAGCTATGCGATGTCACCAAAAGTAAACCTCCAAGAAAGTATAAAGTGATTTCTTGTCAACTATAGAACCCAACCAGGTTGGGGTCGATCTAACGAGAAATAGGTCAGAAATCTATCACGATCTTACTGATGTAATTGGAAATTGTAGATATTAAAAGGGAGGTTTCCAGAAAGCAACAGTAATAGAAAAATATTGGTCAATTAGGGTTGTTATCCATATGCGACGATCACTAGGATTGTGTTTCCCCTGACTTCTTAACTCCACAGACGGCTCTTTCTCATCAAACTATCTCGGTGTATTGCATGCATAATCTAATAAGTTATGTATTACCTAACCATTTCTTGCCTTTGGTTTGGATGAATTTCACTCATCTCCTCTCAGTCTTGAAGTATCGCATTACTAAACCTTGTTCTTGAGCTCAGATTAACTATCTTCTCTAAATCTCGAGTTAATAAGATGAAGGTTGATAACTTCAAAATACTCTTGTGATCTCCTTTTCCTATTTCTACCTCTTTCTAGACCAAGTATCAAATACAGGCGAGTTCCTAACGTTTTCAACCATTATAAAAACGATCAAAGCAAAGGAAACCCCAATACATGAAAAACACCAATTTAGAATGACTTTGCACTAAAGTTGTTTTATTAATCCATCAGGGTTCCCCCAACCCTAGTTATGGGGTTTAGCTATTCATGATTGCAAGAAAAAACATATATTTCATAGATGAAAGCATAATGATGAACAAACGAAGAATAACAAAAATTTGAAATCTCAAATTATTGTAAATTGTAAATACCAAGAACAATACTTCCAAGATCAATAATGAATCTCAGAACTCAAAACAATATCAAAAATGTATAAAGTGCATAAAATGATAATAAAACATCCAAAGCATATTTATATATACAAAAGAAAACCTATCCTAAGCAATGTAGGAAACCAGAGTCGGTATCTACCCATGATTCATAGGTTGAATCATAGGTACAACCTACGAATCATGCCTTGGATCATGAAAATTACAGTAAAATCTTCAACTTTGCAAAATTTTCCTGCCTACGAGGTACGGTCCATAGGCTGTACTTACGCCTCGTAGGTAGGCTCGTGGAAATTAGAATAAATTAACTATCTTTAGGATCTTAAAAACCTCAACCCAGGTGGGAACCTACCACTTTGTAGGTACTTCCCACAAGTTGTAAGTCAGCTCGTGGGTAGCCTTCTCAGCTACTCTTCATTCCTTTTGCTCATTCCTTGGTCCGAACTCTATTTTCCTGCAAAATCAACACAAAAGAACATCACATCTAACAATAATACCGAAGTACTTGCTCAATTTTCTTGTTTTAAGCATCAAAAGTGTCATAAATTTATGACACATCAGCACCCTCAACTTATAATGTTTGCATGTCCTTAGGAAACTAACACAAAACATAACAAACACGATGCTTAATTAAATGAAACCTAAGGCACCTAAGGTAGTCAACTCAAATTAACTTAAATTTGTTACCTCTTCCCTTCACAACTTTCAAACCTACTATGTGGATTTATGTAGCACAACCGTATGACACAAAAGAATCAAGTGATGTCATTAGATTAGCAACAAACAACCAAACATGTATGTAGTTGACACTACCCGAACAAATAAGTAGTTAATAATACAACCCATGTACCATCACAACAAGGAAGTCCCATTCTCATAGTATCATAACACATGTCAATGCATGGACTACATCAAAACATTCACCCTTTCAAAATAAGATCAAACAATATGCATAAAATACCATAAGCTTGTCCTTATTTTCTATACCCACATTTTTCAGACAGTTGGTATGAGATATATGACTATTCTAGGATTGTAATGTAGGCTTGGGGGAAGCTATGGTACATATGAAAAATAGTGACTGACCCTCCTTGAGACTACACTTACATTATTGGCTCCACTACTTAACCATGCGTCTTTTATTCTCCCTCTTTCTCATCTATCACTTATTCAAATTGGGTGTGGTTTCCTTCATTATTTGCATTTATTAACTTTTTTTTCTTTTTCTCTTATTTTTTCTTTCTTTTTCACACTTCTCTATCACACCCGACCCTACTTTTTCTTGTTTTATTCAACAACGTTCTTCATACCCATTTTTAGCTACACATCTCTATGATAGCCACCCTCAACTTGGTCAATTTTTTTGAGTTGAGATACACAATATCCAGGAGGGACCAGTACCAAAATAGGTTCATTGTAATTAAACAGGAAGGTGAAAAGGTTAAAATAAGAAAATAGGTCAATTTAGGCTCAAATAAGGGATTAAGGGGATACTTATTCTTGTTTGGTCAGTTATTTAGTCTAAGAGTGGAATTTTATTCAAACATGGACTATGATCATGTACCAACCAACTATCCTACAACCTAGGCAAGATTAACCGGGCAAGTTTTGGATTAAACACACAAAGTGAACTAGGTAAATGCCTCACACACATGATACAGGGTTACATTATCAACTACTACTTATCCTGTTCATGCAATGCTAAGCTATGGTTATTTTTTCCCTAATAGTAATTCCATAACAAGATTTAAAAATGGCCACACATATATTCACAACACAAAGTTCACAAAAAATTCAAGAGAGGTATCATGTTTTTCCATACAAACCATACAAAAAACTAAATTAAAGAATGATAAAACTTAAAAAAAAGTTGTGGTAGTCTTCAATGTCGTCCCAAGTGATCTAGGGTGTTCTAAGATGTTTAAAAAGGAGTTTGGGACGTTATATTTATAGTATACAAGTCATAACCCCACTTGTATTAGGTTTCCACGTCGTTTTCCTTCAGTTGGGCAGAATTATCCCAATTTTGGGCATCATCGCATCGCGATGACATGCCAGTTCACAATTGTCAAAAATCTATCAAAATCCAGTGTCTCATTGCGATTTCACCGCATCACGGAGCCTCCTTAAACCCCATTATAAGCTACACGCACTAATTGGTCAAAATCTTGGGCCTCTTCTGAATCCAGTGGTATTTTTCATGCATCTATTGGAAACTCCTACAGTCTACATGCGCCCCATACATTTTTGGGGTCCAAATTGCGTCCAGCTTGCATCTTGTGCTACCATGGTCATTTCCGAGCCTTTTTGAGTTGTTTCCACTTGATTTGAAGCTTGTATATTCTTCATATATCATTATAATCCATTACAAAAGTCTCTTATAGCATTAAACACAACAATTTAGAGCTCAAAACAACACAACATCCTCAACGGTGAACTAGAAACACGATCTAAGCATAGACTAAATTCTCATTGAGCTTAAGCTTATTGTTTTGACTTTTGTCTTGATCCAATTGACCCTTGAACATTATAACTAAGTTGTTTCACATATAAATAAATAATAAAAACCTTAGTAACTCATTAAAACACATTAAAACCCAACACAATTGACTAGAAAAATACCTAGCTCAAGCTAGTTACACTAGTTTTCTCGGTTGAACTCTAAATGCTCAAATTGAATCAAAACACATGTGAAAACACCATTAAACATTGTAAACACATACTTGTACTCCTAAATGCTCATTTATATCATTATCAATATATATATCATAAGAATCATCCTCAAAACAAGGTGAAATAGGCTAGAATAGTAGCGTTAAAATGCATAAATAGACCCAACATCATAAGGATAGGACCTAAGACGGTGGATTGCGTATTCATAGGATATGTTAAAAGTAGTAAAGCATGTCAATTTTTAGTTCATAAATTCAAACATTCGGATATCAATGAAAATACGATAATTGAGTCAGATAATGTTGAATTCTTTAAACACATTTATCCGTATAAAACTAGACATGAACAGTCTAGTGAGGGGTATAAACGACCTTGAGATGAACCAAGTGAGGATGTACATAATGATGAGAATCTAACACGTAGTACACGTCAAAGAACATCAACTTCATTTGGATTGGATTTTGTAACATTTCTCTTAGAAAATAAGCCTTAAATATTTAAAGAAGCGATGTCGTCGTCAAACTCATCATTTTGGAAAAAAGCAGTCAATAGTGAGATTGATTCAATCTTAAGCAACCATACGTGGGAATTGGTTCATCTTCCTTCATAAAATAAACCTTTAGGTTCAAAATGGATCTTCAAAAGAAAAATAAAAGCAGATGGTACTATTGACAAATATAAGGCAAGACTTGTAGTAAAAGTCTTCAAATAGAAAGAAGGCCTTGATTACTTTGATACATACTCGCCAATAACAAGGATAACATCAATTCAAATGTTAATTGCCTTAGTGGCGGTATATGATCTTGAAATCCATCAAATGGATGTGAAAACAACATTCCTGAATGGAGAATTGGAGGAAGAAATCTATATGGAACAACTCGAGGATTTTGTGGTTCCAAGAATAGAAAATAAGGTGTGTAAACTTGTTAAGTCGCTGTATGGACTAAAATAAACACCTAAACAATGGCATGCGAAGTTTGACCAAACCATGTTGGCAAACGGATTCAAGATAAATGAATGTGATAAATGTGTATACATTAAAGACACTTCAAATCACCAAGTCATTGTTTGTTTATATGTGGATGATATGTTGATCATCCGTAGAGACATTTCTGATATAAATACTACAAAACGAATGCTCGAGAGCAAGTTTGATATGAAAGACCTTGGAGTTGCAGATGTGATCTTAGGAATAAGAATTCATATAACTCCACAAGAGTTGGCATTATCACAGTCTCATTACATCAAAAAAGTACTTGATAAATTCAAGTATTTGGAATTTGGAATTGTCAAGACTCCATTGGATGTGAGCTTCGTATTCCAAAAGAATGAAGGCAAAAGTGACTCACAATTGGAGTACGCAAGAGTGTTGGAATGTTTAATGTATATAATGAATTATACACGACCGAACATAGCATGTGTTATTAGTAAGTTGAGTCAGTACACGAATAACAGAACTCATTAGATGGCAATGAAAAGAGTTTTGGGGTATCTTAAATACACTCAAGACTATGTTTTGCATTATAATAAATATCCCGTGGTACTTGAAGGATATAATGATGAAAATTAGATCACCGGATCAAATGAAGTAAAATTCACGAGTGGATACGTATTTACAATAGGTGGAGGATCAGTCTCTTTGAAATCATTCAAACAGACATGTATTGCTCGCTCTACGATGGAATCAAAATTTATCGCATTAGATAATGCCGGTGAAGAAGCTAAATGGCTTCGAAATTTCTTGGAAGATATTCTTTATTGGCCCAAACCACTGGCATCAGTATGTATACACTGTGATAGTCAGTTACAATAGGTAGGATAGGGAGTATGGTGTACAAAGGTAAATTTCATCACATAAGACGAAGACAATACCCTTGGAGAACTTCTCTCTAGTGAAATTATCACTGTTGACTATGTGAAGTCAAAGGATAATGTGTCGGGTCCACTTACAAAAGGCCTATCTATAGAAGGAGTTGAGAGGACATCCAAGGGAATGGGTTTACAAGTCAGCATGGTGGTAACTCTACCTAGCAGACTGGAGATCCCAAGAGTTAGTTTCAAGGATATCAAACAAAGTTATGTTTGATAGGTTCAACATTGTCAATATACCCAATCCATTCTCATGATGTAGACAATGTTTAGTAAACAAAGATAAGACTTATGGTGTGAAGTCTTTTAATGATTATCTAAATTTGGCAGATTTGACCAAATAGTTTAATATATAGGATTGAACGTTTAGAATCACTTATGTAAGGGTAAAGTGGAAGCCGCTTCGAGGAGAATGTTAGTAAAGGCTTATTCCTTAAGCTTTCATGAGACTGGAACGTGTTCATGGCTGAAACGAATAAAACTGTGAGAACCATAAATGATAAAAGATTGGTTGTGTGACATGTGTTGTCTAGGTGTACATTAAAGCTCGAAGGTTCAAAGATATCAAATCTAACGATTGACCGAGTGCATTCGATGCATGTTCACTACGAAAAGTTTAAAGGCAAACCCAATTATCCATATGCAATCAGTCTTTGCTTGATGATCACATACTTGTCCGTAAAGTTTTACAATGAGTAGTTATTCCCCATTCATGTGGGGGATTGTTAGGTTCAATTGGTGTGAATGGAAAATAAAAAGTTTCTTGGAAGGAACACAACTCTTCGAGTAAAAGACATACTATTTCGAAAAAAGATATGACTATTTGGATGGTTGTGGTTGTTCGAAAAAGACACACGCTTTTGAATGGACAGACAAGACTGTTTAGAAAGGATACACTTTTTCGGCGAACCATTGCCTCCTATCGAAGGGGCACTTAATAGTAGCTATATAAACCTGCATTTTTTCCACGGGTTTGGTACAAATTTTTCTGCACTTGAAAACATTTCTTGTTTTCTAAAATACTCCGTGTGATCATCTAACTGTTGAGTGAGTTCGAAGATAATCCGATCGTTTGAGGTACCACTATAGTCGGATTGCTAAGCCATTTTATCCTGGGAAGAAAATTCCACAACCTCGGGTACTTGAGAGGAATTATTTCCATAAGGACACTCTGTGAATTCGGAGGACTTGACTTTTTCTACTTCATCTAATTTTCTTTAAAATACATAAAACACAATTCTTTGAAAGGTAGTTTTTGATCTTGTGTTGAAGGTGTTGGAAACTTCATAAGTGTTCTTGATTTATTCTTGAACTTGTGTTGAAGTTGTTTTGCCAAAATACAGATTTGTGTACCCAAAAACAACAGAACCTTGTAATCCTTTGCCTACATTGCATCTACTTTGGCCAACGACACATTCTCCGCCTTCAGCTTCATCGCTCCAGAGTGAGTTGGTAATACTTTATTTTCAAGTGATTCAAAGTCTTATTTGTGGCAATTTTTGCAAGTTTAAAGATTTTTGCTACGTTGTAAAGGTACACGCATTATATTCTTTTCACAAATCTAATTCTTTCTTATATTCTTCAGAAGGTATAAATTAATTGGTGTTATTCTAGTCGTTAGCTTCCTTAAGGTATAACCAATTCTAATAAAGAAAAAAATAAATGAAGAATCCTAAACCGGCCATAATAGAGGAAAAAAACAAAGAATTCTAAATCGACCACAATATTATTTTTGGCTTCCTTAATGTGTAATGATAATGAATACTACTGAATAAAGAAAAAAAATAAAAAGAATCTTAAACCAAACACAATACAAATTTTTTCGTGAGACTCTTATATCATCCGTAGGAAAAAGAACTTTAACACCTAAAAGTATGAAATAAGATCCTACATTTTAGGTAAATAATTAAATGTCTAATTATTTTTTATATAGATAGTTAAATAATTAGGTGGAAAAAACAATTAAAAAAATAATTTTGTTTTTGAGTAAAGATCTATTAACTATAAGTTTAATTAATTGCAAAATCCTAATTCTTATCAATATATCATTAATTATTCCAACTACTGATTCTCGTGTAATCAACTAATAGAGGCAACTAATTACTATCTTTTTTTTCAATGGACAAATTCATTCTGCATAAAATTTCTTTACTTTAGCTTATGAATGATTTCTTCAAATGACCAAAGGCCTTTCAAAATTTACCGTCACATAAATCAAGAATGAAAAAAAAGATAACGCGAACAAATTAGACAATAATAGAGCCCTCTAATGTATATTTTTTTATAACAATAAAAATTATTTGTCTGCAGATACTACTGATACTCCACCAACACATACAATGGCTTGCCAGTGAACTTCTCCATACCCTTTAAGTCTGGTATTTCAATCACAAATGCACATTCAAACACTTCTGCATCACAACACTCAAGTAAATTCATAGTTGCACAAAGAATGCCCACCAGTAGCAAACAGATCATCAACCACAAAAGTTCGTTCACCAGCTTATACTGCTGTAATATGCTTCTCAAGACAATTATTTCTATATGCATGCCCTTACTTCTCCAGTAGGTTTATCATTTAAATTGTTGATGTATGATATTATGTAACAAATGAGAAATGACACGATCTATTCAAATGTTAATAATATAATACGATACCATACATTATGGAACAATACATAACAAACATCGAAATAAAGTGTAAGAAAATTGAGAATTTTAAATACATTGTCATGCACCCAGTTTCAATTCATTGAGCCTAAATTCAAATTAAGTCTAATAAAAGTCTTGCAACTCAAGAGTATCTGAATCTCTAAATGAATTTCACTGAAATTGTAGAAATATTGAAAAGGATGGAGCAAAAACTCCCCATTCTTCATCAGTAGCATCAAGATTATTAGGATTTGTTTGAAGGAATTGTAGCTTAAGAGAGCGTTTATAGTACAAATATCAGAACCTCTAGGCAAGAAATCACGACCTACAAGTGCTTCAAGGATACTTGATTTCCAACTACTTTGACTACCTACAACAGGACGTCATATTATTTTCGAATCACATGTGTAGATTTTAAAAAGAATTTGATAGTCGTCCTACCAAAACGTACTTTCAGGGCACAACTCAAGAGAACTAAGAAAGAAAAAGCACTCAACTCAGCTTTCATATTACCCAGAATAACATCAACTCTCTCACCATAAAGTTTTTCCCCTCACATGAGCTTGTCTTCTAAGAACTTTGGTGCCAACTTACTTTTGATTCAATACTAAAGATGTGATGACAATGTGAAATAGTACGATAAGACAAAGTATAAAAAGTTTACTCAGAAAAAAAAGGACAAAGTATGAACAAATGTTTATCATTATAGTCTTTCGCAAAAAAAATAATCGTTACAGTCACCTGCATCTCTGCCTCACTCGAGGTATAGAATATAAACAACTAATAATACAATACTGAATAAGGTAAGACCCAACACAGTACACAAAGCTCAAATTGGACCAAAATCAATCGAAGTTAGACAAATTCACCAACCTTTAGCAATGGCATATGTACATCACCAAGCGTATCATTTAGAGTAATCAAGTTGTTTCAAATTCATTAGCTGAAAACTCCACTCTACTTTTCAACAAAGGCCTAAAAATATAAAACCCCACAAAATAAAAATAAAAAAAAATCATTCATCCACAAAAAAAACATAATGCAACATTAAGTTCCAAACTTGGTCATCCCCAGACATACCTGTAAGAAATTTAATATGAAAGCTAACTGCCACATAGATCGTAAATTCCATCAAGACAACTTCAATGATTCGTGCTAATTTCAAGATCGACTTGCTTATCCTCAACAAGAAGTAAAATTTAACAATAATGAAGCTCTTGCATCCCATAGTCATTTCATTGAAACTGAGGACTTCTAGAATCATGAAATCCATAAAATTGACCTGCACAAAATTAGAAGTCCCTAATACTTAAGGACTGTCTGACTACTCAAAGTCAATTCTCTACATTAACTAAACCTATATTGCTCAGTTCAACTTCGTTTTGCAGATGAGCTTGCAGTGATAAAACCCAATTAATCACCCCTTCTTTGTCAACTTGACATACATCAACAAAGAATTACTTTCTTGCTAGTCAACTCTTCTAAACATTCAAAATTAAATAACTCTCGGGTTTTAGGCTTTTCTAGTTTTCAAACAGCTTCAAAATTGATTATGCCACATTAAATTCTATTGTTACACAATGTAAAAAGTAGGATGAAGTTTTGACTGCTGCATTCGATCATAACATTGTAGCTAGATTGTGTTAGTTTAAATTCAACAAACAAAATATTCATTTTTACGTAACGATGAAAAGTCTCATTTTTTATAAGGACCAATTTGGTGTGATCACACTATCACCTTTTTTTATTTTCTCTCAAGTTGTCTTTACTAATTATTTGATGATCTTATTTTATCCTTTACATTCAATTTTTTCTGTAGACTTTTCAAATTATTGATGTTTGACATTGCAAAATAACATAAAACGATACAATCTGTTCAAACTTTATATTCATTAGAACAATATTATACAATACTACCTCCGTTCACTTTTACTTAACCCATTTCACTTCTCGATCAAGAGTCAAATTGCATGGACTTTGTAATATGAGAAGGATTGAAACTTATTATATTTTTAGTATAGTTTTACTAATATTTTAAATTTAAAATGTTAGATAAATACAGTTCAATTTATCTTTAAAAGTTAATCAAATTGAATCTTGTGAAACTTGACATGTAAAACTGAACGAACGAAGTACAACACAATACAATACAATATATTATGAAATAATACGTAATAACTATCCAACCAAAGTAGTAAATACGTATGTGATTGATAAGGTGAAGGGAATAGCTCAAGCATCATATCTAAATAACAAATATGCTGATTTTTTTTCAAAAAATAAAGGAACTGAATCATCAAAATCTAGATCGAATAAGCTCAAAAGAGCATCATCTTCTTCTGCCATTATACGGACCTAAACAGAGAATTTCCACCGCTGGTGAGAAAATTCAATAAACTCGGAATTTTTTACTATTCTATTGTATTTTGTAAGTATATTTTTTAATAATATGCGACAAGTAAAAGTGAACATAAGTGGTTTAACAGAATACAGTACAATACGATACATTATGAAGCAATACTTACGTGATGGAGAAAGCGAAGGGTATCGACCACTGCATATGGCGAGGCACTGCAGATGACTAGGCTAGTGAGAGTAAGTCGATTGATCTCTTGCGATTGGTAAGGTGGAGATAATAGTCCAAGCATTATTTCTAAATAGCAAATATGGCAATTTTTATCGAAGAATAAAGGAATTCAACCGTCGGAATCTAGATCGGAAAATGTGTCATCTTTCTCTGCCATTGTACCTGAAAACAATTTACATAACATCAAGGCAGCAATATAATTATTTAATAGACCAATTCAAAACTAATATGATTTATATGAAAAAAAAAAAGCAGCAAATACTCATAATTCGAACATAAGATCACTGAGAAAACACAATTAGAAATTCATTGATTTTTATATACACATAGACAATAAATCTAACTTTTTGAAGACAAGAGAAGAGAAACTCAGGTAGAACCCTCATCCAAAACACTTCAAACAAGCAACTTTTTTTAAAAAAAAAAAGTTTATTCCAAACTTCCCATATACGTATGCAGAATGCTTTTCCATTTATTTTAGGATATGTTTTAGTAGAAAATCTTCACGCACGCAAATTCTCACATATTTATTAATCACGTATATAAAATATAAAAAATTGAAGCACAATAAAGATGCAGACAAATATATCAACCAGCTTGTATGTATAAGAAAATATGATACAAAAAGAGAGAAAATCGTTATTCTTTATATAGGTAAAATTTATATCAATGCTATTGTTCAATTGAAAATAGAATAGAATTATAGACTCCTAATTTACCATAAATTAAATTCTTACCATATATTTATGGATTTCTAATTTTTTAAATTAAATAATAAATTTTAAAAAAAAAAGTGAAAAGAAGGTTTTGTCTAAAACAAAGACTTTTAATGAAGAGCAAAAAGTTCAAACAATATTTCTAGACCCTTCACACTTTTAATATGTTATAGATAGATATAGATAGTAAATTTATTTCATTAAGTTATCTGTTTGATTTCCTTCTATAATTTTTCATCTTTAATGCGTTTTAATTTCAAATCTTTTTATCTTCACATCATTTTAATACTACACATTAAAATATAATATTAGACACAATCCAACCAATTTTGACTCCAAATCACCTTCATTCTTCCTCAATTTCGTATGTTACCTCATTGGTGTGGCAATTTCAATTCAATCAATGTCACTTTTATTATAATAATAAATTTATTTCATTAAGTTATCTATTTGATTTCATTCTATAATTTTTCATTTTTAGTGCGTTTTAATTTCAAATCTTTTTATCTTCACATCATTTTAATACTACACATTAAAATATAATATTAGGTACAATTCATAAAAGCAATGCTCAAAAAGGCACCAAAACCTTATTGCGTTCAAATGCACACGCAAGTGCACACAGTTGTATAAGTAACAAAGTGGATCTTGTGAGCTTGATGTCGAATCCAGAGAAACCTGTCGATTAACTATTCACCAAATTAGACTGATTCTAATTATTTACTCAAGCGATAAATTTTAAAGATAAATTTATAAATTTACTAGACTAAAGTAATTTTAAAAAATTATCTAATGAACAGTTAAACAAGAGAAGAGAAAATATTACGCAAACAATGAATGCGTCGGTCTAGGATTACGGATTCACTAACAATCATGTAGAGTATCAATTTCATCAACTTATTTGATTATCTAGTTGTTGATTTACGGAGTTTGTTATATGATCATGATCTTTCGAGCCTCTAATCGTCTATTCAAATTGACCTCATAACTATATTATTGAGCGGGTATGTGATGACCCAATCCAAATGCATTTATATATCTTTCCATTTTGTAACGAAGTATCGCGTTCTAGGTATATTTCTACCCTAGCCACAGATCACTTTTTTATTTTATTAAAGTAATGATCTTATTCCCTGTATTATTGATTCTATCTCATTTCTTCTCCTTCTGGGTTCACAATAAGAATTTGAATTTATTTTAATAGTAGTTAAGCAATAAAATAGCAAACACAAGAATATAATAACAATTATTATGATAATCATATAAATTTAATCAAGAAATTACTAAACAATCATGTAGTTAGTTATCATAATTCTAGAACGAGAAATTTAACTCCACATCAACATGGAGCAATTACAACAAATCATTCAACATAAAAATAAATAATAAAAAAAAAAAAGAAGATGAAATTAATTTTCTCTGAACTTCACAACAGCTCCTACATCTATTTAGGTTAAAAAATTTACTTATAAAAATTAATTTTATGAAATATTTATAAGTGTAGAAAAAAACTCCAAATAAATTATCCGAATTCAAAATGGACTGAGAAAAAATAAATATGGAGCAATCCTTATCCCTGTCACGCTCCAATTGTTGATTGTCACTGTCAGTGGAATGATGTGATAATTACAATTCCGTCAATTGTCACTTTTGATTATAATAATAAATTTATTTCATTAAGTTGTCTGCTAAATTTTCTTCTATAATTTTTTATTTTTAATTCATTTTAGCTCCAAAGTTTTTCATATTCCCATCACTTTAATTCTACATATTAAAATATAATATTAGGCATACTTTATAAAATTAATGCTAAGAAAGATAAATAAATAAATAAATAAATAAATATATTAAATATAAAGTAAATAATACCTAAAATATACTTTTTCATTTCAAATTATCCGTCCCAAATTATTTAATTTAATTCTCATTTTACTTATTTTTTTTATTAATCAAGAAGAAATAATTTTTTTCATATTTTACTCTTTGCATTAATTAATTTTTTCTTCAAATTAAAATGTAAATATCATTTAATAGGAGTAATATGATAAACTAGTCATATTATTAATTTATTTTTAATTAATATATTATTTTAATTTAAAATAAATAATTTAAAACGAAGAAAGTATAATTTTAACCTAACATCACTCATCTGTCTGAACGAATTCCAATTATATCAATTGGAAAAACAATTCTTTTTTCCGAGGATTTTTTACTGTATGTATTTCGTTGATGACTTTTTTTTTTGGCTAAAAACGATTAAACGGCAAAATGGTCAAGTAGGAATAAACTTTTTATTCTTTGGAATATTCCGGTATTTCTCCCTTCTAGTTCTATTTATTCGTTAATACTTTTAAGAAAATGTCAAAAGTTTAATTATACATGTCATCTCTTTCTTTTCAATACTATAGTTGCATATCCTGTATCAGCACGGGACAACATTATAAATATTTTTTAGCACTAAAATTTAATATTGATGAGATATAAACATAAATGTACACTAATTTAATTAAATATTATTAATTCTAATATATAAATGACTTATAATAATTAATTAGGGATAATATAATGAAAAGATATTATTAATTCTAATATATAAATGACTTATAATAATTAATTAGGGATAATATAGTAAATCACAGAGCAATTAGGGGTAATATAGTAAATGATAGGGGGTATTATAGTAATCTATTTTTAATTAAATATTATTAATTTTTTAATATATAAATGACTTATAATAATTAATTAGGGATGATATAGTAAAATCACGATTAAAGCAGCTGAAACAAACGTTATAAATATATATTTTTTCAATTAAATATTATTAATTCTAATATATAAATGACTTATAATAATTAATTAGGGGTAACATAATAAAAAAATATTATTAATTCTAATATATAAATGACTTGTAATAATTAATTAGGGATAATATAGTAAATTACGGTGTAATATAGTAAATGATAGGGGTAATATAGTAAATGAAGAGGTGGTTGATTTATAATAATTAATTAGGGATAATATAATAAAAAATATTATTAATTCTAATATATAAATGACTTATAATAATTAATTAGGGATAATATAGTAAACTACGGAGCAATTACGAGTAATATAGTAAATGATAGGGGTTAATATAGTAATCTATTTTTTTGAATTAAATATTATTAATTTTTTAATACATAAATGACTTATAATAATTAATTAGGAATGATATAGAAAAATCACGGTTAAAGCAGCTGAAACAAATGTTATAAATATATATTTTTTTAATTAAATATTATAAATTCTTATATATAAATGACTTATAATAATTAATTAGGGGTAATATAATAAAAAAATATTATTAATTCTAATATATAAATGACTTGTAATAATTAATTAGAGATAATATAGTAAATTATGGAGCAATTAGGATGTAATGTAGTAAATGATTGGGGGTAGTATAGTA
Organism: Capsicum pubescens; assembly: GCA_030864215.1. Taxonomy (NCBI): domain Eukaryota; kingdom Viridiplantae; phylum Streptophyta; class Magnoliopsida; order Solanales; family Solanaceae; genus Capsicum; species Capsicum pubescens. The sequence continues at coordinate 171,740,685 of CM061548.1, read as the reverse complement.
AATGAAGAGGTGGTCGAAACCACCTCACTAGAGGTGCATGGCCCATGTCATCACGGGCCCAATACTATAGACATCTTTTAGCACTAATATTTGATATTGATGAAATATAAACATAAATGTACATTGATTTAAAACGATAACTTTTTAAATAATAACTATTTGACGGTACTCGCTAAGAAGTGAAGTTTTATAGGATAGTTTTTTTCCACATGATAAGAAAGTGTGATGTGTCGTGTAGTCGAATTATTTTAATTGTTTGATGATAAGATTGAGACATATTACAAAATATAGAAAAGAGGTAGAACTAATATTCATAAGATTATTTCATACAAAAACTGGAACAAAAGATACTTCAATTAACAATAAAGTCTTGGATCATCTTCTCAAAGATGATTATGGTTGAACCAGCTGCAACAAATATGTCATAAACTCATATTTTTATTGTTTTAATTAAATACTATTAATTTTTTAATACATAAATGACTTATAGTACTTAATTAGGGGTGATATAGTGAAATCACAGTGCAACTCTTGAAGCAGCCATGTCGAAATCAATATTTTAATTAAATATTATAAATTTTTTAATACATAAATGACTAATGAAAAATATTATTAATTATAATATATAAATGACTTATAATAATTAATTAGGGGTAATATAGTAAATCATGGAGAAATTAGAGGTAATATAGTAACATGACTTATAATAATTAATTAGGGTAATATAATAAAAATATTATTAATTCTAATATATAAATGACTTATAATAATTAATTAAGGGTAATATAGTAATTTACGGAGCAATTAGGGATAATATAGTAATGGATGAAGCGCTAGTTGAAATCATAGGCAGACATGTCATCTATTTTTTAAAATTAAATATTATTAATTTTTTAATACATAAATGACTTATAATAATTAATTAGGGATGATATAGTAAAATCACGATTAAAGCAGCTGAAACAAACGTCATAAATATCTATTTTTTTAATTAAATATTATTAATTCTAATATATAAATGACTTATAATAATTAATTAGGGGTAATATAATAAAAAAATAGTATTAATTCTAATATATAAATGACTTATAATAATTAATTAGGGATAATATAGTAAATCACGGAGTAATAAAAGATAATATAGTAAATGACGAAGTAGTTGATTTTTTAATTAAATATTATTAATTTTTAATACATTAATGACTTATAATAATTAATTAGGAATGATATAGTAAAATCACGGTTAAAGCAGCTGAAACAACCGTCATAAATATCTATTTTTTAATTAAATATTATTAATTTTAATATATAAATGACTTCTAATAATAAAATTAATTTTAATATATAAATAACTTGTAATAGTTAATTAGGGGTAATATAATAAATCACTGAACAATTAGGGTTAATATAGGCAGACATGCCATCTATTTTTTTAATTAAATATTATTAATTTTTTAATACATAAATGACTTATAATAATTAATTAGGGATGATATAGTAAAATCACGATTAAAGCAAGTGAAACAAACGTCATAAATATCTACTTTTTTAATTAAATATTATGAATTCTAATATATAAATGACTTATAATAATTAATTAGGTGTAATATAATAAAAAATATTATTAATTATAATAATTAATTAGAAATAATATAATAAATTATGAAATAATTAAAAATAAAATACTAAATAATAAAGAGCTTGTCGAAACCAGCTCTTCTATAATATAGAAAATTATTAAACAATTTTTTTGCTTAGTCTATCTTTAAGTAACTTCGAAAATCCAAACTCAAATAATTTAAAAATAATAAAAATAAAGTTATCAACATAAATATAACAATTGTTCTTTGCATCTAACAATCAAAATCGATGGACCCTAGGGAATATAATACGGGTGAAAATTATTTTTCCTCTCTAATTTTGCCTTAAATTTTTTTTTTTTTTTCAACTTTAAATTATAGTCATACTTCCCTTTTTATCTTAATTGAATTTTTAAAATACCTATTCTGTCCTCTCATCATCAACATTTTTCTTCTTTTTCTTTTTACTTACAGAATAGGTATTTTAAAAATTCAATTAAGATAAAAAGGGAAGTATGACTATAATTTTTTTTTTCAACTTTAAATTATAGTCATACTTCCCTTTTTATCTTAATTGAATTTTTAAAATACCTATTCTGTCCTCTCATCATCAACATTTTTCTTCTTTTTCTTTTTACTTCTTTAAAATCATTATATTTTTACTTTTTAAAAATTCATGAAACAAATTCTTCATATAATATGAACAGTATTTTCTAGGCAAAAAAAAATGAGAACTAGTAATTAAATATTTAAGCTAATGATGATTTATAATGAAATAAATTAGCATAATAAGAAAATTAGTTTTATTAATAATAATCAAAACTTTAATATCTATTTTACAAGTGAAAATAAAGAGTAATATAAAATTTATAAATATATTTCAATACATAAAATATAAAATAATTAATAAAAATTAGGTCAGATTTTAAAAGATTATATTTGTTTAAATTTTAAATTATAATTTATGTAATACTCTATTAATGACAATCACAATTATTTATATAGGCAATAGATAATACTCGTTTCTTATCACTTGTCGTTCATACTAAAATTAGTTGTTTTAATTTACTTGTTCAATTTATAAAGCAAGAGAATTATATTACAATTTTTTTATCCTTAGTATTAAATAACTATATAAAATAGTAGTATAGACAAATTTAAAGTTTCAAAGTATCATTAATAAAGTTAATTCAGTAAAATACGCCTCTAAATAAAATTTTCTTAAGGATTGTGTCATGTTATTATGTTAGCAAAAGTCAAGTAATATGAAACGGAAATAGTAAAAGAGTGATGAGACACAAAAAATATATGCATGTGCATGTACATACATACACACACACTTAGGGGCTGTTTAGTTGGGAACAAGTTATTCCGGGATTAGTTATCCCAAAATAAGTTGTACAAGCATGTATATATGATAACTTATCTCATCACCTTGGTATAAATAGTGAGATAATAATTTTAAAATTAACTAATACATCTAATTAAACGCAGGATAAAATAATCTTGAATTTTATCCCCAAGTTATTATATTTTGTATCTCACACCAAACGTCTCTTTAATACATATAATATTGCAATGACGATTTTAAAAAATAACATCAAATTTTATGACAAATTTATAAAAAATATTATTTTACTTATAATGTTAATAAATTTAAATAAAATTTTATAAATATCTAGATTAAACAATATATATTATATATATTATAAAAGAATATTACATAAATATAGAATAAAAATTATAAGGGCAAAATGAACATTACATAAGATAAAGGGGGGATTATAATTATTATTTAAAATTGAGGGAGTTTAATTTTTACACCAAAGTTGAGGAGTGAAGATGATTTTCACTCAATATAATACTAATAAATTTCAACTCTATAAAAAAAAAATTAATGATATTCCACTAAGCAATTTTCTCGTCCACATGACATTCCCTGAGTTTAACCTTTTTGTATATCACGTCACAACACTCACATCTATCCATCTCGAAGAATATTGTATATATTATAAAGGGGTATTACATAAATATAGAACTAAAATTACAAGAATAAAATAAACATTATAGAACTAAAATTACAAGAATAAAATAAAAATTACATAAGATAAAGGAGATTATGATTATTGTTCAAAATTGAGGGGGAGGGGGGGGGGTTGATTTTTAAAGTAAAATTGAGGAGTGAAAATAATTTTTATCCAATATAATACTAATAAATCTAAACCCTATAAAAAAAGTTAATGATATTCCACTAAGCAATTATCTCGTCCACATGACATTCCCTGAGTTTAACCTTTGCCTTGTTGGCGCCCTTTTTGTACATCACGTCACAACACTCACATCTATCCATTTGGTAGAAGAAAAGCATAACTGTTATATATGAGACGTTTTATAGATATAAAATAAGTATAAAATGATCGAATATGTCTAGCTAGCTATGTGAACGAACTAATTTGCTTTTATTTTTAAATGGTGGAAGCTTACCATCATGCAAGTAAGGATTAATCTTCTAAAAATGGAAGGGTAAATTTGAACATTTTGCATAGTTTAGAAGCAAATTTGACTCTAAGATGATTTTCACTCAATATAATACTAATAAATTTCAACTCTATAAAAAAAAATTAAAGATATTCCACTAAGAAATTATCTCGTTCACATGACATTCCCTGAGTTTAACCTTTTTGTATATCACGTCACAACACTCACATCTATCCATCTCGAAGAATATTGTATATATTATAAAGGGGTATTACATAAATATAGAACTAAAATTACAAGAATAAAATAAATATTATAGAACTAAAATTACAAGAATAAAATAAATATTACATAAGATAAAGGGGATTATGATTATTATTCAAAATTGAGGGGGGGGGGGGGGGGTTGATTTTTAAAGTAAAATTGAGGAGTGAAAATAATTTTTATCCAATATAATACTAATAAATCTAAACCCTATAAAAAAAGTTAATGATATTCCACTAAGCAATTATCTCGTCCACATGACATTCCCTGAGTTTAACCTTTGCCTTGTTGGCGCCCTTTTTGTACATCACGTCACAACACTCACATCTATCCATTTGGTAGAAGAAAAACATAACTGTTATATATGAGACGTTTTATAGATATAAAATAAGTATAAAATGATCGAATATGTCTAGCTAGCTATGTGAACGAACTAATTTGCTTTTATTTTTAAATGGTGGAAGCTTACCATCATGCAAGTAAGGATTAATCTTCTAAAAATGGAAGGGTAAATTTGAACATTTTGCATAGTTTAGAAGCAAATTTGACTCTAAGATGATTTTCACTCAATATAATACTAATAAATTTCAACTCTATACAAAAAAATTAATGATATTCCACTAAGAAATTATCTCGTTCACATGACATTCCCTGAGTTTAACCTTTTTGTATATCACGTCACAACACTCACATCTATCCATCTCGAAGAATATTGTATATATTATAAAGGGGTATTACATAAATATAGAACTAAAATTACAAGAATAAAATACATATTATAGAACTAAAATTACAAGAATAAAATAAATATTACATAAGATAAAGGGGATTATGATTATTATTCAAAATTGAGGGGGGGGGGGTTGATTTTTAAAGTAAAATTGAGGAGTGAAAATAATTTTTATCCAATATAATACTAATAAATCTAAACCCTATAAAAAAAGTTAATGATATTCCACTAAGCAATTATCTCGTCCACATGACATTCCCTGAGTTTAACCTTTGCCTTGTTGGCGCCCTTTTTGTACATCACGTCACAACACTCACATCTATCCATTTGGTAGAAGAAAAACATAACTGTTATATATGAGACGTTTTATAGATATAAAATAAGTATAAAATGATCGAATATGTCTAGCTAGCTATGTGAACGAACTAATTTGCTTTTATTTCTAAATGGTGGAAGCTTACCATCATGCAAGTAAGGATTAATCTTCTAAAAATGGAAGGGTAAATTTGAACATTTTGCATAGTTTAGAAGCAAATTTGACTCTAAGATGATTTTCACTCAATATAATACTAATAAATTTCAACTCTATACAAAAAAATTAATGATATTCCACTAAGAAATTATCTCGTTCACATGACATTCCCTGAGTTTAACCTTTTTGTATATCACGTCACAACACTCACATCTATCCATCTCGAAGAATATTGTATATATTATAAAGGGGTATTACATAAATATAGAACTAAAATTACAAGAATAAAATACATATTATAGAACTAAAATTACAAGAATAAAATAAATATTACATAAGATAAAGGGGATTATGATTATTATTCAAAATTGAGGGGGGAGGGGGGGGGGTTGATTTTTAAAGTAAAATTGAGGAGTGAAAATAATTTTTATCCAATATAATACTAATAAATCTAAACCCTATAAAAAAAGTTAATGATATTCCACTAAGCAATTATCTCGTCCACATGACATTCCCTGAGTTTAACCTTTGCCTTGTTGGCGCCCTTTTTGTACATCACGTCACAACACTCACATCTATCCATCTGGTAGAAGAAAAACATAACTGTTATATATGAGACGTTTTATAGATATAAAATAAGTATAAAATGATCGAATATGTCTAGCTAGCTATGTGAACGAACTAATTTGCTTTTATTTTTAAATGGTGGAAGCTTACCATCATGCAAGTAAGGATTAATCTTCTAAAAATGGAAGGGTAAATTTGAACATTTTGCATAGTTTAGAAGCAAATTTGACTCTAAGATGATTTTCACTCAATATAATACTAATAAATTTCAACTCTATACAAAAAAATTAATGATATTCCACTAAGAAATTATCTCGTTCACATGACATTCCCTGAGTTTAACCTTTTTGTATATCACGTCACAACACTCACATCTATCCATCTCGAAGAATATTGTATATATTATAAAGGGGTATTACATAAATATAGAACTAAAATTACAAGAATAAAATAAATATTATAGAACTAAAATTACAAGAATAAAATAAATATTACATAAGATAAAGGGGATTATGATTATTATTCAAAATTGAGGGGGGAGGGGGGGGGGGTTGATTTTTAAAGTAAAATTGAGGAGTGAAAATAATTTTTATCCAATATAATACTAATAAATCTAAACCCTATAAAAAAAGTTAATGATATTCCACTAAGCAATTATCTCGTCCACATGACATTCCCTGAGTTTAACCTTTGCCTTGTTGGCGCCCTTTTTGTACATCACGTCACAACACTCACATCTATCCATCTGGTAGAAGAAAAACATAACTGTTATATATGAGACGTGAGATAGATATAAAATAAGTATAAAATGATCGAATATGTCTAGCTAGCTATGTGAACGAACTAATTTGCTTTTATTTTTAAATGGTGGAAGCTTACCATCATGCAAGTAAGGATTAATCTTCTAAAAATGGAAGGGTAAATTTGAACATTTTGCATAGTTTAGAAGAAAATTTGACTCTTTTACATAGTTTACAAACCAATTTGATCTTTCTTCCTAATTTTGAGATTTAAATTTTTTTTTTTTGTTCCTTCTTTCTTACATCGTGCTACTACCTCTACCATCATTCACCCTCCCCGTCCTCGTCTCTCCCCGCCACTGTTTTCATCATCATTTACCACACCATCATCTTTTCTTCTCCTTTCCTTTCTCTTTTTCTCTCCCCCGATCACCACATTACCACCTACACCACTAGATGAAAATGTGCAAAACGACTTGAACAAGCAATATAGAATACAATTTTAATGGACATGTATAGACACATAAGGGTCAAAGGAGGAAGAAGGGTGATTGATGTTATCCATCCTCTTTTATTCTTCTTTTCTCTCTTTATGCATTGTCGGTTCACCCTTTATTCCTAAGGTAACTTAATCCATTGCTATAGATATTACAGATCGCAAAATAAAACAGGAAATTAAGACCTTACCTCTTTTCGTTTCCTTCTTGGAGAGTAGACTTCAATCTTGGAGATATAATCTGCAGAATGGTTACCACTGTATGAACATGCCAACAATCCTCGAGGCAGTGACCGTGAATACATAGTAAGGATTTCATTTTTCTTTGTTTTCTCTACTTTTTCCATGAAGAAAACATGAGGAGCTTCACCAGAATCATTTGTAGGCCACCTTGTGTTTAACAAGTAATATGGAGGGTCTTTAGGTGTAACTCCCCAAGGTTGAAATGTTTCAATTGGTAACTGTAAATGGCTCCTAGGCAAGATGTTCTCATAGATATACACTGAGTAACCCCATGAAATAGAAAATGACCAATTGCTAGGCCTGTTGTAGCAGATAACTTGTTGTAACATGCGAGATTGATCTAAATTTGCTGCCTTCATAAGATGGCGTGCGGATTGAAGTCTGTCTATTGAAGGGAAGATAGGGTCGGCAGCATCTAGATGGTGAAGATACATCAATGGAGCTTTTGGATGGGACGATAAGAAACCAGATATATCACCGCGCAAATCTATCTACAAGTAGAGACAAATGCAAAAAGATTACTCAGTAAATTTAGAGCGAGGAATAATTTATTGTATAAAAAAATTATCTTTTCACAGGCACAAGTATTCAAATAAAAAGTAGCGAGTACAGCTAGACCAGCTAAGGCTAGATCCAACCATTTTGGCAAACATAACATTTCGAGGTTTGGAAATACCGAAGTTCAGTATTTACAGATACTAATTTGGCCATTAATATTTCTGATACAGACTTTAGAGTTTAAGAAAGAAATGAAAACATACCTGGTGACTACCTTTAAGAGGAGTAAAAATGACTCCAACATCAGATATGCAAACCATGGTAATTTGATCAGCAGATCTCAAGAAAGGGTATCTCCTCAAGCAACTTTCTACATACTTAGACATTGCTTTTGCCAAAGGGTAACTCAAAATAAATCCAGCTCCACCAAAAGCTTGATTAAATGAGTACCAATAATTCGACAATAGATACTCTGATTGACCCCCCAAATAGTAATACTTCGTGTGGTCATAACTCGAGAGAACATCTACCGTATTATCCACAAAAAATATTGAATCATCATCTCCCATAACCACCCATCTCACCCCTTCGTGGTCCTCCCTGAATACCTCCACTATCCCATGTACCATTCGTGCCATAGTAGGCGCTACGTGTTTAGTTTCTTCAATTAATTGACTTATGTTATCAGATACCCTATAAGGTGGGGAAGATGAGGAACATGGCAAAAGATCATTGATTAGAGCCACATCAAGATAGAGATAACCACGCGTTTTATTTGGCCTCCACCATGATTCAATGTATTGTTTCCTATAGTGCCATGCTTCTTCAGAGCCAATAAGTCCAAAAAGGAGATGGCTAAGGTTTGTAGGACTAGAATCATGACCAAATTGTGAGGTTGTAAATCTTGTGTAATGTAAGAGCTTAGGAGATGAACAATTGGGATCATTGAATAGGAAAACTGAGGCTAAGTATAGAACAATACCTGAAGCCAGCACCACTCTGCAAAAAAACAGAAACAAGCAACATTTCAAATGATACTAATTAGCTTTTAAGTAATTGGAAGCAAATGCAGACAACATTTACTGGTTTGTTTGAGCAAAAGGATACTTTTATGTCTAGTAGCTTAGTCCAGCAATCATGTTGCAAAATAGTATTTCTCCCTCTATCCCGATTTAATTGTTTTACATTTTTTTTTGTCCGTCCCGAAGAGTTTCTTTTGTATCTAGTTAGTTTTTCAATTCCAACACCTTCTATGAAAAGATTAAAACTACAAAATTTAACGTACTAAACATAATATTTTAATTTAAGACCACAGATTTAGAAATCTCTTTATTTCATAAGCTACTTGCCAATCAGACTAAGACACTGGGAGTACTAATATTAATTTCCTTTTCTGTCCTCATTATTTCTGACTGATCATCTATTTTTGTCATGTTGAAGAGAATCAATCAGTTTCGTTTCAGTGTTGGAAGTAATTTATTGACTGATCATGCGATTATCCTGAAGAAAATAATTATTGGATATAATTATTATAACTAACCTGTTTGTAAAAATACATTTTATAAGTCCATGCATAATACATTAGACTCAGGGGTTAAAGTTGCATGAGTATCCAATAGGTATGGCTAATGTCCTTTTATAACAAAGGTTAGCCCGGTACAAAAAGCATCTCACATTCACATAGAGTTTCGAGAAGAGCCGCATCCCTTTAGGTGTAATGTAGACAATCTATCCTAATGTAAGCATTAGTGATTGAGTGCACGGCTTCGAACCCTAACCTATAGCACACAGAGACAACTTTATCCTTGCTCCTACACTCCCCTCCTAATTTCCAATTATTGTCCTTATTGGAATTAAGTAAATAATAGAAAATGATGAAACTTTAGAAAAAGAGTGATAGAAAGAGAGGGAGTAACCAGACAGGGGAATAGTTGATACGGTGGAGGCAAATAATTTGAATCCATTATTGTTCAAAGCCATGATCAGTCCATCTCTTTGTTCAACTTCTATAATGAGGAGCTTAATTTTGAACTTTAAATCAAGAAGAAATTAAACAAAGAGGAGAAAGAAAGAAAAAGTTCAATTTTGCAAACTTTGGAAAAATTTTCAAAGGGTACAAAATCATTAGCTCAGTCAAGAGTTTGTTATGATGTTCCTCAGTAATCGTGTGGTCAGCACTAGAGACGGATCTAATATGTTAAGATATTAGAACTTTTGGTCAATTAGTTATTGATTAGTTGTGATTTTAGTTCTTGTGATATATTATTTAATGTACTTAACCTTCAATTAACTAAAATTGTGTATTTTTTATTCCATTACAGTCAGGGCGGATTCAGGGTGCCGGTTGGGAGTTTCGGAAATCGAGTAACTTTCGTACGGAACTAATATTTATATAGTGAAATCTAATAAATATATAAGAGTTATAAGTTGGGAACCCATAAAGAACGTGTGTTGTTGGTCTAGTGGAGTAAATAGGCTTGTAAAAGTTGTTTTTACTTGTTAATTGTAGGTTCAAATCTCCTTAACTACTATTTGTTTTTATTTTAGCTAATGTAGAAACCCACAAACTTTAAATTCCGAATTCGCCTCTGATTACAGTGTGTAAATATGTAATATCTAGTTATAAAGTATGTATTTGTGCGTGTATCTTATCTTATGAGTCATAATTTTAAGAATGAAATTAAAGAAAAAAATATAAAGTATATGCTTGGGCGTGTACCTTATCTTGTGAGTCATAATTTTAAGAAATGAAATTAAAGAAAAAAATATAAGATTGTGACATAATATTCCATGACACAAGGAATAGGATTCATTTACAAACTAAACATGATATTTAAAAATAGAACTATTAAACCCTAGACTATCTAGACAAAGAGGTGGTGCTACAGTACATTACGCAGATTTGAATAAATTCAATAATTTTTTCGTAGATCCTATATTTATACTAAAGAATCTAGAAACACTATATAATTGTATGATTACGAACCCACATTTAGACATAGTCTTCTTGTCTAGTGGTGTATGCGGGGTGCAAGATTCCTTAGTTCTTGGAGTTGTGGGTTCGAACCCCGCTAGGAGCAAATGTTATTTCTGCTTTTTTACTCTTTAAACACTACTGTGTTGTGTATTATGTAGAAGTCCATGTGTCAATATTAGTTGTCATGTGACTTTAATTTAATTAGGCACAAAAGCCCGTTGACCTTTCACCTCTTGAGTTGGATCTTATCCAACTTGAGTTATAAATAGGCCATGTTCTATGTAGAAAATTGACTTTTCACCTCTTGAGTTGGATTTATCCAACTTGAGTTATAAATAGGCCATGTTCTATGTAGAAAATGAGACAAGCGAAGATTAATACATAAGATTCCCTCGTGTTTTCATTCCTTATATTTTATTGCTTAGATAATTTTATATCACGTTATCAGCATGAGTCTCTGCAAAAAATTTTCAATAACAATAAAGATAAGTATTTATTTTTCTTAAATAATGTTAAATATATCCAAACACAAATTTATTTCCCTAGATATATCGGGCAAAACCTACATGTCCTGGGCACTGGACGCTGAAATACATTTGGATGCGATGAGTTTGGCAGGCACTATAAAAAACGGCAATCAGGCATCAAATCAAGACCGAGCTAAGGCCATGATATTTCTCCGTCATTATCTTGATGAAGGTTTGAAAAATGGAATACCTCACTATAAAGGATCCCCTTATATTGTGGAATAATTTAAAAGAAAGATACGACCACCTGAAGATGGTCGTCCTTCCACAAGCACATTATGAATGGAACTATCTAAGGTTGCATGATTTTAAAAATATAACTGATTATACTTTTGTGATGTTTAGAATTAAATCATAGTTGAATTTATGTGGAGAAAATATCACTGATCACGACATGTTAGAGAAAATATTCTCTACCTTTTCTGCATCGAGTATGCTCCCACAACAACAGTACCAAGAAGTGGGACTAAAAAGTATTCTAAATTGATTTCTCATCTTCTTGTTGCTGAACAACATAATGATCTTTTAATGAAAAATCATGAAAGTCGACCTCCTGGTACTGCTCCATTTTCTGAAGTGAATGCTGCACATTTTCACCAAATCAGGCATGAAAGAAGCCCTGGACCCAGTCATGGTCGAGGTAGAGGTGGATATTTAAATCAGGGTTATTGCCTTGCACTAAACAATGACCGTTAACACCAGCAGTGTAAAAAGAACGGTGAAGCTACTGAAGTAGTACCAAGGACGAACTCTAAAAATAAATGTTATCGATGTGGAGGAATGGTCGCGTACCTGTCGTATACCAAAACATCTGGTGAAACTTTATCAGGCGACCCTTAAGAAAATAAATAATGATGTAGAGGAAAACCTTATCTCTGAAGATAGTGTTGAGCCAATGAATTTAGATGTCTCAAATTTCTTTACAATCTCCGAAGGATATGTTAATCATCCTGTCGATGATGAATATGAAATAGTCTGATTATTTTACTTTCCTGTTAAGTTGTATTAGTTTATATTTCTGTTAATAGTGTATCACTAGTCTTGTAAATAAATAAAGTTTGTGTAATACGTTATGTGCTAGTAATACTATAATATTTACTTTGTTTATATTTTCATCTTGAAGAAAATATGGATACTCCTTAAGTTTTATTTGGATCAATAATTGATCGCGACGATATTTGTGTAGTTGATAGTGGGACAACGCACACGATATTTAAAGATGAGAAATATTTTCCCCACTTACTTAGAAGAAAAGAAAATGTTACAACAATCTCTGGCAATTCAAAATTAATTGAAGGCTCTGGAAGAGCTACTATATTTCTGCCTGAGGGGACAAAATTAGTTATAAAAGATGCACTGTTTTCTTCTTATTGAGTTTCTAAGATATCCGCCGAAATGGATATCATTTTGAGACAATTAATGAAATGAATGTTGAATATCTTGGCATTACCAAGAATGTCCCAGGTCAAAAATAAGTGTTGAAAAAATTATCAACTTTGTCTTCCAGCTTATACTATGCAGAAATTAGTACAACTGAAGCACACTCTATCGTAAACCAGAAGTTTACCGATCTAAATACGTTTGTGCTTTGGCATGATCGAACAAGCCATCCTGGCTCAATAATGATTAGACGAATCATTAAAAAGTCAAAAGGATATCCGTTAAAGAACCTGAAGATTCTTACAACTAATGAATTTTCACGTGCTGCTTGTTATCAAGGCAAACTGATAACTAAACCATCACACTAAAAGTTGGCATCGAATCTCCTCTTTTTCTAGAACGTATACAAGGGGATATATGTGGACCTATTCACCCACCTAGTGGGTCATTTAGATATTTTATGGTCCTAATAGACGCATCTTCAAGAGGGTCTTATGGTTTAGTCGCTCATGTTCATACTCAAAATGTCCCTGCTGAGTCATTTATTAAGTACCTACAATTGATAGCAAACCACTACTTATGAAAATGAAATTTTCCAATACTGTTTGGGATCATGCTATCTTGCATGTAGCATTACTTGTTCGTCTCATACCAACTCATTATAATAAGTACTCCCCGTTATAATTGATCCTTGGTCATAAGCCAAATATTGCCTATCTACAAATATTTAGATGGACAGTATATGTGCCAGTTGCACCACCTTAGCGTACTAAGATGGACCCCAGAGAAGGTTAGGAATATATGTTGGGTTTGAGTCGCCCTCTATAATTCGCTACCTTGAACCATTGATGAGAAATTTGATTACTGCTCGATTTGCAGATTGTTGATTTGATAAATCAAATTTCTCGCAATTAGGGGGAGATAAACATGAACTTAAAAGAGAAATTGTGTGAAAAGTTTCATCATTATCTTATTTTGATTCATGTACCCTCATATATGAAAATGAGGTCCAGAAGATCATTCACTTACAGAAACTAGCAAATCAAATGTCATAAGCATTTACTGATTTGAAAAGGATAACTAAGTCACATATCCCTGTAGCGAATGTGCCTGTCCGAATTGAAATCCCAAAAGGACCATCTACTAATGTCATAGCTTCTGAATCTCAAACACACCTGAAGCGTGGTAGGCCATTGGGTTCCAAGGATAAAAATCCTAGAAAAAGAAACGCAAAGAATGATAAAGATAATATTATAAAAGATTCTATTGAAGAGATTCAAAATTCGATTAAACCTGATATTCTTGAAGAAATCAGTGAATCCAAGACTCAAGTGAATGAAGAACTTTAAATAAGTCCTACTAGTGATGAGATAAATTTAGATCGATAAAAAATTTTGGTGGATAATATTTTTGCATATAATGTCGAACTAAATATTATGCAAGACAACGAGGACCTTGAACCTCTATCTGTCGAAGAATGTCAATGAAAAAATGATAGACAAATATAGCAAGAGGTGATTCAATCAGAATTAAACTCACTTGCTAAACGAAAGGTTTTTGGACCTGTAGTCCACACCCCCAGATGGTGTAAAACCAATCGGCTATAAATAAGGGTGTCAAACGGATCGGGTTGACCCGGCCCGGTAAGCCCACGGGCTATAGGGTACCGGGCTCGGGCTGGGTTAATTTTTTATTGGGCTCGGTTAACCCGGCCTAGACCAAAATCGGTCCAGGCCCGCCGGTTAACCGGCCCGGCCAGGCTCGGATAATAATTTTTTCTTTTTAAAATAGGAATTTTGAAATGATTTAAATTGAATTTCTAGTTTAAATTAAATACTTAGTTTTAATATATTACTAATTTACTATCAAGTATTATTAATTTATTATATTAAGTAGCATATTTTTTAAAGTAGTACATATATTGAATGGTACGTATATATGTGTATATATTTTCTATAGACTCTAAGGTAGTATATATTTAACGTATACACGTGTATATGTTTTATAAATTAGTATATAACTATATATATAGTGTGTGTTTATATGGTAGTATATATACTGTAGTATATTTTATTTAAAATATTACATATATATTAAATGGTACGTATATATGTGTATATATCTTCTATAAACTCTAAGGTAGTATATATTTAGTGTATACATGTGTATATATTTGATAAATTAGTATATATATCATTATATTGTAGTATATTTTATTTAAAGTAGTACATATATATTGAATGATACGTATATATGTTTATATATCTTCTATAGACTCTAAAGTAGTATATATTTAACATATACACGTGTATATATTTTATAAATTAGTATATAGCATATATATAGTGTGTGTATATATTGTAGTATATATATTATAGTATATTTTATTTAAATAAATACATATATATTTAATGGTATGTATATATGTGTATATATCTTCAATAGACTCTAAAGTAGTATATATTTAACGTATACATGTGTATATGTTTTATAATTTAGTATATATATCATTATATATAGGTGTATATATTATAGTATATTTTATTTAAAGTAGTATATATATTGAATGGTACGTATATATGTGTATATATCTTCTACAGACTCTAACGTAGTATATATTTTAACGTATACATGTGTATATATTTTATAAATTAGTATATAATTATATATAGAGTATGTGTATATATTGTAGTATATTTTATTTAAAGTATTACATACATATTGAATGGTACGTATATATGTGTGTATATCTTTTATAGACTCTAAAGTAGTATATATTTAACGTATACATGTGTATATATTTTATAAATTAGTATATATATATCATTATATTGTTGTATATTTTATTTAAAGTAATACATATATATTGAATGGTAGGTATATATGTGTATATATCTTCTATAGACTCTAAAGTAGTATGTATTTAACGTATACATGTGTATATATTTTATAAATTAGTATATATGTAATACCTCGAGAATTTCAACTAATAGTAGAACCCAGTTTCAAGCTCGTTAGAAATAAAGTTAGTGATTTGGTAGCTACATGATCTTGCTTGATGAGTATTAGGGCCTCAAAAGTGTCCTAACTATTAGACGAATCAAAACATTCCTTGCCGATTGAATATTTTATTTAAAGTAGTATATATATTGAATGGTACGTATATATGTGTATATATCTTCTACAGACTCTAACATAGTATATATTTTAACGTATACACGTGCATATATTTTATAAATTAGTATATAATTATATATAGAGTATGTGTATATATTGTAGTATATTTTATTTAAAGTATTACATACATATTGAATGGTACATATGTATGTGTGTATATCTTTTATAGACTCTAAAGTAGTATATATTTAACGTATACATGTGTATATATTTTATAAATTAGTATATATATATGTCATTATATTGTTGTATATTTTATTTAAAGTAATACATATATATTGAATGGTACGTATATATGTGTATATATCTTCTATAGACTCTAAAGTAGTATGTATTTAAAATATACACGTGTATATGTTTTATAAATTAGTATATATGTAATACCTCAAGAATTTCAACTAATAGTAGAACCCAGTTTCAAGCTCGTTAGAAATAAAGTTAGTGATTTGGTATCTACATGATCTTGCTTGATGAGTATTAGGTCCTCAAAAGTGTCGTAACTATTAGACGAATCAAAACATTCCTTGCCGATTGAATTCTTGAGATGGATATTGGTATGGTCAACTTCAAACGAGCATATATCTCGTTATACTATGAATTTCTGAGCTCATGACCCATCAAAATATAGATAATTGAATTATCTTTCCAATGATACCAATTTCTCCAAAATTCGTTATAGGAGCAAAGAGTTATGCCCATTTTACTCCAGCGTATCAGCCTGGAAATTTTGTGATGACTTGTCACAAGCCTGACGGCTTGTCACAAATATCGTCACCATAAGCAGAAAGTCACAAAATCCAACATTTTGTGATGATATTTTGTGACGACTTGTCACAAGTTTGACGGCTTGTCACAAAATATCGTCAACCTTAAGTCGAAAATCATAAAATCCACCCTTTTGTGACAACATTCGTGACGACTTGTCACGAATGTCGTCAACTATTTTTTTTAGCAATTTAATGACGTTTTTGTAAGGGTATTTTGGTCTTTTTCCTGCACTTTCCACGACTTATAACCCTCAGAGAACGTATTTTCTTCTATTTCTCTTTAGCTAAACATCTCAAAATTCTCTACACACCTTTAACCACAAGGTTAGGGTTTCAATATAAAAACCCAATTATCTAGAGATTCAACCGTGAGAATTCAATAATTCTTGCATATTTAAATTCCCCGTTAAGAGGGCTACGAGGGACACCCAATAGTTCGTGAATAACCTTCCGAAATTTTGAAGTCATCCAAAAGCTCCAAGTTTAAGGTATGTGGTTTTGAACAAGAACACCCTTTTGTTCTTGTGCCCAAAAGTTACATATTTTCGTAAAGTATTTCGTAAATTCATGGAGAATTCCTATCATGTTATTATATTGTGAGTTTTATGAAACTATGTCTTACCCAAGCTTTGAGTTGTAATATTATTATACATATTAATGTTTTAAATTGTCAATTTATGGTTTAAGTTGCATAATCCAACGTCTATATGATGTTTTGAGAATTTCAAGTCCTATTGCTGTGAATTGAACCTTATGGTTAAAGCATGAGTTTGAGAATGAGATGTTAGCGATTTTTAAAGAATATCAAGAAGTAAGTTTTGATTGTAAGTTAAGATAGAAATCCACATTCTTGAGTTTGAAGTAAATGGGATGCATTTTGGCTTCCATTATATATATATATATATATATATATTGTTGAATTGTTTTAAGGTGGATTTTCTAAAGTTCTGCGCTAAGTAAGGGAGTAGTATTTAACACCGAGTTGGGCTTGATTCCAAGGTATCATGCCACAGAACTACGTGCCCCCGTAGGTTCTTGATATACCCCAAGTGGGTTAAGATAGTGATCACTAAAGTTAAGGTTTTATCCGATGGCAAGGATAGAACAACTCTTCCCAACGTGGGTAAGATTCTGGACTCCATGTAGCTCACATGGTTTATGTCAGTTAAGAGAAACTCACTAAGTTCCTAAAGTTCTCTAAGTCCTAAAGTCTTCCAAGTTTCAAAGAGTTTTAGTCTTAAAGTTACAAAGTTTTGAAAGTATAAGTGTTTTTGAAAGCTATGGTCCTAATAATTTCAGGTGTCTTGATAATTTGAGGTTTTAAGTAAAAGCATGATGATTTATGAGTCTTGTGGCATATATTTATTTCAAGCTATGTGAGTATGTTTTACACCATGCAGGTTTTCTATAAAAGCTTATGATATTGAGTATTTTAATTGTACACTCCCCCATATGCTCAGTACACTCCCAAAGTACTAACCTATATATTTTGTCTGTGTGCCATATATTCTCGTAATGTAGGTTCAGGTGCTCAGTCTCAGCCTCACCAGTGATCCTTTAGAGCTCTCCTATCTACATATCAGCCGTGGTGAGTCCTCATGTTTCAGGGACCAGTTATTCTCAGACTTTCAATTTTATTTAGTAGCTATTTAATTCTTATCAGTTGAGCATGAGTCAATTGGGGACCTTTCCCAATGGCTCTCTAGTTTGGTGTAGTAGAGGTTTTTCAGACTAGTCATTAGATTATCAGCACTTCGAGATTTTCTTTGAGTTGTAGTTTGTTCAGACCAAGTATTTCATTCATATTTCTCATTTTATTATGTCACAGTGTTGAGTTCATGCTTTTTATCTTTATGTAAGCTAATATATGAAGTAGAAGACTCAAAGGGTTAGCTTGGGGCTACTTGTAGCCTTAAGCACCGTGTAATATTCCGGGACCCGATTGTGGGGCGTTATAAACCTTGTATAAAATCCTAAGGTTTAGATATTCCTAGGGAGTCTGACAATCCACGTTAAGTAGAGTCTTGATCATCGGTGTGTAGCTCGCCACATCTATGAGCAAGAGGCTACGAAACGTTTTAGGAACAAGTCATTTCTTCCTCTCAAGTCCATTGTGCTCAAGTTGTCTTTCTCAGCTATTAATTCGTGCTCTCTTATTTCAGAATATTTCTCCCCGCCGAGCGCGAAGAAGTAACAACGATCAGCAACCTCATCCCGCTGATCTTCTAAATGAAAACGTGTCCCACGCCGAATTTAGGGCAGCCTTCCAGGCACTGGCCCAAGCTGTCACTGTCCAGGCCTATCCGGCCACAACTCCTCAGTAGCAGGGAGGTGACTTAGCTGCTGCCAGAATGCATGACTTTATGCGGATGAGTCCGCCAGAGTTTTATGGGTCAAAGGCAGTGGAAGACCCGTAGTTATATCTTGAGAAGATAAGGAAAATCACACAGGTAATGCGTGTGTCTGAAGAAGAGTGTGTGGAGTTAGCATCCTACAGGTTGAAAGACATTGCGTATGACTGGGTGGTTTCTTGGAGGAAGGGTAGAGGGGAGGATGACGCTCCCATTACCTGGAAGATGTTCCAAGATGCATTCTTGGATAGGTTCTTTCCTTTGGAGTTAAGAGAGGCGAAGATTGAAGAGTTTATAAACTTGAGACATGGCTCTATGACTGTTAAGGAGTACTGCTTAAAGTTCAATCAGCTAGCAAAATATGCCCCTGACTTGATCTCCGACGCCCGAACTGGTATGAGAAAGTTTGTGACAGGTGTGTCGGGCTTAGTACTGAAAGAATGCCGCACTGCTATATTGAACAAAGAGATGGATTTGTCTAGGATGATGATCTATGCGCAACAAATAGAGGAGGATAAGATAAGGGAAAAAGATAGAGCGAGAGGTAACAAGAGAGCCAGGTCTGAATATCATGAGTACGGTCAGGCTAGATCCCAGGGAGGGAACCACCCTTAGTTCCAGAGTCGTTCTTCTATGCCATCATCCTCATCCGCTAGTGCCCCAACACCTAGAGGTAGACCAGAGTAGGGAAACAGGTCTTCTATGTCCAGGCCTCAGCAGAGTGTGAGCAACAAGCCCAACTTTCCTCCTTGTGCTAAGTGTGGTAGGACCTATCCGAGTAAGTGTTTGGCTGAACAACGTGGTTGTTTCGGGTGTGGCAAGATAGGCCACAGGCTTATAGAGTGCCCACATGCTAGGAAAAAAAACAGAGATACCTGTCCCCAGACCTAGGCCACTAGTGCATCAACTTCTGCAGCCCATCCATCTCTTCCTCAGGGCGCTTCTTCTAGGACTGCTGGCGTTCAGTGCCAAAATAGGTTCTATGCCCTATCTTCCCATCATGAGCAGGGGGACTCTCCCGATGTTGTTACTGGTATGCTCCGTGTATTTCATTTTGATGTATATGTGTTATTGGACCTTAAGCCTATTCTAGTTTCTACCCCAGTAGGGGAGTCTGTTGTTGCTAAGCAAGTGTACAGGAATTTTCCTGTTACAGTCCTTCATAGAGTCACACTTTTTGATTTGATAGAGTTAGAGATAGTTGATTTTGATGTTATCCTGGGTATGGACTGGCTTCACTCCTGCTATGCATCTATAGATTGTCATACTCGTGTAGTCAAATTTCAGTTTCTTGATGAACTAGTTTTCGAGTGATCAGGGAGTTCAGTACCTCCCAAGAGTCATTTTATTTCTTATCTCAAAGCCAGGAAGCTTATATCTAAGGGTTGCTTTTATCACTTGGTTAGAGTTAAGGACACTAAGTCTGAAACCCCAAGTATCCATTCAGTCAAAATTATCAATGAGTTTCCTGATGTCTTTTCGGAAGATCTCCCAGGGGTACCTCCCGATAGAGAGATAGAATTCGAGATCGATCTTCTTCCTAACACTCAGCCTATTTCCATTCCTCCCTACCATATGGCACCTGCAGAGCTTAAGGAGTTGAAAGAAAAACTCAAATATCTCTTAGACAAAGGTTTTATAAGGCCTAGTGTATCTTCTTGGGGTGCACCTATCCTTTTCGTGCGAAAGAAAGATGGTTTTTTGCGTATGTGCATTGACTATCGTCAGCTTAATAAGGTCACAGTCAATAACAAGTACCCTCTTCCAATAATAGATGATTTGTTTGATCAGTTTCAAGGTGTGAGTTATTTCTCCAAGATAGACCTTAGATCCAGCTATCACCAACTTAAAGTAAGGGGTGTGATATCCCGAAGATAGCCTTTCGAACCTGGTATGGTCATTTTTAGTTTCTTGTCATGTCTTTTGGGCTAACTAACGCCCCAGCATCTTTCATGGACCTCATGAATCGAGTGTTTAAGCCATATCTTGATATGTTCATTATTTTGTTTATCAACGACATCCTTGTGTATTCCCGAAGTGAGGGTGATCACGCAAACCATCTTAAAATCATCTTAAAAACTCTTAGATATCATAAGTTGTTAGCTAAATTCAGTAAGTGTGAGTTTTGGCTAAGGTCCGTAGCATTTTTGGGTCATATTATTTCAGCTGAAGGTATTAGAGTTGATCCCCAAAAGACAGAGGATGTAAGAAATTGGCCTAGGCCTATCTCTCCATCAGATAGTAGAAGTTTCTTGGGTCTAGCTAGCTATTACCGTCGTTTTGTTGAAGGGTTCTCTTCCATTGCGTCTCCCATGACTCAGTTGACCCAAAAGAAAGTTAAGTTTCTCTGGTCGGATTCCTGTGAGAAGAGTTTTCAAGAGTTGAAGACTCGACTCACTTCCGCCCCTGTGTTGGCTTTGCTTGATGGTGTAGATGGTTTTATGATATACTGTGATGCTTCGAGAGTTGATTTGGGTTGTGTGTTGATGCAGAGGGGTAAATTTATAGCTTATGCATCTAGAAAGTTAAAACCTCATGAGAAGAATTACCCAACCCATGACTTAGAGTTGGCTGCTGTAGTGTTTGCTCTAAAAATCTGGAGACATTATTTGTATGGTGTGCATATTGATATTTTTACCGATCACAAAAGCCTGCAGTATGTGTTGACTCAGAAGGAGTTAAATATTAGGCAGCGGAGGTGGTTAGAATTATTAAAAGACTATGATATGAGCATTTTGTATCATTCGGCAAGGCCAATATTGTGGAAGATGCCCTTAACAGGATGTCTATGGGTAGTATTTCGCATGTGGAGGAAGGTAAGAAAGAGTTAGCTCGTGATGTGCATCGTCTGGCTAGACTGGGTGTTAAGTTGCTTGATTCCACTGAGGGAAATATTTTGGTGCAGAGTAGTTCCGAATCCTCTTTGGTTTTGGAAGTGAAGGAGAAGCAAGACTTAAATGCTAGCTTGATCAGACTGAAGGAGTCAGTCAAAGACCAAAAGGTAGAGATTTTCTCTCAAGAAAGAGATGGGGTGTTGAGGTTGCAGGGTCGATTATGTGTTCCTGATGTTGGTGATCAGAGGTAGAGAATTATGGCTGAAGCGCATGGTGCGCGGTATTCTATTTATCCCGACACTACCAAGATGTACCGCGACTTGCGGGAAATCTATTGGTGGTGTGGTATGAAGAAGGATATAGATGATTTTATGGCGAAGTGTGCAATATGTCAACAGGTTAAGGTTGAGAACTAAAGACCTGGTGGTGTGATGCAAGAGTTTAGTATCCCAACTTGGAAGTGGGAAGAGATAAATATGGATTTTATGGTTGGCTTACCTCTTTCCCGACGCCATCATGATTCCATTTGGGTTTTTGTCGACAGGCTGACTAAGTCAGCGCATTTCTTGCCTGTGCACACATCTTATAAAGCTGAGGACTATGCTAGATTGTATATTCGAAAGTTGGTCAGGTTGCATGGAGTTTCCTTTTCTATTATTTCGATAGGGGTACTCAGTTCACTTCTCAGTTCTGGAGAGCGTTTCAGAAGGGTCTTGGTGCCCAAGTTCTTATAAGTTTCGCTTTTCATCCGTAGACAGATGGTCAGGCTGAGAGGACTATCCAAACTTTGGAGGACATATTGAGGGCGTGAGCCCTTGATTTCAAAGGTAATTAGGATGAGCATTTGCCGTTGATAGAGTTTTCTTACAATAATAGTTACCATGCTAGTATCAAGATGGCACCATTTGAGGCATTATATAGTAGGAGATGTAGATCACCCATAGGTTGGTTCGAAGTGGGTGAAGATACTTTAGTTGGACCTGATGCAGTATTTGAGGCGATGGAGAAGGTGAAGTTGATTAAAGAAAGATTAAAGACAGCTCAAAGTCGTCAAAAGTCATATGCAGATGTGATACGAAAAGACCTTGAGTTCGAAGTTAATGATTTGGTGTATCTGAAAATTTCACCCATGAAAGGGGTGAAAAGATTTGGGAAGAAAGGGAAACTTAGTCCCCGTTACGTTGGCCCTTACAGAATTCTCAGCCGTGTTGGGAACGTAGCCTATGAAGTTGAGCTACCTACAGAGTTGTCAACTGTTCATCCTATTTTCCATATTTCCATGCTTAGGAAGCATATTGGTGATTCTATCGTTGTTGATTCTTCAGATAACTTAGATGTTCAGAATAACCTTTCGTTTGATGAGGTTCCAGTTGAGATCCTAGATTACCAAGTCTGTAGACTAAGGAACAAAGAAGTTCCATTGGTCAAGGTTTTATGGCGGAACCAATCAGTTGAGGGTGCTACTTGGGAAACCGAAGCTGATATGCGATCCAAGTACCCACACCTCTTCTTCACAAGTTCAGAGCAAGCCGAAGGTATTACTTTTTCTTAATTCAGCCCCTATCTAACCAAAGATTCAGCTATATAGCTATTTTGTTGCAAATTTGTGCACTCTCAGAAATACTCAAAAGTTTAGAATGACATAGATTAAATTCAGAGAACTATTCCAACTGTGCATCCATAGTTTCTTTACATTTCCAGCTTAACTAGTGACATTCGAGAATGAATGTTTCCAAGGGGGAGATATTGTAATACCCCGAGAATTTCAACTAATAGTAGAACCCTGTTTCCAGCTTATTAGAAATAAAGTTAGTGATTTGGTAGCTACATTATCTAGCTTGATGAGTATTAGGGACTCAAAAGTGTCCTAGCTATTAGACGAATCAAAACATTCCTCGCCGATTGAATTCTTGAGATGGATATTGGTATGGTCAAATTCAAACGAGCATATCTATCGTTATACTATGAATTTCTGAGCTCATGACCCACCACAAGATAGATAATTGAATTAGCTTTCTAACGATATCAATTTTGCCAAAATCCATTATCGGAGCAAAGATTTATGCCCATTTTACTCCAGCGTATCAGCCTGGAAATTTCGTGACGACATTTTATTACGACTTGTCACAAGCCTGACGGCTTGTCACAAATGTCGTCACCATAAGCAAAAAGTCACAAAATCCAACATTTTGTGATGACTTATCACAAACATGATGGCTTGTCACAAATGTCGTCACCATAAGCAGAAAGTCTCAAAATCCAATATTTCGTGACAACATTTTGTGATGACTTGTCACAAGCCTTACGGCTTGCCACAAATGTCGTCACCATAAGCAGAAAGTCACAAAATCCCACATTTTGTGACGACATTTTGTGACAACTTGTGACAAGTTTGACGGCTTATCACAAAATGTCGTCAACCTTAAGCCGAAAATCATAAAATCCACCCCTTTTGACGATATTCGTGACGACTTATCATGAATGTCGTCAGCTATTTTTTCAGCAATTTAATGACATTTTTGTAAGGGTATTTTGATCTTTTTCCTGCACTTCCCACGACTTATAACCCTCAGATAACGTATTTTCTTCTATTTCTCTTTAGCTAAACATCTCAAAATTCTCTACACACCTTTAACCACAAGGTTAGGATTTCAATATAAAAACCCAATTATCTAGAGATTCAACCGTGAGAATTCAATAATTCTTGCATAGTTGAATTCCCCGTTAAGAGGGCTACGAGGGACACCCAATAGTTTGTGAATAACCTTCCGAAATTTTTGAAGTCATCCAAAATCTCCAAGTTTAAGGTATGTGGTTTTGAACAAGAACACCCTTTTGTTCTTGTGCCCAAAAGTTACATATTTTCATAAAGTATTTCGTAAATTCATAGAGAATTCCTATCATGTTATTATATTGTGAGTTTTATGAAACTATGTCTTACCCAAGCTTTGAGTTGTAATATTATTATGCATATTAATGTTTTAAATTGTCAATTTATGGTTTAAGTTGCATAATTCAACGTCTATATGATATTTTGAGAATTTCAAGTCCTATTGTTGTGAATTGAACCTTATGGTTAAAGCATGAGTTTGAGAATAAGATGTTAGCCATTTTTAAAGAATATCAAGAAGTGAGTTTTGATTGTAAGTTAAGATAGAAATCCACATTCTTGAGTTTGAAGTAAAGGGGATGCATTTTGGCTCCCATTATATATATATATATATATATATATATATTGTTGAATTATTTTAAGGTGGATTTTCTAAAGTTCTAAGCTAAGTAAGGGAGTAGTATTTAGCACCGAGTTGGTCTTGATTCCGAGGTCTCATGCCCCAGACCTACGTGCCCCCGTAGGTTCTTGATATACCCTAAATGGGTTAAGATAGTGATCACTAAATTTAAGGTTTTATCCGATGGCAAGGATAGAACAGCTCTCCCCAACGTGGGTAAGACGTTGGACTCCATGTAGCTCACATGATTTATGTCGGTTAAGAGAAACTCCCTAAGTTCCTAAAGTCTTCCAAGTTTCAGAGAGTTTTAGTCTTAAAGTTACAAAGTTTTGAAAGTATAAGTGTTTTTGAAAGCTATGGTCCTAATAATTTCAGGTGTCTTGATAATTTGAGGTTTTAAGTAAAAGCATGATGATTTATGAGTCTTATGGCATTATTTATTTCAAGCTATGTGAGTATGTTTTACACCATGCAGGTTTTCTATAAAATCTTATGATATTGAGTATTTTAATTGCACACTCCCCCATATGCTCAGTACACTCCCAAAGTACTAACCCACATATTTTGTCTGTGTGCCATATATTCTCGTAATGTAGGTTCAGGTGCTCAGTCTCAGCCTCACCAGTGATCCTTTTGAGCTCTCCTATCTACATATCAGCCGTGGTGAGTCCTCATGTTTCGGGGACCGGTTATTCTCAGACTTCCAGTTTTATTTAGTAGCTGTTTAATTCTTGTCAGTTGAGTATGAGTCAGTTGGGGACCTGTCCCAATGGATCTCTAGTTTGGAGTAGTAGTGGTTTGTCAGACTAGTCATCAGATTATCAGCACTTCGAGATTTTCTTTGAGTTGTAGGTTTTTCAGACCAAGTATTTCATTCATATTTCTCATTTTATGATGTCATAGTGTTGAGTTCATGCTTTTTATCTTTAAGTAAGCTAATATATGAAGTAGAAGGCTCAAAGGGTTAGCTTGGGGCTACTTGTAGCCTTAAGCACCGTATATCGTTTTGGGACCCGGTTGCGGGGCGTTACAATATAACTATATATATAGTGTGTGTATATATTGTAGAATATATATTATAGTATATTTTATTTAAAGTATTACATATATATTGAATGGTACGTATATATGTGTATATATCTTCTATAGACTCTAAAGTAGTATATATTGAACGTATACATGTGTATATGTTTTATAAATTAGTTTATATATCGTTATATTGTATTTTATATCTTGTAGTATATCTTTTATTTAGAGTAGTATATATATTTAGCTAACTTATAGTCGTATACACGATTACATTTGTAATTGTGATTATGTGTATATATTTTTTCAAGTCTAATGTAGTATATACTATATATATAGTGTATATATATTTTTTAACGTATTTAAAATGTATATTGGTGGGTATATACAATGTATATTGGAGAAAAAACTTTTTTTTAGTTTTTGACCGGTTTAGGTAGGTTGGACGAGTTGGGTTAAGTGTGCCGGCTCAGGGTTGTTTTTAAAACTTTTACTGTTTGGCCCAAAATCAGACCGGCCCATTTAACCAGGCCCGGATCCGAACCTGCCCACAACTCGGCTAAAATTCACGGGCCAGTTCCGGGTTGACCCATCTCGGCCCACTTAACACCCTTGGCTATAAATGGGTCTTCGTACGTAAAAGAAATGAGAAAAATAAAATTGTAAGAAACAAGACACACCTTGTTGCATTAGGATTCTCTCAAAGACCCGGTGTTGACTATGAAGAAACATATTTACCCGTTATGGATGCAATAATATTTTGATACCTCATCGGTCTAGTTGTATATGAAAATATTGAAATTCATCTAATGGATGTGGTTACAGCTTATCTTTATGGTTCACTTGATAATGATATTTACATGAGAATCCTAGAAGGATTAAAAATGCCTGAAGCATATAGTTCAAAGTCTCGAGAATTGTTTTCAATCATATTACAAAGATCGTTATACGGTCTAAAACATGTGGTATAATCGCCTTAGTGAGTACTTGATAAACAAAGGTTACATAAATGATGTCATTTGTCCTTGTATTTTCATTATGTAAACAACATCTGGGTTTGTTATATTCGTTGTTTATGTGGATGATATAAATTTTATTGGGACTCCAGAAGATGTCCAAAAGGCAAATGAATATCTAAAGAAAGAATTTGAAATGAAAGATCTTGAAAAGACAAAACTTTGTCTTGGTTTGTAAATTGAACATTTATAAGACGAGGTCTTCATTCACCAAACTGTCTATACGGAGAAGGTTTTGAAATGATTTTACATGGAAAAAACATATCCATTAAGTGCTGCAATGATTGTTCGATCACTCGACCTGAGTAAAGATCCATTCCAACCTCTAGAAGAGGGTGAAGAGATCCTTAGTCCCGAAGTACCATATCTCAATACCATTAGTGTACTTATGTATCTTACTAACATTTTGAGGCCGGATATAGCATTTTCTGTTAATTTGCTAGCAAGATATAGTTCTTCTCCTACACGAAGTATTGGAACATAGTTAAGCATATATTAAAATACCTAAAAGGGAATATTGATATGAGTCTGTTTTATATTAACAAAGATAGTTCAGATCTTATTGGTCATGCAGATGCAAGTTATTTATCCGACCCACATATCGCACTATCTCAAACAGGTTATATGTTTACATACGGAGGTACTGCTATATCACGACGATCTACAAAGCAGTCTATTGTTGTTACTTCTTCAAATCATGCTGAGATAATAACTATTCATGAGGTAAGTAGAGAATGCATATGGCTGATATCAGTGATACATTCCATCAAAGAGAGATGTGACCTGAAGTTTGATATCAAGGTACCCACAGTCATATTTGAAGACAATGCAACATGTATAGCTCAATTAAAGGGAGACTTTATAAAAGGAGATGGAACGAAGCACATCTCACTGAAGTTAGTCTTCACACACTATCTCAAGAAGAATGGTGATATTGATGTACAGTATATCCATTCCAGTGATAATCCAGTAGATTTGTTCACTAAATCTTTACCAACTTCAACTTTTGAGAAGATAGTACACAAGATTGGAATGCTAAAACTGAACCAGTTGAATCGGGGTATTCATCAGGGGGAGTAAGAATATGCGTTGTACTTTTTTTCCTTAACCAATGTTTTATCCCACTGGATTTTTCTGATAATATTTTTAATGAGGCAACACCCAAATGCGTATTCTGTAAATTTTTCTTTACATGAACATCTAAGGGGGAGTGTTGTGTATTATGTTGAAGTCCATGTGTCAATATTAGTTGCCATGTGGCCTTAATTTAATTAGGCACAAAATCCCATTCACCTTTCACCTCTTGAGTTAGATCTTATCCAACTTGGGATATAAATAGTCCATGTTCTATGTAGAAAATGAGACAACTGAAGATTAATACATAAGGTTCCCTTTTTTTTTATTCCTTATGTTTTATTACTTAGATAATTTTATATCATATTGCAGTTTTTCTTTTCTTTTTGCGATGTGGACTTTAGCTTTTAAGTAAAAAAACTAAAGGAAAAAAATAGCTCAATTCTTACAAGAAAACCCCAAACATTGGGTTTCTTGAATGCAACATGCTCAACGTGATAACTTTAGACTACTGTCGACTCATCTCCATCCATTGCACCACCCTGCTTGTCGGAATCTATCAATAGAGGTATGTATCAGCTATCGATGCTTTGTGTTTTTCTAGTTCTTCCTCAATTTCTCTTTTTCTCCTCTTTTCAAGTTCCTATTAGAAATCTTATAATTTGTGTTCTATGATTTTTAGGATCAATATGATTACGAAATTTTTCAAGCTCACACTTCTTCGAATATTGCTCTAGTTCTTTTTTGTCAAGTTCTTTATCGCCTATCAATCTTTATAGAGCATTGAATGATAAAGAGTTGGCAAAGTTGGATCTTAAATCAGATCTGTAGAAAGAAAATTAAAATATCCTTCAGATATACGTGACTGAATGAGGAGATATTACATACAAAAGAACCTTTTCAACCCGGTAAATTTGATAAATTTGAATTTTCAGTAAGAGATTTTGGAGGATTACTACATCACTTTAATCCTAAATGGTTTAAACCTCTATATTCTGAATGGTTAGAATATAACATTTAAAAAGATGCAACATATTGCTTATATTTTTACTTGTTTAAATATGAGCTTGGGGATATGAAAAAAAAAGAGTGATTCTTTTACAACAAAAGGTTTTTAAAGTAGGAATAAGGATTTAGAAAGACACAAAAAGCATGTGGATGAAGTGAATGATTTTCATATTCGATGTTTCCAGATGATGCTAGATTTAATGAATTTAGAATAATCTATTCAAGCCTTGCTTGACAAGCAATCAAATAAAATTAATGGTGAACATCAAATTCGCTTGAATGCTTCGATTGATGTGATAACTGATAAGATATCTTTTCAATGGAGGATTGTCTTTTTAGGGTCACAATAGGTGTGTAACTCCTCCAATAAGAGGTCATTTGCTCGACCATTTAAAGTGGTATGCAGATAAGAAGGAAGAGGTAAAAAATATTGAATTAAAGAAACTTCAAAAAGTAATACCGTTACATGTTAATTTTGCTAAGCTTATACATTAATTAGCTTGAGATCATTTTCTTCTCTTTAAGTTTAGAGTCCACAAACTTCAAATTTGGGTTACACCTCTGTCTAGACAAAACTCATTTTCTAACATCATTTAGTAGCTCTTGGAGATGATCGAGAATATATATATTCAGTAAGCCCCATCAAAACCTTATCAATCATGTAGCTCCCAAAGGATTTTAGCATGTTGAAATAAGAGTCAATGACCTCAAAGTTAATAGGAAGATACCATGGTTGCTTCATATTGCTTAATCATTTCACCTTCTATCTTGACATGATTAAATTTCACTTGAAAACTAAAAAGAGTAGTCTCGTCCACATCCTCATCATAGATGGGGTAGACCAGAATTGCTGCCTCACTGGCTACATTTTCAATAAGTGATAGAAGAGAATATCAGTTTTAGTCCTCAGTGCATGGTGTTGGCAAGTTCAAAAGAAAAGTACCAACGTAAATCAATCCTTGTTGGAGCCATTGCATTTAATGATCGATCATCAAAGGCCACTTTCAAGCTGGTGTAACGACTTAGCAGCTCTTCTAGGTCCTATCGAAGAGCACAAAGAGAACCTTCCATGACTTTTTTTATCCTTATCATCGACTTTGGGCGGCCTTTTAGCACACTCATATAAATCTGTCTCAGTTCAGTCCTAACAGGATTTATTGTTTCCAATAGTTTAGAAATGTACCACACATTCCGGGTCCAAAGATAAGAAAGATAGGTGCAGAAGTGTAAGCTACATCTTCAGCATCGGCCAAGAGATCACTCATCATTGTCTCATGCTATTAAATGCAACACTATGCAGTAAACATACCTTTTGTGTCTTGAGGGGCAACATAAAACTTATTATAGACCATAGAACCATCACATTCTCAAGCAAAGAATCTATAAATGTCATCATCTCGGAGTGTTTTCGATAACCTCGGCGGAGAGAAAATATTTCGAAGGGATTTTTTCCACAGGTATCTTTTTTTTAACCAGCACTTTCATTCTATTTTCAAAAAGCCAAACTTAACTTAACTGTTAACTGGCCTCAAACTGAACCAAGAAGGTTAATGCATACATATCTGAACCACATCACGCTGATACCATCTCTATACCCGCATAAATCAATAAAGGAACATCTGAGCCAAGGCCAACCCAAATCATGAATTATGCCACCAAATCCAAATCCAAATATATACGCTCAATTTACCATTTTGCACATGCTATCTACTCCAGCCAGGAGGAAAAATCACTTAAGTCTCACCCACACAGTCTCATCACAGAGAACTCAAAGAACTAAAACTGATCTGCCGAAAGTCTATACGGGAAATAAGAAAATAAACTCATAAGGCACTGTCTAAGCACACCAATGGAGATAATCAAGAAATTAAATCCATGCCATGCTGCAACCAGTCCGGATGACAATAAAACAAAAATCTCAAAGTCCAAGGTATAACTACTAATCAATGAATATTCCGCTCCAGGATGTCTCATCCACCGGGAATGAAATATTGAATCCAACTCGAGAATATTAGTCCCATTTAGTAAATCATCAAAAATTCTCAAAGAAAACTGAAGCTCGAGGTCAATACTGAATTAACCAACACGGAGTCCATGGGCTATCATCTGAACACTTATCAACTATAATCCAACTGACATTGAGAAGACCGAATAGACAATCACGGAGTAGCCTCAACCAGCCTATAAATAAAATCTGAACAAAGAAAAGTCTAAAACAAAAGCTGTACGCAAGGTCAACAACACCAAGCTGAAATCTCAATACTACGGCTGAATCGCTCGGTCTAAAATATCTAAACAAAAACTAAAAACGGATAGGCATTAATGCTCCAAATCTATCATACTTCCAAATCATCATCTCGAGGCGTCAAATCAAAACTGAGCCAATAAGGCTTTATCAATGTCAACTATCTCAAATCAACTCTACTATCCCAATCTGACATACACGAGACAAGTCATACCAAGCCCAGTCGAGACATATCTGAAGAACAAAATCACCACAGGGATAACCACTGACTGATAACACAAGCAACTAACTCTATATCAGTTTGAGGCACGAAATATAGTCACAAAATAAAACTCATACAAAAGGATACATCACTGGATGAAAATGCATATAACCCACTCCATAACCGCTGGAGGGCAAAAACTATCCAAATATTCTCAAAAGATTCCCAAAGATGAAAACCGCTCCAGTATTGGCAAAGACTCTAGCAACCCAGAGAAATGCTACTTTAGCCGATAATTAATCAATCTAACACTCTATCTTTGCAAAGAATAGCCACAGGCACATATCATCAGGGAGAAACACTCCACCAAGCCTCATTAAGCCGAACAATCTCTAAAATGAGGTGTTTCCAAATCCACCCAAGAATTGCATCATTATAGAAGAAATATACCAATCTCGAAATCAAGGTCAAATCCAAGACCACTACTAGAAAATCAATAGCTCAATATGAAGAATTTCCAATTGCCAACCTAAGAAGCAATTACAGGAAAAACCACCTGCATCTAACTTTCCAACTCCACTAAACAAAACTATATCACAATAACAACGGGGTATCCAACCTCCACACTAGCAACAAGGCAACCCATCCTAAGGGAACAAACCCAACACACCTATGAGATGAATCCACAACATCTCAACACAATATTAAAATCGCTATCAGACGAAGAAATAACCACAAATAAGGACGAACCTTATACCGGTCTATTTCACAAACAGGTCATATCGAAAGATATAGCCAAGCGAAACCTTTGCAACACAGAAAGCAAGTCTAAGAATCTTGAACTCATAATAGGCAATGTAACTAAATTGCCAACTCTAGGTCATAACAGAGCCCCAAAAGGTCAACCTGCCATTCGATATCATAATACATCCCCGAATTAATCTAATACAGCTAACCAAGAGAGAACATAGTCAACCTCGTCATGCTAGGGGAAAGAAATCATTAAATCGAGCTATATCTACTCGAGCCACCGAATAATATAATAAGAAAATAAAAGTCTAACTAGATAACACTAGTTTATACAGCTCCCCGACAAGAATCAATTACATCAAGTAACAACATCAAGTGATAATATCAAGTAATATCAGTAACCTCGCGAAGTGTTAGCAATACCAATAGTAATATCAATATCAATCATATTAAACAGGCAGTACCAAAATGAACATCAATATCATGTACCATTCAAGGGCCATAATAGGGCTAATGTGCCAAGATAATGGGACTCGAACCCAAACCACACCCATAGGGAAACAACATCAATATAGATCTACTCCATCCACTACTAAAAGAAATAAACCATGAAGTAGTAACATAATCAAGAATTTAATAACAAGGCACAAAATAATCAATATCAATTCATTAAGGCATATAATCACCAATAGGTATGAAAATCTTAATACATATAATAAGAGATAAAGGCAGGGACTAAGAACACACCAATCGTGGCGACATCTACAGTCACATGCCCGATGGGCATGGGGAAAAAATCTGAATGGGTCCAACTCGAATCGATCGACTGAATTATCAACTGAGGTGTCACACATACTACCTCTAACTGAGGATGCCACAACATTATGAGGATGATCTGAATAAGCTGAATGACTGGAAATATCATGCCAAGGACACTCTCTATACTAGTAGTCGGTCTCTCTACAGTCAAAGACAACTTCTGAAGTACTAACATGGCGAGAATACAACTGAGACCAAATGGATGGACAACTGACCTTGAGAGAATCAGTAAAAATTATGTTCATACTTTTTAAATCACAGCCTGTCTCAGGAACTCTAGGCGGGTGAGGAATATGTGCTAACTCTAGCTGATCACCTATCTTATACTTGGGGGCATTCTCTAAACCAGTGTCTCATCACGACACAATCAAATCAAGATCCTGGAATACATAGAGATACTGCCCCTCATAATCCAAAATGGTCGCTATGGCCCGAAGAATCATACCCACTCTGCAAGTCTGATGGGGACTCTGCCCACTATGATCATCATGATTAATCTGAAAATTACTCATAGTATGGAATACTATCTGCATAGAGATGATGGGCTGCAGGTAAAGCTGAACTCTACCGGAGGTATCCTCACTCCCGAATAAAATACCAATAACACTATACTGATGGCATGCCTCTTACCGCCCTTTCCATAAATCTCAATACTCGAGCTCTCTATGGTTCTCTCATGATCAACACCCTGAGGGAAGGAAAATTTGGCTTCTATCAAGTGATTTAGAACCAAATGGAGTGACAATACTAATCCTCTAATACATCCATGCACCAAAATTTAGCTTAAAATGATATGGCATGGGAAAATGACTGGACCACAGGAGAGATCCAATCTCGTACTCTAAATTGGTAAAGAACCCTGATGAACACATATAAACCCATCTCTGGTCTAAGAACTTCTCGATGAATCAAACGCCATCCATGGTTGAGAGCGATCTACAACATGACTAGAATTCCCAATACCAAACCTTGAAGGCTGATGTAGTCACGAGCTTAACCGGAGCCTAAGTTAGCCCAAATCCTTTTTGGTTGCCACTGAAAATCTTCGATATCCATCTTTGACTCTCTCATTTGATGCTGTGATGAAACTCTAGGAACGCGTGTTGAAGTCTCATTCGTATCTGTCGACAAAGTCACATCATCCTCC
This sequence comes from Capsicum pubescens, assembly GCA_030864215.1. Classification (NCBI taxonomy): domain Eukaryota; kingdom Viridiplantae; phylum Streptophyta; class Magnoliopsida; order Solanales; family Solanaceae; genus Capsicum; species Capsicum pubescens. Next base: position 171,706,087 of record CM061548.1, on the reverse strand, counting down.
GGAGATAGAATAGAGCCAGTAGGCAAGCCAACCCATAGTCCAGAACAGCTAGTAACAGACTACTAAATGATATAAGGAAAAAATACAGAATAAATGACATAAAGATCAATACATAAAAGAATTCCAAAACCGGTGGTATCAGTAGAAGAGCTTCTAAATATAATAAGAGTACAAAAGTGAACTATCAAGAGAATTACCCTGATACAACTTATCTCTGCATATAACATAGAGATTAGTCTAATACATAAGAGAGGGGTGAGTAATACTCCGAATGTCAGGAGCTCACTCTAAGTATCTAAACCATGGCTGCTCCGCACGAGACACACGTCAACGGCGATAACTCATACTATTATCTGCATGCTGCAAAAGTGTAGTATGAGTACCAAATGAATGGTACTCAGTCGGCAACTGCCAACTGAGCTCCAAAGACAAATAAGATATATACAACATATAAACAGAATGAAAACTACATCTAAGAGTCTAGAAATCATATAACAAGTCAATGAGATAATAAGGAACAACTATCTTGTTTAGGTCCAAGAGACTAACATAATAAGACTAAGGAAGCATTAAGGGTGAACTATTCTATTCCATCTATGTTCAATAGATGCCAATGCTGTACTGTATATCCCAAGCCAATATACGAATAAAGGGTGAATGAAATATATATAGCAATATACAAGGCGAAGAAATTAATATATAATAAGAACAAATGAAGGGAGGAATATACAATAATGCCATAGCTTCATATAGCAAGATATATATATATATATTTACATATAGACATGAGGCCATCTCAAAGCATAACCTAGATCATCATATTCTCATATTAAGACCTCATTGGAATACTATCAGGATTTAATACCACCATTCTCAGGGTTTCTAATCCACATGTCTAGACATGATATAATCAGGCATAGTAATGCAAAAATAAGATAGAAAAGGCCGAATACATACTTCAAATCCCAATACTAGATCAATGACCAATCTGTGATAAGTTAGCCATAGTAATGTTCATAACAATGATAATAATAATATCAATATCAACGTGAATAATCAGATACTCCGGATAACCAAATACCTAGCCGAGCAAATGCATACCCCTACTGCCCTAGCCTCGGAAGGTTCAATCAACACATAACAACACATGGCATATTCTTCACCCATATCTATACAATCATTCCATACCGACTGATAGACATATACGCATACTGGTGATAGGTGATGCACATGCAGGAATGAATAGAAGGTACATAATCAATATCACAACTCATTATAACTATCATCGTCATGACCATCATTATCGTAATCAACCTCCGGCCTTGTCGGGTATTAATATCTCATCATAATATCCTCCGACCTTGTCGGGTATCAATATATCATCATAGTAATCTTCGGTCTTGCCGAGTATCAATATATCATCATAGTATCCTCCGGCCTTGCCGGATATCAATATATCATTATAGTATCCTCCGTCCTTGCCGGGTATCAATATATCATCATAATATCCTCCAGCCTTGTCGAGTAGTAGTATATCATTATAGTATCCTACGGTCTTGATGGTTATCAATATATAATCATTAATTAACGTAAAAGAATAACATAAATCAAGTACTCATAACCATAAATGTAACAACATAAAGATAAATATCTCATCAATATATTCTATCTACCCATTGTTAACTAACCAGTACTCATTATTGCATCGGTAATTCACTAGTCATCATCTAGCAAAAGTCCACTATCATTATTCAAACACTTATCAACCTATATCCGTTAATCATTATTAACTAGTTATCTCTTATCACTAACCTCTTTTATTATCTAACCTCATTAATACACAAATCCTCATTTAACAACTAAGCGACATCGTAAACTTAGTCATTAATAACTACTAATCTTCACCTATGCTAAACTCGACAACACCATTAACCATCACTACTAGAAAACTGTAAATTACATGGGGATCTTACCTAGGGAATAATATTGCAGGAAATACATGTGGATTTACCTACAAAAATATTTAATTCCTCAACATTAAAATATATTACCTACAAACTATATATTTGCAACAAATTCCGCAGGTAAATTTGGTGCCATATTGCGCAAATTTCATACTTGCGACATTACCTGGGGAAATATATCGGCAGGTATTTTATCTCTAGGTAAATCCGCAGGTATATGGACAAATATATATATTTTTTAAATCTATAGAACAATCTCTAGGTAATTTATCCTACGAATTTACTTAGAGATATTTTGGTGAAAATTTATGTAATTGATTTTATTACCTAGGAAATTATTGAGAATTTTGTGCTGTGAATTTTGCTAGGGATTAATTTTTGGGGATTTACCTGCAAAATTATTACTTGCGACATTACTTGGGGAAATATATCGACGGGTATTTTATCTCTAGGTAAATTCGTAGGTATATGGACAAATATATATATTTTTTAAATCCATAGAAAAATTCCCAGGTAATTTATCCTACGGATTTACTTAGAGATATTTTGGTGAAAATTTATGAAATGAATTTTATTACCTGGAAAATTATTTGGGGATTTTGTGCTGAGAATTTTGCTGGAGATTTATTCTTGGGGATTTACCTGCAAAATTATTACTTGCGACATTACCTGGGGAAATGTATCGGTGACTATTTTATCTCTACGTAAATCCGCAGGTATATGGACAAATATATATATATATATATATTTTAAATCTATAGGAAAATTCTCAGGTAATTTATCCTACGGATTTACGTAGAGATATTTTGGTAGAAATTCATGTAATGGATTTTATTACCTGGGAAATTATTTGGGGATTTTATTCTACGAATTTTGCTGGGAATTTATTCTTGGGGATTTACCTGTGAAATTATTACTTGGGAAATTATTGGGGGATTGTGTTGCTACAAATTTAGCTGAAATTATTTCTTAGGGATTTACGTACGAAATTATTACTTGAGAAATTATTGGGGGATTGTGTTGCCACAAATTTAGCTGAGACTATTTCTTGGGGATTTACGTAGGATTTTTATGACTTGAAAAATTTAAATAGGAAAAGGATATACTTGAAGAATAAAAAACATAAAATAAAAAAAATTAGACATTAAATCGATGGACACGTATAATCAAGTATAAGATGTTCAAGAAATTAAAATTAGTTTGTTGACATAGATAGTATCACAGATGTTTTCAAGCCGAATGAACCTTAGCTTGACTCGTTATGTTATCACAAAAAAATTAAAGAGGTGAAATTTCGTTGGCTTAAGATAGGGTGAAGAACGACTCAGGGCTCAAATAAAGCGTGTTTTTCTATTGGTTAATTTAAATAGAATTGTAAGGCATCATACTACGCACAACAATATAATATATCAATATAATGTACATTTAGGAGTTGTTTGGTGTGAGATATAAAAGGTATAATAATTACGAAATAAAGTAAAAAATTAATTTATTTTACATTGAGTTGAAAGTATTATGTAGTTTCAGAATTATATATATGATGAGATTAGGGGTGGACATTCTGTTTGTTTGATTTGCTTGTTTAATATCGGTCCGTCTTTTTAATTTTCGGATTGACGAAAATGACAACTGTAATCAAACAAAAATAAATTCAATTCGATTTGATTTCTATAAATTTGGTTCAGTTATTTTAATTTTTTATTTCGATTTTGAAGATTAAAGTAGTGAGTCTTTCTTTGTCATGACCAAGAGTTTAAAATTTGTGATTTCTTTTTAGAAAAAAATATTTTTTCTCAAACCTATTTTTCATTTTCAAATATAAATAACTCAACATGGATGAAATGAAATAAAATAACAGGAAAATATTATTTATACAGAATATATAAAATAAAAAAAATATATATAAATATAAAATTTATATATATAATAAAAAATATATATTATTGTTATTGTTGATTTTAAGGTAATATATTATGTGTCGTATTTTTAGTTACACAATTTATTCATAACTAATCTGAGAATAATTATACTATTCATTTTACTACTATTATTATTATTATTGTATTAATCCGCCACTTAGTCAATTTAATTTTTTAATTTATTTATTTTCTAGTCTAATTTTGCCAATTTATAACAATTTTAGCCTAATTTATCCAATTTATTACAATCCTAGCCCAAATTGTGCCTAATTGAACTCAGTTTCAAATTTCAGTTATTTTTTGAACCAAATTCTTAATCTTTAGATCTCAACCGTCGATCAATATTTATTTATTTATTATTATTATATTTATTTTTAATATTAATTTTACATAGTTACTATATTTATTAAATATCAACCTAATTCAATTCAATTTTCTAATTTATTTAAATTCTAGCCATTTTATACTCAATTTGTGTCAATTGAGTTTAATTTGACCCAATCGAAATCCTCAATTCAATTTTTTATACCCAATATCTAATCCCAATTTGACTCATCTCTTTAATTCTAATCTCAATCGTTCATCATATTTGATCAACGATCAATATTAAATCAATTTTCACTAATATTTTTCTTGAAATTGGACAGCTTCAAACTATTTTTCTTGAACTGAGGGTCTATTGGAAACAACCTTTCTATTATTATTAGTATTAGTATTATTATTACATTTATTAAATAACAACCTAAGTCAATTCAATTTTCCCAACTTATGTAATGTCTAGCCTAATTCTTATTCAATTAATATCAATTTGAGTCAGAATTGCTATTTATTCGAGCTGAATAAACCTTAGCTTGACTCAATTTTTAAAATACTTGTAAAGATCACACGAGCTGATCAAGCAGCTGAATATGATATCAAAGATGTATTTGAGCTGATTATTAATCTTAGCTTGACTCGTTATTGAGATTGAGAAATTAATGGTAATCAGTGACGGATAAGTAATTCAAGATTAACTAACACCTCTACCTATACCTAAATACACGTAAAATAGGTGTTGTCGACATGCCTGCTTCTTTACCAGCTTCAGCTACTCCGTGATTTTACTATATTACCTCCTGATTAATTATTATAAACCATTTACATCTAAAAAATTAATAATATTTAATAAAAAATAAAATATACATTTATAACATATCTGCTTCAGCTGCTATTAACATCTAATTTTGACCTCTCGATGCTCTCTAAGGCTCCTATTTTATCAAAATTATTTAATTTTAAATATTAATATTTTCACGCATTATTCTTGTATAATACAATTAACGACGTGTTGCACCCATGATTTAAAAATATACAAATTATTTTTTTATTACTTTTTATTATAATTTTTTATAATTTATTAATTCAAATATTTTATTTATTTATTTTACATAATTTTATTAATATTTATCATATGCACACTCACAATTTACAAATACATTCTTTAGTTTTCATTATTATTATTATTATTTATTTATTTATTTATTTATTTATTTTTATTATAGCAATTCCTTTTTTTATTATTTGTTTATTTAATTTTCTCAACTTATTTATTTTTAACTTAATTTTGCCAATTTATGATAATTTTAGCCTAGATTTTGCCCACTTGAGTTTAATTTTAGCTATTCAATTCAATTATGGCCCAATTTTAAATATCTTATAACTTTAAATCTCAGTCATAGATCAAATTAATCAATGGCTGAGATTAATTTTCCATCTCTTTCCTTTTTAAAATACCAAAAACCAAATCCTAACCATTTTTTTACCAACAACAGCCACACTTCCTTCTCTCTTCCTACGTTCTTTTTTCTTTCTCTAAACTCCACCATTACAGCTGTCCATTTCTCCTTCTCCGGCTAACTGCACCGCCAATGCTGCCGCTACTCCGATGCCTTGCTTCTCCCTCACCCCATCGGCGACTTCACCAGTCGAGCCAACAACCCATTTTGAATCCCTTCTTCATATCAAGAATCAGTTGCTCAGTTCCTCAAAGCCTATCCAAAGTATTCATATAGATTGTGTCCTAACAACTTTGTAATTTAATTTGGGATGACATTCTAGTCATAGAGTGCATGACTGGTACAAAACAAGAAAGGCATAAGGAGATTAAATTTTTTGTTAATTTACTGTAGTATTGTTAGCAGATAATTATGTAACTTTTCCAGAATTCATGCTTAAGTTCTTCGTTGAGAACGTGAGAGTATAAATCTTAGATTATGGATGTTTTCAAGAGCATGCTGTGCAACTTTCCCTTCATTATAAGTAAATATTTTCCTTCAATCATTGTTTTAGGAGTGCAATTGAGATGTTAGAATCTGAAATAAGATATACTATCAACAATGTTGATTTACTATCATTACACGGCGGAGTTGATCATTTCTGATCAATAGAGGGATGGTGCTTGTGATAAATCACTTATACAAGAAAGCACTGTTGTGAGTATTAACGTCATTTTCACTTGTTAATGGTTTTGAGTTATGAAATATTTTTATGTATTCCTTCCTTTGGAAAAGTCTACAACATTATGTGTGGTCACTTGATAAGTGAATTAGCGACTTGAAAGTATGTAAGTATAGGTACTTGAATGGTGATCTTATGTTTTGAATTTACTAAAGTGTGGTCACTTGAGGAGTGAATTAGTGAATTGTGAATGTGTAAGTGTAGGTACTTGAAAGGTGATTAGTAACTTGTGAAGTGAATTAGGGACTTAAAAGTTGTTTATGTGTAGTTACTTGAATTATGAATTAGTGACTTGTGTTTTGAATTTAGGTACTTGAAAATTATGTTTAAGTGTGTTTTGATGGAATGTAGCATAGATATATAGTTACTTGAAAATGATTAAGCATAGTGACTTGAAACGTGAATTAGTTAATTGAAGATAGTCAAGTGTAGTGATTTGAAATGTGCATTAGTGACTTGAAAATGTTATCAAGTGTAGTGACTTGCAATGTAAATTAGTTATTTGAAAATGGTTAAGTGTAGTGACTTGAAGTGTATGGTAGTGACTTGAATAAGGTTAAGTGTAGTTACTTGAAATGTGAATTAGTTACTTGAAAATGGTTAAGTGTAGTAATTTGAAATTGTGAACTTGTGACTTGACAATGGTTAAGTGTAGTTACTTGAAATGTATACTTGTGACTTTAAAATTGTTAAGTGTAGTGACTTGAAAAGTATACTAGAGACTTTAAAATGGTAAGTGTAGTCATTTGAAATTGTGAACTTGTGACTTAAAAATGATTAAGTGTAGTTACTTGAAATGTATACTTGTGATTTTAAAATGGTTAAGTGTAGTGACTTGAAATGTGTACTTGTGATTAGAAAATGGTTAAGTGTAGCTACTTGAAATGTGAACTAAGTTACTTGAAATTATGAACTTGTGACTTGAAAATAATTAAATGTAGTGTCTTGAAATGTATACTAGTGACTTTAAAATGATTAAGTGTAGTGACTTAAAATGTGTACTAGTGACTTGCAAATGGTTAAGTGTAGTACTAGTGACTTGAAAATGGTTAAGCGTAGTTACTTGAAATGTGAATTAGTTACTTGAAAGTAGTTAAGTATAGTGACTTGAAATGAATGATTAAGTGTAGAGATTTGAAAATGATTAAGTATAGTTATTTAAATGTGAAGTAGTTACTTGAAAATGGTTAAGTATAATTATTTGAAATGTGAAGTAGTTACTTGAAAATGGTCAAGTATAGTGACTTGAAATGTGAATTAATTATTTGAAAATGGTCAAGTGTAGTGACTTGAAATATGTACTAGTGACTTGAAAATAATTAAGTGTAGTGACTTGAAATGTGAATTAGTTACTTGAAAATGGTCAAGTGTAGTGACTTGAAAATGGTTAAATGTAGTTACTGAAAATGGTTAAGTATAGTGACTTAAAGTGTCAATTAGCTATTTGAAAATGGTTTGAGTGTAGAGACTTGAAATGTGTACTAGTGACGTAAAATGTGAATAAGTTATTTAAAAATTATTAAGTGTAGTGACTTGAAAATGATTAAGCGTAGTTACTTGAAATTGCGAACTTGTGACTTGAAAATGGTTGAGTATAGTTACTTGAAATGTGTACTAATCACTTGAAAATAATAAAGTATAGCTACAAAATAAATATGTTTGGTTATATGAAAAGATCTCTGCTTTGAGAATTTTCCATTGAGTAACTCTTCTTGTATAATCCATTGCAGTGTACCTGACAATGTATAATCTATTGCAGTGTATCTTGTATAATCCATTTGACCGGGTTTGGAGTTTTAACAAATAAGAAAAAGGTTTTCTTCACATTAAGTGTTGAATACATGGCACCACTTGAACCTTTCCTCTTGTTATCTTATTCTTCTAATTTCATCCTCTGTTATTTTAATAGGACAAGTCAGAACAATAGTTACAATAATTTGAAAAATCAACTTTAAGTTTATGATGCTTTATATGCTAATATATACATGTTTATATTTGTTGATTGTTATGATTTTATTTGATACTATAATGTCATATAATTTATGCTAATAATGTATTTTTAGCACTTTTTATAGCCTGAATTAACATATTCTTATGCAAAAATGAGTTTGAAAGAAAGAAATAAGAAATATTAACTGCTCAAAGTGCATCAATTGTGGAAGGAGGATGAGAAAGGAACTCGATTTGGTTATGAAGTATGCATACAAGAAATCATCATCAAATGATAAATGTCCATCTCAAGAAGACAACCAAGCTTATGAGAATGAAAGTGATTCTGACCTTGATGGTTGATAGTTTTATTGAGGATTCAAGTTTGAAATATTTTGTTTTGGACCATTTAAGAATCATCCATTATTGATGTGGATGTTGCGAATTATGTTTTTTTATTAGCTGTAATGGTTACATTAGACTTGTATTGAATGATGTTTTTTTGAGAATTATTGAAAGTTTTTTGACTAATTGTGAAATATTTCTAGTAATTTACGTGTGAATTATTACTTGGGAATTTCCATGGGGATGTACATGCTAAATATTTATGATTGTTTTTTGAGAAAATTTGTTCTTGCAGATTTACTTGGAGCATTTCATACAAATTTTCTTGCGAAATGTTTCATAAATATCCGTAAAAAATTTTCTTTTGTTAATTAGAAATTTTCACCTCTAAATTTCCTTAGGATTTACTTGAGAATCTTTATGGTGAATAATTTATGAATTTTTTCGAGAAAATCCGCAGGTAAAATCCTTTTTTTATGAAATTTTACCAAAAAATTCATGCAAAATTTTGATAGTTAATCGCAAATAAATTCGTGAATAACATACCTGTGAATTTATTTTCACAACTAAATTACCTAGGGATTTTATAAATCTGCTGGTAATAATTACCTGCATATTTATTTTCGCAGCTAAATTACCTAGGGATTTTATAAATCCACAGGTAATAATTACCTATGAAGGTATTTCCTTTGGATTCTAATTGGTAAGAAAATCTGCAGGTAATCAAATTACTTGGGGATTTTACCACATTATCCCTATAAAAATCCCCAGGTAATAAGCATTTTTATTGTTGTGCATGCATCTACTATCGCTAGGTACCATAATTCAACTAAGCAAGGTTCATTAACTAGTTTATTAGACTCCTAGTCATCAAGTGCTCCAGTCATCTAATAGGCAACTAATTACCATGTAGCTTAACCCTTAATAAGGAAGAACAGTCATAAGATCGCATCGTATATAAAATCACATCAATTATTGATATAATAATTCTGAATGTACCGAATCTATACATATCATCATCAGTATTCAATCAGTGGAACAATAAGCATCATACCACATCTTTCTCTATCCCAATATCTTAACATGGTCTTCGGCCCAACCATACATCCGGAATAATCACAATAACATAATCACGGCCTTCGGCCCATATACATATCTGAAACTCATATCTGTAATCATATTTATAAGCCATAACATATCTCTAATCATCTCCCGTATAGGAGGCATCTCGCAAAGATAAGGTATGATATCAATAAGCATATAATCATATCTCACATAAGATATCTCACATCAATAGATCACACATCATGACTATAAGGAATATCACCTCTCTAAGACAATCATCATATCTAAGAGGAGTATCGTCTCTATAGGTCATATATTGTATCTAAGAGAAAATAACGTCTCTAAAGGCCCAATATCGCATCTAAGAGAATTAACATCTCTATAGGCCATTAATCATAATTCGGGAAAAGTCATCAAAGTTTATTAATTCACCAAGAAAATATCATAAATAAGGCTCACTAGTCTCAACTACTCCTAATATCCAAAACTAAGTCCACAAGGGCTTATACAAGTCTTGGTCTAAGTGAACCGAACGAACTCACTTCTAATCCTTAATTTACATATTTAGGCAATCTATTCCCTCAAACTAGGCTAAGGTATCTAGTTCACATCTATATGTCAAGTAGGCCATAACCAATCCTAAGATAGGAACTTCATCTAAAAACATGAGCATTTAAGTCAACTCTACCCAAATTACGGTTTCAAGACCACTAGACTATCCCAACTTAGGCTAATCATACTAACCATTATTTCAACACTTTAACCACATCCCAAACCTAGCATCATATCATATTCATGCTATAAATTTTTCCAATCTTGGGATAAGGCAATAGGATTCTAAAAGGTAATAAGCATTCCACCTTACGAATACAAACCCCCATCTAATTCCCCAAACTTCAATATTCAATACCAAGTCATTATATGCATAATCAAACCTAACATTCACATTCACACGCAACATATATCACACATCATCTACGGAGAAGAGTAGACAGAAGCCTACCTCAAGGCCGAACCACAAAACCTCAAATCATTCTCTAAGTGCTCAACTTCACTTCACAATCCCGAAATTCCATCACACTATCAAAATATAAATCTACTCATCAATACGAGTCTAATGATATCCATATTGACTACTTTTGGTTCGGGTTCAAAATGGACCCCTGAAATGGGTTCCCTAAATAGAAGGGCAAAATCAGAACTTTACTTCAAAAATGCATTTCTCATATTCTTAGAAACCTACATCTGAAAATCCAATTCAAATCGAGTAAAAAAATGAGGTTCAAATCGAAGAAAAATTATTTTTGAGCTTTACAGTGTAAAATCTTTGAAATCTGGATTAAAATCAAGAATCGGAGTTGTTTTGAAGGTTAAATTGATGAAAAACTAGTAATTCTAAGATAAAAATATTATTCAAGTAAAAAGGAGTCAAATTGGGGTTTAAGATCAAGCCCTAAGATTTTTGGTGTTTTGAAAAATTAATCAAGAAATTTCTAAGAAAAGTGTGAATTCTTACCTTAAATTCATAATAGAATAAAAAAATAGATGTTAATCTAGCTTCCCGAGCTATCACTAGTTTCACTTTTATGCTCCCACAATATTTTAGGGTTTAACTCTAAAGAGGAAAGATGAAAAATGAGCTCAAAACTGCTTTAAATAGTACAGAAAAATCTGCGCAGCTTTTTCCCCTTCCGGGCGGACTTCGACGAGGTGCCTGGAATTCATTTGGAGTCCGATATACGCAAACGAACTATGTAAACACACTAAATTTGATGCGCCAGACTCAATGGAGATATCAAATTTTTGAAAAATCATCATTTTCACAAAGTTGACTCCCAATACCCGAAATCACAATTTTCCAAATCGAGGGTCGAAATGAGATTTAAAAGCCGCAAAATTACAAACATGTTATCATCCTAAAATTGATATTTCAGATCTGCTGGCAAAGTCAAATTTTGCATTCGAGGTCGCTTCAGCCAAATATGGGTCCCACACCCATATTCCTGATTTTCCAACTTTTCGATTAATAGGTCAAAATGAGCTCGGGTACATTGGAACTCGAACCAAAGGTCTACCTAGCCTAAAATCGATATTTTGGATTTTTTGGTGCAATCAAAATTTGCATTCGAGATTTTTTTACTGAAATTTTGCTCGGTGGCCATTTGAAACCAATTAAGACTTTAAAACAGGGAATTGGCTCTAAAAGCCAAATAAACTGCCCGGTAACTGAACCGTCAGTCCTAGCAAGTCATAAATGAATTAGAGCATCTATGGAGATTCTCAAATGGCAAAAATAAGCGTAAATATGAAAAATAAACTGAAGGGTCATTACATCAGGTCACCCCCTTCTTTGTGAATGTGGGCCTTCGGCCACAAACAAGGAGAAGAATAATTCCTTCAACGCGATTGTGAGGAGGGAGCTACGATTACAAATGTCAAATAGAGTCGGGTTGAGTCCTTCTTTATGAATGTGAAGGACTGATTCATCAGTCTTTGCAAAACATGAAACCTTGTCCACGAATGTGAAAGCCAAACTTTTGGCTAGTCAAAGTTGACCCTCACAAATGCAAAGGGTTGACCGCGTTCACTAGGTACTGTTCATAAAAAATTATAAATCCCATTTTCACAATTTTCATCATTTTTGGATCTCCAAGTTTCGAAAAGAAGCAATTTCTTTGGTTTCTCATCATTATTGCTTGGGTAAACTCCTAAATCATATTTTCATTATTTTTCATTGATTATATCTTCGAAACCACTTTTTAATCATGATTTTGAAATGAAATTTTGAGTATTTTTCAAAAAAGCTAAAAATGTTTTTTTTCTTTTTTTCATTTTGGACCTCACTTTTAACCCATTTTCATGTGTGTTTTCTACTGCAGACTCCGATAACTTTGGAAAATTTATTTATAAAGTAAAATACCTATTTTAACCCTTTCGTTTTCAAACTCGTTTTTCAAATCCATGTTTGACTCGACTTAAATATAGTCAATATGGGTATCATTAACTTTCTTTTAATGCGTAGATGCTATTTTTGACCGTTGTAGTTGATTTTGAGGATATTTGAAAGGGGAAAAATCTGTGTTGAAGTTCTCTAGGCTTTGATTTCATTATTTCAAGGTAGGCTATGGCTTCATTTTTTTTAGATTGAGCTGGGCAGTTAATGAATAAGTAACGAATGATATGGGTTGGAAAAAATAACCATGGGGTTTGTACTTTGAGATTATGATTACTGTTATGTGCCTGAGTGAGGGCTTATATTATATTATTATTGACTTGTGATATCTGATATGGTGTGTTGCCCATGAGGGGGCTTCATTTGACATCATTGACCTTATTTGTACGGTTAAATGCCTTTAGTATAGATATAATGCTCGTTCGAGGGCTCAAATTGTTATTATAATCCTTATTAAGCATTGATTATGTATATTATGATAGAAATGACTGAGTTAAGAGTTGATATGATATTTATGTTGTCTTGCAAGTATATTTATTCTGATAATACCTAATTAGAGTTGATAATCATTAATTATGGACATATTGAGGTGCTTTTTAGGCTCTCTTACATACATGTTGAACGGATTAGATATTTTCATACTGATTTGATTACGAGCATTACTTCATAATTCTATACATATACATTCATAAGATATCGATATCACTGAGGAACACTACTTTAGAAAAAAATAAGACATTTTTATAAAAACTCTCTCCGTGAACACGAGCAGGAGAGGTGGGTTGAGATTTGAGATATGAGTTATAATATATGGGTTACAAATCCCTCCTGGTTCCTACCTTGAGACTACGAGCTGGGTAGGTGTATAAAAAAAGTGATGCGATGACTTATCACCATTAATCCCATCCTTATTTCATGGCATTACCTTGCATATGCATCAGTCATGATTTTTTTAGTTTCCCTTGACTTGTGTTCAGTTTCAGTATATTCTTCGTGTATATTTGTATTATTTCATTTTTGTATATATATATTAGAACTATAAGTGGAGATGGTGTGAGCTATCATTTGGGGCTTTTCTGCTTGCAGGTGACGTGCTTATAGTTTTCTTTACTTATGTTATTTTTTGATTTCTTAGTTAGCCTATAATACCCATTGAGTATAAGTGGACCATACTCATCCGTACCGTGCTATTTTGGTACAAATCCTAGTTCAAGTATAAGCGCGGTGGCTAATCATGCTATTGAGTTGGTGATCTTCTGAGATACTGGCGGGCTCTAGAGCTCAGAGATGCTTCCCAACCATATCTTGACTTATTATGTCTTTATTTTGTTTTTTCAAAGACAAATATTTATTTTTAGATTTAGTTTTGTTTTAGATGATCTTGTACTTTTACACCAGATTTTGGGGGAATTATGAGATTTCTTTCAGAATTCCTCTTTAATTATGTCTTGCATTATCCTGACTTCACTCTAGGAGTCTCGTCTTATCTTTATTATTGTTATGTTTGAGATTTTCTTTCCTTTTTGGGTAATAGGATTACTTATCAAGACTGGGCTATGATAAGTGTCATCATGACATTATTTTTGGGTGGGGAAAAATTGGCACAAAGCAACCAGGTTCACTAATCTCATAAGTGTAAGAGCAGGATGTCTAGTAGAGTCTCATGGATCAATAAGTAGACGCCCATATCTATATTTGAGAGGCTATAATATATCATTATAATTTTTTTTTTAATTTGATTCCTTGTCGTGTGGGTTGTTCTTACTCAATGTTCTAACTTGTATTCCATTCTTTTCTATGTAGATGGTGAGGACTAGGTCGAGAAAGGCTAGAGATGATAAGTCGACAGCCGATATGGGAACCCCAATTTGAGGATGAGGCAAGGGTCATGGTTGATATAGAGGTAGAGGATAGGCACGAGGAACTTCCCCAACTAGAGAAAGTGTTAGGGAGTCCTCACCCAAGCCTGAGGTTGTATATTCTAGAGATGATTATCAGACAAGGGGTGAGGAGACAACTCAGGTTCAACAAAGTGCAGTTGATACCCTAGTGCTTTAGTCTCTTTTGGTTTGTCTTTTGAGTCGTTTGGAGGGTGTTCCCTTGAGTTTTCATGGTATTCTTCAGTTTTAGAGTGATATTCTATTATTAGTGCCAATATCTACTTATGGTATTCCTACTTCTGGGGTACAACCATCACCTGTCATTCCCCCACATATGGATTATTTCCCAACAAACTTATTATTCCACCAATTTCTTTGTAATAAAACATCCAAAGCATATTTATATATACAAAAGAAAACCTATCCTAAGCAATGTAGGAAACCAGAGTCGGTATCTACCCATGATTCATAGGTTGAATCATAGGTACAACCTACGAATCATGCCTTGGATCGTGAAAATTACAGTAAAATCTTCAACTTTGCAAAATTTTCCTGCCTATGAGGTACGGTCCATAGGCTGTACTTACGCCTCGTAGGTAGGCTCGTGGAAATTAGAATAAATTAACTATCTTTAGAATCTTAAAAACCTCAACCCAGGTGGGAACCTACCACTTTGTAGGTACTTCCCACAAGTTGTAAGTCAGCTCGTGGGTAGCCTTCTCAGCTACTCTTTATTCCTTTTGCTCATTCCTTCGTCCGAACTCTATTTTCCTGCAAAATCAACACAAAAGCACATCACATCTAACAATAATACCGAAGTACTTGCTCAATTTTCTTGTTTTAAGCATCAAAAGTGTCATAAATTTATGACACATCAGCACCCTCAACTTATAATGTTTGCATGTCCTTAGGAAACTAACACAAAACATAACAAACACGATGCTTAATTAAATGAAACCTAAGGCACCTAAGGTAGTCAACTCAAATTAACTTAAATTTGTTACCTCTTCCCTTCACAACTTTTAAACCTACTATGTGGATTTATGTAGCACAACCGTATGACACAAAAGAATCAAGTGATGTCATTAGATTAGCAACAAACAACCAAGCATGTATGTAGCTGACACTACCCGAACAAATAAGTAGTTAATAATACAACCCATGTACCATCACAACAAGGAAGTCCCATTCTCATAGTATTATAACACATGTCAATGCATGCACTACATCAAAACATTCACCCTTTCAAAATAAGATCAAACAATATGCATAAAATACCATAGGCTTGTCCTTATTTTCTATACCCACATTTTTCAGACAGTTGGTATGAGATATATGACTATTCTAGGATTGTAATGTAGGCTTGGGGGAAGCTATGGTACATATGAAAAATAGTGACTGACCCTCCTTGAGACTACACTTACATTATTGGCTCCACTACTTAACCATGCATCTTTTATTCTCCCTCTTTCTCATCTATCACTTATTCGAATTGGGTGTGGTTTCCTTTATTATTTGCATTTATTAACTTTTTTTTCTTTTTCTCTTATTTTTTCTTTCTTTTTCACACTTCTCTATCACACCCGACCCTACTTTTTCTTGTTTTATTCAACAACGTTCTTCATACCCATTTTTAGCTACACATCTCTATGATAGCCACCCTCAACTTGGTTAATTTTTTTGAGTTGAAATACACAATGTCCAGGAGGGACCAGTACCAAAATAGGTTCATTGTAATTAAATAGGAAGGTGAAACGGTTAAAATAAGAAAATAGGTCAATTTAGGCTCAAATAAGGGATTAAGGGGATACTTATTCTTGTTTGGTCAGTCATTTAGTCTAAGAGTGGAATTTTATTCAAACATGGCCTATGATCATGTACCAACCAACTATCCTACAACCTAGGCAAGATTAACCGGGCAAGTTTTGGATTAAACACACAAAGTGAACTAGGTAAATGCCTCACACACACATGATACAGGGTTACATTATCAACTACTACTTATCCTGTTCATGCAATGCTAAGCTATGGTTATTTTTTCCATAATAGTAATTCCATAACAAGATTTAGAAATGGCCACACATATATTCACAACACACAGTTCACAAAAAATTCAAGAGAGGTATCATGTTTTTCCAAACATATAAAAACACAAATTTAACTGCACCAAGGTTCCTCATTTTTGTGCTAGTCAAATAAAATAGAAACAACATATATAATAAACTATACGATATCCTAAACATTCAGACTCTAATATGATAACACGTTCCAGGGAAAAGAGACACGATGACAAAATCCCAAGAGGACATCTAGATCCACAAGTAGCCCTACCGCCAAAAAATAAGCATGCATTGTCTCCAATGTATTAGGCCACCATAAAGCAAGAGAGCTCGGAACATACCTATGGCCCCTTAGGTGCACCAATCTGATTTCAATCATAATAACACGAATTATCACAAATATACAAATAATAAGACACCTTGGGTTGCCTCCCATGCAACACCTGATTTAATATTGTGGTACGATGTGTGGACCTTGATTACTCAAAATTCATCAAGGTAGCCATAGTATTGGCTTCCAGGATCGTCAAAAATATTTATTATTGAAACCACCCTCATATCTGTTGGTTGCTTCATAGTCTTATGAACATTGAATGTGACTTCCTCATTATTTAAAGTGAACTTTAGCTCACCTCTTTCTATATCCACCAATGCTCTACCTGTGGATAAAAGTTGTCTCCTAAAAAATTATGGGCATATTAAAATAACCTCATAATCCAAGACAACAAAGTTAGGAGAAAAGATGAAGTTGTCTACCTTAACCAAAATATCAAATGATATGCCTACAGGATTCTTAACTGTATGATCTGCCATCAATAACTGAATTGTCATAGGTTCGGTGGGTCTCAAGACTAATTGTTTAAACACTTCCAATGAAATCAAGTTAATGCTTGCACCCAAGTCACACAAAGCCCTAGCTAATCTAGATGACCCAATCAAATAAGGAATTGTGAAGGCATTGGGGTCAGATTCTTTTTTCATAAGAGAACAAGATGTAATCGCACTATAATGATCCAAACCACCAACATACTCATAAGTGACATTTCTCTTTGTTGTCATAGAATCATTCATAAAATTCGTATAGCCAAACATCTGCTCTAGAACTTCTAGAAGAGAGATGTTCACAGTCAATTCCTTCAGCATAGAATAAGCTTCTTATACTTCCCTTCTTTAGCTTTCTACTTTAATCATTGTGGAAACAGTTAAGGAGGTTGCAGAATGGAATTCAGTGGCGGTGTGACCTCCTTACCCTTTCTTTAATTTTTATATCATTTCTCTATAACTATAGGTTTCGAAGATACCTTATTATTCATCAAATTTTAAGTTTCTGTATCATTCCTCACATATCAACCACATGCGTAAGTGGATCAATAATATCCTTACCACTTTGAGTAGTGATGGATAAGAAATAATTGTCATTCTTTGATTCAGAATAGTATTTCTAGGAAGAGTGCTCGATTGAAACTGATTAAATAAGGTAGACATTTTCCTAAACTGCTGCTTAAGATACTTATTTGTGGTTGCATATAATTCTACTTTTTGGATCAATCCTGATATATCTATCTTAATCTCTTTGAGGTAACTCCTTTGGATCTCTAAACCTTTAACTAGCTTAGGAAGCAACACTTCCATTATTACGTCAGTATCATAATTCCTTGGTGGAACATAAAGACCACTCTTCTTCTTTTAATCATCTTTTCTTCTTTAGTTACCATCACACTCTCTACTCCCGTGCCTATATCTATTACATAGTAGTTCCAACCTTGATTCCCTTGCATCAAGTTCCAAGTGTATTGGTTAGGAACTTTTTTGTTGGCTCAAAAACTCACTATTTCTCTAAGTAATTCATTTCCTCCTCAGAATCAAGCTCTTCATGTATTTTCATCGTGATCCCATTGTATTCACCTTTTCTCTGATAGCTGCAAATTTTTTGGTAACTAACCTAATCTCAATCTTTAATTGTGCTACCTTTTTAGCCACTGTCTTATCTAAGGCTCTTTTCTCATTAGAAGCACCAATAGTATAAGTATCGGATGACCAGTCTGCCTATTGAGTATGCCACCCTTGATTGGTTTTAGTGATTCGGTCTAAGATTTACACAACATACTCCCAATAAAGACTTATGAAAGCTCTGCATGTAATAGTATCAGCTACAACCTTAGTATTTGTATTCAAGGCTCTGTATAATATCTCCAGAAAGTTTCTCTCAGTAATCCCATGGTTTGGAACATTAATCATCTTCTTCTTGAACCTCAACAATGTCTCATATAGTGCCTCTTAATGTAACTGCCTAAATTTATAAATTTGATTCTTCAGGGGGCAAAAAAAGTTAGTCCAAGAACCGTGTCCTCAACTCATTCCAAGTGGTAGTGGACCCACAATAAAGGTCTCTTAGACATAAAGTTGCTTTTCCTGTGAGAATGGGAACAACCTCAATCTTATAGCTTTTTGACTCACCTAGGTAGATTGTACAAGGTAAAAATCCCCATAATGTTCTAAGCTGTATGTTTGCATCATCAAAAGGCAAACCAACAAACATTCCCTTCAAATTAAGCAGCTGGATCATCGCGCTTAAAATGTTAAATTTTGTTCCTTTGGGCAACTCAGGAAGAATGATAACACCTATCTCAATTGGTTCAATATACCCCAAATCTTCTTCTGGATCATTATAAATTCACAAGTACGGTTGAACAGGTTGTTAAACTCTATTTTTCTTGATTCTATCTCCATTGCTGTTCGATGTTCTTCCTTATGTCTAGATTTTTCCTCCTCAATAGATGCACGACGGGCAGTTTCCAACCTAGAATTTTCTTCAGCCACTAAATATGCAGTGGTTTGCTTGGTAGTTTTTTGAACACCATGTAAAGGTATCCAATTCAATGCTACTGGATTACCATAAAACCCTTTGTGTTGAGAATTTTTTTTAAAATATTCTACTTTCTCTATCTTACAATTTTGTCATAAAGTCCATTCAAGATCAGGATCAAATGGAATAAGAGGATTGAATTGACTCTGAGTATTAGGCACACACCAGTATTTACCCTAGAAATAGTAGAAAATCAAAAATCAACAAATGAAATCAAGAACTTCAACAACCTTAATCAATCAATCTGTAACTATATTTCTTGGAAGTGATATCAAAATTTAATGTCGCCCAAATTACACCTCCACAAAGTATAAAACAGTTGCTTGTCAAATATAGAAACCAACCAGGTTGGGGTCGATCCCATGAGGAATAGGTTGGAAATCTATCACGAGCTTGCTGATGTAATTGGATATTATAGAAAGTAAAATGGGGGTTTTATGAAAATAATAGTAACATTAACAATGCTGGGCAATTAGGGTTGTTATGAATATGAGACAATCACAAAGATTGTGTTCCCTTTGGCTTCTTAACTCTACAGATGGATCGTGCTTGTCAAACTATCATGGTGCCTTGCATGAAAAATCTAACATGTTATGTATAACCTAACTGTCTCTCAACCTTGGTTTTGGTGAATTTTACTCATCTCCTCCTGATCTCAAAGTTTCGTATTACTAACCTTTCTCTTGAACTATGATTAACTATCTCATCTCTATTTCAAGTTAATTAGATGAAGATTGATAGATTCAAATTACTATTGTGATCTCCT
The DNA here is from genome assembly GCA_030864215.1 of Capsicum pubescens. Taxonomy (NCBI): domain Eukaryota; kingdom Viridiplantae; phylum Streptophyta; class Magnoliopsida; order Solanales; family Solanaceae; genus Capsicum; species Capsicum pubescens. The sequence goes on along the minus strand of CM061548.1, from coordinate 171,685,844 downwards.
TTTTGTAATCTCTACCTCTCTCAAAATCAAGTACTGAATACAGGTGAGTTCCTAACATTTGTAATTGTTATGAAAGCAATCAAAGAAAAGGAAACCATAATACATGCAAGATCACCAATTTAGAATGACTTTGCACTAATGTTGTTTTGTTAATCCATGAAGGTTCTCATAACCCTGTTATAGGGTTTAGCTACTCATGGTTGTAAGGACAAGCATATATTTCCTAGATTAAAGCATATTGATGAACTTCCAAAGAATAATGAAGACCTAAAATCTCAAATTAATTCTAATTACTAAAAACCAAGAACAATAATTTCAAGATCAATAATGAATCTCAGTATTCAAAACAATGTAAAAAATGTATAAAGTGCATAAACTGATAATAAAACATTCAAAGGGTATTTATAGATATAAAAGAAAACCTATCCTAAATAATGTAGGAAACCAGAGTTGGCCTCTACTCATGATTTGTAGGTTGAATCATAGGTACAACATATGAATCATGCCTTAAGTTATGGAAATCAGATTAAAATCTTTAACTTTGTAGAAGTTACCTACCTACGAGGAAACCTATGGGCCGACGGTTGTCCTATACCTCGTAGGTAGGCTCATGGAAATCCAAATTCATCAGCTATCTTTAGAATCTTAAGAACCTCAACCCACATGGAAACCTACCACTCATAGGTACTATCCACGAGTTGTAGGTTGGCTCATGGGTATCCTTCTCAGCTACTCTTCATCCCTTTTGCTCATTATTTTCTTCAAACTCTATTTTCCTACAAAATCAACACAAAAGCACTTTACGTCTAATAGGAATACGTTAGTATTTGCATAATTTTTTTGTTTTAAGAATCAATAGTGCCATGAAACCATGAAATATTACTATGTCTTATGGTGATCATAATATATTTGAGAAGCTTATTCACTTAGGTTCACCCAAGTATAGTGAAGCTATTGGCGAGGATGCCTACGAGTTTTTGACTGATTTCCAGGAAAAGTTACATTATCTGTGATCCATTGAGTCTCATGGAGTTTCTTATACTACCCATCAATTGACAGATATATGTAGGGATTAGTGAAGGTTTCTTGCTAGTTGTGGCCCTTTGGTTCACCTTCTATGATATGAGCTCAAATTTTTGGGGCCTTCTTATAGAGTTTTGTGTCGTGTAGTTTGAGAGATCATATGAGGGACGATATTGATCATTTGGAGAAGGTTACACATCTAGTACCAACTATAAGGCACATTTTTACACTTTATCCAAATATTCAACTGCTAGTATCTCAACCAATTTTGAGAGAATTTGAAATTTGTGAAGGGGTTAGATGGTATATATTAGTTGGCTTCCAAGATAGTAGTTTTAGGTGATTCTTTATAGAGTATTATTGAGAATACCAAGATGATAGAGTCTGTTATCAAAGCTACTGAAGGAGGCACTAAAAAGTGCATCTTCAGAGTAAATTTAATAGTTATGCCACCTGAGGTATGGGTTTCTCTGGTAGTGGTTCTCATAGTTATTATGGCAGGACAAATCTGGACACCTTGCAGGGACCAAATGGTAGGCCTTTACGTTCTACGAATTCTGGTAGTTAGGTATCAGGTTATACGATTAGATGCTCCACGTTCTTCTGGATAGGGCAGTTGTTTTAGTTCATCCACACCTTCTTAGATTGTTTGAGGCTATATATGATGTATTATATGTGATGATTTTTGTTATATACAAAAGGATTAACCTCAATATGTGTATAGGGTTTTCTACTTTAGCTTTGCCCTATATTGATTTCTATATTAGAAGGTAGTTTACCTAGTTGTAGGGGCGGTGCCAGTGGCACTAGAGGAGATAATAGTATAGAGAGAGGAGCTCATAAAAATGGTTAGGGGTTACTCAGCATGAGAGTAGATTTTTTAAGTTTTATGCTATCTCTGAGAGACTTGAGGTAGAGGATTCTGATATAGTTATTGCAGGCATCATCCCAGTTTTCTATAGATTTGCTCCTATGTGTCCACATATTTGGATTCTACCATTGATGTTGCATATAACCCCCTTGTTATGACTCTTTATGTCTTCTCCTATAGGAGATTCTTTAGTGGTGGATCAGGTGTACCAACATTATGTGGTTACCTTTGTGGGCCGCGAGACTAGTGTAGACTTAATTATCATAAACATGGTTGATTTTGATGTTTTTTTGGGTATGTATGGGCTAGCTCCTTATCATGCTATTTTGGACTGTTATGCCACGAGCGTGACTGTATCTTTACCATTTGTGCCAAGGTTAGATTAGAGGGGTACACTTAATTTTGGTCTGAAGAGTGTCATACCTTTTCCATGGGCTCATCACATGGTAGAGAGTGGGTGTTTTTCTTATTTGGCTTATGATCGTGATACTAGTGTTGCCTCAATGTCTCCTATGGATTTTATTTGATTTGTTTTAGAGTTCTTGGATGTGTTTCTTATAGATTTTCCTGGCATACCCAAAATCATGATATTGATTTTGCTATTGATGTAGAGTCGAGTACCAAGCCTATTTCTATCCCTCTTTATATGATGTCCCCAGTTGAGTTGAAGGAGTTAATAAAGCAATTATAGGATTTGTTGGGTAAGGGCTTCAATAGACCAAGCGTATCTCCTTAGGGTGATCCTATCTTGTCCGTAAAGAAAAATGATGGTTTTGTGTGTATGTGTAGTGATTATAAGTAATTGAATAAGGTGATAGTTAAGAATAATTATTCTCTTCCTTGTATTGATGATCTATTTTACTAGGTTTAGGGTACTTCAGTGTTTTTCAAGATTGATTTGAGATTTTGGTATTTCCAATTGAAGATTACAGTGGTATATTTTAAAGATGGCCTTTTAAACTCGATACAGTCATTATGAGTTCTTTGTCATGTCTTTTAAGTTGACTAACACCCTAATAATATGTATAGAGTTTATGAATCAGGTGTTTTAATCATATCTCAACTCCTTTCTAATTATATTTATAGATGACATCTTATTTTATTCTAAGAATGAGGCTAATCATGTGAAATATTTGAGGATTATACTTCAGAGGTAGCATAATGAGAAGTTGTATGTCAAGTTTTCCAAGTGTGATTTTTGGTTGGATTCTATTTCTTTCTTAGGTTATATGGTGACCAAGGATGGTATGATGGTTGATCTGGACAGTATATCAGTGATTCATGATTGGGCTCCACCTACTTAGCCTATCAAGATTTAGTGTTTTGGTGGTTTGGCGAGTTATTATTGCAACCTTTGTGGATGGTTTCTTATTTTTTTTATAGCTTTTGACCATGTTAACTCAGATAAAAGGGCCATTTTAATGGTTGGACGTATTTGAGAAGAGCTTTCAAAAGCTCAAAGCGTTGTTGACTTTGAATTTTATTTTGACCTACCCAAGGAAGGTATGGGTTTTACCATGTTTTGTGAATTCTTATGGTGTTAGTTTGGGTGCGGTGTTGATACAGAAGGGAAAGGTGATTTCTTACCTCTCGTCAATTGAAGACTCATAAAAAAAATTACCCTTTCCACAATTTAGAGTTGGCAGCCGTAGTGCTTGTATTAAAGTTGTGGTGTCATTAATTCTATGAGGTTCCTTATGACATTTTCTCAAACCATTATATCCTTTAGTACTTCTTTAGTTAACAAGATCTTAATATGAGGAAACAATATTGTCTTGAGTTGCTTAAGAATTATGACCTCACTATTCTTTATCGCCCGCACAATGCTAATATGGTGTCGGATGCTTGTAGTCGACAATTGACTAGTTTTGGGAATTTAGCTCATCTCATGACTCAGGAGTAACCTTTAGCCTTGGAGGTTCAATCTCTTTCTAACCAGATGGTTAGGATTTAAATTTTGACATTCAGACATGTTTAGCCTTTATTGATGCTAGATTTTCGTTGATGGAGAAGATTCAAGCTCAACACTTTGACAATTATAGTTTGAGAGTGATTCGAGACAAGGAGTTGAATGGTGAGGCTGAGGAGACATCTCTTGTTTTCAATGGTGTTTTGACAATTGGAGGTTGAGTTGTATAATGAGAGTTAGTGAATGAGTGAGATTGATTTTTGAAGAGGCACATTGCTCCGGATATTCTATTATTCTAGGGGTGAGCATGATGTAACGTGATTTGAATTAGTTTTACTAGTGGAGAGGTATAAAGAAGGATTTAGGAGAATTTATATCTCGTTGCTGGTGTTTTTCAGAATATGAAGGCAAAACATCAGAGGTTGGGTGGTTTGCTTCAGAGATTACCCATTCCTGTGTGAAAGTAAGAGCGGATCACTACAGACTTAATGTATGGGTTGCCTCATACTGCTAGTGGTTCTGACAATATTTTGGTTATAGTGGATTGGTTGACCAAATTAGCCTATTTTATACTTATTCAAATTTTCTTTAGTGTCGAGAAGTTGGCTCGTAGCCATGTTTGAGAGATAGTTCATCCTTATTAAGCACCCGTGTCTATTATTTCAGACAGTAGATCGGTGTTCACCTCTAGCTTCTGGCAAAACTTTTTGGATGAGTTGGATACTCGAGTTGACCTTAGTATAACTTTCCACCCCTAAGCTGATGGTTAGTTGGAACTAACTATTCTGATTTTAAAGGATATGCACCGCACATGTGTTATGTACTTTGGAGGTAAGTAGGAGTATCATTTTCCCCTAGCGGAGTTTGCATATAATAATAGATACTATTCGAGTATTGATATGGCACCTTTCGAGGCTTTGTATGGTAGGCATTGACAATCTCTTATTGGTTGGTTTGGGACTTTATAGGTTAGACCCCATGGTACCTACTTTCTTCGCGAGTCTTTGGTTAGGGTTTGGATGATTCAAGATAGGCTTTGGGCATCCCAGAGTAGGAAAAAGAGTCATGCAGACCATAAACATCATTCTTTGATGTTTGGTATTAGTGTTCTAGTCTTTTTTGGCTATCGCTGATGAATGATGTTATGGGACTCAAAAGAAGGGTCAAGCTTAGTCCTAGGTATATCGGGCCTTTTGTGATTCTTTGGATAGTTGGTAAGGTTGATTTGTGTTGGCCTTACCTATTGACTTTTCAACTGTTCATCTAATTTTTAATGTATATATTCTTTGACATTATATTTTGGATGAATCTCACTTACTTTGTTTGGACTCAGTTCAGTTGGATGAGAGGTTGACCTTTGTAGATTAACCAGTTTCCATTTTAGCTAGGGATGTTAGATAGTTGCATTCTAGAGATATTCCCGTGGTTAAGGTTTAGTGGAGACACCATCTTATTGACGAAGATACTTGGGAGTTCGTGTCCCACATGCATAGTAGTTACCCTTATCTCTTTATCCATTAAGGTATTTCCTTTCCTTGTAGTTTGAGGAGGAACTAGAGTCTTAGTGGTGGGTGCTGTAATGACCTGATTTGAGAATTTTTGCTTTTGATGTGTTTTGATCATTTTGACCTTTCTTGTAGTTTCCACATGTAAATTTTAGGGTGTAGAGATGGCTGAGATGATTTTCAATGCAATTGGGAATGATTTGGATGAGTTTGTGATTTTTGAAGGCTTTAAAACCCATATAATTGACTTCTGTCATCATTTGAGGGTTTGAGTATCGGATGGTAATTTATTCAGTTCTATTAGGTCTGAAATGTCAAATTTGCATTACTAGCAAGGTTGGTTTAAGTTCGTAGCCTTTTTATTGTATTTCGACACTTTATTTGAAAAATTGTCAAAAGAGGGTCTTGGGATTAATTTATTGAAAACAATCTTATTTTTTTCAAAAATTTGACATAACCATTGAGTTTGGAGCTTTGAAAATTCCCTGTATCATGCATGGTTTACTTTTGTCGGGTCTCAAATTGCAAGACCCCGTAAAAGTTCTAGTTCAATTTAGTCCCATATAGCTTGTAATAAGGGGTCCCAGACTTAGAAAAATTCAGCTAAGTGTTAAGACTTAGAAGCATTTTAGCCTTTGAAATTGGAAGATCTTATTTTCGATCCTTACGACCTTAGAATGTTGATTTTTAAGTTGGTTCATGATCAGGGATGTCAATAGGTCATAGTGGGTGAGTTTCGGAATTTTCAAACTTCGTTTAGGCCATGTTTGGATGGGCAAAACAGCAAGCCAACACGATCTTGACGCATCGCATTGGCTATCGCATCGTACCCATCGATGCGGCGCATCGCCAATCGCGTCACTAGGAATTTTTAGCTCATTTAAACCTGAGTTCAATGGGGTATTTCAGTATTTTCCCCTCACTCTAACACGGGATTTAGGTCCCAAAACAACACTTTTGCCTCATTTATCAGAATTTACTCAAAATCAAAGACATTCCCTTTCAAGAACAAACCCTAGCTCCTTTAGCACTCAAGTTCAAATTTCAAGAATTCATAAAAAATCTTCATGAAATTAATAATCAAGGTATGTTATGTGTTCATCCTTGGGTTTTCTTTCACCCTTGGAGTTCAAGAACCCTTTTTAAAACTACAAATTTATTGATTTCATGATTTACATGTTTGAATTGGATTGTGTTCATGTATGTATTGTTGTATGATTTTCAAATCAAGATTCATACAAGTTTGAAGTGAATTAATTAACAAGTATATAGAATTATGTGATCCTCATGATAAACATTTGAATTGCAAGTTATATGTTGTAGCCATGATGTTTATATCTTTATGAATTCCATATGCATTAATTATGCTCCCTAAGTGCTTGATAGAATACCTATGTAAATTGAGTAGTAAATTCATGACTTAGGTAGAATAGGTAGCTTCAACTTCACTCATCCTAAGTCAGAGGGCGGTAATCGTCCTCAGTTTCGCCCAAAATCTTCAGTTCCAGCTCCATCCTCAGCCAGTGCTCCAGTGCCTAAGTTCAGAAATGGTAATTAGGATAAAGAACCAGGCTCTAAATATCAGGATAGTGTTAGAAGTGCTCAAACAAATCCTCTTTGCCAGAAGTATGGTAGAAACCATCAAGGTGTCTGCAGAGCTGGCAGTGATGAGTATTTAAGGTGCGGCAAGACAGGTCATAGAATCAGAGATTGTCCTCAGTCAGGTTCATAGGGTCAGTACAATCGTCCCCCAGCTCAGTATGGTTGCCCGTCTGAGCACGGTGCCACTTCTAGTGCCACCAATAGGCAATGCCCAAACAGGCTCTATGAACTTCAGTCCCGACAGGATCAGGAAAGTTCTCCTGATGTGGTCACTGGTACGTTATAAATTTACCATTTACATATGTATGCTTTGCTAGATCCAGGAGCTTATTTGTCCTTTGTAACTCCTTATATAGCTATTGACTTCGGAGTCAGTCCCAAACTCCTAGCAAAGCCCTTCTTAGTCTCTACCCCAGTGGGTAAATCTATCATAGCCTAGTGGGTATACAGGAACTGTCTGGTTATGGTATCTCAGAAAGTTACTTCAGCAGACTTAGTAGAGTTAGAGATGGAAGATTTTGATGTCATTCTCGGCACGGATTGGCTTCATTCATGCTATGCTTCAGTTGACTATAGAAAAAGAGTTGTCTATTTTCAGTTCCCTAATGAACCTATCCTAGAATGAAGGGGTAGTACTTCAGCACTTAGGGGCCAACTTGTTTCCTACCTTAGAGCAAGAAAAATAATATCCAAGGGGTGTGTCTATCATCTCATTTGAGTTAAAGACTCTAGTTCTAATACCCTTAATCTTGAGTTAGTTTTAGTAGCATGTGAATTTCCAGATGTGTTTCCCAAAGATTTTCTCGGAGTTTCTCCTGAGAGGGAAATTAACTTTAGAATAGACCTTCTTCCTGATACTCAACCCATCTCTATTCTGCCATACATAATGGCTCTAGCTGAACTTAAAGAATTAAAACAATAGTTGAAAGACCTTTTAGATAAGGGATTTATCAGACCCAATATTTCCTCATTGGGCGCACCAATTTTATTCATGCGTAAGAAATACGGTTCTCTTAGAATGTGTATTGACTGCCATCAGTTAAACAAAGTCACCATCAAGAATAAGTATTCACTTCCCAGAATCGATGAATTGTTTGACCAACTTTAGGGTGCTAGTTACTTTTCTAAGATAGACCTCAGATCAGGCTATCATCAGCTCAGAGTCAGAGAATGTGACATTCCGAAAACAAATTTTAGAACTCGGTATGGTCACTTCAAATTTCTAGTCATGTCATTTGGTCTTACCAATGCCCCAGTAGAATGCCCCAGTAGCTTTCATGGACTTGATGAACAGTGTTCAAGCAGTACTTGGACATGTTCATCGTAGTCTTCATAGATGATATTCTTGTCTACTCCCGCAGTGAGAACGATCACGCAGACTACCTCAGAATAGTATTACAAACCCTCATAGCCCATCAGTTGTTTGCCAAATTCAGTAAATACGAATTTTGGATAAGGTCAGTAGCTTTCCTTGGTCATATAATTTTCTGTGATGACATTAGAGTTAATCCTCAAAAGACTGAAGTAGTGAGAAACTAGCCCAAACCAATCTCTCCATCAGATATTAGGAGTTTCTTAAGTTTGGCTGGCTATTACCGACCGTTTGTTGAAGGATTTTTGTCTATTGCATACCCTATATCCAGATGGACTTAGAAGAAAGTCAAATTCCAGTGGTCAGATTTTTGTGAGAAGAGTTTTTAGGAGTTGAAGACTTGACTCACTACAACCCCAGTTTGAACCTTACCAGATGGTTCAGATGGGTTTGTTGTGTATTGTGATGCTTCCAGAGTTGGTTTAGGGTGTATTTTGATGCAGAGAGGTAAGGTCATAGCCTATGCCTCTAGATAACTTCAGCCCCAGAAAAGGAATTATCCCACACATGATCTTGAGTTAGCAGCTGTAGTGTTTTCCTTAAAGATTTAGAGGCACTATTTCTATAGGGTACATGTTGATGTGTTCACAGACCATAAAAGTTCGCAGCATGTATTTTCTCAGAAAGACTTGAATTTTCATTAGAGAAGGTGGTTAGAGTTGTTAAAAGACTATGACATCAATGTGAAGTATCATCCGCGCAAGGCCAATGTAGTGGTTGATGCTCTCTGCAAGTTGTCCATGGGTAGTGTTGCTCACATTGAGGATGGTAAGAAGAAGTTAGCTCAGGAAGTTCATCAGCTTTCTAGACTAGGTGTCCGTTTGGTTGATTAGGTTGAGGGTAGTGTTTGGGTGCTGACTGTTCAGAATTATCTTTGGTTTTTGAAGTGAAAGAAAAGTAGGACAGGGATCCCAGTTTAGTTAAGCTGAAAGAGTTAGTCAGAGACCAAAAAGTAGAGGTTTTCTTCCAAGGGGGAGATGGTGTGTTGCATTTCCAAGGTAGACTATGTGTGCTATGTATGGATGGCATGAGACAACGGATTCTTGCAGAAGCATATGGTGCGCGTTACTCGATTCATCCAGGGGACACTAAGATGTACCGCGGCTTGCGGGAAGTCTATTGGTGGAGTGGGACGAAGAAAGACATTGTAGAGTTTGTAGATAAGTGCTCCACGTGTCAGCAGGTTATGATTGAGCATCAGAAGCCTTGTGGGTCCATGCAGGAGTTCAGTATTCCCACAAGGAAGTGGCAGGAAGTGAACATGGATTTCGTGATGGGTTTTCCTTGTACTCGTTATCAGCTGAGTTGGTTGAAGACCTCCATGTTCGAAAGAGAAAACCTCCATGTTGAATAAATTTAGGATTGGATTTGGTTATTTTGAGGTAGGTTATGGATTAACTTCTTTTAGATTGAGATGGGTAGTTAATGAATAAGCAAAGAAATCTATGGGGTTGGAAAATTATACTATGAGATTGTGATTACTGTTGTGTGCTTGAGTGGGGGCTTATATTCTGTTATTGTTGACTTGTTATATCTGATATTTTGTGTTTCCCATGAGGGGTATTTATTTGACATCATTGGACTTATCTTTGCATTTAATGCCTTTAGTCTAGATATATTGCTTGTGCGGGGTCTCAAATTGTTATTATAGGCCTTATTGTGCATTGGTTGCCTTTATCATGATAGAAATGCTCGAGTTTGATATGATATTTATAATGTCTTGCATGAATATTTATTCTGATGGTTCCTAATTAGAGTTGATAATCATGAATTGTGGACATATTAAGCTGATTTTGGGGTTCAGTTAGATACGTGTTGAATGGATTGATATCTTCATACTAATTTCATTGTGAGCATTACAACCTCATTCCATACATATACATTCGAGAGATATTGGTACCAATGAGGAACACTATTTTGAAAGAAAGTGAGTCATTTTATAAAAACCCTCTCCGTTAACACGAGCTTGAGAGATGGACTAAGATTTGAGATATTAGTTATAGTATATAGGTTTTGAAAAGATTTGGGATATTAGTTATAGTATATAGGTTGTGAACTTGTCACAACCCCAAAAAGGGTTGTAATGGAACTTATTAAGGCTCAACCTTGATAAGTAAGGTGATCACCCAAATTGATCAAGGAAAAGCAAAATCTACGATAATAGAAACCAAAGCGAGACTTCTAGAACGAAGTCAAGCCAATACGAAACATAATTAAAATGGAAGTATGAAAGGAATACTGTAAGTCTCTAAAATTTCGTGTTACATTGTAAGAACATCTAGTACATAACTGAAATATTGAACAAACAAATCTATCTCTGAAACCGAAATAAGCACACAATGTAAAATAAAAGGAGGGCCCTAGTCGCCTCTGAAATCCATAGAGCACTAAGTACCTCAAATACCAATCCAATCTGCACGAAATCAGCAATTGCATCCTGTACTCATACTTGGATCTACACTAAAAGGATAAAGTAGGGGTGAGTAAGGTTCACTTGTAATCAGTATATATCATAGACTAACTGAAAAAAGTAGGAAATAATATAGGTAAAGAAAACTATGAGCACGTCACCTTCAAGTAGAAAAGTCCTAAATGGTAGCTAACACTGCCTCCACTAATTGTTCTAACACATACACACAACCCCCCCTCACACATACATACATACATACATATATATATATATATATATGAAAGCAATGCAGATATACACGAAGACTAAACTAAAATTTATCACAGTTCAAAGAGACTAAAGAGTTCATAAAAGATGCATATGCAAATGCAATGCAACACAGTATGAATGGGATGAATAGTGAAAGCCATCTCATGACATTCCATATGTATACACCAAGATCAAAGCTCCAAGGTAGGACCCATGGGGGGGGGGTTCACAAACCATATACTATATCTCATATCACAATCTCAACTTACCTCTTCAGCTCGTGTTTAAGGAAAGGGTTTTCATAAAAGTGTATTATTTCCTTTCAAAAATAGTGTTTCTCAATGGTACCAGTATCTTAAGAATGTATATGTATTGGGTGAGTATGCAATGCTCACAATCAACTAAATATAATAATATCCAATCCACCAACACGTATGTGTAAAGTGAGCCACAAAATCAACGAAATATGCCCACAATTCATGATCATTGACTCTAATTATTTACCATAAGAATAAATATGCATGTAAGACATCATTAATGTCTTATGAACCTTATCTTAGGTATTTGTAACATGATAAAGGCAATCAATGCTCAAATAAATCGTATATTAGAAAAATAAACCCTCGTACGGGCATCATATCTTGAATAGAGGAATTTAAATGCATAGATAAGACCTATGATGTCAAATAAAGCACCCACACAGGCAACACATAATATCACATAAGAAAAACCAACCACAACATAATATAATCTCCCACATTGGCACAGAACTATAAAAATAATATCAAAATATAAACTCCGTAGTTATCTTCTCTAACCCATAACATGTTTTTCTTATTTATTAACTACCCAACTCAATCTGAAAGAAGTTAAGCCATAACCTACCTCAAAATAATGAAATCACGTTCTAAAGTGATTCAACTTGGAGCCTTCCCCTTAAAAATAACCTCAAAATCAACTACAACATCAAATATAGCATTTACCCATTATAAGAAAGCAATCGATACCCATATTAGGGTTGGGTCCAAAATAGGTTCGAAAAGTGAGTTAAAAAATAAAATAGTTAAAATAGAAATTTCATTTTTAAAACACATTCCCTAAGGTTATAGGAGTCTATCAGAGAAAACCCACCTAAAAACATATTTAAAATGAGATCCAAATTGAAGAAAAACCCCTTTTAAACTTTACCGATAAAACCCCCAAACTCCTACATTGACATCATGATTTAAAGTTGTTTTTGATTATATAATTGATGAAAATAAGGTTTTGGAACTCATCCAATCTGAAATGGAGAAGAAACCCTCAAGAATTGCCCATGCCTAAAGCTCAAAGGTCCAAAAATGGAGAAAAACATGAAAAAGAGTATATATACTATTTCAACGATGGGACACTTAAGCGACTAATTGACCTCTTAAGTGGATAAAAGGTAACTAAAGTGTCCAAGCCACTTAGGTCAGCTATCGCTTAATAAACTCAAGGCCTCTAAAGCAACTACCACTTAAGTGATGTCTAGCAGCTAAAGAAGCATCTGCTTAAGGGATGCCAGTACACTAAAGTGGATGTCACTAAAGAGGTCCTTGGCTGCTTAAATGGTTGCACCAGATAGTAGCACAATCAGGAACTTGGCTAAAACACCAAGTTTCCAATCGGACCCTCAAAATTCATTTGAAATCTAGTAAATGCAAATAAACTATGCTACTAGGCTATTTTCAACGTTTCAGACTCAATGGCGATGTTGAATTTTTTAAAAAGAATGTTTTCAACAAATGAACCCCCCAGATCCCTTTTTACTACTTTCCAAATAATGGTTTGAAATGAGATATAAAGGTCTCAAAATCAAACCAACCCTGCTTCTAAACAAAATTTCATTCTAGATTTGCTGAAGCAGCTAAAGTGCCATTTGACAATCAAAACAATAAATGTTTATCGAAGTCAACTATATTACTTTTTAAGCTTCTAAAAACCACAAAATCTCACAAAATATTTTGATTGCATTGAGAACCGTGTTAGACATCCTCACACTCCAAAAAAATATGTAGCAACTACAAGGAAGAGGAATATGGTCAAAACACAAAAAAAATAAAAAATCACAAATTCAGGTCATTACAATATCCACCACTAAAGCTCCAGTTCATCCTCAAATTAAAAGGCAAAGAAATACCTGAATCGGTAAAATGCTATGGATAGCTACTACTCATGTAAGACTTGACCTACCAAGTAGCCTCCTTTATAGCACGGTGTCTCAACTGAATCTTAACCTTAAGAATTTCTCTAGAATGCAATCGTCTGACATCCTTGGCTAAAATGGTGACCGACTCCTCCACAAAGATCAAGCTCTTGACTAACTAAACCAAGTCCCAACGAAGCATGTGAGACTCATACAAAATACAATGTCGAAGCATAGATACACAAAAATTTAGATGAATGGCTGAAAAGTTTGGAGGTAAGGCCAACTCATTAGAAACACCCCATACGTCTAAAACAATATCAAATGGTCCAATCTGCATTGAGTTGAGCTTTCCCCTCTTCCAAAACCTCAGCATGCCCTTCATAGGTGACACATAATGGAATACTAGATCACCAATCCCAAATTTCAGGGCATAAAGCCTATTGTTCACTTAACTCCTTTGCCTACTATGGGCAACTGATAACACTCAAACTACAGCTCTCGTAAGAGTGTAAGCGGTCGTTGTCAAATATATAACCCAACTGGTTTGGGTATCGATCCCACAGAGAATAGCCGGTCACTAAGTAAGTAAAGATTATTAGACTTTTGGTGCAAGTCTCGTAAAAGGGGGGATTTTGTAGCGTGCAATAATGTAACAAAATAGTAGAGTAAAAATGGAAAATAGAAAAGTAAAAAGGAAAGAATGTTCATTAAGATGTTTAACCAATGAGAATTAAGAGTTGGGGTTATGTCCACCTTATGAGTTATACGTCTCTATTGGCTATGAGTTATGCGGAATTCAGACATGCATGTGCTTATAGAGAATTGTATTCTATGGTAAATCCAGGCGTCTTTCGACCATCAAGGATTATTTCACTTTAACTCTTTTGAGCTTAAAGCGTGTCTAACAGTACAAATTCTCCAAGAGGTTAATCCAATTATGGCACTAACTTTTTAATAGGGGTTGGTGCCCTATTACCTTGACATTATCTCTTTTCCAGACATATAACTTTTCTTTCGAACAAGTTAATGCTATACTGTCGTATTCTATGCCTTTGCAACCACAAGAATTTGCATTAAGATAAAGAGAATAATGATATAAGTAGGATACGTGTCACGAATTCTGATTATAGGTGAATTTACACGCCTATATCAATACATTTTTCCCATATTTTAGCCTAGTTTTGAGAACAAAGTATATATTTCATGCACTTTTAGTCCTTTTTCCTGTAAATGAGCTAACGAACATGATTAGTAAAGTTTCAGGTATAAATGATGCAGAATTCAGCATTTTATGGCTTACTTGACGCAAAAGAAAGCTCACGAAGGAAGGGAAGGGAGTTTACACGCCTAAGGACCAAAACTGCTGCATGGAAAATCTGTCCCGGGCTAAAACAACATTTCTGAAGACTTTGGGGATTTGCAGTAACTTAGTTGGATTTGGACAATGATACATTAACCTAGTACAATTGGGTTATGTATTTCATTAGTTTATTGGATTATGATAATGTTACATTAACCTAGTACAATTGGGTTAAGTATTACATTAGCCTAGTAGGATTTGGTTAGATATTTTATTTATCTAGTAGGATTAGGATATGGGTATTATAAATACCCTATCATGCTAGAGATTTTGAAGAAGAACAAGAATCAGGGAGACCAGGATACTTTCTTCCATCCCTCTCATCTTCCACTACAAACAATTCTACAACTCTTCTAATCTTTCCATTAATTCTATTTTTCTTCTTTTACTCTTCTATTCTTAAATTCCACAACAAGAGAATCGTTACTTTGCCTAGGAATTCACGCCTCACACCTACCACCTAAGCTACATGAAATTACTCAATCTTATGGTATAACAACAATGTCAATCGTGATCTCCTTCGCATTCATGGGTAACTAAACTTCTCTGTTGGGGTTACGGAAGCCGTATGAGATACTATCTATTGCTGTGAGGTTGTGAGTTCGCGACACGTATACTGCTTATATCATTATTCTCTTCATCTTAGTCTACATTCTTTGTGGTTGCAAACGCAAGAATAACATTTAACTTGTTCGAAAGAAAGGTTATTTGTCTGGAAAAGAGATAATGTCAAGGTAGTAGGGTCACCCCCTAAAATTCCCTACTAAAAAGCTAGTGCCGTAACTGGACTAACCTCTTGGAGAATTCGTACCGTTAGACACGCTTTAAGCTCGAAAGAGTTAAAGTGAAATAATCCTTGAATAGGTCGAAAGACGCCTGGATTTACCATCGAATACAATTCTCTATAAGCAGTTGCATGTCAGAATTCTACACACTCATAGCCAATAGAGACGTATACCTCAGAAGGTGGACATAACCCCAACGCCTCAATTCTCATTATTTATAACTTACGTAACAATATTTCTCTTTTACTTTGCTATTTTCAGCTTTTATTTAATTTTTTTGGTGACACATTACAATCCCCCCTTTTTACGAGACTTGCACCAAAAGTTTAGTAATTTTGCTTACTTGTTGACCAAGCTATTCTCTATGGGATCGACACCCAACCCTGTTGGGTTCTATATTTGCTAACGACCGCTTTACACTCCTACGAGAGCTGTAGATTGAGCGTTATCAAATTCACAAACTCATAGCAATAGATAGTATCTCATAATGCTTCCATAACCCCAACAGAGAAGTTTAGCTATTCATGAGTGCAACGGAAATCACAATAGACTTTATCATTATACCAAAATAAAGATCTCACGTGTAGTAGGGTTTGGTATGGCGTTAGGCATGAATTCCCTTTTAGAATAGCGGTTCTCTTGTTGTGGAAATTAAGAATTGAATAGATGAAGAGAAAGTAATTAATTGAAAGAGAATTGTTTTCGGAACTCCAGAATCAATGAAAATCTCTAGAAAAATAGAGTATTTATAACACCCATATCCTATTCCTACTAGGCTACTGCAGTACTTAACCTAATCCTACTAGGTTAATGCATCATTATCCTAATCCTAATAAGTTACTGCTGATCCCCAAAGTCTTTGGAAATGCTGTTTTTGCCCGGGACAGATATTCCATGCGTCACTTTTGGTCCTTGGCGTCCAAGCTTTCCCTTCCTTCTTTCGTGAAGCTTCCTTGGGCGTCAAGTTATCCATAAAATGCTGAAATCTTCATCATTTATACCTGAAAACTTGCTAATCACGTTTGTTAGCTCACTTACAGGAAAAAGGACTAAAAGTGCATGAATTATATATTTTGTCCTCAAAACTTAGCTAAAATATGGGTAAATTATAGTACTTTAGGCGTGTAAATACGCCTATCATCAACACCCCACACTTAAATCTTTGTTCGTCCTCGAACAAAATATCATGTCCATCTAAACATCTACTTAGGGTTTCACAGCAACAACACAAAATATTCGTCAAGACAGGCATGACAATCATTAACAAAGAGTAGTTTTCTAATCACTTCTAGAAACAATTCATCCTCCAACATAGACTCGTGATGATGGTTAATTCGTATCCAAAAGTTAAGGCACAAAGAATCATATACGACTTACCCAAAACTCATCAACCATGTATGTCTCACAATATGTCACCCATAATTACTCACAAGTATTTCATTTTTCAAAACATGGGTATAATATTATCCTTGCTCTCACTCTCACAAAGAATTCATATGTTTGCAACTGATGACCATAGGCTTGCCCTTAATGTAATGCTCCACTAAATATCAGAATGCTAAGCTTAGGATCAAATAGGTCTTTACAGGTTGTAATGTAGGCTAAGGGACGGGTAGGACTATTTTGGCCAGAAATAGTGACTAAGTTCCTAAGCGCTTTAATTCATCACATTATGCCATTAACACTCTCTTTTAATCAACCCTGCTACCTTTCTTTCATCTATCACCCCTTTTCACCTATTTTGCCATTCAAGCATAATTATCTTTTTATTTAATCATAAACACAATTTATCTTTTTGTTTTTCTATTTCTTTTCCTTTTCTCTTTCTCTTTTTTTTTATAACACACCTCCATGATAGCCACTCTTTTTCATAACAAATTCAAGTACCAATACACTCTAAGGCATCACTCTTACCCAATTTCCTCTTATTTTGTCACATGACTTCACAATTTAAAGCACTTAGGAATTTGGATCAAATTATGGTCTTGAAAAAAATGGATTAGTCTTACATATGAGGTTGTCAAAGAAAATGGCTTAAAGGCTGAAAAGTGTTGACTAGGATAATGTCCACGGGTAGGTAAACAAAAGGTAAACAATCACAGGCTGCCAAAGAAATGCCTAAATCATCTCCTAAACTCACACTCTTTATTTCGCTTTACACATACACCAGGCAAGTTCTAGCATCAGCCACAAACATAGAATATACTATATCCTCACACACACAAGGCACATGGTCGACTTTATTGGGAGTAGTATAGACTCTTGACCCAACAGATGAAGGAATTGAACTACACAATTATCACATAGTGAGTCACAATTAGAGCCTAAACGTCTCAATAGTAATGGTTTTATCACAGACTCTTGTCATAATACCATGCTGCCTATTAGAACAATTTCATGCAAAAAAAAATTAAATTTTTTTTTAACTACTAAAAAAAACAAAAAACAAAAAAAAACAAAACAAACAAACATAAATAAATGCAAATGCAGATAAAGAAGTATAGCATGCAAATACCAGCACCCCACACTTAGACGGGACACACTACCTTCAGTGGAAAATAAATAAGAAGAACCTGATTAGTCGGACTCATCCTCTATGTCTGGGGTCATACCCCCTGCATAAGAATCATTATCAGAGTCTTCGTCATCAGAGTTCTCTTCCACGTCGGAGTTTGGCATTCGTCGATCATCATCGGTTGGCATGTCGTCATCAAGAGGTTCCTCAAAATATACACCTACTCCACACATCGCCCTCACATGCTCATTCATTGGGTAGTCATAATCCAACTGTTGGAGCTCTGCAGTAGTTGGAACACGACCCCCGCTCATCATGGTAAACTTCATCATGCCATATAAATGGCGGGAGAAGCTTTCGTAGTGAGCATGTCTTTCTGCAGTGGTTAGGTTGACGCCATGCATGGATTCAGCATCTTTAACCTTTGTGAGGTCAACCTTTTTCGGGTTGTGTGGAAGCTTATGATCTGCAGGTTCCTCTTCAATGTCCTCCTTTCTCAATATCGCAGTCAATAGATTTCCAAAGCTGAAGTGGGACCTCTTGTGCAGCCTGGCCTTACGCATTGAAGATCGAATAATCGCCCCAATGTTGATGGGGATGTTCGTCATAGAGGCGTACACCAAGAACACTCTATCACGTGTGATATTTGTGTACTGTGACCCTGGAATCAGGCAATAATTGACTATCTACAACCATATCCGAGCTTCTCTGTTCAAGGAGGCATACGGGAAGGTATTGTGCCGACCGGTATCCTTGTGACGACTCCACCGTGCCATTGATCTTGTTCCGCATAATGTGTGTCTGATTGCCCTGTATGGAGGTCTGCGATAAAGCTCCTTGAGTGGTGATGGATCCACAGATGGAAAGCCTAGAAAGGAGTTGAAGAACTCCGCATTTAGTTGCAAAACTTGGCCTCGAATCTTGACTTCACTCCCTTAGTTTTCGGTGACCAGTTGGCATAGAATTCTTGTGTTAAATTGAGATTGCACTCTCCCATATCTCGGAAGATGAAATCAAGATGTAACGCCATTATCTTAGCCAACATGCGAGGTTCTTTCTTTGCTAGGCTCTCCTTGTGTATCAACTCCACGTGAACATATTTCTTCTCTTTATTGTTCCTATACCACTCTTTTCCTTTCTCCTCTAAGACCCATTTAATTACAAACATGCGGCGAGGTATTTGCAGCGAGGAGGATTCGCCTTGCTCTTTTCATCCCCTTTTCTGGCCTTTTTGTGAAGTGGTTGCTTTATCCTTTCCTTGCCTTGCTTTTGGTGCCATTGTACCTGAGATTAAAATAATATTCATGTTAGCTTCATCTAGGTGGATACAATCAATAAACAAGCAGTAGTGGCACCACCCCACACTTAGTTTGTTGGTACGGACTAATGAAGTGAACAATGTCGATTACTCAGACTTCATCGATATACATTTTAGGCGCTATATTCCATAAATATAATCAGTGCAGTCATACTTCCAAAAACAATCTTGGCAATACTTTCATGGTTGATACATCTTTTGATCAAGACTACTACATAGAGATTGAATCAAGTTATAACATCTAGAAATAATCACAACCTCACAAGTTGGTAGTTTAACCATGATTCTCATCTCGATGAACAAGTCATTCCAACATGTAAGCTTTCTATTTACAAGATTATGCAATTTTCGTGCCCATGTCAATTCCGTAAAAGTATTACAGTGTATGAAAATCAAAGACAAGTTGGAAACAAGTTAAAATCATCCTTAAGTATTCTTTCACTCACTTAGTAGTATCACAACAAATCAACCACATTCAAATCACCAACACTACTTCAAGATCTAACAATTTATTGTAGGCGTAGTATTGTAGTACTTACGGAATATAAAAGAAGAACAAAGAAGTACTAACTTGGTTGATGCCTTTGGAAGATGTTATTGTGAAGTAAAAGAGCAAAAGGAAATTTTTTGAGAGAATTTGGAGAGGTAGGTAGCGCTTTTCTTAGGTTTGCAATGTATTTTTGGTCTAAGACTAAGTGTCTTATTTATAGGGCAAGCTTGGGTCGGGTTTTGACCCATTTAAAATCGGATTTGGAGACCAAAAGTGACCATAGGCGGAGCCTTTTGCTTTGCCTATGCTTGGCATAGGCGGCGCCTTTTGCAAAGCATTGTTGAGCATAGGCGGCGCCTATGCCATGGCATTGTTAGGCATAGGCGGCGCCTATGCCATGGCACATGAGATTCAGAGACAAAATGCTTTTACATAGGCGGCGCCTATGCTATGGCACACTTAGGCATGGGCGGCGCCTATGCTATGGCACACTAGATTCCGAGAGCTTAGGCCATAGTATAGGCCTTGCCTTGTTCGTGGCCTAGATTTACATAGGCCTTGGCTTGTTCTTTTCCTATATTTTCATAGGCAATTCCCAACCCATAGCCTTTTTCTTCTTCAATCCTAACTTACCACCTTGAACATGCAATTCTTCCAAATCAAGATTTGAACTCAATCTCCTCCTTTACACCTCTTGCACCTACACTTACTCAAAAGCAACAAAAATGATTAGAATGATGGGTTGCCTCCCATCAAGCGCCTTAGTTTTGTTCGTGGCCCGACTCTTCTTTTTGGATTTTTATTTAACAAAAACAAACACTTAGTAGAACGAAAGAAAGAATGAAAAACGATGGGTTGCCTCCCATCTAGCGCTTGATTTATTGTTGCGGCACGACATAGTTACCTCGAGTACTTAGACTTAATCGAGGTAGATGGTGGACATATAGTTTATCGAGTCAAGAGGACCGATATATGGTTTTACTCGTTGGCCATTCACCTTAAAGACAACACCATTATTGTCTTCTAGCTCAACTACTCCAGACAAGTAGACTTGGTTAACTTTGTACGGACCAGACCATTTGGACTTTAACTTACCTGGGAATAGCTTCAGTCTGGAATTGAAAAGAAGTACCATATCATCCTTTAGAAAGTTTCATTGAACAATCAGCTGATCATGATACTTTTTCATCCGTTCCCCCTAGAGGTCTGATCTTTTATATGCATGTAGACGGAATTCATCCATCTCATTCATCTGCTCCAATCTCAGATTCATGGCATCATCCCAATTCAAATTAAGTTGCTTTAACGCCCACAATGCTTTATGCTCGAGCTCAATGGGCAAGTGACAGGCCTTTCCATAAACTAGTTGGTACGGGGACATGCCAATTGGCGTTTTGAATGCAGTCCTATAAGCCCATAGTGCATCGTCCAGCTTACGAGACCAATCCTTCCTATTAGCATTTATAGTCTTAGCAAGGATTTTCTTGATTTCTCGATTGGAAACCTCTACCTGTCCACTAGTTTTTGGGTGATAAGGTGTGGCTACCTTATGTTACTTGACACCATATTTGGCCAATACGGATTTGAACAACTTGTTGCAAAAGTGAGATCCTCCATCGCTTATGATAGTACGTGGTACTCCAAAGCGAGAGAAGATATTTCTCTTCAAGAATGCTACAACACGTTTTCCTTCATTTTCGGCCAATGCTACTTCTTCGACCCATTTTGAAACATAATCTACAGCGACTAGGATGTATTTTATTCCAAACGAATTTACAAATGGGCCCATGAAATCAATACCCCATACATCAAATAGCTCAACTTCAAGCATTTTCGTCATGGGCATCTCATGGTGTTTCGAAATTGCGCCTTGTCTCTGACATTGGTCGCATATTCTCACAAATTCATAGGCATCTCTAAATATCGAAGGCCAATAGTATCCACTTTGCAATACCTTCCTTGCTGTCCGATTACCTGCGTGATGTCCCCCAACTTGGGAAGTGTGACATGCTTCCAATATATTCGGCACCTCTACATGGGATATGCATCACCTGATAACACCATCCGCGCATCGTCGAAACAAATATGGCTCATCCCAAAAGTAGTGTTTTACATCATGCATGAACTTTCTCTTTTGATGGAAAGATAGATTTGCAGGCATCACATTACTCACCACAAAATTTGCAAAGTCGGTATACCATGGTAACTCTTCCATTATTGTGGCTAAGATCTCTTCGTCAGGGAATGCGTTATCAATCTCAAGATCAGGCTGCACTATATGCTCGTTCTCGAGTCTAGATAGATGATCAACCACTTGGTTTTCGCAACCTCTTCTATCTTTTACCTTGAAATCAAATTCTTGCAGCAACAATACCCATCGAATTAGCCTTGGTTTCGCATCCTTCTTTGTCATTAGATATCTCAGAGCTGCATGATCAGTATGAACTACCACTTTGGTTCCCAACAAATAAGCACGAAACATTTCAAAAGCATACATAACCGCTAGAAGCTCTTGTTCTGTGACAGTATAGTTCTTCTGGGCTTTGTTCAGGACCTTGATTGTGTAGTAGATTGGGTGGAATAACTTTTCCCTTATATGGCCAAGTAAAACACCCAAATCTACCCCACTAGCATCACACATGACTTCAAACGGTAGAGACCAATCTGGTGTTACAATGATAGGAGCTTCAATTATCTTCCCTTTGAGGCATTCGAATGCCTTCAAACAGTCTTCATTGAAGTCAAACCTTGCATCTTTCTCCAAAAGTTTGCATAATGGACTAGCAATTTTGGAGAAGTCTTTGATAAACCGCCGATAGAAACCTTCGTGACCGAGGAAACTACGAACTCCCTTTACTGAAATTGGGGGTGGTAGCTTCTCGATAACTTCAATTTTAGCTCGATCAACCTCAATTCCACTTTCGGAGATTTTATGCCCAAGAACAATACCTTTTTTAACCATAAAGTGGCACTTCTCCCAGTTCAGCACTAGGTTGAATTCAACACATCTTTGTAACGCCATACTTAGGTTTGCCAAGCATGATTCAAACGACTCACCCACAACTAAAAAATCATCCATGAACACCTCCAAGGTGTCTTCAGCCATGTCAGAAAAAATGTACATCATACAACGCTGAAAAGTGGATGGTGCGTTACATAGCCCGAATGGCATGCGTTTGAAGGCAAACATACCATATGGGCATGTGAACGTTGTCTTCTCTTGGTCTTCGGGGGCAATACAAATCTGATTATAGCCGGAATAACCATCTAAGAAACAGAACCATCCTTTCCCCGCTAATCGATCGAGCATTTGGTCCATGAATGACATTGGGAAGTGATCCTTAAGCGTCCATGAATTTAGATTTTGGTAGTCAATTCATACTCTCCATCCTGTAACAGGTCTAAGTGGAATAAGCTCATTCTTTTCATTCGCAACTACCGTCATGCCTCCTTTCTTGGGAACACATTGTACCGGGCTCACCCATGTACTGTCAGATATTGGATACACAATCCCTGCATCTAACCACTTAATAATTTCTTTCTTCACCACTTCTTGCATAGGTGGATTGAGACGCCTTTGATGCTTAATAGTGGGTGTGCAATTTTCTTCAAGTTGAATCTTGTGTGTACAAATCCCAGGTAGAATACCAATGATGTCAGTGATGGTCCAACCAATGGCTCTTATATACTTTCATAAAATAGCAATGAGAGCTACAACTTGCTGCTCACCCAAATCTGCTGCCGCAATGACTGGGAGTGTGCTTCCGCTTCCTACGAATGCATACTTTAAATGACTAGTCAACTCCTTCAACTCTAACGTGGGTGGCTCTTCAATAGATGGTTTAGCTGGTGGTGTGGGTCGATTTTTGAGATCAAGGTCCAGCTTCTTGGGAGCATGAGGATATGGCCCAAATCCTATTAGAGCACCAATAGTTTCTTCATAGTTTTCAGCATCCTTGTGCTCAAAATTCATGAGCACAACCGCCAATGGGTCGTCAATAATCTGCTCCTCTTCAGATAATTCTTTCTCATCATCAACATAAACATCCGCTACCGAGAATACGTTCAGCTCTTTGGGGTGCTTCATTGATTTGCACACATCAAAGCGAACTACTTCGTCATTTATTCGGAATAAAAGCTCATTAGCTCTTAAATCAATAAGCACACTTCCTGTTGCAAGGAAAGAGTGACCCAAGATTATGGGAACTTCTGAGTCTGCCTCACAATCCAAAATAATGAAGTCTGCTGGAAAGTTGAATGAAGAAACCTTCACCAATACATCACATAGAATACCAACAGGCCGTTTTACCGACCTATCCGCCATTACGAGCCTCATGTTGGTTGGTGTAGGATCACCCAACCCCAACTTTTTGTAAATAGATAATGGCATCAAATTGATGCTGGCTCCTAAATCACATAATGCCTTGGCAAAATTCAAAGATCCAACGGTGCAAGGAATAGTGAAGCACCGGGGTCGACCTTCTTCTGAACTAGTGATCGGGTGGCAATTGCGCTGCAATGATGAACAGTATCTGTCAACTCATAGCTTGCTGCCCGCTTCTTTGTCAAAATATCCTTCATGAATTTCGCATACCCAGGCATTTGTTCAAGTGCTTCCACCAACGGAACATTAATGGTCAGCTGTTTTAACATAGTCATGAATTTGCTGAACCTTGTATCATCCGCCTTGTTCTTTAATCTTTGAGGAAAAGGTGGTGGTGGAAGGGGAATAGTTTTCTCCACCACTTTCTTTTTATCTTGTTTTGTTTTAGTGATATTTTCAGACTGTGGATGTTGAGGAGTGACGTCATGAACGTCTTGGTCAGCTTCTATGGCGTCATCATCTTCCTTATTTTCGGCCACTTACTTGCTTTGGGATGAATTTTCCAGCACCTTACCACTCCTGGTAGTAATAGCCATGCATGATCCGTCGTTCCTTGGATTTTGCACAGTGTCACTAGGTAGAGTGCCTGCCTTTCTTTGATTGAGTGCTGCTGAAAGTTGGCTCAATTGCTGCTCTATTTGTTTTATTGAAGTGGAATGTGAGTCAACCAATTGATTTATTGAAGACAAATCATTCTTCACCTCATTAACTCTCGTATTAGTTGCCTCTACTTCTTTTAAAAGCTTCGCCATCATATCTTCCATCGACATCTTCCCAGAGCTAGATGCCACAGCCTCACGGTTTCCAGGAGGAACATACAAACCACTCCTGTCAGTCTTATTCTTCCAACCACCTTGATCGCGGTCCTTGTATCCAGATTTATCATAATAGTTCAGACCTTGGTTTCCTTGGGAATTGCCTCGGAAACCCCCCTGATTATTCAAGTAATTTGCTTCCTCCTAAGAATCGGAATCATATCTTCCCTGTGATACAACGGCTTTAACCTTTTCGGTCTTCCCTGATAATAAATGCTTGGTAAGAAGATCCATCTGCATTTTCATGTGAGCCATATCTTGGTCACGTTCCTCTTGTCTACACCTCTGCTCTGCAGTCAAGCCAATAGATACGGTAGAGCTTGCTACCTCAGAATCCCTGGTATGCCAAGCTCTATTCTGCTTTGTCATACGATCTAGCATATCACTTGCCTCAAGAAAAGTAAGGCCCATGAATGACCCACCTGCAGCATTATCAACCACTGGCTTAGTCACTGAGTTCAAAGCCCTGTATAATATCTCCATCAAGTGGATGTTGGTCATCTGATGATTTGGGTACCACATAAGCTTCTTCTTGAACCTCTCCCATGTTTCGTGGAGAGCTTCAGTTGGAAGCTGTTGAAAATTGCTGATCTCATCTCTCAACTGTGCTCTCTTGGATGGCGGAAAGAATCTTTCTAGGAAAGCGTCTTTCAGTTGCCTCCAATTAGTAATAGAATCAGGGGTCAGCCCATTCAACCATAGAGTTTCCTCCCCAGATAGAGACAATGGAAATAAGCGCAGCCAAATTGCATTCTGTCCAACGCCTGGATTGTCGAATGACTTGCATGTTGAGATGAAGTTGATCAGATGCATATTCGGATCATCGCCTGCAAGTCCACCAAATAATCCCTTGAGCTTCAATAGTTGAATCATGGTGCTGGTGATATTGAACTTTGCTCCAGGTGCCAAGGACGGAGGAATAATAGCTCCTGTAGCACCAGCTCCATCCAGATCGTCATCATCATCATCAAAAGGAGCCTGCACAGCTCGGCGGTCAGGTCTCATTCTAGCTTGACGATCTCTTCTATGCATAGGTGCCACCACTTCATCAGTACGCCTAGGATTCAGTAGCTCCTCATCACCCAGGTCCTCATCATCAAGATTTGTTGCACGACCTGGGTTATCAATATTCTGTTGATGCACTTGAGCAGCTACCAGTGCAGCTGGTCTAGCCTGCTCCTGTTGAGCCGCCCTTCTGTCAATGTCACGTTGTGCATCCACTCTGCCAATAAGTTGCGGTTCAGGGTTTATGGGTAATAATGGTTGACCAGAACTTCGAGTATTTGGCATGCACTGAACAAAACCTGCAGAAAACAAAAACAACAACTAAAAGTAAAGTACGAGAATCTTAGACCAAAGGGTCTAGTAACTATCACAAACTTAGTTGACAATCGTATTATCCGGAAGCGGCGCCAATTTTTGATAACGCTCAAACTACAACTCTCGTAAGAGTGTAAGTGGTCGTTGTCAAATATATAACCCAACTGGGTTGGGTATCGATCCCACAGAGAATAGCCGGTCACTAAGTAAGCAAAGATTATTAGACTTTTGGTGCAAGTCTCGTAAAAGGGGGGATTTTGTAGCGTGCAATAATGTAACAAAATAGTAGAGTAAAAACGGAAAATAACAAAGTAAAAAGGAAAGAATGTTCAGTAAGATGTTTAACCAATGAGAATTGAGAGTTGGGGTTATGTCCACCTTATGAGTTATACGTCTCTATTGGCTATGAGTTATGCGGAATTCAGACATGTATGTGCTTATAGAGAATTGTATTCTATGGTAAATTCAGGCGTCTTTCGACCATCAAGGATTATTTCACTTTAACTCTTTCGAGCTTAAAGCGTGTCTAACGGTACAAATTCTCCAAGAGGTTAATCCAGTTACGTCACTAACTTTTTAACAGGGGTTGGTGCCCTATTACCTTGACATTATCTCTTTTCCAGGCATATAACTTTTCTTTCGAACAAGTTAATGCTATACTGGCGTATTCTATGCATTTGCAACCACAAAAATTTGCATTAAGATGAAGAGAATAATGATATAAGCAGCATACGTGTCATGAATTCACAAACTCATAGCAATAGATAGTATCTCATAAGGCTTCCATAACCCCAACAGAGAAGTTTAGCTATTCATGAGTGCAACAGAAATCACAATAGACTTTATCATTATACCAAAATAAAGATCTCACGTGTAGTAGGGTTTGGTATGGCGTTAGGCATGAATTCCCTTTTAGAATAGCGGTTCTCTTGTTGTGGAAATTAAGAATTGAATAGATGAATAGAAAGTAATTAATTAAAAGAGAATTGTTTTCGGAACTCCAAAATCAATGAAAATCTCTAGCAAAATAGGGTATTTATAACACCCATATCCTATTCCTACTAGGCTACTGCAGTACTTAACCTAATCCTACTAGGTTAATGCATCATTATCCTAATCCTAATAAGTTACTGCTGATCCCCAAAGTCTTTGGAAATGCTGTTTTTGCCCGGGACAGATATTCCATGCATCACTTTTGGTCCTTGGCGTCCAAGCTTTCCCTTCCTTCTTTCGTGAAGCTTCCTTGGGCATCAAGTTATCCATAAAATGCTGAAATCTTCATCATTTATACCTGAAAACTTGCTAATCACGTTTGTTAGCTCACTTACAGGAAAAAGGACTAAAAGTGCATGAATTATATATTTTGTCCTCAAAACTTAGCTAAAATATGGGTAAATTATAGTACTTTAGGCGTGTAAATACACCTATCATCAGCAACTCGAAGCATATCCTAAATCACCTAAACACTATCCAAAGAATCGTTAATAAAGTTGGTACCACGTGATCTAACTTATAAGGACTTAAATAAATTGATAAGACCTACAATACAATGCCCTGAAAGGGGCCATGCCAATACTCAAATGGTAGCTATTATTATAAGCAAACTCTACTAAGGCCAAATATTGTTCCCACTAACCTCGAAAGTCCATAACATATGTGAGAAACATATCCTCCAAAACCTAAATAATTTTCTCTAACTGACTATCACTCTAGGGGTGGCAAGCCATGATAAGATCAACCTGAGTACCCAACTCCTCCTGAGTCTTCCAAAAGGTAAACGTGAACTTTGAGCCTCTATATTAAATAATACACACAGGTATGACATAAAGATAAACTATATCATAAACATAGATAGGAGAAAAACTCTCGACACTAAAGAAAATTTGAATAGGTACAAAATAGGCTGATTTTGTCAACCCATTTATGATGACCCAATTACTATCAAAACCAGAAGAAGTATGAGGTAACCCACTCATAAAGTCCATAGTGATCTTCTCCCACTTCCACTCTAGAATATGTAATATCTAAAGCAAACCACCTAATCTCTGATGCTTGGTCATCACCTACTGAAAACATAAGCAATGATCTATAAAATTTGCCACATCCTTCTTCATAACTCCCTACCAGTAAATCTTGTTCAAATCATGATATATCTTTGTTACACCTGGATACATAGAATATCTAGAATAATGTGCCTACTTTAAAATAAATCATACCTATCACCCAACTCACGGCACACAAACTTAGACTCTAATCCTCAATACTCCATCAAAATAAAGATATATCATTTTAGCCTTTCCAGTTAACACCTTATCTCAAATTACCCTCAAACTCTCATCATCAAATTGGTCAGCTCAAATCTTCTCCATCAAGGAAGATCTAGCATCAACAAAGGCTAAAACATGAATAGGTGTAAAAATATTAAGCCTAATCATCTAGTTAGATAAGAACTGAACCTCCAAGTCTAAAGGCCACTCCTAGGTCTAGAGAAAATCTAAACTTCCCAACTAGTTGACCTCTATCTCAAGCTATCCATAACCACATTATTCTTACCCGAATGATGAGGTCATAATCCTTAAGTAACTCAAGCCAATGCCACTACCTCATATTAATATATCACTATCTGAAGAAGTACTAAAACACCATATAAATAATGTCACCATAAGCTTACCATGAAAACTATGACTACCAACTCCTAATCATGGATAAGTTAATTTCTCTTAGGAGGCTTCAACTAAATAAAGGCATAAGCAATTACCTTATCCTCTAACATCAATACCGCACCTAAAACAATATAAGATATATCACAAAACACAGTAAAACCCACCTCCTTCTAAGGCAAAGTTAGGATAGGAGTTGAAATCAACAACTCTTTGGGAATTTGGAAGCTCTTCTCATACAAATCCAACCACTAAAACCATCTTGGTCAAAGAAGCCGCAATAGACAAGAACCCCTCTATAAAATACTGAGAATAACCCACCAAACCAATAAAGTTCTAAATCTTAGTAGGAGAAGTAGGTCTATCCCAATCACGAATCACTACTATCTTAGTTGGATTAACCATAATACCATTCTTAGTCACCATATGACCCAAGAAAGATATAAAAGCCTAATGTACTATAGAAATATAACACTTTTGATGTTTAAACAAGGAAAATATGCAAGTTTCTGAAGCCTTTTTATTAGATATAATCTGTTTTGGGTATATTTTGTAGAAGCTCGATCTTGACTTGAAAAATGACTGATATTGGAATTGAAGGTCCTCTCTCCTCCCTTGAAGTATGAATTTTTGGAGGCCAATAATACCTTACTAGTGATCAATGCAGTAAATTTAGTAGAAGAATAGGTGGAGTCTTTGAAATTGATATTACGGAAGTTTATGAAAGCTATTGCATGGACCATTGCTGACATTGTAGGGATCCTACCAGGTATATGCACACAAAAGATACAACTTGAGCCGAACAATATTCCTAGTATTGAGCATCACAAATGACTAAACCCTACTATGTAAGAAGTGGTGAAGAATGAAATGATTAATAGTTAGACACTAGGGTGGTTTTCCCTATTACAGACAGTAGGTGGGTTAGCCTGGTTCAATGCATACCAAAGAAAAGGGGAATCACAATAGTCCCAAATGAAAATAATAAATTAGTACCAATAAGGACAATAACTGGATGAAGAGTATACATGTATTACATAAAGCTAAACATGAGGGCACAAAAAGACCACTTTTAGATATCGTTCATGGATAAGATGCTAGACAAACTTGCCAGCAGGGGTTGGTATTATTTTCTTGACAGGTACTCAAGATACAATCAAATCATGATTGCTCCCTAGGACCAAGAAAATAATACCTTTACTTGCCCCTATGGGACCTTTGAATTCAAGAGGATATCATTCAGACTTTGCAATCCACCTGCCACTTTTCAGAGTTGTATGATGTCCATATTCTCTAACATGGTGGAAGATACGATTGAGGTATTCATGAATGAATTTTTAGTAGTCGGAGATTATTTTGATGATTACCTAGCTTATCTAGCCAGTGCACTATAGAGATGTACAGAATGCAATTTGGTGCTAAATTAGAAAAAATATCACTTATAGTGAAAGAAAGTATAGTGATAGGGCACAAGATCTCCAAACATAGAATTGAGGTAGACAAAGAAAATATAGAGGTGATTAAGAAATTTCTATCACCAGTATTAGTTAAATATATACAAAGCTTTTTGGGTTATGTTAGTTCTTATAGAAGATTCATCGAGGACTTCTCAAAAGTTGCAACTCCTTTATGCAAGCTTTTAGAGAAGGAGGTGAAGTTTGTGTTTGATTATGAGTGACTCAAGGCTTTCAAATGCCTAAAAGAGTGGTTGATTTCAAAATTGATTATTATATTACTAGACTGGTCTACACCTTTTAAGGTAATATGTGATGTGAGTGGAGTGGCCTTGGATACTGTCCTTGGCCAAAAAAGAGAGAAGATCTTGCATCCCATTTATTATGAAAGCAAAGACCTAAACTTTGCATAGAAAAATTATACTGTTATAGAGCAGGAGATACTTGCGGTGGTTTTCACTTTTTAGAAATTTAGGTCCTACTTGATTGGGACCAAGGTGGTATTTTACACTGACTATGCAACATTGAGGTACTTGATGATGAAAAAGATTCTAAAAATCGATTGATTCATCAGGTACTCTTACTGCAAGAGTTTGATTTTGAGGTCAACAACCGAAAAGGAAAAAAGAATTAAGTCATAAGATACTTATCCAGACTTGAAGAGAAGACAATCCAAAAATTAGGGGATGATCTCAAGATAGATAATTATTTTCCATATGAGCGTGTACTATAAGCATCTCATGATATGATTTCCTGGTTAGCTGATTTTGCCAACTACTTGGCAAGTGATCTTATTCCAGAAGATTTATCCTTCTAGTAGTGATAGAGATTAATACATGAGGTAAGGAATTTCTTTTGGAATGAGACATATCTATTCAGGGTTTTTGCCGATGGAGTAATTCAAAGATGTATATTAGAGGTGGAGATGATGATCATTCTAGAAGTTTTTCATTTATCACTAGTTGGGGGTCATCATAGTGGTACACATACAGACACTAAGATTCTGAAATGTGGGTTCTATTGGCCTACAATCTATAAGGATGCTCATGATTTCACGTAGGCCTGTGACTAATGCCAGCGTTAAGGCAATATTTCTTTCCACCAAGAACTCCCTATGTCACCTATCTTAGAGTTGGAGCAATTTGATGTGTGGGGAATTGATTTCATAGGTTCATTTGTGAGCTCCTATAGAATAAAGTACATTCTAGAAGTAGTTGACTATGTATCAAAATAGGTGTTGGTAGTTTCACTTCTAACAACCAAGGTAGAAGTGTCACTATTTTTCTAAAGAGAAACATCTTTTCTAGATTTGGCACCCCATGGGGAATTATTAGTGATGGTAGTTCTCACTTCTGCAATCGGTTGTTCAAGGGCCTACTTGATAGATATGGTGTGGGGTATAGGGTTGAAATACCCTACCATCCATAGACTAGCGGGCAAGTGGAAGTTTCTAATAGAGAAATAAAGTCCATATTGGCAAAGACCGTGAATACCAACAGTACTGACTAGTCTAAGAAGCTAGATGATGCATTGTGGGCCTACTAGACAACTTATAATACTCCCATAGATTCTTCTCCATATCATCTTATTTATGGAAAATCATGTCACTTACTGGTTGAGCTAGATCATAAAGCACTTTCGGCATTGAAAAGGCTGAATTTTGAATGACGTAATGCAACAAATTTGAAGATGAGCAATGTATATGATTTGGATTAATTTCAGCTCCATGCTTATGATAGCTCAACCATATAAATGTATAGAATAAAGCTATACCATGTAAAAAAGATAGTGAAGAGAATGTTCAAACCTTGTGATTTGGTCTTGCTATATAATTCAAGACTACGCTTATTTCCTGGCAAGCTAAGGTTAAGATTGACGAACCATTTACTGCAGTTAAGGTATTCCCATATGGTGCTATTGAGGTAAAGCATGATGGTGATGTAACATTTAAAGTAAACGAGCAGCGTATAAAATATTACATGGGAAACCTGGAAGAAGTTAGAGTTTTTGAAGAGACAAACCTTGATGAAGTTTGAGTAGTCAAGGGAGCTGAGTCGTGCCGTGATAGTAAATCAGGGGGAGGAAACCCAAGGTATGGTGTTTTTTGTATTCGTATTACGTGATTGACGTTGGATTTTCACACCTATAGTATTGCATGTATGTTCCTAACTCTCTCATTTTGGTTTAATCTATTAGGGACAATGCATGATTTTCAGTTGGGGGTGGGGAATGCTTGTGGGTCTTGATGTCCTCCTAGGGTTCTTATCGCTATGCCTCTTTTCCCTGGAGTTTTTTTCCTAATAGAGCCGGCATGTTTAGGCGCATTGTGTTTTGTTTAGTGATGTTTTGTGTAATTAGGAGATTTTGAGTATTTAGGGAAGTAGTCAGATTTTGACTAATTTTTGTTATCCCTGCAAAAATTTATATTTTAGATTGTGTGGATGTATGTATGAACTCTGTGGATCTTGGTATGACAGTGGTATTAGGGACATGATAAACATTTTCTAACAATTGCATAAACTAAACAGAGAGTAGTTGGTGATTGATTCTTGATCAGGCATGTCAGTAGGTATCCCCGGACAAGTTTTGGATTTTTTAGACCTCGTTTAGACCATGTTCAAATGAACAAAATAGTCATTCGATGCAATCTCGATGCATCGCATTGTCCATCGCGTCGAAAGATAATTTTTCCCTTAGCTCAGTGCAAATTCCAGTGAACTGACGCGAACTCAACACGGTGTATTGGCCATCGCGTTGATACCAACGATGCGGCACATCGATTGTGCATCAATAGTTTAGTTTTCAGTCATTAAAAATCCGCGTCCTTAGGGGTATTTGGGTTTTTTCTCACGTCCTTTAGGCCCCCAAAACACAAAATTTTTCCTTCTATTTGCAACATACACTCATTATTTCACAAATTGCTCAAGAAAAAAAACCCTAGGTGATTGAATTTCAAATTCAAGGCTCAATATTACACCATTAATCTTCAACAATTTAGCAACTAAGGTATGTCAAGTGTTCATCTAAGGGTCCCTTCCACCCTTGGAATCCAAGAAACTCTTTTGAACTTCAAGTAGCTTGATTTCATGCTTTTCGTGATTTAGATTCAAGTGTATTCATGATTATAAGGTTGATTGAATTTATATTACATGATTAAGTGCAATATTTATGTAAAAACAACTATTATGTATGTAGTATCACATGAATTAATGTTAAAGTGTTGAAATTGTGATGCTCATGTGTTGATTAGTACTATGTGCATATACAATGCCTTCCAAGTCTTTGATGAGTTGTTCATGAGAATTAAATAATGGAATTATATCATGTTAGCATGTATTCAAGTTCATGTCATGCAAGTGTTTGCTAGAATGTCCCAATGAATGAATGAAGATCAAGTAGATTATGTATTATGTTTCAAGATTGTGCCATGTCTTACAATTTATGTTATCGAGTCCTGGGGGTATTTAATACCCGAAAATTTAGTTGATTACCTAGAGCCATGGTCAGTCTTAGGATAGTATTAGTCATTTCACGATCAACAGTACTCTCAGTCAGTTACATAACTCAGGAAAAACTTAGTAGACTCAGTATCAGTCCAGTCTAGTTCAGACCTCAGTAAACTCAGTCAGTTAATAGAATTTAGTAGTATTTCGCCAGTCAACGGAACTCAGTAAACTCATTAATGATGTGTGAGCATATGATAACACATTTGAGGCTTTTAACTCTAAATAATTGCAAGGTCTTGAGCAACTTTAGTTATTTTTGATTAGTTTATGTTTGATTTTGCAGTTTAAGATGATATGATAGAGAACCAACATGAAATAAAGCAAAGAATTTGAAATTTGAAGAAATTTAAAAACAAGAATGGCTGACGATATTTGTGATAAGTCGTCATCCCTGTGATAATATATCAGGTTGGTCTTCATCAGTAGACAAAGAATTGGCCTAAAGTAGAAGTTGTGACGACATTTTGTGATAAGCCGTCAAGGGTCTGATAAGTTATCAAGTTTGTCATCAGCCTTAAACAGGGAATAAGTTCCAGCTAGTAGAATCAATGACATTTTTTGATAGGCCATCATAATGGTGATAAGTCGTCAGGAATGCCGTCAGATTACGCAGGACATGAGAATTGGAGAAAAAATGTGACGATATTTCTGATAAGTCATCATAGTCCTGATAAGCCGTTAGAAGTTGCCACCAACCTAAGACAGGACTAGTGCAGATTTGAAGAAGACCTGGCGATATTCTTGATAAGTCATCAGGATCCTGATAAGGCGTCACCAATAATCGTCGTCTATTCTGAGAAAAAGCTGTAACCTTGATTTTGTTTCCTTATTTAGGGTAAACTATTTAAAGCTTTGTTTTAGGGTTTTCTAGAAAGAAATAATTGTTGAATTATCATTATTATTCAACACAAGGTCGACACCTTAAGTTTTGGACAACATATTTTGATATTTTCTCTCTTTACTTCTTGACTTGAACAACTCAACTATTTTTGAGAGATTATTATCAGTATTTTGGGATTTTTTCTTTGTGATCTAATCTGCGATTCAGTACTTATTATTCATCTCTGTAAGTTTATCTTTCAAATCATAAATTCAATTATTTATTTCGTTTGTTACATCATGAGTGGATAAACTCCATTAACCTGAGTTATGGGATCTAGGGTTAGGTCTTTATGAGGTGCTAAGAATTCATGATTTAAAAGGTGGTACGATTTTTTGATAATTCTGAAGTTTTATTTAACGTCTGTTGGTTGCAAATAGTAGACATACCTTCTTTGATTTACTTGAGAAAGAAATCAAATATAGTAGGAAGTGAATTATAAACAAGGACATATTACACGATTTTTTAGTAAAGGTAGCCAATTTTATTCTGCCTGCTGATTTTGTAGTCCTAGATTGCGAGGTGGACTTTGAAGTGCCCATCATCTTGGCTAGACCATTTCTTGCAACCGGGAGAGTGATCGTAGATGTAGACCTAAATGAGTTGAAGTTTAGGCTAAATGATAAAGAAGCACGCTTCGAGATACACTCATCCATGACTCAGAAAAAAGAGATGGGTGTTTTCTCAATCGTTGATGTAATCTATAAAGATGATAAAGGGGTGTCAACAGGTTGTCTTGGCGAAGTCTGAGTAGTCAAGATAACCATGTCGTGCTGCGACAGTAAATCAGGCTCTATTGGGAGGCAACCCCAAAATTTTATATTCCAGTAAAGTATTTATTTTTGTAGTTAGGATTTAGTTCACAGAAGGTGTAAAACTAAAGAAATCAACAGAAAAGGTCCTGAAGACATTCCTGATAAGCCGTCAAAACTGTGATAAGCTATCAGAATTGTCGTTAGAGAGGCCAATTTTGAATTGATGTTCTGTAAAGGACAACGACATCCGTGATAGGTCATCACACCTGTGACAAGCCATCATAAGATGTCGTCAGAAAGTAACTTAACAACCAAATCTGTGCCAATTATAAAGATCCAACCCGGTCCCAGTCGAACCTTTCCACCTTCCCACTTGTTTTTACTTCCTTTTAAGTTAATTCCCTTCAATATTTAGAGTATTTTATTTCCTTATTCAATTTTTTTTTCCAAGTAAAACGAAAGAAAAGTTTCCTTATGTGTGGGTTTGCAATTAAAATCAAGAATTTCTTCCTACTTCCTCTTGTGCGTGTAATCACATTAAAGGATCCCATAAGGTATGCTCTAAATTTAACTTTTCTTTTTAAGTGGTAAGGGATAGATTGATGAAAATCCAAGTTCCCAAGAGACTTGAACCAAGTTCAACTGGAAAAGGGGCTAAAATTTGGAACTAGGGTTTGCTGTGCAAGCCTAAGGCTTAAAATTCAGCTCAAATCAGAACTCGAGTGGATTTTGAGAAATAATGGGACCAAAAACTGAGTTAAAATAAAAAAGTGGGGTTCTGATAAGAGCTGACGACATTCATGATAATCTATCACAACTGTGATGGCTTATCAGAAATGTCGTCAAAGGTTACTAAGAATGAAGTGAGTTTTGTTTAGAGCAGACAATATTTGTGATAGGCTATCACATTTGCGAAGGCTTATCAAAAATGTCTTCAGAAGTTGATAAAGTTTTGCAGGTTCTGTATAAGGATGAAGACAATTATGATAAGCTATCATAGTCGTGATGGCTTATCAAGAAATATCATCACACCTGGAACTTGAAGCGTGAATGAGACTTTTCAAAGGATGTAAATCTTAAATGATTAATGTGTTTGTGTTTATGCTCTTGAGGATTGACTAATGGTTTTTATATTGCTACAAGAACCCTATAATGGTACCAAAAGGAAAGAGCCCCATGCTTACAAAGAAGGAACAACAGAAAAGTGTACGCCGGAAGCTTATCGATGAGGAGTTTGATTATGAAGAGGAAAAACCTATGCTCAGGAAGAAAAAGAAGAAGAAAAGCCCTAACCAGCCTCCACCACCCCCACTAGTTGAGGTAGAGGATAGTGAGGACACTGAAACAACAACTTCTTATGAGCAGGAGGCATCTGAACATTCTGAACATGAGCAGCATGAGTCTGAACATGCTGAATCTAAAGAGGAAGAACATGAAGAGTTTGAGGAGCTTGAGTCTGAGGGAACAACATCTGAATCCACTTCCACTGAAAAACAAGATAATGAGGAGTCTCCAATTCGGGGAACACTTATCAAATGTAAGAACCCCAAAGTTCGAGACAATGCTAGATGGCAAATTCCCAAGGCAGAGGGAATCTTCACTGTTGGGCTCCGTAGAACTGATAGAAGAAGGACTAAAAGGACGATTTAGGACGAAAAGAGGATTATCACCAAAGGTCTGCGTAGGTATCCTAAAGTGGAATAGAAGTTCCAAGAGTACGACTTGGGTCAGACTACAAAAGGGGGAAGCTCATTTTGCCCTGCACTGGTCTGAGAGTTTTACGCGAACTACTAGGCTCAGTTGGAAAACATGTGTAGGTCAGGAGAAAGAGTTGCAGACCAACCCCTGTTAGGGAGAGTTCAGGTAAGGGACTTTTAAGGCTAACACATTTGAGGCTTTTAACTCTAAAGAATTGCAGGGTCTTGAGAACCTTTAGTTATTTTTGATCAGATTATGTTTGATTTTGTAGTTTAAGCTGATATGATAGAGAACCAACATGAAATGAAGCAAAGAAGTTGAAATTTAAAGAAATTTAAAGACAAGTGTGGCTGGCGACATTTGTGATAAGTCGTCATTCCTGTGATAAAATATCAAGTTGGTCATCATTAGTAGTCAGATAATTGGCCTAAAGTGGAAGTTGTGACGACATTTTATGCTAAGCCATCAAGGGTCTGATAAGTTATCAAGTTTATCATTAGCCTTAAACAGGGAATGAGTTCCAGCTGGTAGAATCGATGAAATTTTATGATAGGCCATCATAATAGTGATAAGTCATCAGGAATGCCGCCAGATTAGGCAGGACATGAGAATTGGAGTAAAAATGTGAAGATATTTTTGATAAGTCGTCACAGTCCTGATAAGCCGTCAGAAGTTGCCGTCAACCTAAAATAGGACTAGTGCAGATTTGAAGAAGACTTGGCGACATTCTTGATAAGTCATCAGGATCCTTATAGGGCGTCACCAATAATCGTTGTCTATTTCGAGAAAAAGATGTAACCTTGATTTTGTTTCCTTATTTAGGGTAAACTATTTAAAGCTTTGTTTTAGGGTTTTCTAGGAAGAAATAATTGTTGAATTATCATTATTATTCAACACAAGGTCGACACCTTATGTTTTGGACAACATATTTTGATATTTTCTCTCTTTACTTCTTGACTTGAACAACTCAACTATTTTTGACAGATTATTATCAATATTTTGGGATTTTTTCTTTGTGATCTAATCTGCAATTCACTAGTTATTATTCATCTCTATAAGTTTATCTTTTAAATCATGAATTCAATTATGTGTTTCATTCATTACATCATGACTGGCTAAACTCCATTAACCTGAGTTATGTGATCTAGGGTTAGGTCTTTATAAGGTGCTAAGAATTCAAGATTTAAAAGATAGTATGATTTCTTGATAATTCTGAAGTTTTAATTAATGTCTGTTGGTTGCAAACAGTAGACACACCTTCTTTGATTTGCTTGAAAAAGAAATCAAATATAGTAGGAAGTGAATTATCAATAGGGACTCAGAAATACTTAATTTAATAATCAACGCTGTAACAAGGTTGGTAAACCTGAGGTAAAATCTGGGCAGTAAATAGAAATTTCCTAAGTTTGAAAGGATTAGGTAATTAAATACTTAAGTAGGTCGAGAGACATTTAAGCATAACATCGATAGAGATAGCTTGTTATCAGACCCACCGTGAGAATCTTGAATCACTTTTAGCATCTGTCATATACCGGAAGCCCTAGTGAACATAATTCTGGTTATTTCATAAACTCTTGATTTACAAACATCAAAAGTAAAGTGAAAAACAACAACTTGTTAAACCTACACCCCCCATTTTATGAAACATTAAACTATCAGTGGATTAAATCGCAAATAATTTGAGTTCACACCATATTCTCTGTGGGATTCGACCCTAACCTAGTTGGGTTTTATATTGACAATGATCGCTTACACCTATTCAAGAGTATAATTTGAGTGTTATCAAGTAACAGTTCAGTCAAGCCTAGTATGAACTAGAAAAATCAGTTCAATATCTATTCAGATGGAAGTAGGATTCAACACCGAGTTAACCCAGGGATGTGGGCATTCCTGCCAGCAGAGGGTTTGACCCTTATCAGCAATCCCTGCATTACAGAACTATGTATCCAGCATAGGTTGATATATCTTCTTGCCAGCTATTATGAGGGTTGATACATATCATTCGAGTTTTCCTGCCAGCGAGGGTTGGCAAAAGAACTTTCTGTCAGAGAGGGTTTACTCACAACCTGTCTTTACCCATGGCACAATATTGACACCTTTCCAACTGGGGTTATAGGTTGGACCCAATCTATTTAGAAAGGGGCATGTCGGTTAGATGATAGTATCCCACAGTCTCAATTTCAAATTCAGTCTCAGTACAGAACTCAGTTTAGTTCTACAGATTCATGACTATCAAACACAGTCACTCAGTTCAGTACGGAACTCAGTATAGTTCTAAAGGATCAAAATTATCAAATACAGTCACTCAGTTATCAGGCTAATAAACTGAGAGTTTATCATATTCTGCAATGCTGCAACCTCAGCTGATAGGGCTGTGAATTGGTCCACCTTTAATACACCCACGATTCTTTTCGTGGAACTTCTAGAATTTGAATGCCACTCTAGATTTCCTTGTGATATGTGGTTCAACAATGTGTACAGCTCATCATAAGTCAATTCTGATGCTTGACCACCTGCGACTAAATCTAGCAAAATCTTTGTATTGTGATCAAGTGCTTCGACAGAAGTTTGAGAAAGTACCTCATTGGATTGTTGGTGGTTTGGACAATCCCAAAGAAGGGCCTTGAAATGTTCCCAAGTGTGATATAGATTTTCATCAGGCTTCTATTTGAAGCTCACCATCTCACTGTGAAGTCTCGCAGTCTTGACTGATGGAAAAAATCTAATGAGGAACCTTCTGGCTAAGTCATCCCATGATGTGATTAAATTGGATTGCTCCATATTCAAACACCTTTTAGGTTTCACCAATAGTGAATGGGGAAAAAATGTCAGCCTGTAATAATCTGTACTCACCCCAGTCAGAAAGAATATGTCAATAAGCTCAATGAAAGTCTGCAAGTGGACTTGTGGATCCTCGTGTAAAATCTCTGCAAATTTTCCACTGCTAATGAGTAGCTGCACCATGTTGTGCTTTAACTCAAAATTTGCCCCAACAGTCGATCTTTGAATTGGGGAAGTCATGTTTGTCGAAAGTGGGACTTCCACTTCCCTAACTGTCCTGTGTGCTTATTGTTCTGTAGCCATTATAAAAGGATTCTCTTGGTCTTCTATGATTTAAGGAATTTGGGGGAGAAGGATTGCTTCTGTCCTTCGTTGATGGTAAAGTTACTCGGGTTCTGGGTTTTGTTCAACCAAGTCCCAATCTCTTTCCAGCTTACTATTTTGTAAACCTATTTCCTGCAAAAACAAAACCAAGACCAAGCATAAAAATACCAAATAAATCTTAAAGTAAAACTAAAATAATCAATTGCTAAATTACAATTCCCCGGTAATGGCGCCAAAAACTTGACAACGCCCAAGTGCACACACAAGTGTACGTGGTGTTATCAAGTAGTAAAGTGGCCTTCAAGAAGCCAAGTATTGATCCCACAGAGACTTGATTCAATAACAATTCTATTTTAGTTCACAATTTCAATTTAGTTGATGCAAGCGAAACCAAAAAGAGAGTTTGTAATTTATAACTTGAGAAAAGTAAACAATGTGTAAAGTAAAGATCTTAAAACAATCAATAGGATAAGACCCAGGGTTAAAGCAATTTCTAACAATCATACGATGTTATTGAACTTCATTCGTTAACTTTCTTATCATGGTTGTTGAGTAGTAGGGTTAATTTCATGATTATGGTATCCCAACCTCTAATCGTCTACCTAATATGGATACTACAGCTACATCGTTGAGCAGGGATGTAATAACCCAATTAAGAATTTGAAATCTAACATCCTACATTTAAATAAAGTAAGGCATCTAAGTACATCCCTGTCCATGCTAATCCAAATTCTTTATTTCATAAAAGAATAAAAATCATACTTTGTTTATTCTCACATTCTATCACCCTATTCCCTCTCCTGAGATCACAAGGGTGATAATACATGTATTTTTTGGGTGATCAATACATCAAATAGTTAAATTAAGAATAAACAAACAACCAAATATGATAAGCAAATCCAATGAAATTAATTCAAAACACCCCGGAAAGGGAATTTTTAGCCACTCATAGCCATAATCAATATCCAATTAATCGTATTAATGACTAAAACCATAATCAAAGTTAAATTAAATAAAAAAACCTAAAAAAAAGTTTTGGTAGCCTCCAATGTTGTTCCAAGCGATATAGGGGTTCCAAGATGTCCAAAACATATTTTAAGACGTTATATTTATAGTAGATAAGTCATAAATCGAATGGGATTGGGTTTACACTTTTTTATTTTTCAGAAAGGCACTTTATATTCCTATTTGTATGGTCACCACTGAGCGTTATAGTGCCAAATTCCATCACTGGGCACTTTTTTCCCAATTTTGGTGCTCACCGCTGAGCGGTCTAATCGCGTTGAGCTTCTATTTTTGGACAATTACGATTTGACCTATCACTGATGAGTTATAGGTTAAAATTTTTGGCCACTTCTGAATCCAGTGGTGGGTATAAAATTCCCAGGTGATTCTCCACACGCCCTCACTCGCCCAAGACATTTCAGGTGTTCAAATTGGGTCTAAGTTGTGTATTGTGTTTCCGTGATCCATTCCAATCCTTTTGAGTTGTTTACACTTGATTTGAAGCTTGTATATACTTTATATATCATAATAATCCATTCACCAAGCATACTATAACATTAAACTAAATAATTTAGAGCTCAAAACACCACCACATCCAAGACAATGAATTTGAAACACGAGCTAAGCATAGGCTAAATTCACATTGAGCTTTAACTTGTTGTTTTGACCCTTGGCTTGATACAATTGACCGTTGTACATTATAATAAAGTTGTTTCACATATAAATACACAATAACAACCTTGGGAACTCATTAAAACACATTAGAATCCAACACAAGAGACTAGACCAACACCTAGCTCAAGCTAGTCACACTAGTTTTCTTGGTTGAACTCTAAATGCTCAAATTAAACCAAAACACATGTGAAAATACCATTAAACATTGTAAAACATACTTGGTCACATAAAATTTTATTTATATTATTATCAACACATATAGCATAAGAATCATCCTCAAAACAAGGCTAAAAAAGCTAGAATAGTACGCTAGAATGCATAAATTCACCCAACATCATAGGGTAAAGGTAGGGTAAGAATTTTAAGTTCTATGAGTAGGGTGGTCAATAGTAAAGTGGTGGGGATGGGGGTAAGTGGATGAAGAAGAAGTGGGGGAGTTCTAGTTCTTTCTTTACAACCAGTGCTCTTTACCTGAAGCTGTCGCGTGATAGGCATCTGCAGGGTGGCAATAACTTTAGGGAATAAGAAGCCCAATATCAGGAAAGTGGGGCACAATCAACTTTATCGTGTCCTACTGGTATGTTCTGTGGTCGGTTTTATAGGGGCTTCTGTGATATAAGAAGAGATAGGTGTTTTAAATATGGTCAACCAGGCCATATGCTTAGAACCTGTCAAATTGGTAAGGTTTCTTTGGGAGTGAATAAGGTATCGATTTCCTTTTGATCTGCTTCTGCACTAAAGGGTGCTGCTTCTGCATCTTTTTCTATTTTTGGGACCGGCACAGGTCGAAATAGGTTATATGCTCTTTCTACTCGACAAGAGTTCGAGCATCACCTGATGTCATGACTGGTATGTTACAACTCTTTTCTCGGGATTTGTATTGCTTACTTGATTTGGGGTCCACTTTCTTTTACGTGACCCCATTTATGGCTGTGTATTTTGGTTTTGATCTCAAGGTTATTTTGGATGTATCTCTTGGTAGTAAGGATACTTTTGTGGATTTTTATGAATTAGATATGGTAGATTTTAATGTTATTCTTGGTATGAATTAGTTACACTAGTGCTACATATCCTTAGATTATCGGACCCATAAGGTTGTCTTTAAGTTTCTTGGGGAACTGGTTATTGAATAAGAGGGTAGTTCCTTAGCTCCTAAGGGGAAGTTTATATCATATCTTAGGAATCGGGTATTAATCTTTAAAGGATGTTTCTATAATTTGGTTTGGGTTAAAGACTCTAACTTGAAAGGTCCTTCTTTGGATTCAGTTCTGATGGTGAATGAGTTTGCTGAGGACTTTTTGGATGATCTTCCTGGTGTTCCTCCGGATAGGGAGATTGAGTTTGGGATTTATTTGGTTCCAGACACTCGCCCAATATCTATTTCTCCTTATAGAATGCTCCGACTGAGTTGAGGGAACTCAAGGATCAACTTAAGGATCTTTTGGATAAGAGTTTTATCTGTCCTAGTGTATTCCTGTGGGGTGCACCAGTGTTATTTTTGCATAAGAAAGATGGTTCCCTTCGAATGTGTATTGACTATCGACAGTTGAATAAGGTGACAGTTAAGAACAAGTATCCTCTTTCAAGGATGAATGACTTGTTTGATCAGTTGCAATATGCCAAATTTCTTTCTAAGATAAATCTTTGGTCCATTTATTAGCTACTTAAGATTAGGGAGGTGGAAATCCCTAAGACAACTTTTCGTACTCGATATAGGAACTTTGAGTTCTTGGTTATGTCATTTGGTTTGACCAATGCTCTCGCAACGTTTATGGATTTGATGAATAGAGTTTTCCATTGGTTTTTTAATCTTTTTGTCATTGTGTTTATAGATTTCATCCTGATGTATTCTAAGATTTAGGTAGATTATGCCAATCACCTCCATATTGTGTTGCAGACCTTGAAGGAATAATAATTGTATGCTAAGTTCTCGAAATGTGAGTTTTGGTTAAACGCTGTTACTTTTTTGGGTCATATTATTTCTAGTGAGGTGATCATGGTAGATCCATAAAAGGTGGAAGTGGTTAAGAAATGGCCTAGACCCACAACTCCAACCGACATTTGGAGCTTCTTGGATTTTGCTGGGTATTATAGGAGGTTTGTGGAAATTTTATCGATGGTAGCTGCCCCATTGACCAAGTTGACTCAGAAGAAGGTAAGGTTCTCTTGGTCAGATGCTTGTGAGGGTAGTTTTGAGAAGATGAAAGATATGCTAACTTCGGCTCCACTTTTGACATTGCTTGAAGGAAATGAGTAGTTTGTGGTGTACTATGATGCATCTCGGGTGGGACTTTGTTTTGTTCTGATGTAGCATGGTAAGGTGGTTA
This sequence comes from Capsicum pubescens, assembly GCA_030864215.1. Lineage (NCBI taxonomy): Eukaryota > Viridiplantae > Streptophyta > Magnoliopsida > Solanales > Solanaceae > Capsicum > Capsicum pubescens. The sequence goes on along the minus strand of CM061548.1, from coordinate 171,641,681 downwards.
CCTATGCTTCTTGGAAATTGAAAGAGCATAGTAGGAATTATCCAACTCATGATTTAGAGCTTTAGCGGTGATGTTTGCATTGAAAATCTGTCGGTACTATATGTATGGAGTTCACATGGACATCTTTTTAGATCATAAGATTCTACAGTATGTGTTCACTAAGAAGGAGCTTAACCTCAGGTAGATGAGATGTCTTGATCTTCTTAAGGACTATGACATGAGTATTCACTACCATCAAGGTAAGGCTAATGTTGTTGTTGATGCTCTTAGCAGGTTGTCCATAGGGAGTTTAGCTCATGTGAAAAAAGAGAAGCGATAGTCGGTGAATGATATTCACCACTTAGATAATCTTGGAGTTTGTCTCTTGGACTTCGAGAATAGTAGTGTAATGGAAAAGAAAGTGGTTCGGTCATCTCTTGGTGCAGAGGTCAAGGAGAAACAAATATGATATCCTATCTTGATGAAAATAAAGGGTGATATAAGTGGGAAAAATGTGATGGTATTTGAGATTATTAGTGATGGTACCATGCAGTACCAAGGGAGGTTGTGTTCTTGATATTGATGGTTTGCGAGAAAGGGTATTAGCTGAGGCGCATGAATCGTACTACATTATTTATTCTAGTTTGATTAAAATGTATCATTATATCAAGGAGATGTATTAGTGGAATGGTATGAAGAAGGATGTGGCTAATTTTGTTGCCAAATTATGGTATGCTAACAGGTGAAAGTTGAGCACATGGGGCCTGGTGGGTTGTATCAAGAGATTGAATTGCCGGAATAGAAATAGGAGGTGATCAACATGGATTTTGTTACCCATCTTCCTTGGTTTCAGAACTAATTTGATTCGGTTTAGGTCATCGTTGATATGATGACAAAGTCAGCTCACTTCTTGCCAGTGAGGACTAACTTTTTGGATAAGGATTATGTGAGGGTGCACCTTCATTAGGTTGTGAATCTACATGGGGTACCTATTTTGAATATCTCTTATCCTGGTACATAATTTTCATCTCACTTTTAGCGATCGTTTCAGAAGGGTTTAGGTACTAAGGTTAGTCTGAGTACTGCTTTTCACCATAGATGGATGGGCAAGCAGAGATGACTATTCAGACATTGAAGGATATTCTTTGTGTATGTGTTATTGATTATGGTGGTACCTATGTCGAGAATCTACCTTTTTTAGAGTTTGCTTACAATAATAGTTACCATTCTAGTATTGAAATGGCCTCTTTCGAGGCATTGTATTGTAGGAGGCATAGGTCTCCTATTAGGTTGTTTGAGGTTGGTGAGGTGGATATGTTATGTCCATACTTGGTTTATCAAGCTATAGAAAAGGTGAAGGTTATTCGTGATAGGCTTAAAGCTGACCAGAGTTGCCAAAATTCTTATGTGGATGTAAGACAGAGAGTTAGAGTTTCATATTAGGGATAAGGTGTTCCTAAAAGTGTCCCCCACAAAGAGAGTAATGAAGTTTGGGAAGAAGGGGAAGCTCAGTCCCTGGTATGTTGGTCCTTATGTAGTTTTGAGGAGGGTTGGCAATGTTACTGAAACACCAAGACTTAGAACCATTGAAAAAACTTCATCTTTTGGTGTCACTGGGTGGGTACGACTGGGGGATTGAATCGTACCCCTTGGATATGAGACGTATCCTTGTTCTCCTCCCTTCTCATTTACTAGGCAGTGTGGTAAGGGTCACTCACTTTCCTAGGTATAAGTGACCCTCCCCTTTATTGTACCTAAGGGTACGAGTCGTACCTAAGGGTACCAGTCATACCTATTTAAGTCGTAGGAGTAAGGTCTTAGCTTGGAAGTGGACTAATTTTTTTACAAGTGGAGCATATGAGTTAGGCTTGATTCATACCCGTTGAATATGAATCAAAGGTGCATGGTCTTATCCTTAAAAGTATGTGTGACCTAGGAGAAGCCTAGGGTACAAATCAGGGTACCACTCGTACCCTAATGTACGACTACTTAAATGAGTCATACCCCTGGACGGGGTTAATTTTTAGCCTTTTACTAAGGGCCTTGTGGTTTTTCCCAAGTCTAAAACCCTAAGACCTCTCACTATATATGTGTGTGTAGCCTCCTAAGCATCCATTTTGATGGATCAAACACCCTAAATAATCTCTCAAGCTCATCTTTGAAGAATTGGAGGATAGGGTTCTAAGAGTGGTCTCCAAAGGGCAAAAGGGAGTCAATATTCTTGGTGATTCATCTTGTTTAAGGCATGTACCTCATGGCCTTGATAATTAACTTTAAATACATGTATTTCACACTTGGATTAGTAAGTGTACATGGTGGTTTTGAAATCAAATGAAAAGTGTTTTGTTGCTTAATGATGAATAATTATGATTCTTGCTTAGAATTGTGTTTTACCATGTTATATATGATGTCCTGCACATGTGAATTCTTTTTGTATATGGTTTAACATGTGGGTCATGAGTTACCCTAATCTTGATGATTTCCACCATGAAAATAGCCTTGTTGAAGGCATAAATATAAGGTGTTTGTGAAAATGTCTAAGTGAGATGTCTAGTTACATGATGATGATACTTTGAACTAGTGCAATGGCCCAATATGTATGAATTCTTTATAAATGATACTGTGAGGGAAAAATTAGCCATGTATTGTGTAATTGATGACCTTGATGGTTTGATAAATAAGAAGGGGGTTAAAGTCCCTAACATGAAAATGAACTTAAATTATGTGTTTAACTAAATTGGGGTATAGAATTGTTAATAATGTGTGAATGTCTTGTAAGGGTCTTGAGGGCCATAGTTTGAATTGTATGATGAGTTGAATTAAGGCATTGTCCTATTGAAATGGTTAAGAAATGAAGGCTCCCATGAAGACCACGTGGTCATGTATGGTGTTGAATTGGCTAAATGAGTTAAAGTTCGTATGTATGGAATTGAATGTATATGGATGCATGGACAAAGGGTTAGAGTCCCAATGTCGACTAATGATAGTCGTGATGGCTTGAGGTTAAAGTCTCTTGCCTAGTGAAATCGCTTGTGGTTAAAGTCCCTTGCATAATGAGATCTCATGAGATTGAAGTGCCTTACCAAATGAATTGGCTTGGGGTTAAGGTCCCCTATCTAATATGGCATGAGGTTAGAGTCCCTTTCCTAAGGTGTGAGCATGTGGTTAGAGTTCCTTGCTTGAATGAATGTGTGGGAGTGGTTAAAGTCCCTCACTTAAATAGATGCGTATTTACTTGATGATATGTGAATATGGTTAAAGTCCTATGACTAATAAGAAATTCTTGAATATTCAAGTGTGGAAGGTTGGAGTCCTCCATTGCATGTATGATGAATGAGTGCGTCCAAAGTGTTGATAAGACTTGACCCCTTGATTAGCCTGTGCTATGTCTATATGTATGGATAAGGTTATGAATGTGATTAAGTATTATATATTGTTTGTTGATGAATGATGATGCTATTTTATCCTTATCCTTGAGTTACATGCTAGCATTCCAACTACTAACCATCTCCGAACGCTATGTCCCCACTGACATAGGGGCTGGAACATCTTCTTCTTCTCTTTCTGCGCAGTGATTAGGAAATTGAAGCGGTTTGTGCATTGACTTGGAGTTTTGAGCTTCCTTACTTCGGAAGATATTCCTTCTTGGTATCCTATCTTTCGACTTAGTCTTATTTGGACTTGGTTTGGCTATTATCGGGGGATTATCCCAACATATACATTTCTAAACTTTGGTTTGTATAGAGGTATTGTGGATGACTATGGACTTAGGTATTTTGGTTAGTTGATGAATCTAATGAAGTGTTTAAACATGTTTAATTTATGACTTGTAGTATTTTTTCTGCTATCTCATTATGTGGTCGAGATTCACCCGACCCTTGTGATTGATGTGATGATTGTGATGGGTTATCCGGGCGACCTCCAATTTATGTGGCCTTGAGGTGCCCATACGATATGGCTCGGTTTTAGAGAATGTAAAGTTGGTATCATAGCGTAGGTTCATGGTCAGTTCGGTGTCCGCAATACCGTGTCAAGTAGAATCTGTTTTATGGGTGTGAAGTGCACCACACTTATAAAAGAGGAACTATGAGACATTTTAGGAAATGTTTTCCTTTCTTATGTTTCAATCTCAAGATATAGAGTCTAAGGTCTTGGATTTCTCTAATTTCTGTTTGCTATCTTTCAGATCATGCCTCCAAGGAGATCTAAGACTCAGGCAAACCCTTTCGAAGTCCTTATGGACGAAGCTCGTCCAACTTCTGGAGTTCGGACCCAGTCTAGGGAGATGGAATCCATCCATCTTCATGGGGTTCCACCTGTCCTCACCAACTTTGACTATGATAGTTACTCTCCTATTCCGTCACCTTAAGGGGATGCTACTAATGCCAAGTTTTGCTGCTCTATCAACCTCTTGACACAATTGGTAGCTTCTCAAGCGAAGCGTGGTGATCTGGCTACCATTTCTTCCGAGGCTAAGAGAATTAGCCAATTTATGAGGTTGAGCCCTCTTATGTTCTCTAGTACGAAGTTTGAGGAAGATCCTCAAGGCTTCATTGATGAAATGGAGAATATCTTTTAAAGTATGCATGCTTTGAAGATTGAGGCCGCTGAGTTTGCTTTCTACTAATTGAAAGATGCAGCGTACCAATGGTACGAAGGGTGGGAGTTGTCTAGAGGTGTTGATGCTAGTCCCACCATGTAGGAGGACTTCTCTGAGTCTTTCTTAGACCTCTTCTTTCCTCAAGAGTTGAGGGAGACAAAGACAAAAGAGTTTGTGAACTTGAAGTAAGGAAGGATGTTCTTTTAAGAGTATAACTTCAAGTTCCATCAATTGTCAAGGTATGCTCCTGAGATGGTTTTTAGTTGAAGGGCTAGAATATGTAACTTTGTATCAGGATTGTCCCATGAGTTAGTCCTTTTGATCAAGGGGGCCTTGTTGATTGAGAACATGGATATTTCTAGGTTGATTGTGTATTTGAAATAAATGGAAAAAAAGAAAAAAAGCAAGTTGAGCTTAGTGAGAGACTAGGAAAGAAATTTAGTACTTCTGAGCATAGTGGTGACGAAGGTAAAAAGTGGCTAGGTAAGAAGTGGGAAAGTTCGAGTTCCTTTTCCTTGACTAGTGTTCTCGCTTCTTACTCAAAGTTTTTGAGTGATCATCAGACTTAGTTTAGTGGTGGGTTCTGGGAACAGGGTGCCTAATTCTAGGTTAGTGGTGCCCAGATTGCTCCACCTCACCCTCCTTGTAGGATTTGTGGTCAGAGTCATCCTGGTCAGTGTGATAAGAGGAGAAATAGATGTTTTCATTATGGTCAGATTGGGCATATACAATGTGAGTACCCCTCTCTAGAAGCTTTTTGGGACAACAGGTCCCCTATTGCTACTCTATCTACTCCTATACCGAAGGGTGCTATGTCTTCCTCTTCTTCTACTTTTGCCACCGACGCTGGACGAAATCGCTTGTACGCACTTGCTACTCGCCAAGATTTTGCGGCATCTCCTGATGTTGTCACGCGTATATTGATACTTTTCTCCCGTGATTTGTATTGTTTGCTTGATTCAGGGTCTACTCTTTCTTATGCTACCCCATATATGGTTGTGCATTTTGATTGTGGTCCTGAGAGTCTGTTGGTTCATTTTTCTATTTCTACCCCGATCGGAGACCCTGTGATTGTTTGAAGTGTCTATAAGGGGTGTGTGATATCAGTTGGTGGTAGGGATACTCTTGTAGACTTGCTAGAGTTGGACATGGTTGATTTTTATGTCATTTTGAGGATGGATTGGTTGAAGTCTTGATATGCTTCTTTAGATTGTCGAACCCGTACGGTCATGTTCAAATTCCCTAATGAGCCGGTCATTGTATGGGTTGGTGGTTCCCTAGTGCCTAAGGGAAGGTTCATTTCTTATCTAAAGGCCCAAAGGTTGATTTTAAAGGGGTGTTTGTATCATTTGGTTCGAGTTAATGATTCTAACTCGAAAGATCCTTCTCAAGACTTCATTTTCGTGGTTAATGAATTTCCCAAGGTATTTCTCAATAATTTCCCCGTTGTTCCTCCCAATAGGGAAATTGAAGTTGGGATTGATCTTGTTCCGGACACTCATCCGATTTCTATCCCTCATTCTGGGAACTTTTCCTGCAAGTTCGCTCCACCTTACATCTGCATAGGATTTCTGATGACTATAAGATGTTTTCATCCTTTCTCTAATCAACTGAATTTTCTCCATAGCCTTATAAAGTGAATCTAGCCCTATCAATGTAGCTTAACCAACTTCAAACCAACTAATTGGAGATCTACACCTCCTACAATAAATTACTTTAAATGGGCCTAGCTGAATACTGGAGTGGTTTTTGTTATTATCAATAAACTCAATCAAAAGAAAATAATCATCTCAACTACCCTCGAAATAAATCACACATGATCTCAACATGTCCCCTAAGGTATGAATGGTACTCTTAGCCTAACCATTTGTCTGCAAATGAAAATTTATGCTAAGATGAGTTTTGGTACCAAGACCCTTCTAAAATGTCTTCTAAAATCGAGAGGTAAATTAATAACCTCTATCTAAAATAATAGTCAAAGTGACTCCATGAAATTTCACCAACACCTGAAGGTAGAGTCTAGCATAATCTTCAGTTGAATCTGAAGTGTTAACTGGTAAGAAATAGGTTAACTTAGTTATTCGAGCCACGATAACTCAAACAAAATCATGTTGTTGATGTTTTTACGACAACCTTTTAATGAAGACCATATTCACCACTTCCCACTTCAAAGTAGGAATACTGATTTCCTGAAGCGTACCACCATGTCTTTGGTGCTCAACATTAGCTTACTGGAAATTTGAACATTTAGCCACAAATTCTGCAATATCTCTTTTCATGTCATTCTACAAATAGACTTTTCATAAATCATAGTACATCTTAGTTTCTCCTGCTTGAATAGAATATTGATAATTGTGAGCTTGTACTAGCATACACTATCTTAAGTTATCTATAAACACATAGTCTAGCCTAACAACGGAGAACACCATCTTCTTGGGAGAGAACCTCAACCTTCTGACACAGGGTTGCTTCTTTCAATCTAAGAAAAATAGGATCATTGTCTTTCTTTTGATTTCACCTCAGCTAAGAAAGAGGATTCTGAACCATTCTGAATCAAGATATTACCTTCAATTGAATTAACCAATTGAACTCCCTATCTAGTAAGCTGGTGAACCTCACAAGCTAACTCTTTTTTATCATGTTCTATATGAGCGATATTTTCTATAGACAACCTACTAAGAGTGTCAGCCACTACAATGGCTTTTCTCAGATGGTACAAAACACTTATATCATAATCCTTCACCATATCTAGCTATCTCCTCTGCTGAAGATTTAGATCTTTCTGACTGAACACAAGATGAAGGCTCTAATGATCAGTGAACACATCAACATGAACCCCATAGAGGTAGTGCCTCCAAATATTTAAGGAAAAACCAATTGTTGCCGATTGAATATCATGAGTCAGGTAGTTCTTCTCATGAGGCTTGAGTTGTCTAGAGGCTTATGCTATAAACTTTCTATGCCCCATCAATACACAACCAAGTCCAACTCTGGAAGCATCAGAGTAAACTATAAAACTATAACACCCCAGATTTTGGTCCTTGAATTTTTTTGAAATTTTATCCTCACTATCCTGACTAAGACTCACCCTATGAGTCCTAGGGTATCTTTATGGGTCATATGACCCTAGTAACAAGGTGTCCAATGAATGGTGCTTGAGTTGATGTCATGAGTATGACTTGGGGACATGAGCTATAAAGACCCATAACGAGTCATTGGACTCAAATCGAAACCTAAATAGTGTGTTTATGGCTAAGTTCTACTCTGAGTACGGGTGTCTCACTACTAGTCATGAGGACTCATTAAGAGTCATTTGGTGCAAATCGTAGGGTGACCAGTGTAAGGCCCAAGTGGTTCTGTCTTGGATACGACTTGGACCCTACGAGTAGTAGGGTCATGATATGAGTTGTATGATGTAAGTCGTAGGGTTAATAGTATGGGTTCCCTCTGGCATTGTCTTGGCTGCGACTCATGTTGACGCGTCTTAAGGTGTTGTTATGATTTTCCCGGTGACTCGTAGTCACTGGCGACACTTTTCTAGGTTTTAAGTTGAGGGCAGTTTTGACATTTCCCACTTTAACCACTTAGACCCCACATCCATAAAACACATTTGTGGCATTCTTTCCATACTTTGTCATATCAAAGACTCTCTTTATTCTCTCTAAATCCCCTTAAGCAAGATATTTATCATTTCTAAGAAGTAGGTTATAATGGCTCAAGGGTTGAATTCTCTCCATAACGTTTTGTATTTCAGGCATGTTACTCCTCCTTAATTTCTAATTTTCTAAAGCATATATTTTATAGTATTATTCATATGGTTTTGATGTTGGTTTTGAAACATGGGTTGAGGGGTTTGAATATTTGTTGTTGAACAAAATTTCCCTTGGTTTACCTATTACTATTCATGCTTCAATTATTGTTTTGAATTGGTGGAATGTATGGTTATAGTGAATAAATAAGGGTATTGTGATTTCCCCCAACTTGTGACTTTTGAAGTAGTAATGCCTCAACCAAATATCACAAAATTGGTTTTGAATATGTAAAGTATGCATATTGAACTACTCTTGAACTATTGCATAGAGTGGAAATGTCAATGAAGCATAATGGTTTCGAATTGAAACTTATGGGGTTATGTAATCCCCTAAGATAATATATAATTGAACCAAGGTGGGAGAGGGGGTTGTGAATTCTTCTAAGTGATGATAATTGGTTTGACATGTTGTTGTTTCCTTGCAAGTGTAGTTGGTATGAGGATACCAATAATGTATGCCTTAATGTGTAATGTGGTTCAATTAATGGGAATGTGTGATAAATATTATAATGGGACTTAAAAGAGGATTGTGTAGCTGAGTCATAAAAGTACAGGTCTCAAGGGACCAACACTGGAAACCACGATTGCTGATGTAAGGGTCTAATTAATTGGGTGGTTCAAGTCCCCCTTCTATATGAATAAGAGGTTTAAGTCCCCCATATTATATCATGTGATTGGGTGTTTAAGTCACATTGATATCTCAGGTGGTTTGAGTCCCTAATGATGCATATGTATATCATCCAGTTCGTGCGGCTACACGCACTGGGCCCCTTTCAGCTGGGGGAGAGCTTGGACCATATAGCCTGTGGGTTACTTCTTATGTTATGACGGTTTAGCAACACAAATCCTGGCTAAAATTTTAACGTGCATGTTAAGCCTTGTTCCCTATCTTGGCCTGTGATATATATATATATATATGCTTTTGATTATGTGCATTGGGTTTGAATGATTTTGATCCGTTGACCCCCCATTATGTTATGCTTATTCCTGAGTTACATGATAGTGCTCAACCCACTAATTATCTCTAGATGTTGTGTCCCCACGCGATGCAGGCACCAAAGATACTTTTACTTTTTCTGCACATAGTTTGCTTCTGAGTTGTCCCATGAGTTAATTTTGGAGAGAAACTCCACCTTGTTGAATAAGAAGATAGATATATCTAGACTTGTGGTGTATATGCAACAAGTAGAAAATAAAAAAAAGAAGCAAGCCAAGATAAGTGAAAGGAAGAATAAGAATTTTCAATATTCAGATCAGGGTGGAGGTTAGCGACAGAGAGGTAGAGACAATGGAAAATAGTTTAAGAAGAAGTGGGGAAATTCTAGTTCCTAATCTACGGCTGGTTCTTCTTATTCGAAGTTGTTGGGTAATCATCATTTTCAGAATAGTGTTGGTTCTGGGGCGCAGTGTGATCAACCTCAGGCTAGTGGGGCTCAGTCATATTTTCCATATCCCTCTTTTAGATTTTATGTTCAGGTGTATCGTGCTGTTTGTGAAGAGGGGTGGAACAAGTACTTTAAATATTGCTAAATTTGTCACGTATAGAGGGATTTTCTTTCTAGGGTTGCTTCTAGGGGAAATAAGATCCCTGTTGCTACTTTTTCAGCTCCTGCACCAAAGGGTGCTACTTCTATTTCTGGCTTCAGTACTGGTCGACACATCTGTAAGCTCTTGTCACCTACCAGGATTCTAAGGCATCCCTATATGCTGTTACCAATATGCTCATACTTTTATCTCATGATGTATTTTATATACTTGATCCCGGGTCTACCTTCTCCTATGTGTCCCCTTATGTGGCTATTTATTTAGGTTTTAATCCTGAGTGTATTTTATATTCCTTTTCTGTGTCCACCTCGATGGGTGATTCATCGTGGCTAGAAGGGTCTATAGGGTTTGTGTGATGTCTGTAAGTGGTAGAGAGATCTTGGTAAATCTGATAAAGTTAGAAATTTTAGATGTTGATGTGATTTTGGGTATGGATTAGTTGTATTTTTGCTATGTGTCGCTTGATTTTCGGACCCAAAGGGTCAGTTTCTACTTTCCTAATGCGTCGGTGATTGAATGGGAAGGTATTTCCCTAGTTCCTAAGAAAAGTTTCATTTTATTTTTAAAGCGGGGAAGTTGATTTCTAAGGGGTATCTCCATCACTTAGTGCATGTTAAGGATTCTAGGTCCGAAGGACCTTCTTTGCAATCTGTCCCTGTGGTCTATGAGTTTCCTGAGGTGTTCCTTAATGATCTTCCTGGTGTTCCTCCCGATAGGGAAATTGATTTTGGGATTGAACTTTTTCCGGACACTTGTCCTATTTCTATCCCTCCTTATAGAATGGCTCCGACCAAGTTGAAGTAAATCAAAGAGCAGTTGAAAGATCTTCTACATAAGGGTTTCATTCTTCCTAGTGTTTCTCTTGGGGTGCTCTGCTTTTCTTCGTGCATAATATGGATGGGTCCCTTCGGATGTGTATAGATTACCGCCACTTAAATAATGTGATGGTGATGAATAAGTATCCTTGTCGTAGGATCAATGATCTCTTTGATTAGCTTCAGGATGTTGAGTGCTTCTCTAAGATTGATCTTCAATTGGGTTACCATCAGTTGAAGATTAGGGAAGTGGATATCCCTAAGACTGCCTTTCGAACCCGAAATGGTCATGTTGAGTTTTTGGTGATGTCCTTTAGGTTAACTAATGCCCCGAAAACATTTATGGATCTCATGAATTAAGTACTCTATTAGTTCTTAGTTTTGTTTGTAATTGTGTTTATAGATGATATTTTTGTGTATTCCAAAAGTAAGGCAGATCATGTCGATCTCCCCCTTGTGTTACAAACCTTAAAAGATCAGCAGTTGTACGTGAAGTTCTCAAAGTGTGAGTTCTGTTTAAATGCTATGACCTATTTGGGTCATGTCATTTCTAGTGAATGGTTCATGGTGGATCTACAGAAAGTTGTAGTGGATAAGAAGTGGCCTAGACACACGACTCCAACCGATATTCAGAACTTCTTGGGTTTAGCCATTTATTATAGGAGGTTTGTGGAAAGTTTCTCTTCTATTGCTGTCCCATTGACTAAGTTGACTCAGAAGAACATAAAGTTCTTGTGGTCTGATGCTTGTGAGAGTAGTTTTGGGAAGTTTAAGGATAAGTTAACTTCGGCTTCGATCTTGACTCTACCTGAGGGTACTGATGATTTTATTGTCTAATATGATGCGCCTCGGGTAGGACTAGGTTTCTTGTTGATGCAGTATGCTAAGATGGTTGCATATGCTTCTAGGCAGTTAAAGTTTCATGAGAAGAACTATCTGACTCATGATTTGGAATTATTAGCTGTAGCCTTTGTTTTGAAGATTAGGCTCCACTATTTGTATGGGGTCCATATAGATATTTATTCTAATCATAGAAGGCTGCAAAATGTGATTACTCAGAAGAAACTAAATCTTACGCGAAGAAGGTGGCTTGAGTTTTTAAAGGATGATGACATGAGTCTCCAATATCATTCAAGTAAAGCTAACGTGGTTGATGATGCTCTTAACATGTTATCCATAGGGATCTTATCTCATGTGTACAAGGACAAGTGGAATTTGGTGAAGGGAATTCACCGTTTGGATGATCTTTGACTCTGTCTCATAGATTACGAGGATGGTGGTGTAATTATTCAAGAGGTGGCGAAGTCATCTCTTGGTCCAGAGGTAAAAGAGAAACAAGTTTTGGATCATATCTTGATGCAGATCAAGGATGAGGTGGGTCACCAGAAAGTGATGGCTTTCGAGATTGGTGTTGATAGTATCTTAAGGTACCAAGGTAGATTATGTGTTCCCTATGTTAATAAGTTATGAGGAAGAATTTTGGCAGAGGGTCATAAGTCGTGTTATATGGTTCATCCTGGTTCGATGAAAATGTATCATGATCTTAAAGAGATTTATTGGTGGAATAATATGAAGTGGAATGTGGCCAATTTGGTGGCTAAGTGTATGGTGTGTCAGGAAGTGAAGATGAAGAACTTGAGGTCCTGCAGGTTGACTCAAGAGATTGAGATGCCGATATGGAAATGGGAAATATTTAATATGGATTTTGTTATCGTCCTTTCGCGGTCTCACCAGAAATTTGATTCGATTTGGGTCTTTGTTGATAGGATGACCAAGTCTGTGTACTTCTTACAAGTATGAACTAATTTCTCTTCTGAGGATTATGTCAACTTGTTTATTGAGGAGATCGTGAAGTTACATGGTGCTCTAGTTTCTATACTTTCCAATCGTGAAACCCAATTCTCTTCTCACTTTTGGCGTTCATTTTAGAGATGTTTGGGGACTAAGATAACCCTTAGTACTGCTTTCCACCCACAAATGGATGGGTAAGTAGAAAGGACAATTCAGGACGTAGAAGATAAGCTTTGGGCTTGTGTATTTGATTTCAATGGTAGTTAGGTTGATCACTTGCCTCTCCAATTCACATTTAACTAGTTATCACTCTAACATTGGTATGGATCCATTTGAGGCTTTATATGGTAGGAGGTGTAGGTCTTCTATTGGGTGGTTTAAGGTTGGTGAAAATAGGTTATTCGGCCCTGATTTGGTTCACGAATCCATGCAAAAGGTGAAGGTGATTTGGGATAGTCTTAAGACCGCCCAAAGTTGCCAAAAGTCCTATGCGGATATGAGGCGAAGAGAGTTGGAGTTTGAAATTGGTGATTGGGTGTTCTTAAAGGTATGTCCTATGAAGGATGTGATGTAGTTTGGAAAGAAGGGAAAGCTAAGCCCTTGATATGTTAGACCATATTTGGTTTTGAAGAGGGTTGGCGATGTTGCATCTGAATTGGAGTTACCTTCTAGATGGAGATCCCTTCCAGTCTTCCATGTTTCAATGTCGAAAAATGTATGGGTGATCCTGCGATGGTTATTCCTTTGGTAAAGTTAGGCATCTCAGAATCCCTATCTTATGATGAAGTTCTGGTGGAGATCTTGGATTGCCATGCCCATCAGTTGCAGACAAAGGACGTGGCTTCGGTAAAGGTTCTTTGGAGGAACCAAAAGTTTGAGGAAGCTATTTGGGAAGATGAAGAGAACATGAAGTCCAAGTACCCATTCCTGTTCCGCGCTCTGAATAATCGTGCTTAAGGTATGTGTATTCCTTAGTATCTCTGTTTTATGACTTTGTTAAAGAAAATTGTGAATTCCTTGATGTCTTTGTTTTCTATCATTGTTAAAGGAAAGTGTGGGAGTGTTTTAGTGTTAAATTTTGCTAATGTATTCCTTGACCCATCATTCAAGGATGAATGATCATAAGGGAGGGAGAATATAACACCCCAGAATTTTGTCTTTGAAAATTTCTGAAATTTTATCCTCACTATCCTAACTACGACTCACCCTACGAGTCATAGGGTGTCTTGATAGGTCATATGAACCTACTCGTAAGGTGTATAGTGAAAGGTTCTTGAGTTGTTGTCCAGAGTACGACTTGAGGAAAAATGCCTTAAAGACCCATGATAAGTCATTGGACTCAAATCATAGCCAAAACAATGTGTGTATAGCTAAGTTCTTCTTTGAGTATGAGTTGCTCACTACGAGCCTTGAGGACTCGCTATGAGTCATTTGGTGAAAATCTTAGGGTGACCAGTGTAAGGCCCAAGTAGTTCTGTCTAGGATTCTATGTGGACTCTACAATCATAGGGTCACGATACAAGACGTATGATGTAAGACGTAGGGTCAACAATGTGGGTGCCCCCTGACACTGTCTTGGATACAACTCATGGTGATGAGTCATTAGGTGTTGTTACGATTCACCGTATGACCCGTAGTCACTAGTGATACCTTTTCATCTTTTAAGTTAAGGGCACTTTGGATATTTCCCACTTTAACCACTTAGACCCCACATCCATCAAACACCTTTGAGGCATTCCTTCCACAGTTTATCATATCAAAGACTCTCTTTACTCTCTCTAAATCCCCTCAAGAAAGATACTTAGGGTTTTCAAGAAGTAGATAATCCAAGGGATCAAGGGTTGGATTCTCTCAATAATTTTGGGTATTTCAGGCATATTACTCTTCTCTAATTGCAAATTTGTTAAAAGCATGCATTTTAAAATATTACTCATATGGTTTTGATGTTGGTTTTAAAACCTGGGTTGAGGGTTTGGAATGTTTGTTGTTAAACAATGCTTCCCATGGTTTACCTATGACTATTCATGCTTTAATTATGGTTTTGAATTGGTGGAATGCATGGCTATGGTGAATAAACGAGGGGATTGTAATTTCCTCCAACTTATGACTTTTGAAATGCTAATGACCTCAACACCATATTGAGAAATTGATTTTGAATAGGAAAAGTATGCATATTGAACTACTCTTGAACTATTGCATAAAGTAAAAAAAATCAATGAAGCATAATTGTTTCGAATTGAACCTTTTGGGTTTATGTTATCCCCCAAGTTAAAGCATAATTGAACCCCCTGGGGGGGGAGTTGTGAATTCCCCCAAGTGATGATAATTGGTTTGGTATGTTGTTGTTGCCTTGCAAATGTGGTTGGTATGATAATACAACAATGAATGCCTAATGTGTAATATGGTTCAATTAATGGGAATGTGTGATAAATGTTTTAATGGGGTTTAAAAGAGGATTTTGTAGCTAGGTCATGAAAGTAGAGGTCCCGAGGGACCAATACTGTAAATTGTGGTTGCCAACGTGGGGATCTAAATGATAGGGTGGCTCAAGTCCCTCTATTATATGCATGGGAGGTTCGAGTCCCCCATATTATATCACGTGATTGGGTGCTTACGTCACTTTGAAATGCCGAGTTTTGAGACCCCATGGGGCATATGTATATTCTCTGGTTCGTGTAGCTACATACACTAGGGACCTTCCATCCGGGGTCGAGTTGGACCCAAATAACCCATGGGTTTCTTCTTGTGTTATAACGGTTGAGCTACACAAATTCAGGCAAAAGTTTTAAAGTGCATGTTAAGCATTGTTCCCTATCCTGACATGTGATATACATATATATATGTATATGCATTTGATTATGTGTATTGAATTTGAATGATTTTGAGTTTTTGATCCCGACATTTTGTTATCCTTATTCCTAAGTTACATTCTAGTGCTCAACTGACTAACCATCTCTGGATGTTGTATCCCCATGCGATGCAGGCAACAAAGATAATTCTTCTTTTCCTGCAAAGAGTTAGGTGGGTTGGATCGGTTTGTCGGTTCGCTGTGGTGAAGTTGTGATCTTTCATTCTCTGGAAGACACAAACATTTCATCAGTTCTTGTCATAGATTAGGATTGATAGTTTTCATTGTCATTAACATTATCATTATCATTGTCAGAGTCGGGGACATGTCCCGACCAAGATTGTTTTTTTTGTTCTTTGTTTTTTGCATAGAGGCTTTGTTGGATTACTGTGGACTTGGGTGATGTTGGTTCGATTTGTTGGGTCGGTTGCCGGTTATGGGTTATAGACATAATTTTTATTCTTTGAACTTATCTTGTGCTATCTTGTTATATGTTCGGAATTAAGCCATTATTGGGTAGTGTATGGTGTTTTGTTGGGTTTAGGGGGTGTTCTTCGGTCCATGGTGGATTGGAGATTCCCGTCACGGCCAGGCCCTGTTTTGGGTCGTGAGAAAAACCATCTGAATCTTCTAGCAGAGTCAAAACTTGAGCGATGGAGAGTCGAGTCTTCAACTTCTGAAAAATTTTCTCACACAAATCAAACCATTGAAATTTGACCTTTTTCTAAGTTAGTTTGGACACGGGAGAAGCAATGGAGGAATATCCTTCAACAAACTGCATGTAGTAACCAGCTAAACCCAAGAAACTCCTTATGACTAATGGATAAATAGGCCTATGGTAGTTCCTCACTACTTCAATCTTTTGAGGATCAACCAAATGCCATCACTGAAAATGATATGACCAAGGAATGTCACATATTTCAACGACAAATCATAATTGTTGAGCTTAGAAAATAGCTGGCAATCTTTGAAAGTCTGCGAGATAATACACTAATGGTTGGCATGTTCATCCTCACTCCGAGAATAAAAAAAGGATGTCTTCTATAAACACAATGATGAACATGTCCAAGTGCTACTTGAACACCCCATTCATCAAATCCATAAAAGTTGTTGAAGCATTCGTTAGTCCAAAATACATAACAATTTGATGTAACCTTACCGTGTTTTGAAGGTTGTCTTCAAAATAACATGCTCTTTGGCTTTTTGCTGATTATAGCTTGAGGACTGTCTTAGAGAAGTAAGTGGTACCCCTAAGTTGGTCGAACAAGTAATCATTCTTGGGAATGGGATACTTATTCTTGACTATGACTTTGTTGAACTGACAATAGTCATTGCACATTCTGAGAGAACTATCTTTCTTACGCACGAAAGAAATGGAGCACCCCATGGGAGGCACTAAGCCTAATGAAACCCTTGTCTTGGAGATATTTCAACTGTTCCTTCAACTCCTTAAGCCTAGATAGACTCATTATCTAGGGTGGAATAAAATAGGTTATGTATCTAGAAGGAGATCTATTCTGAAGTCAATTTCCCTTTTGGGAGAAACATCGGGCAAATCTTCAGGAAACACATTAAAAAATTCATTTACCATAGGAAATGACTTAAGAGTTAGGAGTTTTATACTTTGAATACTTAACCCCGAACAAGATGATAGATACACCATTTGGAATTTATTTTCCTTACCATAAGGTAAGACACAAAATGACCTATATGCACTGGGGTAGTACTACCATCCCGCTCTATGACTCACCCTTTTTGAAATTGAAACTAGACTGCTCTGTTTCTATAATCAACTGAGGCATCAAAACAATAAAGCCAATCCATTCCAATATAACATCAAAATTTTTCATGTATAACTCTCCAAGACCATCTGAGGTGACTTTCTAGGAAACTGTGACTGATCAATTTTTGTATACCTGTCTGGCTATACTAAGTTACCAACTAGAGTACAAATTGTGTAGGGTTCTGAGAGGATTTTATGGCTAAAAGCAAAGTATACTTCCATATAGAGAGTCATAAATAAAAGTGTGGTCCGAGATCTAACAATACATAGACAAAATATGAAAGACTTGTAGCGTACAAGTGATCATATCAAGAGAAACTTCCTGATCCTATCAAGTTTGGAGGGCATAAAACATATTCTGATGCTATCTACCATCTTCACTAGATGAGACACCCTACTGATTTAAGCGACCAACTGGAGTTGCTAAAGAGATAGATTGACTTTGCTAACGAGCATCCCTATATCTCTATGAATCCATTAGATATTCCCTCTATCTATGGCCTGCTTTTTATACCCTAAACAACCGCCGCAACCAGCCAAACACTCACCCTTGTGGTTCTTACCATATTATTTTACAAATGGGGTCTATTCACACTACCTTGGGACTTTTAGTTTGATGCTCTATCTCAGTTATCTTGCTAGAACTTGGGCACTAGAGCACTAGCAGATGGTGGGGATGAAGCCAAAGATTTCTGGTAATTAAAAATTATTACCACCAGCTGACCTCTGGGAGAGAAGTTAAATATACCTATTCTAGCCCACTTACTGTCCCTTTCCTTCTTCTTGATTCTCTCTTCTCCAATCTATTAAGCATGGACCATCAACTTGGATATATCTGTTTTGCGGAAAAAAGATGACTATTGTGATTTTTACAAATTCAAATACATTCAAAAATGTTTTCAAATTCTATTACCAAAAATAGCTTTGCTAGTTAATTTATTTAGTAAAAATCAAGAAAACCTTTAAAAATCATTTAAGCGATTCAAATTAAGAAAATCCTTTTAGTTTAGAAATTCTGAGTAAATGATTATTCGAGCTATTTGAAAACAACTTTTTTGACTAACTTTGAAAGGGGAATTTTGTTTTTAAGAAAGAAATTGATTAAGGAAAAATTTATTTTTAAGATTTGTACAATCCAAGTTTTGATGACTTAGCAGAAATTTTAACTAAGTTTAAGAAAATTAGTAACAGATAGCATGCAAAGGGGAAAGGGGGAAACTAAAATACTTAGGCCATTAGGCCCAATCTCTCAAATGAAGCTGTCCTAATTTAATTGTGCTTTTGGCCCACAACCTGTCCAAATCTAATTTTCATACCTTTAGGTCCAAAGATCTGTTTCACCTGTATTAAGTTACCACTTTGTCTTTGAGTCACAAATGAATGAATATATTAATGCAAAATGAAAAGAGAAGCAAAAGTGAGACATTTCAAGTTTCCAACTCCTCACAACTTCATCAATGGGTTTTGATCAATTTTCTTCCTCCACCGGTAATAGCTCCTTATTCCGAAAGTCAATCTTGAGAGGGTTGACTCGAAAAGATCGACCTCATTAGACCATTATAAAATTCAAAGGAGAAAGTGTCCATCTGGACTCAAGGCATTTTGCATGCAAAGAAAGACACAGAGAAATTAATACACATTCAAGACACAAAGTGACACACTACATAACAAAAGTAAATATCAAGAATCAATTTTGAATGACAATGATGAGCATACTCATGCCCATATTACAATAATGAGAGAGAGAGAGTCAACTGATAAAGTGCAAAGCAAGGACATATAGTAACATGCCTTATGATTTATGTTCAGATTAAGGATGAATAAAGATAAAAGAAATAAGACTATATTCAATGGATTAATGCAAGAATAAACAACGTAAGATTTTAAAAGTGAAGGGATGAGGAAATAAGAAAAATACCCATGCCTTTTTAATTCGGACAAGCAAGATATCAAAAACATAGACATTAATCCATGTAACAAAGAAGTAAGTGAAGGCTAACTTTTTAAGAAAGGGAATCCTTAAACTCCAACTAAGGATACATTAACGATGATTCCAAATTATGGCCAACTTTTTAGGAAAAACACGTAACGACCCAAAGCATATCCTTTTAAGGCGTCATTGATCCTTTCTTGATATTATGTACCCAAGAGGACCACGAACCGAGACTTTACGCACACAAAGGGAATGTATGTCAAGTCAAATAGAGTAAGAAAACTAGAATGAACATTTAACATGTCTAAAATCAAAACATAATTCAAGAACCATATTATACTTTGGCTTGAACATATCTAAATAAATCCATTTAGAAAAAGTTTGAACTTGAACACAACATATAGGGAAACGTAATCAATAAGTCAAATTGAAGGTTGCAGGGTCTTTTTAAAAAAAAAAGGAAAATGAAGGTAACACAAATTAAGACTTAGAAACCACTAACGACCGTTTAAAGAAACACGAAGGGGAAGAAGAAAGGAATGGATGTTTAACAAAAAAAAAGAAAAAAAAAGGGGGACAAATAAGAAGTTTTGAATCAACACAAACTTCTTAATTTTGATATGAGTAGTAAATCATTTTAACATTAGAATCTCAAAATCAAAGAGGATTTTTCAAGGAATCCACGCTAGTGCAGTAGTCCAATCAACCGGATAGTTTAGAGAAACCACTTGTATCCTTCATATAATTAATCATAACAGACTATGAGCCATGGTTCATTTAAGATATGACCTTAAACGATGGATGAATACATCTACCCTTAACTAACACTATGAATTAGAGAAATTGGACAAATTATCTGTTAACACGTAATCACTAGGAAAATAAGATAAGCATGGAAACCATTAAGCAAATCAAAGGCAAGGTTTAAAGATTATCAGTACAATAGATCAAAACAGGGCTAGCCAACTCATACAATACACTAAAAACCAGTATTTTGTATGAAATACAAGAGATAATAAAAAAGAAACAATCACCTTCTAATCGTATGAAAGCGTTGTTATTTCAATGCCCATCAAACACTTCACTATAAAAATAAAGATTTAATGCAGATAGGGACAAAAAAAGATATAGTGTTGCAGTGGATTTCAATGGATATTAAAACAAGAAGCAAACTATGCAAGAAAATCAACAAAACCTCATCATAATACCTATGGCCTTCAAGTCCTCTAAAATAAATAATCCCACTATACGCTAGAGAACAAGAACCAAATACTAGTACAACTATGATAAAGCGACAAAAATAGAAAAATCAAGAAATAACCGTTCTTGGGGAAGCAAAACATAACTATGAGCTATCTTTGAAATGCCGACCACTATAGGAAAAACTTCACCACCACCACTATTTAGAATTCTAGGATCAAAAGAGTCTTATCAGAATTTTGATCAAAATTTTAATCGACCGAAGGCACTTTACTCAACCAAATTTAAAAGACATTTATAGAATTTTTGCTCAAATATTTTCACCTCTAAGAATTGGCAAAATCAGCTCCACAGTGAGATTTTATAGAAGGGAATTAAGGGCCACGTTTGATCTCCCACCAATATGGGATTTTAGGGTAAAAACCAAAATCCACGATTGTAGAATCATATTGATAAATGGATGATGGGAGATGGGTTATCTTACTTTATCATAACGTCAATGAATAGGAGTATGTCACGTGTTACATTCTAGAACATTCTCAAAATTTTGGTGTCTTTTGGAGGGAAAATTGATGGGGAAAATGAATTTAACGAAAGGATAGTGAAAATAAAGATGACATAGTATGAGTTTTCCACCTAAGGAAAAATCTAGTAGTTTCGAGGTACAAATTCCTGTGCTGAGCATGCCCCATTTGTATAGAGACAAGATATTAGGAGTGGCATCGTTTGTTGGAATAGAGGAGTCCTTAGGATTAATTTTATGGACTGTTGTTAGATTGGATTTTGCCGGGTTGCTGTTGGGTCGAGTTCAGGTTGACGATTTGAAGATGCTGTTGTATGCATATTTATGTTGGGTGTTGTAATGAAGAACAAAACACAAAGTGGATTGGGTCAGGGTGTGAGATGGGCTACGTCAGAGGGGTTTATTTTGGGCCTAGGGGTGTGGGTTTGAATCGAGTAATGGGGGAAAGTTTTCGTAGTCTAATTTTAGTTAGGAAAGGGTAGATTAGGTTATTTTTAGGGTTGTTTAAAACATAACCCCAATTAAATTAGGATTTAGCCTATTCCATTTAACTTTTAGTCAAATTAAAAATCAATTGGTCAATTACACTATAATTGTGGCCAATTTAATTTTAATTATGGAAAAAATTAATATATTTACTAAATTAAATAAAAATTCAATTCGAATTAATACCTAATATAACCTCAAGTTTCTTTATTTGATAAAATCAAATAAATATTTCTCCAGAAAAATTATTTTTGAGGATAAATTATATTTAAAATTAAGATTTTACCCATTTGAATTAATTTTCATGATAACCCTTGATCAAAATCTATTTTTTCAAACAACAATTGTTCAAATAAAAAATTATATGATTGTGTATATACGAATACGAAAATATATAATTGTTACTTGAGATGACAAAATTTCCCATATGAATATTTTAAAAGTTTTTATCCAGATAAAATAAATTTTATTTATGTGAGACCCTTAAAATTTTGATCATTTTCTTTTTGACCCTCCCGTGTTTGTAATATAAATTTTTTGACTTGAATTCTATTTAGGGATGTTAAAAAGGGCAATTTGGAAAGTTTTGAAATTTTTGAAAGGGGTTTAGGGTCATTTTGGAACCCCGCCATGGCACGGAGGTTACCCTCCGCGATAATAGCATGGCCCAGAGGATAACCTATGCGATAACAACGTGCCACACCAAGAAGTAAATTTCATCCAATTTTATTTTTTCACTTAGGGGTGAGGGACTTTTGGTCTTTTCACCATTCTCACGAATTATAAATATAAAATTGACCTTTTTCCCTTTAGTTAAAAAGATAAAACACTCACATTCTCTTCTCTAACACCTAAACCAAGTAAGCTTAAGGGTTTCATAGAGAAATCATCATTCGAACTCCAAACTTCAAATCAACTTTAAATTCTTGTGTGATTCAGGCATGTTCTTCTCCCCTAAACTTTAATATTACAATGTAGCACAAATTTAATAGTTTTTCATGTGATTAAATTATAGTTTTTGAAATTAGGTTGTGGGGTTTTGGTTGTTACTGATTGTTCCATATTTTGAATTGATTATTTATGCCTTAAATTGATGTTTTTGGGACTGAATTGGTATATTATTTAAATGGTTAAAATGGGGAACATAGGTTTCCTCATGTTGGATGAATTTTGACTTGGAATTTCATGAACCTCAACCTACTATGTCAATTTGATTTTTACTATGGAAAATTGCATGGTTTAACTTGCTTTTGAACTCAATGCATTAAATTAATGGATAAAAAAGATTTGGATGGCCTCGGTGGCCATGGTTTGTTTTTTAATGGAACTTGAGAGTCTAATTTAATTGTGTGAATTGGTTTGGCATATTTAAATTAACTTGCAAGAATATTGGAATGACGATGCCAAGTGGTAAATGCCTTAATAATGACTCCCGAGTTAATGGCTGGATTTATGTGCTAACTAATTTTAATTTGGTCTTAAAGGGGGCTGTGTAGCTCATCGTGAAAGTGGAGATCCCAAGGGGACCAATACTAGTAACCACATTTTTTGACATGGGGATCTTTTATGATCGTGTGTATAGTTCACACATGATATTTATTTTGGAATGGTTGGAGCCTTGTGGTCTTTGGCCCTTACTCAAATATTCTAAGTTCATGCGGCTAACATGTTCTAGGAGCATTTCAATAGGAAAAGCTGAACCCATAGAGCCCGTGGGTGCCCTTAGGATGGATAGAGCTACACAGTCCAAGTTAATGGTTTTAAACCTCTCATGTTCATGACCTTTACCCTATCCTAGTATCTTATATATGTATATATAAATATGTGTATGTTTTTTGAATGATTTTGGACATGGCATTATTTTATCAATTTTCTTGAGTTACATGCCAGTGCTTATCCCATTGACCATCCTAGAACGCTACATCATTTAATAATGTAGGGTCTGAAGATATTTTTATTGTTCCTGTGTAGAGTTATGTGGATTAGTACGTCTTTTGAGTTATTTTGAAATGGTGAGCCTCTATCCTTAAGAAGGCTTTATCATTTCATCATTATTTCTTTATTGGTTCAGTACTTTTGTATTCTTTTTGTTCATAGTCAAGAGAATGTCCCAACTTAGTTACTATTTTGGTTTTAGAGGCTATTGTATATAGATGTGGGTTGGTTCATTATTGATTGACTCTTATTTTTTATAGAGTTATCTAATTATCTTTTATTACTATTTAATTGGCTTCCACATTGTTATTATTATTATTTTGCTCTTGAGGTTAGGTTAAGAGGGTGGTATTCGATCTATTATAGACTTAAGATACTCGTCATGGCCAGGCCTTGGTTCATTTCATGACATGCTTGGTATTTGAGCATGGTTTAGAGTCGTTGGGTATCTACTGAACCATATCGAGTAAAGTTCTTTTTATATGTGTGTAGCACGCCAAACTTGTAAGGAGGAGGATACAAGGAATTTAGAAATATTTACCTTTCTTGTCTTCTATTTCGGGCTATAGAGTCTAGTGTTATGAAACGTCTCTAACTCTTGGCTTCCTCGCATTTCAGATCATACCTTCCTGAAGATTTGATGTTTGTAGAAACTCTGTTGGAACTTTTTCCTACATGAGGATAATATGGAGGGACTCACCCAGTTTATGGAGTATAGAACTGATGTAGGGTCCCTTTTCCTAATTGTACTGCTCCACGTAGAGTTCCACCTATTCCCACTAGTTCTATTCGAGTTTCTTAGGGTAGTGATGCTTATGATCAGCCACCTAGGGGGAAATCTATAGTACAGAGTTTTGCTGGTCTATAAATTTGTTTACTCAGTTGGTGACACCTCAATCTTATTAGTCAGATCATATTGGTCCTATTACTCCTTCATCTAAGGTCACTCAGGTTGGCCAACACATGAGGTTGAATCCCCAATATTTATAGGATCTAGGGTTGAGTAGTATCCTTAGGAATTTGTGGATGAGATATAGAAGATTTTCAGAGTAATGCATACTACTAATTCTGAAGGTGTAGAGTTTACTACATACAATTAAAAGATGTAGCTTATCAGTTGTATAAGAAGTGGGAGAAACTGAGGGTGTTGATGTAGAGCTAGCATTATGGGATGAGTTTTTGGGTGCCTTTCTTGATCATTTCTTTCCTTAGGAGTTGAGGGAAACTAAGGCTTAGGAGTTTGTGAATCTAAAGCAAGAGAAGATGAGTGCGAAAGATTATGCATTGTAATTTCTGGAGCTGTCTCGTTATACTCTTGAGTTGGTATCTATCCGGAGATCTAAGATGATTCTAGGTTGTCCCATGATTTGGTATTAGAGTGTAGGGATGCAATGTTGAATAATGATATAGATATCTCCATACTTGTAGTTTATATACAACAGGTTGAGGATGAATACAAAAAAGAAGGAAATACTGAAGAGAGGTAGAATAAGAATTTAGATATTTAGAGCAGGGTAGGGCTCAATAGAATAGTAGGAGAGATGGTAGAGAGTGGACCAAAAAGAATAACTAGGGAAAGTTTTATTCATCTACTAATGCTCCCTATCCTAAACCTTCGGGTATAATCATTTTTAAAAAATTAGTGGTTCTAAGGCGTAGGGTTCCCAGTCTCAGGACAGTAAAGCTCAATCATCCTCACCTTATCTTCCTCTTAGATTTTGCAATCAGTTTCACCATGGTTATTGTGAAGACGAGTAAAATCAGGGTTATAGTTGTGGTCTGTTGGGTCACATATAGCGAGATAGTCCTTCAACCAGGTTGCCACTAGGGCTAATAAAGTTTTGGCAGCCACATCCTTAGCTCCTACCCCTAAGGGCACTACTTATGGTACCTCCGCTAGCTAAAATCTTCTTTATGCACTTGCTACCCATCAGGAATCTGAGGCATCTCCTAATGTTGTTACTGGTATGTTACCACTCTTCTCGTGTGATGTGTATTATTTGCTTAATCTGAGTTCTACCCTATTTTATAAGACCCGTTATATGGCTGTGTATTTTGGTTGTGGTCCTAAAATTATTTCTGAGCCCTTTTTTGTGTCTACTCTAATGGGTGATTCTATAGTTGCAGAAAAATCTATAGGGGTTGTATGGTATCTATCTTCCATTGGGAGACATTGGTTGATTTGATAGAGTTGGATATGATGGATTTTGATTTGATCTTGGGGATGGATTGACTTCATTCGTGCTATGCATCTCTAGATTATAGGACTCGATGATCTTCCTAGAATCCTTCCCGATAGGGAAATAGATTTTGGGATTGATCTTCTATTGGACACTCATCCTATTTCCATTCCTCTTTATAGAATCGCTCCAGCTGAACTAAAGGAGATAAATGAGCAGTTAAAGGATCTTCTTGATAAGGGTTTTATTTGTTATAATGTTTATCTGTGGGGTGATCCTAAGCTTTTTGTGAATAATAAAGATGGGTCTCTTTGGATTTATATAGACTATCGTCAGGTGAATAAGGTTATATTGAAGAATACGTACCCTCTTTCTAGGATTGATGATCTTTTTGATCAGCTTCAGGGTGCTAGATGTTTCTCTAAGATTGATCTCCAGTTGATCTATCATCATTTGAAAATAAGGGAGGTCGATATTCCTAAGACTGTTTTCCAAACCCGGTATGGTCATAATAAGTTCTTAGTTATGTTGTTTGGGTTGACTAATGCTCCATCTGTGTTCATGGATATTATGAATCAGGTTTTAGGCCATTCCTAGATTTGTTTATTATAGTCTTCATTGGTGACATCTTGGTATACTCTAAGAATAAGGAGGATCATGCTAATTACCTTTGAATTGTATTGCAGACTCTTAAGGATAAAAAGTTGTATGCAAAATTTTCTAAGTGTGAGTTTTTGTTGACTGCTGTGACTTTTCATAGGCATGCCATTTATAGTAAGGGGATCAAGGTGGATCCACAGAAGGTTGAGGTAGTTAAGAAGTGGCCTAGACCCATGACTCCAACTGGCATTAGGAGCTTCTTAGGATTGGCTGGGTATTCTAGGAGGTTTGTGGAGAGTTTCTCTTCTATTGCTGCTCCATTAATGAGGTTGACATAGAAGAAGGTTAAGTTCTTGTGGTCCGATGCTTGTTAGTGTAGTTTTGAGAAGTTGAAGGATAAGTTGACTTCTGCACTAATTTTGACCCTGTCCTAGGGTACTGATGGTTTTGTTGTGTTTTGTGATGCATCTCGTGTTGAACTGGGTTATTTTTTGATGCAGCATGGTAAGGTTGTGGCCTATTGTTCTAGGTAGTTTAAGGTTCATGAGAGAAATTATTTGACTCATGACTTGGAGTTGGAATCTATGGTTTTTTCTTTGAAAATTTAGCGCCATTATTTGTATCGGGTACATGTAGATATTTATTCAAGTTATAAGAGCCTGCAGTATGTGTTTAATCAAAAGGAGTTGAATCTTAGGTAGAGATGGTGGCTTGAACTGCTCAAGGATTACAAAACGGGATAGAACTACCATCTAGGTAAAGCTAATATTGTTGCTGATGCACTTAATAGGTTGTCTATGGGGAGATTATCTTATGTGTATGAGAAGAAGAGAGGATTAGTGAAGGACATTCACAGGTTGGCTAACTTGGGATTTCATCTTTTGGACTCTGAGGATAGATGAGTCATGTTCAAGAACTGGTCAAATCATCTCCTGGTGCTGGGGTGAAGGAGAACCAAGCTTTGCACTCCATATTTATGAAGATTAAGGATGACGTACGTCAGCAAAAGGTTATGGATTATGAGATTGGGGGAGATGGCATCTTGAGGTATCAAGAAAGACTGTGTATTCCTGATACTGATGGGTTGCGGGAAAGGATTTTGGCTAAGGCTCATTAGTATAGATATACAGTTCATTCGGGATCAACTAAGATGTATCGTAACTTGAAGGAAACCTGTTGTTGGAATAATATGAAATGAGATATAGCAAATCTTATAGCTAAGTGTATGGTCTGTCAATAAGTTAAGATTAAGCAATATAGGCCTGGTTGTATGTCATAGGAGATAGAGTTGCCTATATAGAACTGGGAGATTATCAATATGCATTTTATTATGGGTCTTCCACAGTTTTAGAATCATTATGATTTGATTGGGTCATTGTGGATAAAATAACTAAGTCCGCTCGCTTCTTTCCTGTAAGGACTAGCTACTCAGGAGAGTATTATGCTAAGTTCTTCATTCAGGAGATTATGAATTACATAGTGCGCCAGTTTCTATTATTTTAGACTGAGGTACTCAATTTTCTTCTCACTTTTGGAGTTTGTTTCAAAAAGGTTTGAGTACACAGGTGAACCATTGCACCACTTTCCAACCTAAGATAGATGGATAACCGGTTCGTACTATTCAGACTTTGGAGGATATGCTAAGGGACCATGTGATTGACTTTAAGGGAAGTTGAGTTGATAATTTCCTCTTATTGAGTTTTCTTACCATAATGTTATTTTTGAGTATGCACATGGCCCCTTTTGAGGCTCTTTATGGTAGGAGGTGTAGGTCTCATATTAGATGGTTTGAGGTTGGTGAGACTAGGTTGTTTTGTCATGACTTGGTTCGCCAATCGATGGAGAAGGTAAAGTGATTAGAGAAAGGCTTAAGACTACCCAAAGTCGCAAAAAGTATTATGTGTATGTGAGGTGAAGAGAATTGAAGTTTGAAGTAAATGATTGGGTATTTTTGAAGGTGTCTCCTATGAATAGAGTCATGAGGTTTGAAAAGAAGAGGAAGCTCAATCTTCATTATACTGGTCCATATAAGATTTTGAGGAGAATTAGAATGTTGCTTGTGAGTTAGATTTTCCTGTGAGTTTATTTTCTATTATCCTGTCTTTCATGTTTCCATCTTGAAGAAGTGCGTGGGTGATATTTCCTTGATAGTGTCTGTTAAGGATATTGGTGTTGCGAATTCCTTCTCTTATAAGGAAGTCCCGATTGAGATATTGGATAGGCAAGTTTTTAAATTAAAAACCAAGTATGTAGCTTTAATGAAGGTCCTTTGGAGAAACCAAAAGCTATAAGAGTCTAGTTGGGAAGCTGAGGAAGATATAAAGGCCAAATGCCCATTCTTGTTCCCTAGGTTGGATGAAAGTACTTAAGGTATGAGTTTCATTTTCCTCTTGTTACTTTCCTAGTTTTTCATTTGATTCTAGGGTATTCTTGCTAATCTCGTGCTAAAAGTGTCCTAACTCATTATTCGGAGACTAATGATCCTGGGGAGGGGGGGGGGGGGATAATGTAAGACCCTTAAAATTATGATCATTTTATTTTTGACCCTCCTATGTTTGTAATATCAATTCTTGAATTGAATTTTGTTTATGGATGCTAAAAAGGATAATTTAGGAAAGTTTTAAAATTTTCAGAAGAGGTTTGGGGTAATTTTGGGACCTCGAGGTAGTGAAGGTCCGCGATATCGCCGTGTCATGGAGGTTACCCTCTGTGATAATAGCATGGCATGGAGGATAACCTCCGCGATAATGGTGTGCCATGCAAAGGAGTAAATTTTGTCTAGTTTTATTTTTTCACATAAGGGTGAGGGTCTTTTGGTCCATTCACCCTTCCTATGACTTATAAACATAAAGTTGACCTTTTCCCTTTCAGTTAAAAATATCAATTACTCTCATTCTCTTCTCTAACACCTAAACCAAGAAAGCTTAAGGGTTTCATAGAGAAATCATCATCCGGTCTCCAATCTTCAAATTGACGTTAAATTCTTGGGTGGTTTAGGCATGTTTCTCCTTCATAAACTTTAATTTTTCATTATGCCATAAATTGAATGGATTTTCATGTAATTAAATTGGGGTTTTTTTAAATTAGGTTGAGGGATTTTGGTTGTTACTATTTTAATTACTTGTCCCATGTTTTGAATTGATTATTTAAGGCTTAAATTGATGATTTGGGGACTGAATTGGTATATTATTTATATGGTTGGAATGGGGAACATGGGTTTCCCTAAATTGGTTGAATTTTAGATTGGAATTGTATAAACCTTAAGCCACTTTGTGAATTTGATTTTTACCATGGAAAATTGCATGGTTTAACTGGCTTTTGAACTCAATGCATTGCATTAATGGATAAAAAGGATTTGGATGACCTCGGTGGCCATGGTTTGGTTTTGAATGGAACTTGGGAGTCCAATTTGGTTGTGTTAATTGGTTTGGCATGTTTAAATTATCTTGCAAGCATATTGGTATGATGATGCCAAGTGGTAAATGGTTTTAATTTTAGATTAAAGGAGATTGTGTAGCTCTTCGTGAGGGTGGAGGTCTCGTGTGGAACAATACTGGAAAACACATTCACCGGCGTGGGGGTATTTATGACTATGTGCATAGTTCAAACATTATATATATTTTGGAATGGTTGGAGCCTCAGTGGCTTTGGCCCTTCCTCGAATTTTCCTAGTTCGTGTGGCTAACTCACGTTGGGACCTTTTTAGTCGGGGGAGATACACCCATATATTTCATGGGTGCCCTTAGGATGGATAGAGATACACAATACAGGTTAATGGTTTTAAAACTCTCATGTTCATGACCTTTACCCTTTCTCAACATCTTATATATGTATATATGTATGTGTGTATATGGTTTTGTCTGATTTTGGAAATGAAATAATTTTATCACTTTCCTTGAGTTGCATGCCAATTCTTATCCCACTGACCGTCCTAGGACGTTACAATGTTTTATGATGTAGGGTCTGAAGACATTCCTGTTTCTCCTGTGTAGCGTTAGTCAGATTAGCACATCTGTTGAGTGTTGTGAAGTGGTAAGCCTCCATCCTTCAGAAGGGTTTATCATTTCATCATTCTTTATTTATTGGTTCTATACTTTTGGATTCTTTTTGGTCATAGTCGGGGACATGTCCTGACTTAGTTACTATTTTGGTTTTAGAGCCTATTGGGGGACAAATGCGGGTTGGTTGGTTATTGACTGATTCCTAGTTTTCATAGAGTTATCTATTCATCTTTTATTACTACTTAATTGGCTTCCACATTATTATTATTATTATTATTTTTCTCTTGAGGTTAGGTTAAAGCAGTGGTCTCCAATCCATTGTAGACTTGAGATACCCAGCACGAATAAGCCATGGTTCGGGTCGTGACAATTTAAAATTCAAGAAACCCAAAATTAAACTTAGTCATGGAGGGAAAAAATTAGGTGTCAACAACTACCCCTTCCCTTTGGGTAGGGTGGATGAAAGTAACCCTGGGCAAAGGGAGTTTGACGTTCCTAATTTTTGCCCAACCACAAATTAATTTCCCCAAAAGGGTTGGTTTTTGTATGAGTTTCATGGATTTATGTACGGACCCTGATATTGGGTTTCCAACATATATCAGGTTACATGAGAACTTAGGCCACTTGTAGTTCACAACGCTTGATTTTAAGCATGATTTTTAAGGAATTCACAAGTTATTCCAATTTTTGAATTTTGGCAAAACCTGAAAGCTAGGGAATAAGCAAATTGGGGGAGGTTGGAATGTAGTTGCGTTTTCAACATTGATCCCAACTTATATATGCTTGATAATTAGGAAATCAAACTACTTGTAGTTTGACTCGATCGACAGAAAAGATAGTCCTTTATTGTAAATGATCTTTGGCTTAGGATGAGTGACAAGCCAATTGAGTTATGGAAAAGAGACTTGCAACCGATTAACCATGAATGTGGGATCCCACATTCTTTAGGGGTGTGGTTTGATGGTGGTGCAAAATCATTCTTTAGCTCAAGCCTAAAGAGTTTGACGTCCCTTTCATGCCTAGGTCCCTGTTTGCTGCTAAGAAAAAGTTAACATTGTGCTGCATCCTTTTTGGAGTCGTCCGCAACTGTGGTTTGGATTTAAGATTCTTATCCTCTTTGATGCTCTCAAAAATATCTCAGACAAAATTGTTAGTAATAAGTATAATTCACGAAAAAGGTATATAGTATTTTACCATATCTTTGTGCGAGTTGTTGTCTGAAAATTAAGGTCATCCTCTTATGTACCTGTTTGGAGAGTGATAAATTATAGTAACAAACAAAATAACCCTCATGGTTGTTGAATAAAATTTCTCTTTTGTCGATTGAATATCTTTAAAGTTGGGTGGACCTCTTGGACACTAAAGACACTTTTGTAGAATGGTCCTTGTAACAACCTAATCCTTTGCTAATGAGGCAACTCTTTTGGTCACCATAATTCTTATGGTATGTGGAATGATAACCTCTTCGGCTATTGGCAATGATCTTTTTCTTGTGACCTTGGGTAAGTCTTGCACATCATTTGTATCGATATGACTTATTGACTTCACTTGAATTATCAATCTTTGGGTAATTTCGTGTATTGTTTGATGTTGGATATGAGGCAACTTACAAATATCCTTTGAGTTTCTAGATTTTAAGGTAATCCTGCACATTATCCGACCTTGGATAAGAGATATCTTATATATATCCCTCAAATCTCTAGCCTCAGGTATTCTTACACATCATCCGACCTTGGATCCAATATGACTTATAGATATCTCTAAAATTGTCGACTTTTAGGTAATCTTGCGCATAATCAAACTTGGATATGACATGACTTATAGAGAACCCTTGGACCAACCAATTTGGTAATCTCACATATTCTCCCGCAAGGATTTAATTATAACTTAAGGATGACCTTTAGACTGTCAATCTTTGGGTAAACTTGCACACTATCCGATTAGGATGTTGTTGCCTCTTACGAATGACCAATGGACTATTGACTCATAGGTAATCTTGCACACTATCTTATCTCAAATAACATGACCTATAGATGACCCTTGGATTGTCAATTTCTGGAAAATGTCATATGTCATCCGCTTTTAGACAGTGACTTAAAGATGTCCCTTCGAATCATGCTTTTCAACTTGATATGTTGATTCATGCTAATTCATAAAATGCAAAAATATCATCGATGTAGGGCTACATCTCCTTTTACATGGTCAACAAATATAAAAGTTGAGATATCCTTGATGCTTTATTATGTTATCTTCACGTGGTCAATGAATGTTGGTGCTCTAAAGCATCTTCCAAGTCCAGATTTTGTCATCTTGTATGAAGAGAGATTACAAAGACTTAGTTGAATATCATGATGTCCCTCTTGGCAATGAAGTGAAATGGCCCTCTCGACAATGAAATAGCCCTCTTGGCAATGGAATGAAATGGCCCTCTCATCAATAAAGTGAAATGGAATGGACCTCTCCGTGATGGAATAAAATGACTCTCTCAGGCAATGAAATGACCCTCTTAATAGTTTGAAAAAAAGCTTTACCTAAGTCTATCAGTCATCGTTTTGGGTTTCTGCATGTACCTGTACTTAAGGTAGATGGTTATTAGACATAATGTCACTCTCACTAGCGACCACAGTCAAGCTTTATAAAAGTTTAAGTGACCTATACTTGGCATTATAATCAAAATGACTTAGTCTGCTATTCATCTTCTCTTTTCAGAGAAGTATTTAAATAGTAGATCTATCGGGTGTAAATAAATAGGTAAACCCCTTCTGGGGATCACTTAAATACCGTTCGGTTTGCGTTATGGAAAATTTGAGGATGAGCTTTCTAATTTCCTTCTATTGAGTGATCCTTTGATTGTGTCCTTATAGGGTCAACTCCTTTGAATGCACCTGTGCTCAAGGTAAATATTTAGTTGACATAGTGTCGCTTTTGGTAAGGACTATTATATATATAATATACATATATATATATATATATATATAGATATTAGTAAAATTCTAAATAAAATGTTCATAAAGAGGATGGACGCCTTGTTTGTCATCCATGGTCTCATGAAATATGATAGACAATTCAAAAGGTCCTTGATAAGTGGGAATTGAACCAGTCTTTGGGGCTACCCATTAATAGTGTTCTTAAGCATTATGTGCTTTGGAGTAGTTCCCAATTTTCTTGGGGGTTTACTATGAAGAAGATCCTTATTTTTTGGCATTGATCCCTGTATCCACAAATAAAGTATTAGCTTTGAGTGAAACTACTTCATGTTGACCTCCTTTGATCTTTGACTTGTACTCTGCCAACTTTCGGGTGCTCCTCATGTTTGGAATTCCACCCTGACTCTCCATTTTAATAGATGTATAGGAAACACTTATCACAAAGATGTGTTTAGATTTTTAAAAGTAGTTTTGGTTTCTTGAGAACATAGTTTCAAAGACTAATTGTAATACCCCGTACTTCTACCTAGCTTAAAATCGTCCTAAAGATGTTAAAGAAATTTTTTAGAATATGAATCCACTTTTATACATATGGTATTTTCAAGATTTTAATTTTTTTTCATGTGGTAAATTCAATAAGCTTTCCATCGATACCAAATTTGGCCAAATCCGACACCCGGGCGAAGAGTTAAAGCCTTTTTAGTGAGACAGTGTATCACTGGAGCCATCAGCGTGTCGCGGAGCCAGCTTAAATGGCAATTGTCAATTTCTAGTTTTGCTCCGTCATAGTGGTGCGTCATACCAAACTTCCAGATAGCAAAAAAAGTGGAAACGCGATAGCTCCGCATCGCGCCACCATGCGATTTCCCATTTGTCACTTTCCAGAGACACGACGCGATAGCGCCACGTCGCGCCATGAGTCCAAATTGGGAAATTTTCATAGAATTTAAATACGCGTCCAAGGGTTAATTTTCCACCCCTATATAAACCCAATAACTCATGATTCAACCATATTTCACCAAAAATATATTGTTTCTCTCAAGTTTCTCTCAAGAACAAGCTAGGGGTTTTAATTGGGAATTCAAATCCAAGACTCAAATTCAAGGATCTCTCCATCAATATCCGTAGAATCAAGAACTAAGGTATGCACAGTGTTGATTCATGGAATCTTTTCATCCATGAAGCTCAAGAACCCTATTTTAAACTATATGTCATGATGTTCTTGTTTTGAATTGATTATGTTCATGTTATTATTCTTGTATGGTTGCCAAGATTGCATATTTATCATGTTTTATGAAACAATGTTAGTATAGAGTTGAAATTCATGCAATTGAGTTAAATTGTGAAACCATGTTGTATTAAATTGATAATCATACCTATGCCCTAAGTGTGCATGCAAGGTGTTTGATAATATGCCCCAATGGATGAATGATGATCAAGTACTTAGTTTTCATATGTCAAGATCATGTCATGCCTCTTAAGTTATGCTATACCTATTTGATTAAGATGATTCCCATGCTAAACCTATGCATTGTGATTGCTTGATGGGATGTTCATAAGATTAGAAACATGAAATTATGCCATGTTTATACGCATTACTATCCATGTACAGCATTATGATGATCATGTGTTTCATGACGTTCCCAACTATGAAATTGTGAATTGATGATATTAGTCATGTGACCAAAAGTGTTAAGCCTTATCAGTTTCATTCTATCGAGTCCTGGGGGTACTTGTACCCAAAAATTTAGTTGTGTGCCTAGAGCCATGTCATGTTTTCACGACACTCTTAGTCAAGACATGATCAGTAGAATTCAGTCAGTCATATGACTCAGGAAAACTCAGTAAACTCAGTATCAGTCTAGTCCCATTCAGTAATCTCAGTAATCTCAAAAATCTCAATGATCTCAGTCAGTCATCATGTCTTAGTAGCATTCCATCAGTCAATGGAACTCAGTGAACTCAGTTTAGCTCCGCTAAACAATACCATCAGTATCAGTTCAGTTCAGTTAATCAGTTCAGTGGCTATTCAGTTGGGAGTAGGATTCAACACTGAGTGAACCCAAGGATGGGGAGTCACCTGTTATTCAGTGGAAGGTGTGATCCTTAGAAGCAATCCTTGCATTCCAGAACTACGTAGCCAATGTAGGTTGAGATGTACCCCTATGCGTAGGGCTACTAATGTATCTCATTTAGGGTTATTCCTACATGAGGGTTGACGAAATATCTTTCTATCAGAGAGGGTTACCTCACAACTTGTCTTTACTCATGGCACGATGTTGACACCCTTCCAGCTGGGGTTACAGGTTAGATCCCACCAGTTCAGTTTTGGGTCATGTCGGTTAGATGATTACCTCCCACCATCTCAGTTTTAGTCTCAGTAATAGAACTTAGAAAATTCTATAGGTTTCAGGACTTTCAGATACAGTCACTTAGTATAGTACGAAACTCAGCTAGTTACATCAGAACTTAGACTATCAGATACAGTCACTCAGTATCAGTATACTAGTTATACGAAACTTATGTTATCAGTATTCAACTTCAGGACTGTCAGATACAGTCAACTAGAACAGTTCTTCATAATCAGAACTGTCGAAAAATAGTTTTTCATGTATCCGTAATGTAGTATCAGTCCCTCAGTATTTAGTATCCTAGCTTCAGTAAACTCAGATGTCTGTAAATCCATATTATCAGTAGCCTGAGTATTCAGAACTTATTATTCAATCCTATCACGATCTCAGTTAGATTTACATATTCATGCATGTATTCTCACATTTATATCATTCAGTCAGTTAGTGTTGTCCATGCATATGAACCCTTTTACATCCATCCTGCCTCACTTGCATATCAGTACATTCAAAGTACTGACGCATTTGTGCTATGGTGTCTTATACCATAGGTTCAAAGACACGATCTCCAGAGCATCAGTAGATTCCAGATATCAACAGTCAGTCAGCAGTGTGTCTTCATCCTTCGAGGATAATATGATTTGTTATTTCATTATTTTAGTACTTAGTTATTTCAATAGTCGGAGTTAGTTGGGGTATGTCAATCAACTCTACAGTTTTAAGACAGTTTAGAGGCTTTCAGACTACAGTATGTTTAGAAAGTATTTCAGTTATTTTAGGTATTCAATACTCCACACTTTTGTTGTATTTTATCATCTAGTCAGTTTGAACCTTACGACCTTATAGCTTCTATTCAATATTTTTTTAGTGTAAATATATATAGTATATTATACAGTGTATAGGTA
Source organism: Capsicum pubescens (assembly GCA_030864215.1). Lineage (NCBI taxonomy): Eukaryota > Viridiplantae > Streptophyta > Magnoliopsida > Solanales > Solanaceae > Capsicum > Capsicum pubescens. Next base: position 171,605,471 of record CM061548.1, on the reverse strand, counting down.
CAGATATCAGTCATGTCTTAGCTTGTGGTCCTTCGGGGTCATGAGCACCGTGTAGCATTCCAGGTACCAGATTTGGGGCATTAGAAACTTGGTATCAGAGCCTAAGATTCAACCGTGTCCTAGGAAGTCTATAAAGCTGCATCTAGTAGAGTCTTGTACATGGGTGTGTTGTGCACCACACTTATGTGCAGGAGGCTGTGAGATGTTTTAGGAATAGTTTTCCTTCTTTCAGTATTCATGTCGTGCCAGTGAGCATAGGCTCAAAGTTAAACTCTTAGTCTAATCTTCTTTTTCCTATCATTTACAGAATATGCCTCCCAAAAGGACTAACGAAAGGGGAACCGAAAATTAGTAAGCACCTCAGCCCGTCCATCCAGATTCTCTGGATGAGCATGTCTCTCATGTAGAATTTAGACTGCATTTACTACTCTAGCAAGTTCAGTCGTAGCTCAGAATGAACGGCCAGCTGCTATTCCAGCCAACCCAATGGCGAATTCTGCTGCAGCCAGGATTCGGGACTTCACCCAAATGAATCCTCCCTTATGCTCCGATTCTACGTCAGGAGAGAATCCACATAAGTTCCTCAATTAGGTTTAGAAAGTCACAGACATCATGGGAGTGACTTCCAGTGAGAGTGCCGAGTTAGCCACCTATCCTCTACAAGATGTAGCCCATACGTGGTTCAAACAGTGGAAGGTAGACAGGGGTACAAATATAGATCCCATAGATTGGGAAAAGTTTTCCATGACTTTCTTAGATAGGTTCTTTCCTATAGAGCAGAAGGAGGCTAAAGTGTTAGAGTTCATTAATCTCAGACAAGGTAGCATGAGTGTAAAAGAATAGTCCCTTAAGTTCACTCAGTTAGCCAGGTACACTCCCCATATAGAAGTAGACAGTAGATCCAGAATGAATAAGTTTATGTCTGGGATATTAGGTAGAGTGGTTAAGGAGTATAGAACTGCGATGTTGATTAAGGAGATGGACATATCTAGGCTTATGGTGCATATTCAACAGATTGAGGAGCAGAAACTTAAGAAGAAGGAGAGAGAAAAATAAGAGGGCCAGAACAGGTAGTTATAGTTTTGCTCAGTCAGGGTGGCAGGGTGGTAATCATTTTTGGTTGTGTCAAAAATGTTCAACCCCAGTTCACCCTACAGCTAGTACACCAGTACCAAAGTTCAGAAATAATCATAGCGATGAGGCATCAGGCTCCAAGGCCCAGGGTAGTGAGAGGAGGATTCTTATTCATCTGCTTTACAAAGAGTGTGGTGAGCATCATAAGGGTGTGTGTAGAGCCTGCAGTGGCGTGTGTTTCATATATGGTGAGTTAGGTCACAAGGTCCGATATTGTCATAAAACCGGTCCAAGAAGTAAGTACGGTCGCCCTTCCGCTCAGTCCAATCGCCCGAATCAGCAGGGTGCCAATTCCAGTGTTATCAGTGGGCAATGCCCAAACAGACTCTATGCACTTCGGTCCCGACAGGAGCAGGAAAGTCCTCCTGATGCAGTTACTTCTATGTTTTAGATATCTCATTTACATGTTCATTCTTTTTCAAATTCATGAGTTTCTTTTCTTTTGAAACCTTGCATAGCAGTTAAACTTTGGGGTCTGAAAATCAAGCCTTCAGATTCTAGTTATAGTTCTAGTATGTGTAGATAATCATTAAGGGAAGGCATCTCCCGACCTATTCCTGTCTTAATACAAAGTTTCGTACTATAGTCATCATGATATTTACGCATGCTACCCATTTTAGTTCCATGAATACAACTTATAACCATATGCTTCACACAGAATAGTGTGTGTTCCAAGTTCCTAGTATAGGAATTCCGGTTCACTTAGTGTCACAAATCATGTCCCATGAAACATAGAAATTCCAGACTCAGGTCATGTAGCTCATGACTCATGTACTCATGTCATGCTTTACAGTATGCTCGGACCATATGACTCATGTTCCACTTCTAGTGAGAAGCCAAACTCAGTAGTTCCATGTACACTCTCAGCTTAAAACCCTTGATAAATCCATGATTTTGGTATTCTATTCCTCAGGCCTCAGTTAAGTATCAAATTTGATATATCCCTGGCGTATGTCAATTGTCTGTAAGCAATTATCAGAACTTAGTTACAGTTTTAGTGTTCAGTTTCAGTAATTAGCATTCAATCCCAGAATCAAATACTTCAGCACCAGTCTAAATCTCCGTAATTAGAAATCAACATTTAGTCTCAATTACCGTCTTAGCTACGATCTCAGTACCAGTTCTAGTCAGTAATCAGATCAGAAATTCAGTCTAATTTTAAGATAACTTAACAATGTTACAGTTATTAATACCTCAGTTTACAGAATGTTCCCAATCACATTAGACACCTAGCCTAACATTCTTAAGGTAATATAGTTTTCACTCATTCATGCTCAGTTTCCTCATGTTATCCAATTAATCATTACCTTCAATGAATGATACTCTACCGTTTAGGTTTAACTGTTCAGACTAAGTGCAGACCAACCTTGCAGACTCATTATTCAGCTATCAGATCTTTAGTTAATTGGATAAGTCAGTATGGTTATGCATTCTTGCTCAACACCCACATGAATCATTTAGTAGTTTTAGTTGCAGTGCATGAGGCTTAGTTACTTCATCTTAGATGATGTTCATAAGTCTCAACTCATCTTATTGAATCTCAGTCAGGTTATGATTTTCTTACTCAGCTGTCTTATACAGACAAATTTGTACAGTTTAGTTTCCATGTCCATAGCTATGCACTCTAGCCAAAATCTTATGAAAGAATGTAACCATTCTAATATGAACCAATCAGATAGATGCAAGATCATCTCAGTTCGTGTATCATTCCTTTGTTTCGGATCTTAGATAACTAGTTATGACTCAATTCCTAGGTGTCTTGTGCATCGCCTCAGTTTTCCTCGGCATCTCAGCCCAACCAGTATTCCTCAAGGGACCTAGTGTCCTAAGGGGGAGATATTCTATATTCCCCCAAACTTTCAGGACATAAACATGCCATTCTCTTCTCATAACAAATCTAGTTTAGAGTAGTGAGTACCCATAAGTTTACCCTCTAGCCTAATTATGGTCGTACACTATGTACTCAAGGTACTCAATTTAGATCACAATATTTAGCTCATGTATCACGTTCCAGACCCAGTTACGTTCTCATGTTTCCGCTTATGCATATTAAGTAGTTAAACTCAGACTCATCCCAAGGCAATAGCTTTTCATAAGCTTATCCAGTTTTATGTTTAGATTTAATTTACAAATGTGGTATTCAGTTCCATGCTCAGTTTTTGTTTCAAACTTGGTTTCTTTAACCTTATATATTCAGTCACATATTCATGAGTCAGTTCAGTCATATATTCACACATTAGATATGCATGATTATCTTATCAGTACTCTCAGTCATACATTCATGCATCAGCTCAGTCATAAAATCATGCATCAGATATGCATGATCAGTATGAAACTCAGTAAAGTCAATCATGTAGTCATGTTTCAATTGTTCATGATTAGTATGCACTTCATCTTATCATTTCTACCATCTAAATCAGTCTAATTTAAGGATGAATGTTCCCAAGGGGGAGATATTGTAATACCCCGTACTTCTACCTAGCTTAAAATCATCCCAAAGATGTTAAAGATTTTCTTTAAAAGATGAATCCAATTTTATACATATGGTATTTTCAAGATTTTCACTTTTTTTTACTTGGTAAATTCAATAATCTTTCCATCGATACCAAATTCGCCCAAATCCGACACCCAGGCGAAGAGTTAGAGCCTTTTTAGTGAGACCGTGTATCACTTGAGCCATCAGTGCATCGCGGAGCCAGCTTAAATAGTAATTGTCAATTTCCAATATTGCTCCCTGATAGTGGCTCATCGTGCTAAACTTACAGATCGAAAATAAAGTGGAAACGGGATAGCCCCGCATCGCGCCACCATGCAATTTCCCATTTGTCACTTTTCAGAGACACGACGCGATAGCGCCGCGTCGCGCCGTGGTTCCAAATTGAGAAATTTTCATAGAATTTAAATACGCATCCAAGGGTTAAAAGGGTAAATTTTTCAACCCTATATAAACCCAATAACACGTGATTCAGCCATATTTTACCCAAAATATATTATTTCTCTCAAGTTTCTCTCAAGAACAAGCTAGGGTTTTCAATTGGGAATTCAAATCCAAGACATAAATTCAAGAATTTCTCCATCAATCTTCGCATAATCAAGAACTAAGATATGCACAGTGTTGATTCATGGACTTCTTTCATCCATGAAGCTCAAGAACCCTATTTTAAACTATATGTCATGATGTTCTTATTTTGAATTGATTATGTTCATGTTTTTATTGTTTTATGATTGCCAAGATTATATCTTTATCATATTTTATGAAATCATGTTAGTATAGGGTTGAAATTCATGAAATTGAATTAAATTGTGGAACTATGTTGTATTAAATTGATAATCATACCTATGCCCTAAGTGTGCATGGAAGGTTTTTGATAATATGCCCCAATGGATGAATGATGATCAAGTACTTAGTTTTCATGTGTCAAGATCATCTCATGCCTCTTAAGTTATGCTATACCTATTTGATTAAGATGATTCCCATGCTAAAACTATGCATTGTGATTGCTTGATGGGATGTTCATAAGATCAGAAGCATGAAGTTATGCCATGTTTATATGCATTACTATCCATGTACAACATTATGATGATCATGTTCTTCATGAAATTCCCAACTATGAAATTATGAATTGTTTATATTGGTCATGTGATCAAAAGTCTCAAGCCTTGTTAGTTTCATTCTATCGAGTCCTGGGGGTACTTGTACTTGACAATTTAGTTATGTGCCTAGAGCTATGTCATGTTTTCATGATACTCTAAGTTAAGCCATGATCAGTAGAATTCAGTCAGTCATGTGACTCAGGAAAACTCAGTAAACTCAGTATCAGTCCAGTCCCATTTAGTAATCTCAGTAATCTTAAAAATCTCAGTGATCTCAGTCAGTCATCATGTCTCAGTAGCATTCTATTAGTCAACGGACTTCAGTGAACTCTGTTTAGCTCCGCTAAACAATACCATTACTATCAGTTCAGTTCAGTTAATTAGTTCAGTGTCTATTCAGTTGGGAGTAGGATTCAGCACCGAGTGAACCCAAGGATTGGAATTCACCTATTATTCAATGGAGGGTGTGATCCTTAGAAGTAATCCTTGCGTTCTAGAACTACGTAGCTAGTGTAGGTTGAGTTGTACCCATATGCATAGGGATACTAATATATCTTGTTTGGGGTTATTCCTATAGGAGGGTTGACGGAAGAGCTTCTTATCAGAGAGGGTTATCTTACAGCTTGTCATTACCCGTGGCATGGTATTGATACCCTTACATCTGGGGTTACAGGTTGGACCCCACCAGTTCAGTTTTGGGGTATGTCGGTTAGATGATTACCCCCCACCGTCTCAGTTTTAGTCTCATTCTCAGTTTCAGTAATAGAACTCAGATAGTTCTATAGATTTTAGGACTGTCAGATACAATCACTCAGTACAGTACGAAACTCAGCTAGTTCCATCAGAACTTAGACTGTCAGATAAAGTCACTCAGTATCAGTATACTAGTTATACAAAACTCATGTTATCAGTATTCATCTTCAGGACTGTCAGATATAGTCAACCAGACCAGTTCTTTATAATCAGAACTGTTGAAAAATAGTTATTCATGTATCCATAATATAGTATCAGTCCCTCATTATTCAGTATCCCAGCATCAGTAAACTCAGATGTTTGTAAATCTATGTTATCAGTAGACTCAATAGTCAGAACTTAGTATTCAGTCCTATCACGATGTCAGTTATAGTTACATATTCATGCATGTATTCTTACATTCATATCATTCAATCAGTTAGTGTTGTTCATGCATATGAACCCTTTGGCATTCAGCCTACCTCACTTATATATCAGTATATTCAAAGTACTGACGCATTTGCGCTATTGTGTCTTATATCATAGGTTCAGAGACACGAGCTCCAGAGCATCAGTAGATTCCAAATATCAACAGTCAGTCAATAGTGAGTCCTCCTCCTTCGAGGATGATATGATTTGTTATTTCATTATTTTAGTACTTAGTTATTTCAGTAGTCAGAGTTAGTTTAGGAGATGTCCCTTCAACTCCACAGTTTCAGACAGTTTGGAGGCTTTCAGACTATAGTATGTTAAGACAGTATTTCAGTTATTTTGGGTATTCAATACTCCATACTTATGTTGTGTTTTATCAGCTATTCAGTTTGAACCTTACGGGCTTACAACTTCTATTTCACATTTTTTTCAATTTATATATATATATATACAGTATATTATACAGTGTATAGATACATATATCAGTCATGGGTTAGCTTGTGGTCCTTCGAGGTCATGAGCACCGTGTAGCATTCCGGGTACCAGATTTGGGGCGTTACACTTATATAGAAGCTTTTAGAAAATCTCAGCCAGTTGTGTCATATACTAGATCAATGAACATCTTCCTCTTGTGGCTCGTATATGTCTTACCTTTAATGAAGGACTCCAAAAAAACTCAGCATCATTGCTGGGGAGTTCTATCAAAAATTTTATCATAGATGGCGATTTAGTCTATATAGACTCTGTTACAGCTGGTGATTTTTTAAATTTGGCTTCAACTCCTGGTGCTAGGAATTTGGAATATATTCTATCATATTAGTGAAAATTTTAAGGATTCTCTCAGAATTTCTTCCCCTATTTACTACTATTTGAGATAATCTTATCTTAAAAGGATCTGAAGTCTTTCCTGATCTTCATTTTCTTAGCTGGATGATAATCTTATTCTTTTGAATTTTTGAGGTTGCTTCTCAAAAATTTTGCCCAGTTTCTATTTCCTGGGATAATATGATGTAGCTTTTGGGGTGCCTACGTATCCCGTTAAAGCAAGAATTAGGTCAAACGTAGTTGAAGGCTATGCTAGGGATACATTGAAAAATCTAATGGGTTTATCGAAGACGACATAGGCCACCTACATATCTCATTCTTGAGAATTCAGGTTATCACATAATTCATACATAAAAGGAAATGATAAGTTCTCCTAAGGGGTTGACCGAAGATGACATAGATCGCCTATGTATCCATAGTTTGCAAAAGGAAAGGGATTCTAGGCAATCAAAAATCTTTAAAAGTGCTATTACAAATAAAAAAGGAAACAAAAGAGAAAACATCCTTCGAGGATAGTATCTTTTTACCGCATAAAAAATGATTGGTTTGGTCCACTCTTGACCATCCATCTCAGATAAGATCAGATATCCTCCGGATAGTACCTTCAAACTATATATTTCCTTTTCCAATTTGGTGCGAACTTACCTTTGTAATGTTATTGATGAGGGAATATGCATTTGAGAACCAATTACCCAACTTCAAATGTTCGAACTCTTACTTTCTTATTAAAGGCACAAATTATTCTATTTTGGTACAACTGTCCATGGCATATGACAACCATTCTCTTATTATCGATCAATATGAGTTGTTCATAGAAAGCACAATCCCATTCTTCATTGCTTAATTCAACTTATTAAATAATCCTTAAGGAAGGTACTTCAACCTCGACAGGTAATTCAACTTCATTTCTATATGCCAATAGATAAGGAGTTGCCCCAATTGAGGTCCAAACTATTTTTTGGTACCCTAGCAAAGCGTAACGCAATATATGATGCCATGATTTTTCATTTTTGACCATTTTTATCAAGATCTTTTTGATATTTTTATTGGCTGCTTCCATGACACCATTAATCTGTGGGAAATATGTGGTTCAGTTGTAATGAACAATATTGAACTGTCCATAAATATCATTCATTAAGTGACTTATCAAGTTAGCCCCATTATCAGTAATGATTGATTTTGATACTCCAAATCGGCAAATTAAGTTGTTCTTGAAAAAAATTTGTAACTGCCTTCTTGGTCACGACTCTATATGAGGTAGCTTGTACCTATTTGGTAAAGTAATCAATAGCAACAAAAATGAATCTATGTCCATTTGAAGCTAGTGGCTCTATTGGTCCAATAACATTTATACCCCAAGCTATGAAAGGCCAAGTTAAACTCATGCAAAAAGCTTATGTGGGGGTATCCAAATCAAATCTCTGTGTATCTGACATTTTGACACTTCTACATATACTTGCTTTAATCATTTTCCATAGTCATCCAGAAGTAACCGATTCTCAGAATCTTTCTGGCAAGGGAAAATCTATTCATATGGGGCCTGCGTACTCCAACATGCACTTTTACTATCAGCTTCGTAGCTTCTATGGCATCAACATATCTTAGAAATCCTAAGTCTGGGGTCCTCCTAAAAAGAATTTCCCCTCTTGGAAAATAATTTTTTTTCAAATGCCAAATTTTCTTTCACTAATTTTTGGTGTCCTCCTCAAGATATATTCTATCTTCTAAATACCTCTTTATGTCAAAGTACTATGGATTTCCATCAACTTCCTCGTCAACATGTGCACAATGTCCAGGTTGTTCCTTCAAGCTTATTTCCAAAGAATCGACGTGACTCTGATCTGGGTATTGGGTCACGGAGGATATAGTAGCCAAAGCATTATCAAATTAATTTTGCATCTTCTAGAAATGTCTGAAGCCAATTTCCTTGAATCTTCCACATAAATCCTATACAAGTTCTACATAAGGGGTAATCTTGGAGTTCTTCACAACCCATTCTCCCTGTACTTGGTGAATTAGTAAATCTGAGTCTCCAATGACTAGCAATTCTCGAACACTAATGTCAAGTGCTAACGTGAGGCCTAGGATGAAAGCTTTATATTCAACCATGTTATTGGTGCATGGGAAGCGTAATTTAGCATTTACCAGATAATGTTGGCCTATTTCTGACACCAAAATTGCTCCATATCTTGAGCCCTTGAAGTTGACCGCTATATCAAAAAACACTCTCCATCAAGGGTATGTTTATTAAATATATACTCCCATGAATAAAACCTCTTCATCTGGAAAGTCTGTTCAAAGTATTTTGTATTCATTATCAACTGGATTCTTAGCTAACTGATCTACCAAGGCTTGCCCCTTGATTTCTTTTTGAGTCATATACACGATGTCAAACTCACGTGGCAACACTTACCACTTTGCCAAATTTCTCGTTGGCATAGCTTTTTGAAAAATATACCTCAATGGATCCACTCTATAAATGAGATATGTTGTATACGAGGATAAATAATGCCTTATATTTTGTGCAACCCAAGTTAAAGAAAAACACGTCCTTTCTATTAGAGTGTAGCGAGATTCGTATAGTGTACAGTTTTTATTCAGGTAGTAGATCACCTTCTCTCTCTTATCGATTTCATCATATTGCTTGAGTACACATCCAATTTTTTTTTCTAAGACTAACAAGTAAATCAGCAATGGACTTCCTTCTCTCGGAGGAACCAAAATAGGTAGAGCAGATAGCTAATCCTTGATTTTGTCAAAAGCCTTTTGGAATTTTTCCATCCATTCATTCAATGCATCTTTCTTTAACATCTTGAGAATTGGCTCGCATATGACTATCGATTGAGAAATGAACCTACTAATGTAATTCAAATGGCCCAGCAAACTCATAACTTCTTATTAGTTATTTATGGTATTAAATCTTGAATAGTCTTGATTTTGGATAGTTCAAGCTCAATTGCCCTTCTACTAACTATTACCCTAGTAATCTTCTGGCCAGCATACCAAAAGCACACTTAGCAGGGTTCAACTTCATGTTGTACTTTTTCAGTCAATTGGAGAACTTTTCTAGGTATATCAAATGATCTGAACTCTTTTAAAATTTAATGATTACATCATCCACATATACCTCAATTTCTTTATGAATCATATCATAAAAAACTCTTATATGTTACACAAGTATTCTTGAGGACAAATGACATTGCCCTGTAATGATAAACACCCTAGGGTATAATGAAAGTTGTCTTTTCTACATATTCCTCATCTATTAAAATCTGATGATATCCGGCAAAACAATCCATGAAAGGCTTTATTTTATACTTTGCACAATTATTAATAATGATGTGGATATTGGATAGTAGAAAAGTATCCTTAGGACTGGCTCTTTCAAATCTCTATAGTCGATGAATATTCTGATCATGCTATCCTTTTTTTGGAACAGGAACAATATTGGCTCTCGATGTTGGATATTTTGTGACCTCTACAACTTTAGATTGAATTTGCTTCATCACTTCTTTCTTGATCTTCAAACTTAAGTCTGTCCTGAATTTTTCATACTTTTTGTTTTACTAGATCAAATTCGGGATTGATTGGTAACTTATGTGACATTGTTGGTGCTTAAACCTGACATATCGTCATAGGACCAAGAAAATATATAGATGTATTCCTATAGAAAGTGGATGAGTTCTCATTTTTGTGCATCTGTTAAGTGAACACTAACTCTAGTCTCCTTGACTTCATCTTGGTATCCTAGGTTGACTACTTTAGTTTCTTCCAGGTTGGGTTTCTCCCAACTTTCAAATTCATCCATATCTCCAGTTAACTCCTCTTCATTATAGTCTTTCCATTCATCATTATTCACCTCGCCTAGTTTATTTAACTCTTGACACAACATGTCATTGGTAGGTTTTAAATTATTGTTACTGAAATAGAAAAGCAACCCAAGTTAGATAATAACAAGATAGCTCAAAATAGTAAAATAAGTATAATCATACTTCAAAATGACTTTTTAGATAAATGGAGACCTTTTCATTGAAATTTGAGAAATATTTACAAGCAATGGCTCATGACTCTCACAAGTACGGGCCCATGCATTTTTGAAAATAGTACAATGCAAAAAAGAAATTTAAGACATAAAAGGGTAGATCACCGGGCCTCCTCCGGATCATCACCGATTTTTTAAACTACTAGTAATTTCGCTTTTATCTACAACAATAGGAAATAAGTCATGAGGGGAGTGGATGTCTAATTTTGCAAAATCTCTTCGGGCGTGGCCTTTCTCACCCCGTCAGTCTCTGGGAAATCTTCTAGTAATGTATTGGATCCTTCAAATTTATTTCCTATCCCATCCCCAAACCATCATCTATCATCACCGCACGCACAGAAAATTTCTGGTACAGGAGTGGCAATGGTTTTTGTAGACCCATCTTTGACCTTTTCGCATTCTCATCTTTTGTTATTGTGTTGTACCCTAACCCATACTTAAATGTTTTTTTAAGGACTACAATTGGCTCAATAATTCCTTGAAAATTCTTTCCTAAGCCTTGTACAAGCTTGAACCGACCTCATAACATCACAGTTGCAATCATCTTATAGATAGAGGGCATTAGCATTTGGGGAGTTGGATTATTCTCCACAGTATTCACAATTTTTAGTTTTTAAAAATTGCTACTCTTTGGAATATCTTCAATCATAGGTACGTAATCATTAGGGTAACTCAAATGGATTCCTTCTTTTGTTATGACCACCTCCTAGTCTCCCCAAATAAGCTTTAACAATTGATGAAGAGGTGATAAAACTGCATTTGCACCATGAATCCATGGCCTCCCGAGAAGTAGGTTGTAACTAGGATTGATATCCATAACATGAAATCTTTTATTGAATTCAATAGGTACGATATGGATGTACATGTCAACTTAACCTATAATATCTATTTTCCCTCCATCAAAAGCTCCCACATTAACATGGCTTTGGAGAACCTTTCCCAAGTCATAGCCCAGTTGAGTCAATATGGAAAGAGGACAAATGTTTAAACCATATCTGTCATCTACCAATACCCTATTAATCACATAGTCATAATAGTTGACAATAATGGGAAAGGCCTTGTTATGTATTATGCCTTCAAAAGGCAACTCTTCTCACTAAATGATATGTAGTGAATTCACACAATATTTCCTATGATTGCAGCTAGATTTTCAACACTTATGCCTGCAGGAACATATTATTCATCTAGTACTTTCAATAAATCTTATCAATGGTGTTGTGAACTCATTAACAACGCCTAAATAGAAATCTGGGCTGGAGTTTTTTCCAAATGCTTGATAATTGAATATTTCTTCGGTTGCATATGCCTAAAAAATTATTTGACGTCCCCTTCAATGATTGGAATTTTCTTTGAATCCTTTTTATTGGTTAACTCTTCGAGAATATAACATCGTCAAGACCATGTTATCCAATGGGCGGCAACATTCTCTACAATAAGTTTCTTTCTAGGAGATGGTGGAGAATATGCCTGAGTTAGGGATGTCATCACAATAAATGGGGGCCTTTTACTAACAGTTAAAGTAGCCATGTCTCTCTATATCTTCTGTACTCCCTCTATCTTTTTGGACTTTTCTGAATCAACTTTACCGATTCTCTTGCTAGCTACCCATCCCTCCTCTATTTCGATCATCTTGATAGTTGTTCCCCCATTATTAGGCAATGGGTTATTTTTAACATTTGACATTGGTGATTAAAGAGTAATAACCTTTTGATCAATCACGTCTTGGATCTTCTATTTAAGATTAATACAATCTTTGGTATTGTGCCTTATTGCTCCTAAATAATAGGTACTATTTTTATCAGCATGAAAAAAATTAGAAATTGGGATTGATAGGTTCTGGTTGGATGCTGTAGATAATCGGTTGATCTTTTTCTTTCAAAGAGTTGTGTGGGACTTTCAGCTAATGGCGTAAAGTTTTATGAAGGTTTCTTTTCAAGGTTCGGACGAAGAAAGTTATAATTGTTTTGGCTAGTGGAAGGGGGTACTTGATGATGATTTGGAGGTGCTGGGATGTTTGTTTGGAGATTTAAAAAGGCAGTTCGGATACTAGGCTGATTATTTAGTTGCGGAATTTCATATTAGGGCAAAAATATTTGGCTGTGGAGATTGGTATTGGGGTAGGATATTTGGTTGTGGAGCTTGGTATTGGGGTAGGATATATTTGGTTGTGGAACTTGGTATTGGGGTTCGATATTTAGATATGGATCTTGGTATTGAGGTTTGATATTTGGATGTGGATCTTGGTATTGAGGTTGGGCATAGAATATGGAATGAAGATTTGGGGGTGGTGGAGAAGAAAGAGTGTTCCTAGGCTTGAATTTTTTCTTCAATTTACCAACAGTATCAGTGGAGACTACAGTCAATCTTTTCTTTTCTTCTTAGGGGAACCAGAAGACCCTGATGATGTTAGGGTCTTAATAATCTTCCCCATTCGAATAACTTCTTCAATCAACTCCCTAATTTTTAATGAATTTTGGATGTTGCCTGAACCGCTGATACCATCCTAGTATAAAATTCTCCCTCTTGAGCGTGAGAGAACCCCAACACCATTTCTTCCTTGGACATGAAAGGTTGTACTTTATCAGTTTTCTTTCTCCAGTGGTAGGCATAGTCTTGGAAATACTCATCATTCTTCTTCTTAATCTGGTCTAGTGAGTGTCTACTAGGGACTATTTCAATATTGTACGAAAACTTATCAAGAAAGTTTTTAGCTAATGTGATCCAGCCAGACTATCTTTTTGGTTCCTGAGATGTAATCCAATTTAACACTTTTCCACTTAAGCTTCGACTTAATAGGAGCATTAGCAATGACTCATTCATTCCTACTCCAATCATTTGATCGCAATACCTTCTTAAGTAAGCCATGGGATTTTCGGTGTTGTTGAACATTTCAAATTTAGGGATCCTATATTGTTCAGGTAAATCTACCCTAGGGTGAACGCACAAACTATCGTAACCAAGACCATCATTATCCCCTATGCCATGAGATTTTTTCATCCTCATAATTTTTTTATTCATAGCCAACAACTTCTTTTCATGCTCGATCCTCTATTTATTTTATTTTTTCGCATAATGGTCTACCTCGGTATTAGAAAAAAATTATAAATGTAAGAGGATGTAATGACATGAAATGGGGTTGGAGGTGCAGGTTGGATATGAGGATAATTTTAGATGGTAGCTTGATTTGGAGGATGATAGGAGGTTTGGTGCTCGGTAGGGAGAGAGTTTTGAGGATTAGGGATCTTTTGTAGAATTTGAGAATGTTTTGGTGGAATTTGAGAGGGGTTTTGTGGAATTAGGGATGAATTTTGTGGAGTTGAAAATGGATTTTATTGAGTTAGAAATAGATTTTGTGGAGTTGGAGATGGATTTTGTGGAGTTGGAGACGGATTTTGTGGAGTTATGGATGAATTTTGTAGGAGACAAATTTTTTGGAGTTAGGGATGGATTTTGTGTATGGTAAGCTTTTGGGTTGTTATCTCAATTGATGTTTTGGAAAAGTAGAGTATGAACTGGTGGAGTATCGATTATGGGATCTGTGGGAATAGTGGGAAGCGAAGACGGATGATATGTAATTTGGATGATTCCCAAGAATAACAGTATTAAGGGGAGGAATTTGGAGTTGAGGGTCGTGTCCTCCTGGGACAGGAGCATTGATGGTGATGGCCACATTAGCCAAATCTATAGCAAGATTCATCTCTTCTTGGAGGATTTCCAGCTTTCTTGCAAGCTCAACAATCACCTCGCTCTGTTATACTATTATATTGTCCCTGATGGTTAAAACATTGTCCTTGTCATTTCCAGACATATTTGAATGATGGATAGGGAATGGGATTATACAAGCTTTTGACTGGGTGAAGTAAGGATGTTTAGCTGGATTATTTCAACACAAAGTAGTTCTCTATTATCTGCAAGGTAAAATAACCCATAAGAAGACGTGTTAGGTCCTGTACAAGATAAATATTACCAGATATTCAATAAGAAGTAACCACATAGAGTTGTTTTCATCACAGGTAAATTGGTTTGCAAGAGTATAGTGGATAAATTTGCCTTTGATTCAAATAAACTCACATAAACACATAATGCAGTTATATCACACCAAAACATTATAATAAGTGCATATCCTAATTGGGTGACCCTTTTGAGCCAAGGGTTGGCCTAGCGAGGTTGAAGGAAATATATGTCTTTTAAAACCAATCCATTATCACCATAATATCCATAGATATTTAAAAGGGAATAAATGCCTTAAATATTTCACAAAAGGGACACAATCTTTAGGAAAAGAAAAAGAAACACAAGAAAACGAAAAAGGTCCCGCGCAGGGGATGAAAATTGAAAAATCTAACATCCAGATGATCCATCGTTGGCATTTTCCCTCTTAGCTTTGTATACCTCTTTCCATATGCGATAACTGTTGGTGATAAAATAACTCCCACATAATTTTTCTCTATTAACATAAGTCATATTCCCTATGCAATAAAGATGGGAAACTATTCAATCATCCAAATCAATCAAACACTGCCTAACATCATCCACCTCTTTCTAGACTTAATTTAATTCTTATCTCAATTGGTGTATGGTTGATACATCCTCCATATGCATTTACTAGTGTTTAATCTCACTTTTTTAGAATTTATCTTGAAGACTATGGATTCAAATCTGATGTTTCGATTCTAGATCAATGATTTATGTGGGCACATTTGGGCCTGGGACCAATGCTCAGATAAGATTATTCTTCAACCATTCTTTGTATGTTTCAGTAACCTCGGTTTCATACTTGATATGAAAAGAGATTTCCCTAGTCATTTTTTCTTCCACTCTTGTAGTATAAATTCCTTTAGTGGGTTCTTGTCTTCTCCATACTCGGTGATGAAGCTAACCATAGGCACAATTTTCGGTGTTTCCTGCTTGACTTTAATTGTCTAAGGACTCTATTAGGACTATAAGGATGAGTTCCCCTATGGACTAGAAGTACTAAAAAAACTATTCATTTTGTCGAATAATGTACTTCCCAAATGGAGATATCTGATTAACCATAGGACATCGCCATCTCCTAATTCCCTGAAAGTCTTGAACCAAAAATCCTGAGGTCTTTTCCCTCTTAATATTTTATAAAATCAATGATAAATGATCTGCCATTTTTTGGGGGTCTGGTTGTTCCACTCTAGGATTTTCTAATATATTCTTCATCATCCATTATTTCAAGAAAAGATTACATCCTTGAAAGAAACGACGTCCCTTCTGACAATTTCCCTAAGCCCTATATATTTCAGCAAGGATCATAGGTGCTAAGGTATGAAATACCTTAGTGGAACTGTAATTCAGTCCATAGGGAATGTTCCGCCATAATGACACTTGGATGAATAGTACTTTTTTATCCTTGTGGGAAAACCATAGTCCCAAGTAACCCCACTGCGAAAGCAAATGCTCTTTTCTTCTTCCATTTTGACTCTGATTCAAATTTATGCTTGAATTTTTCAAAAAGAATTATACCTTTCAAATCGGTGGTACATCTCATGAAAAAAAATGTTTGCCCCGTCATGTTTCCCCAACTAGGTGTCATCATCGATCGAAAAGACATTCTTAATCTTTTGACGGTTCCATACGATAGGGACTAGAATGTTGTTGTCGGGTATGCTACTCCATTTGAAGCACATGTCAATGCTCTCATAACAATTTACTGCTTCTTGGATAGTGGGGGTCAATTCACCTTCCCCAAAGGATAACACCATTTTGTTATAATCCCAATATTCAGTTAGCACATAGATCATTTCAGGCCAAGCATATATTTCCATAAGCGAAGGTAGGTGCCTAATATGCATCCTAAAAATCTCTTCATCTTTTGCACTCATATAGAACCACCATACATTAAAGAAGTTACCGGGTTTGGTAAATATTTTGAATCATCTCAAGGATACGGTTGAGCCATTCCTACATGAAAGGAAACAAAGTAAGTCTTCCCCCTACACCAAAAGGATAATGGATTAGATTAAATAATATATATTCCTTCAATACATAAGTATGATTCATCTGTAATTGGCTCGTGGTCAACAGACGTAGGGTAGGTTTTCTCGTGGGCCTAATTCCTTCTCAGGTATTGGGTCGTCCTAGGCTCGTACCTAAAAAGAGGGTTTTGGTTTTGCTCTATCCTAGGTGTCTAGGGTCGGCTTGGAACAGGTTCCTAAGTGAAAAAATTGGGTTTGGAAATACAAACAGCCATCGCACACCTAAATTGTCAATACATCATCGTATTCCAAACACTTCATTTGGAATTAAAGAATAGGGGCCACAACAACTGCGAAACCCTAAACAATTTATATATTACGAATATGGAACTATGCCATGAAATGCAATAATTTTAAAATTTGCAAAATTTAAACATATAAGCACAAAAATAGTTTAAATATTACAAAACCCAAATAGTTAGTCAAAGAATTTAATTCAGATATTTGGTTAGAACCTAGTTAAATTTTTCAGCAAAGTCATCATTTCTATTTTGCAGAGAAAAGATGACTATTGCAATTTTTATGAATTTAAATACTTTTGAAAAAAATTTCAAATTTGATTTTCGAAAACAGAGTCGCCACGTAATTTATTTAGAAAAAATCTAGAAAAACTTTAAAAATCACTTAAACGATTCAAAATAAAAAAATCCTTTAAGTTTAGAAATTTTGAGTAAGTGGTTCTTATTAATACTCTTGGAAGGTTGTTAAGGCACCAAGAGTATCCTCTAACTCGTGGTTATCCGAGCTATTTGTAAACAACTTTTTTGACTAACTTTTAAAAGGAAAGTTTGTTTTTTTGAAAGAAATTGGTTAAGAAAAAGTTTGTTTTTAAGATTTGTAAAGAACAAGTTTTGACGACTCAATGGGAATTTTCACTAAGTTCAAGAAAATTAGTAACAAATAACATGCAAAGGTGAAGGGGGAAACTAAAAGACTTAGGCCATTAGGCCCAAATCTCTCAAAATGAACCTGTCCTAATCTAATTGGGTTTTTGGCTTACAATTGTCCTAAACTAATTTTCAGACCTTTAAGGCCCAAGGTTCCGCTTCACCTATATTAAGTTACAGCTATGACTTCAAGGTCCAAATGAATGAATGAATGAATAAATAAATACAAAATTAAAAGAGAAACAAAATTGAAACTTTTCAAGTTTCCAAAACCTTGCAACTTAATCAATGGGTTTTGAACCATTTTCTTCTTCCAGCAATAATAGACCCTTCTTCCAAAAGTCAATCTTGAGAGGGCTGAGTCAAAAAAATGGGCCTCATTGGAAATTTATGAAATACGAAGGGGAAAAAGTCCATTCGGTATCGAGGAATTTTACATGAAAAGAAGAGATACATAAATTAATACACATTCAAGACATAAAATGACATACTTCAAAACAAAAGAAAATATCAAGAATTGATTTTGAATGACAATGATTAGCATAATCATGCACATATAACAAGAATAAGAGTCAACCGATGAAGTGAAAGCAAGGACACATACTTACATGCCTCATCATTTATATTCAGATTAAGGATGAATAAAGATAAAAGGACTAAGACTATATTTAATAGATTAATGCGAGAACAAACAACCTAAGATTTCAAAAGTAAAGGGACGAGGCAATAAGAAAAATGCCCATGCCTTTTTAATTCAGACAAGAAAGATATCATAAACATAGATAATAATCCACATAACAAAGAAGTAAGTGAAGGCTAAGTTTTTAAGTAAGAGAATCCTTAAACTCCAACTATGGCAACAGTAAAGATGATTCTTACATCTAAATTATGGCCAACTTTCTAGGAAAACCACATAATGACCCTAAGATTATCCTTTTAAGGTGGCATTGATCCTTTCTTGAAATTATGTACCAAGAAGAACCACATACCGAGCCTTTACGCACACAAAGGGCATGTATGTCAAGTCAAATAGAGTAAGAAAACTAGAATGTAAATTTAACAAGTCGAAAAGCAAAACATAGTTTAAAAACCATATTATACATTGGCTTGAACATATCTAAATAAATCAATTTAGCAAAAAAATACTGAACTTGAACACAATGTACAGGGAAACATAATCAATAAGTCAAATTAAAGGTTGTAGGGTCTCCTTTTAAAAACAAACTAGAAAATAAAGGTAAAACAAACCAAGAGTTAATAAACCAGTAACAACCCTTTAAAGAAACACAAAAGGGAAGAAGAAATGCAAAGATGTTTTAAAAAAATGAGAAGAAAAAAGAACAAAAAGGGGACAAATAATGAGTCTTGAATCAACACAAGATTCTTAATTTTGAAATGAGTAGTAAATCATTTTAACATTAGAATCTCAGAATCAAAGAGGATTTTTCAAAGAAGACAACAAACGCATTATTCCAATTCATCGAATAGTCAAGAGAAATAACTTCTATTCTCCATATGATTAATCAAAACAAACTATAAGCCCTGGGTCCTTGAAGATACGACCTTATGCGATGGAAGAACAGGTCTACCCTTAATTAATGCTATGAATTAGATAAATTGGAAAAACTATCTATTAACTCGTAATCACTAGGAAAATAAGATAAGCATGGAAACCATTTAGCAAAATAGAGTCAAGGCTTGAAAATTCTCATTACAATAGGTCAAAACAGGTCTTGCCAACTCATACAATACACTGAAAACAAGTATTTCATAGGAAATATGAAAGAGAACAGAAAATGAGCAATCACCCTCCAATCATATAAAAGTGTTGTTATTTCAATACCCATAAAACACTTCAAAGATTTAATGCAGATAGGAACAGAAAGAAGAAATAGTGTCACAGTGGATTTTAATAGAAATTAAAACCAAAAGCAAACATGAGCAAGAAATTCAAAAATCCCTTATCACAACACCTATGGCCTTTAGGGCCTCTATATCAAATAATCCCACCATACACTAGAGAAAAAAAACCAAATACTAGTATAACTATGATAAAGAAGCAAAAGGAGAAAAATCAAGAACTAACAATTCTTGGGCCAGAAAAATAGAACTATGAGATATCATCAAAATCTCAACTTCCACCAAAAATACTTCATCATTCTAGGCTCAAAAGATTCTTATAAAAATTCTGATTGAAATTTCAATCGATCGGACGAACTTTACTCAACCAAATTTAAAAGATATTTCAAGAAATTTTTCTCAAAGATTTTCACCTCTAAGACTTGGAAAAATTAGATCCATAGTGAGATTTTATAGAAGGGAAATGAGGTTCATATTTTGAGCTCCCACCGTTGTGGGAATTTTGGGTAAGAACCTAAATCCACAGTTGTAAAATCATCATGATAAATGGACGATGGGAGATAGGTTATCATCCTTACTTGTACTGTTGATGAATGGGAGTGGGTCAAGTGTTATATTCTAGAACATTATTGAATCTTTGGGGTCTTTAAAAGGGAAATTTGAAGGGGAAAACATATTTGAAGAAAGGATGAGAGAAAATCAAGACGACATAGTACTAATTTGGCCACCTAAGAAAAAATCTAGAAGTTTTCAGGTACAAATTCCCATGCCGAGCATGCCTCATTTGTACGAAGAATAAGACATTGGGAGTAGCATCATTTGCTAGATATGGTGGAGTGCTTAGGGTCAATTTTATAGACTGTTGTTGGGTTGGGTTTAGTCGGATCAGGTTTTTCTGGGTTTTAGTTGGGTTTAGGTCGGGTTGACGAGTTGAAGTTGTTATTTTACACATTGTTTATGTTGGCTATTGTAATAATGAAGAAAACACAAGGTGGGCAAGTCAAGATGTAATATGGGCTGGGTTAGAGGGGTTTATTTTGGGCTGGGGGTGAGGGGGTAGACTGGGTAATAGGGGGAAGTTTGGTTGGTCTGGTTTAAATTTGGAAAGGGTAGATTAGGTTATTTTTAGGGTTAGTTAAAATATAACTCCAATTAGTTAAGATTTAGCCTATTCTATTTATATTTTGGCCAAATTGAAAATTAATGGCCAATTGCATTTCCATTGTGGCCAATTTTAATATATTGACTAAATTAAATAAAAACTCAATACAAATTAATACCTCATCTAATATCGAGCATCTTGATTTGATAAAATCAAACAAAATTTCTCCAAAAACAAATTATATTTAAAATCAAGATTTTACCCATTTGAATTAATTTTCATGATAACCCTTGAATGAAATCTAATTCTTTCATACAATAATTTTTTAAGTAACAAAATTATATGGTCTCGTATATAAGAATCCAAAAATATATAGTCATTACTTGAGATAACGAAATTCCCAAGATGAATATTTTGAAAGTTTTTATTTCGATAAAATAAATGTTTTAATTTTATTTAAAATTGAATAAACTTGAAATTAAACTTAGTCATGGAGGAAAAAAACTAGGTGTCAACAATTTCCATCTCCTTAACCACCATAGTAGTGTTACACTCTTTGACCATATTCTAAAAAATTCCTAACACAAACTTTTTCATTCAAACCTTAGAATCAGCAACCAAAGCCGGAGCATATTTTCCCACTAAGAAAAACTTTAATACTCTTTTACACTCATGTTACCTTGCTTCTGATTTATGAATTCCTACATCTTGGCCCCCCTTAACTCAAGTGGTAAGAACCCATTAAAAAATGCAGTAACAAACTCATCCCACACTACCAATCCTGTATCTGCACCTCTAGCATCCTTTCTTTGCTTATACAAAGTGTGATCCCTCCGTGCAACTGATAAGCATCCAAGTCAGCACTTTTAGTTGGATTGACACCCATGATCTCAGTAACTTTCAAAATACTAACTAAGAACTCCTTTGGATCCTCTTCAGACTTAGACACAAAGAATATTGGTGGATTCATCTGAGTGAAGTCTTAGAGTCTGGCTTCTGCCATATTTACTATTGGTTTAGCTAGTACAGTATCCTATTGGTTATTTTGGGTTGTCATGGACTAGGATAATTCTATGAAAATAACCCTAAATTTGGCATGGATACTTGTTCATTCAGAGGTTTTCCAGAGGTGGTGTTGAGGCTTGCAGATTCCCATTACCATTGTCATTCCTATTACTCATTCCATTAGTTCTCTTGGGATGCATATTTTGTAAATATATAAAAGAAATTTAAAGAAATGCGCATGAAAAAATGGAGTTCTAAAATATTTCATAACCTCTCACTCATAAGTACGACATGCTTCATACCTACGAATAAGACTTCACTTAACATGACTTTTGAACACCCAATGACACTTTATACCGAATGATTTGATACTAAGTCTATCATGACCTAAGACTACCCCCTAGTTGCAACTTGGTGCTTAGAGTCACAAGTTACCCCAAGCTAACCCATGGACTGACATGACACTAAGAACACAGTATAAAACTGAATAAAACTATGCATAAGCTAAAGTCTAATTAATATTTGGAAATTAAAATCAAATATCCATGTTAAAATAAGAAATAGAAATCACTAAACATCACATAAAACTAAATTACTTTCTGTTTGAAAGCCCATAGTAAGATGAGTTACATGGATAAGACCCCCATCTAACTCTAATTGTCTGAAACTAAAATGAAATAAAATAAAATACTAATACTAGTCCTCGAATGATGAGGACTTACTAAAATACTAAAACTGATGTAGTAAGATCTCCTACAAAGCACAATCCAAATGTTGAACATCAAGACATATATTATGGGACAGTATAGGGCAAAATAAAGTATGCACTTAGTACTTTGAATGTACTAATGAATAGAAAATAACTAATATAGGCTGAACATAATGTATCTGACATGGTAAACTTATGCAAAACCAATTAATAAGCATGTACTGTATGATAAACTGAATATCTAAATACATAGTTGTGGACTATGGGATCTACTAGTAACTGACATACCCCAATTTCAGCTAATCGATGTCCAACTTATAACCCCAACTTGAAGTGTGTTTAGTTCCTTTCTAAGGGCACAAGCACTATCTGATATAGATCCACTAAAGTGATGTTCAAAAGAGCCAAGGTGTCAAGCCTAGTCTAACGGATGAACTTTTAGAACCTATGGTGGTGTCATATTTTTGGAATTTAGGTACTTCTACAAAAGTTCTCAACCTAATTGATGGGTGAGACTTTATCCCTACATTCGCTTGGTAATAAGTAATACTCCCAACTAAATGACACTAGCAACTCTTAATGATGATAATAATCTATATATTAAAAATAAATGCATTATCTGTAAGAAATCAAAAATATGTAAGATGGCAATTTTAACACTCATAAACATATGCATGAAATCCTAGGTCATTGGTTAGTCATAACCTACCATCTTTGAAGAATACTACTATTATGCCAATTTGATAAACTAAATGAATTTAAAAAATTTAATAGCTAAAGTCCAATAATCATCAATTTTATAATATAATTAGGGTTTTGATTTGAACTTGTAATGGTAATGAAATTTATTGTAACGAACCTTCAGGTCTTTGCTCATATTCTTTCTTATTGTCACTGATAGAGCTTTTCCATAGCTACCCCAAGTCATTAGTGACTTGCAGGAACTGATAGTTCGGTTACCTGGCAGTTCGTTTGGTTTTTAGAACTACTTTTCCAATTTGAAGTCTTCATTGGTTCTAATTGATCACCGATCAAAACACTTAGTAAAACGACCTTAAATGAGAAATCCAACTTTGCCAACACGTCTGGAATGTAAAAATCTATGTGGTTACATATCTCATTTGCTCAAAATGGACTCTGAATGCATCTCAAGACATTGGCCGAAGACCAAAACCAAGTTCCAAGCATCATCCATGCCTGGAATAGGGAGATATACTGCAACCGCAGTGTGAGGGGTGTAAATGCAGTGTCACAACCATGAACTCGAGACCTGCGTAAGCCTATTTAAAGGCTGTCTTGCCCAAAATTTTCTCTTGAGCTCTAAACTCCAATAGAGTGTAAAATCTTCAAAGTGAGCCTTTTAGGTTGATTAGGAGCTTGAATAACTTGTGTAATCCATTTTAACTACAAATCTAAGGAGAGATTTCCTTCTAGCTTAGTGTTAATTTCTTAATTTCTAGACCCAAAACTCTAAGTCTTTAACGCTCAATTGTAGCCACAAATGTGATTGACGTACTCAAATTTCTTGAGGGTTATAGCTCCCTAATGATAGTTGAGCAATAGGTTGATCTCAAAAACTCATTTTCTAAAGATGGGACCCATTTGGGGGGTTTGGTGTCATTTTGGACCCATGGCATAATAGTTCTATAATGGGTGTTGTTATTCTTGTAATGATGCTTAGATTGTGTTGTGATAGCTTTACTCATGGAAGAAGCTTCAAGAAAAGGAAAGGCAAAGCTCATTGGTTCATGAGCAATTTAGACTCAAGGTAGGTTAGGCTAACTGTAGTTAGATTGATCTTGATTGTAGTTTAATTGCTGATATCTTATGATATTATGTGGGGTCATATGATAAATGGATAATTGGTGATAAGTGGGATTAGTTGATTCTTATAGGCTATTAAATTTGTAAGGTGTGATGCTTGACTATACCCTAGAACCTTGGATAGTTCTACTTGTAGTCTCATAAATAGTATGAGAATACTTTAGTTGCTCTAATAGTTGAAAATGATGTTGTTGACTAACTTCATGAGTATGTTGACCCAGATATGACTAGTTATAAATTTTCCTTAGTGTTTGGGGTGACTTAAAAAGGACACTTGAAGAAGATTTTCCCTTATAGGCCTAGTAAGGATTGATAAGCCCTTATGGTATAATTTTGATAACCTAGCCTAATTCTGGGTATAAGTTTATCTTGTAGAGTGAACTTGGGCATTATTGGGATTTAGGAGTGGGACATGACCCACCTTAAGATTGAACTATGTAATTCTTTAGTAACATAGATACCTAAGGAAGGTCTAAGTTACATTATTGAGGTTATAATGGTTAAACTCGATTGTGAATTATGCATGTGGTCAATGGTTGGATAATGTGTATACTTGATTGATTATGTTGTTTTCATGATATAGATAGCCTTGGAAAGTCTTGTAAACTTAACTTAGGGTTATGCTATCACTTGGCTTATTAATGAATTCACCAAGTGAATCTCTAATTATGTTATCACTCTTGTTATGACCCAAGCCTAATGATTAATCTAATGTTTATGTGAAGGATTTTCGTTTGGGGTTAGTATTGTGAAAAGAGGTAGTAAAAGAGGTATCTAGAGAGCATTGACTTCACTTATGATTGACTTTCTAATAAACATGTTAACTTGGAAAAGAGGTGATTGCGTAGATCATTTAGAAACTCATGCTCATGCATCTACTTATATTATGTAGTGATGATAAATAGTAACATATGATGTTATGTGTTACCTTACATAACTTATACTCTATCATTATGGGTTGTATATACTTATGAATTGTCTACATATATATGTGTATAATGATGATGTATAGTAAATCCGGAGGATGTATTTAAGTTGTGATGATGCCCGGTGAATTTGAAGGATATAATGATGTTATGATGATGCCTGGTGAATTTGGAGGATATATTAATATGATGATAATGCCTAGTGAATCCAGAGGATATAATGATGTTATGACGATGCCCGGTGAATCCGTAAGACATAATGATGTTATGATAATGCCTGGTGAATTCAGAGGATATAATAATGTTATGATGATGCCCGGTGAATCCGTAGGATATATTGATGTTATGATGATGCTCGGTGAATCTGGAAGAGATAATGATAATGTGATAATGTTTTGTTTGGTAATTATAAAAGTGAATGCATGGTTATATGTGAGGTTATGTCGTATGTGGCTAACCTATTTGTGTACTTGGGACATGATGTCTTCCTTGGTAAATTATTATCCATTCTTTGTCATTAACCACTAAATAAGAGGTGTGACCCTTGTTAACTCTAAATAGTAACTAGAAGTGGATTATACCGAGTATTGGGCTAAGGCTCATTGATACATGTAATCTTTTGTAGAACCCAGGGCTCACCTAGTCAATCTACTTGACTTGGATAAATAGTTACATTCTTGAATTTTGCCTAGAAAAGTGGCTTATGTGATAACTAGTTGTCTCTAATACATGATTATGACTTATAGGCTAGAAGCCTAGTGAACTAGATGGTGGACCTTACTTATCTAAAATATGGAAACTAGTCCTTAAGATTTCGATATGCTCAATGATAATAGACCTAGTATTGTATAACGAGTGGTTAAGTTGATATCTCATATGTGATACCGTGGTGGCTTAATTGATGACTTATCTAATTAGGAGGCTAACTATAAGATGGATTTGTGATGGGTGAATAAATAATAGTTTTGGTAACTTGTAGCTTTTCCTTATTTGATGACTAGTAAACTATTAGACTTGCAAACTAGTGGCTCATGGAAGTAGAGTCTATCTAGTATAGTCTAGACATGAAGTTTATTAATGAATTAGAGATCTAATAACTATATAACCATGTCATTGTGATATCGGCTTTGTTGTGTCAAATTGTGGTTTTGATGATGATTATAGACCTCGGTAAGGGGCCATAGCGGGAATGTACAATCTCACAGATTTGGTGAGTTGCTTGTGTAGTTGTGCCTTAATATGTTGATGGATTGATATTTTGGTGTATTCTCCAGTGGTATCAAATGTCGTGATGATTTCTTTGTTTGTTTTCCTTGAGTTTACTTCTCAACGGTATGGGACGTCATGGTAAGTTCTTTTGCTTTATACTATAATGATGGTAGTTGTATTGATTATGGTAATTACAAGATTGTTATTGTATATATATATGATTTTACGCTTCCAAAGTGATTACTCATGTTGTATGATAGTTATGGTATATGTGGATATGAAATGTTGTGCTATTGTTATAGTTTATTAGATATTTAGACAGTGATATTGAAGAAGATTCAGGTTTAATTCTGTACCTTGACTTTAAGTTATTGTGTTACTTTATATCGTCTTTATATTATAGTTTAGCTTAGGCAGCCGATGATGCCTACTGAGTACCTGTGTTTTGGTACTCATACTACAGTTCTGTACCTTTTTGGTGCAGACCCAGGTTCTAGTAGCCATCATTGAGTCTAGGTCATGCGGTGTTGATATTTAGGAGACAGGGTGAGCTCATAGAGTTTGAGTTTCCCTTTTTCCCTTCTATACATGTTTTGTCTTTTGTATTTGAGTCAAATGTATGATACTATTTAGGTCTACTAGATGCTGAGTTTTAATTTCTATTGTCTAATATAGAGATGCTCTTGTACTAATACTATCAGGTCATGGGATTGGTAGTTGAATATTAGTTGTCTTTATTTGTGAAATGTTGTTGTTTATTTTGCGTTCTTATATAGGGTCCATGTTGGACTTTTGTACCAAGGTAACCCATTTCTCTAGCTCCTAGTTACGGTGTTGGCTTACCTATTGGTGGGTTATGGTAGGCTCCATCATGACTCAGAAATTAGGTCGTGACATATTGGTATCAGACCCTATGTTTTACTAATATTATTTGTACAAGAGAAAGTGACTAATTGAGTCCTACAGATTGGAATATTGACGTCTATTTCCAATCTTAGGGAGGCTATGGGACATTTTTAGGAGTCCTGCACTTCTTTCACTCACATCGTGCTAAGAGTCTGAGTTGGTTTGTGGGATATTCTCTTGGCTTTACACTTTTGCAGATGTCCAGGACTTGTGCTACAGTTATACATGGGGAGGGTCTGGAGACCTAGACTCGTGATGTGTCCTCAGATTAGGATTAGGATTACGATGGGTCTCCCCATAACCCATTCTTGACTCGAGCTAGAGACTTCTATACCTCAGCCAGTGATGGGCCAGGGATCAGCCAAGGCTCCACCAGGATTCATCCCCTCTTCTCTTCTTAGAGATGCTTTAGTTTAGCCATTGGGTATTGTTGATGGTTCGCAAACTACTAGGATAGGATCACAACCTACAATTGTAGCTCCCGGAGTTGAGGTTCCCCCTATTCTGGCAGCTGTTCAGCTGATAATTGCTTAGCCAATTGTGACCCAACTCTCTATGTCTGCTGAGGAGCAGAAAATGCTGGGTAGGTTCTTGAGGTTCACTCCACCTATGTTTTCTAGTGCTCTTGGAGAGGATGTATTTGAGTTTCTGACAACTTGTGAGGGTAGGCTTCATGGGTTAGGCCTTGTTGAGACCCATGGTGTGGATTAGACTATATTTTAGTTGGACTTATCTGCTCTACATTGGAGGAAGGGTTTGGTGATTCCTAGGCCAGTTAGATCTTCCCCTCTCTCTTGGGCTCAATTCTTCGAGATGTTCCTAGATAAGTTTATGATATACAACCTTAGAGATCATTTGAGATATCATTTCTCTAGATTAGAGTAGGGTTCTATTTTAGTAGCTGAGTATGAGGCTCATTTCTATGAGTTGGCTAGGCATGCGACTTACATCTTAGATACAGAGTATAAGAGAGTTCACTGCTTTTTTAGAGGATTGAGACTGCCTATTTCGATGGCTACTCCGAGTTTGGTTTTTACGGGTGGACTTTTGCTAAGATTTTTGGTCATGCTAGAGTGATGGAGGACATACAGTATGAGGGTCGTGATAAGAGGCCCAATTTTTAGGGTAGATTTGGTGGGAGCTGTGGTAGTTCCCTATTTAGGTATGG
Organism: Capsicum pubescens; assembly: GCA_030864215.1. Taxonomy (NCBI): domain Eukaryota; kingdom Viridiplantae; phylum Streptophyta; class Magnoliopsida; order Solanales; family Solanaceae; genus Capsicum; species Capsicum pubescens. Next base: position 171,577,111 of record CM061548.1, on the reverse strand, counting down.
TATTTCTTATGATGGACATTCTCCCCATCCATCTTTTCAGCCTCACGGTCAGACTAGTCGACCAGTTTAGGCAGCTCTTCAAACCACTGACGGGGTTAGTTTATTTCTATTGGTCCCCCTAATAAGGGTGGTGATCAGTCTTTGAGAGGTTCATCTGTAGACTATTCTAGGCATGGTAGCTATGCCGAATTAGTCAGCTATGTGACACCTGGTTCTGCTCGTGATTCTTGCTTTACTTGTAGACTTCCTGATCATTTCTCTAGAGAATGACCTAGATGTGGGGCGACGGTTGTTTTAGCCCAGGGAGCTACTCCTATTAAGGAAGTTCCTTATTCAGGTAGAGGTGGTTTACAAGGTCGTAGGGGTAGTTACCAGGGTGCTCGAGGTGGTACTTAGGCAGGCTGGATAGGAGGTCAGTTAGGTTCCTATCCTGGTAGCAGGCGTGGTCAGTTGTATATTGTACCTGCTAGACCCGAGGCTGAGGCTTCGAATGTGGTACTTACAGGTGTGATTTTGGTATGCCACAAGTTCTCTCTTGCTTTATTTGATCCTGGATTCATTTATTCTTTTATATTTGCTTATTATGAACCACGATTGGACTTGACTAGCAGTTTGTTATTTGTGCCTTTACACATATCTACTCCTGTAGGTGATTCTTTAGTAGTGGATCGAGTATTCAGATCATGTGTTGTCACAGTTAGTGATGTAGATACTTTTGCTAATCTTATTATTTTGGATATGTTGGATTTTGATGTGATTTTAAGCATAGACTGGTTATCCCACTATCATGCGATCATGGATTGTTTTGCCAAGACCGTTACCTTAGCCATGCTTGGCATACCCCCATTCATGTGGCAGGGATCGATTATCCACGGGCCAACGGGGATTATTTCTTATGTTTGTTCCAGACGACTTATATTGAGATGTTGCGAGTCTTATCTTGCCTATGTATGTGATACCTATGTAGAGAGTTCATACGTTGACTTTGTTCCTGTTGTGTGCGAGTTTTCTGATGTGTTTCCTGCTGATCTTCCTGGTATTTTCCCTGACCGTGAGATTTAGTCTGCTATTGACCTTGAGCCTGGCTCCCGACCTATTTCTATGGAACCTTAACGTATGTCTTTACTAAGCTTAAAAAGCTGAAATCTCAACTCCAGAATCTTCTTGGTAAGTGTTTCATTAGACCAAGTATGCCCCGGTGGTGAGCCCCTATTTTGTTTGTAAAGAAAAAAAATGGGTTGATGCAAATGTGTAATGATTATAGGCAGCTTAACAAGGTGATGGTGAAGAACTGTTATCCTATGCCTCGTATTGATGATTTATTTGACCAGCTTCAGGGCGCAGCTGTATTTTCTAAGATAGATTTGAGGTTCGGTTATCATTAATTGAGGACTTGATGTCTTTTGGGATGACTAATGCCCTAGTCGTATTTATGGACTTGATGAACCATGTGTTCACATCCTATCTAGACTCTTTTGTTATTGTGTTCATTGATTATATTCTTGTGTATTCGAGGAGTAGAAAAGAACATGTGCAACACTTTAGGATTGTGCTGCAGGTCTTGTGAGAGCATATTCTTTTTCCCAAGTTCTCCAAGTGCATGTTTTGGCTAAGGTATGTGTCATTTCTTAGACACATAGTGTCCAAGATGGGTATTACAGTAGACTCAGCTAAGATTTCAGCGATTCGTGATTAGGCTAGGTCTACATCTCTAACTGAGATTCGCACTTTTATTGGTTTGGTTGGTTATTATAGGCTTTTTTTTCAGAGATTTTCTACCATATCAGCCCCTATGACTAGATTGATTTGGAAGGAAGTTCCCTTTTGATGGTCCGAGGAGTGTGAGTTGAGATTTGGAAAGCTCAAGGATTGTCACACTTTAACCCCGGTGTTATTCCTTCCAGTTGAGGGGAAGGGATTCACAGTGTTTTGTGATGTATCTAGTGTTGGTCTTGGATGTGTTTTGATGCACCCGGATCTTGTCATTGGCTATGCTTCTAGACAACTTAAGGTGCATGAGCGCAGCCACCCCACTCATGATTTGGAGTTAGCAAAGATAGTTTTCATGCTCAAGATTTGGAGGCATTACTTGTATGGTGTGCATTGTGAGATTTTCACAGATTATCATAATCTTCAGCATCTTATGACCTAGAGAGAGCTTAATGCTCGCCAATATAGATGGATGGAGTTATTAACGGACTATGACATTTCCATCTTGTATCATCCGGGTAAGGCAAATGTGGTGGCTGATTTCTTGAGTTGCAAGGCAGTGATTATAGGTAGTTTGACATGTACATTAGTTTCTCAGAGGCCCTTGGCACGGGATATCTATTCTTGGCCAATTTGATGGTTCCCCTTGATATTTTAGATCCTGCAAAGATTTTGGCTTGTGTGGAGGTGAGGTCCTCCCTATATGAGCAGATTTGTGATCGTCAATTTGAGGATAGTAAGTTGTGCCTTCTCTATAATCAAGTGATAAGTGGAAAATCTGGGAGACACACCACAGATTTTGAGGGTATCTTGAGCTTTCAGGGTCGTATTTGTGTCCCCCGACTGGATAACTTAATTCATTCGATTCTGCGTGAGGCTCAAAACTCTAGATATTTTATTTATCCCAGTACGACTAAGATGTATAGATATTTGAGAATGCTTTGATGGTGGGACAGTATAAAGAGAGATGTGGCAAACTTTATAGCTCGTTTCCTATATTGTCAGCAGGTTAAGGTCGAGCATCAACATATAGGCTGTTTGACACAAAGGTTACCCATTCCCAAGTGAAAATAGGAAAGGGTTACCATGGACTTCATTAGTGGTTTTCCTCATACTTCTCATGGTCACAATGGTATTTGGGTTATTGTGGATTGTTTGACCAAGTCGGCATATTTCCTTCCTATTTAGATGACCTTTAGTACTAAGTGGTTAGCCCAGATTTATGTTTGAGAGATAGTTTTTTTTCATGGGGCCCTTGTGTCTATCATATAAGACCATGGTTCTGTATTTACTTTACGGTTTTGGAGAGCATTTTAGGAAGATTTGGGTACTTGAGTAGATTTGAGTACAACCTTTCATACGTAGACAGATGGTTAGTCTGAGTGAACTATTCAGGTTCTTAAGGATATGCTCCAAGCCTGTGTTATAGACTTTGAAGGACAGTGGGATCAACACTTAGCATTGGCAGAGTTCACCTATAACAACAGTTACCATTCGAGTATTGAGATGGCGCCTTATGAGGCTTTGAATGGTAGGAGATATCATTCTCCTATAGGATGGTTTGATACTTTTAAGGTTAGACCTTGTGGTATAGATTTGCTTCAGGACTCATTGGATAGAGTCAAGGAGACTCAGGATAGGCTCAGAGTAGCTCAGAGTAGGCAGAAGGCTTACGTCGATCGTAGACTCTGTGCCTTAAGATTTAGAGTTGGTGAACGTGAATTACTTCATGTTTCCCTGATGAGAGGTGTGATGAGATTTAGGAAGAAGGGTAAGCTTAGCTATCACTATATTGGTCCTTTTGAGATCCTACGTATAATGGACGAGGAGGCCTATGAGTTAGCTTTAAGTCCATACTTTGCCACTGTTCATTCAATTTTTCATGTCTCTATGTTGCAAAAGTATATTCCCGACCCTTCTTATATGCTTAAATAAGAGTCGATCTAGTTAGACGAGCAGTTGACCTTTGTGAAAGAGCCCGTGCTTATTTTGGCTAGTGATGTGAGGTGACTATGTTCTAGAGAGATTTTGGTAGTCAAGGTTCAGTGGAGGCATCGCCTAGTAGAGGAGGCTACTTGGGAGATCAAGAGTGAGATGCGGGCCCAGTATCTTCATTTGTTAGAGACTACAAGTATTTTCTTTATCTTTAACTTTTGGGGATGAAAGATCCTTAGTAGTGGATGCTGTAATGACCTTTCAAGTCATTGTCCATATTTTTGCTTATTTTTGCCGATAGAGCTTCTCCATAACTTCCCCAAGTCATTAGTGACTTGTTGGAACCGATAGTTCAGTTACCTGGCGATTTATTTGGTTTTTAGAACCGCTTTTCCAATTTGAAGTCTTTGGGGGTTCTAATTGACCACTAAACAAAAACTTCATTAAAACGACCTTAAATGTGAAATTTGACTTTGCCAACGCATCCAAATTGTCAAAATCTATGTGGTTATATATATCATGCTCGAAATAAACTCCTGATGCATCTCGTGGCATTGGCCAAAGATTGGAACCAAGTTACAAGCTTCAGTCGTGCCTGGCTTAGGGAGAGATACTGCGATCATAGTGTGAGGGGTGGGAATGCAGTGCCGTGACTGCAACTAAGCAGGGTCCGTGACCACAAGACCCGAGACCTGGGTAATCCTATTTAAAGGCTTTCTTGCCTAAAATTTTAGCCATTTTGTGCCTCCCTCTTGAGCTCTAAACCCTAATAGAGTGTAAAATCTTTAAAGTAAGTCTTGTGGGTTGATTAGGAGCTTGAATAACTTGTGCAATCCATTTTTGCTACAAATCTAAGGTAAGATTTCCTTCTAGTTTGGTGTTAATTTCTTGATTTCTAGACCCAAAACCCCTAATTATTTAAGGCTCAATTGTGGCCACAAATGTTATTGACTTACTCAAATTTCTTGAGGGTTATAGCTCCCTAGTAGTAGTTCATCAATAGGTTTGTCTCAGAAACTCATTTTTCGAAGGTGGGATCCACTTGGGGGTTTGGTGTCATTTTTGACCCACGACGTAATGGTGCCATAATGGGTGTTGTTATTCTTGTAATGGTGCTTAGATTGTGTTGTTATAGCTTGGCTTGTGGAAGAAGTTTCAAAAACAGGAAAGGCAAAGCTCGTTAGTTCGTGAGCAATTTGGACTCAAGGTAGGTTAGGCTTACAAATAGTTAGATTGAGCTTGATTGTATCATAATTAATGATATTTTGTGTGATTGGGCAGGGTCTTATATGATAAATGGATGATTCGTGACATTTTTGATTAGTTGATTCTTATAGGCTATTAAAATTGTAAGGTGTGATGCTTGACTATCGCCTAGAACCTTGGATAGTTCTACTTGTAGTCTCATAAATAGTATGAGAATTCTTTAGTTTCTCTAATAGTTTATAATGATGTTGTTGACTAACCTTAAGAGTATGTTCACCTAGATATGACTAGTTATGAATTGGCCTTAGTGTTTGGGGTGACTTAGAAAGGATACTTGAAGAAGATTTTCCCTTATAGGCCTAGTAAGAATTGAGAAGGCTTTATGGTGTGATTTCGATAACCTAGCCTAATTTTGGGTAGAAGTTAGTCTTATAGAAATGAACTTGGGCATTATTGGGATTTTGGAGTGGGACTTGGCCCTTCTTAAGCTTGAACTATGTAATTCCTTAGTGACCTAGATACGTGAGGAACATCTAAATTGAGGTTATAATGGTTAAACTCGATTGTCGGTTATACATATGGTCAATGGTTGGATAATCTGTATACTTGATTGATTATCTTGTTTTCATAATATAGATAGCCTTGGAAAGTCTTGTAAACTGACCTTATGGTTATTCTATAGCTTGTCTTATTTATGAGTTCACCAAATGAACCTCTAATTATGTTACCACTCTTACTATGACCCAAGCCTAATGTTAAGCTAATGTTTATGTGAAGTATTTTCCTTTGGGGTTAGTATTGTGAAAAGTAGGAGTAAAAGATGTATCTAGAGAGCATGCACTTAACTTATAACTAACTTGCTAATAAACATGTTAACTTGGAAAAATGGTGACTGCATAGATCGTTTAGAAACTCATGTTGATGTATCTACTTATATTATGTGTTACCTTACATCACTTATACTCTATCATTGTGGATTGTATATACTTATTGAATTGTCTACATATGTATATGTATAACGATGATGCCCGATAAATCCAGAGGATATATTTATGTTATGATGATGCCCAGTGAATCCATAGGATTTAATGATGTGATGATGATGCCCGTTGAATCCGGAGGATATAATGAAGTTATGATGATGCCTGGTGAATCTGGAAGATATAATGATTTTATGATGATGCACAGGGAATCCGTAGGATATATTGATATTATGATGATGCCCGGTGAATCCAAAAAAGGTAATGATGATTTAATAATGTTATATGTTGTAAGTATATATGTGAATGCATGGTTGTATGTGATGTTATGTCGTGTGTGGCTACACTATTTATGTACTTGGGACATGATCTCTTCCTTGGTAAATTGTTATCCATTCTTTGTCATTAGCCACTAGATAAAAGGTGTGACTCTAATTAGTAAGTAGAAGTGGATTATGCCAAGTATTGGGTTAAGGCTAATTGATACGTGTAATCTTGTGTAGAACCTAGGGCTCACCTAGTAAATCTACTTGACTTGGATAAATAGTTAAATTGTGGAATTTCACCTAGAAAAGTAGCTTACGTGATAACTAGTTGTCTATAATAAATGACTATGACTTGTAGGCTAGAAGCCTAGTGAACTAGATGGTGGACCTTACTTAGCTAAAATATGAAAACTAGTCCTTAAGGTTGTGATATGCTCAATGATAATAGACCTAGTATTGTATAACGAGTGGTTAAATTGACATCTAGTATGTGATGTCATGGTGTCTTAATTGATGACTTATATAATTAGGAGGCTAACTAGAAGATGGCTTTGTGATGGGTAAATAAATAATAGTGTTGGTAATTTGTAGCTTTTCCTTATTTGATGACTAGTAAACTATTAGACTAACCATGTTATGGTGATATCGTCTTCCTTGTGTCAAATTGTGGTATTGATGATGATTGTAGACCTCAGTAAGAGGCCATGGCGGGAATGTACAATCCCACGGCTTTGATGAGTTACTTTTGTAGTTGTGCCTTGATATGTTGATGGATTGATCTTTTGGTGCACTCTCCGGTGGTATGGGACGCCGTGACGAGTTCTTTGTTTATTTTCTTTGAGTGTACTTCCCGACGGTATGGGACGACGTGGTAAGTTCTTTTGCTTTTTACGGTAATGATGGTTGTTGTATTGATTATGGTAATTACATGATTGTTATTGTATATATATGTGGCTTTACGCTTCCAAAATGATTACTCATGTTGTATGAAAGTTATCATATATATGGATATGGAATGTCATACTATTGTTATAGTTGATTAGCTATTTAGACAGTGATATCGAAGAAGATTCAGTTAGATTTTGTACCTTGACTTTAAGTTATTGTCTTACTTTTTATCGTCCTTATATTATAATTTAGATCAGTCGAACAATGATGCCTACTGAGTAACCATGTTTTGGTATTCATACTACACTTCTGTACCTTTTTGGTGCAGACCTGAGTTCTAGTAGCCGCCATTGAGTCGAGGTTATGCAGTGTTGATCATCAGGATATAGGGTGAGCTCTTGGACTTCGAGCTTCCCATTTTCCCTTCTATCCTTATTCTGTATTTTATATTCGAGGAAAATGTATGAGACTATTTAAGAGTACTAGATGTTAAGTCATAATTTTTATTGTCAAATGTAGAGATGCTATTGTACTAATACTATCAGGTCATGGGAATTGGTATTCGAATGTTAGTTGTCTTTATTTGTGAAATGTTGTTGTTTATTTTGTGTTCTTATAGAGGGTCCATATTGGACATTTCTACCAAGGTAACCCATTGCTCTAGCTTTGGGTTACGGTATTGGCTTACCTACTGCTGGGTTGTGGTAGGTCTCATCATGATGCGGAAATCGGGCTGTGACATTTATGTTAAAACATGGGTCTATAAATCAATAAGATTAAGGTACTAGAATATCATGTAATAAATTCTCAACATGCATGAACCCTATTCTTTGAGAACGGAATTAAACTGTAGAATTGAGTTAACTTTGGGACTCAATGGATTAAAGGGAAATCGATAATGAAATCCCACCTACCTGGAGATGAAAACCCTTGAAGAAATCTTTGATATTAGGGATTGAAGTTGAAGAACCCTTATTCTGTATTTGGGAAAGAAAAATCACCTTTTTTCTCCGTGTTAAAGCTAAGTGTTGATTATCATATAATTAATGAGGTATTTAGATAATATTGACCCTAAATATCAATGTTGAAATATCTTAAAATACTTATTTTTGATGTTAAAATAGTGGGAAAGAATTGTTGTGTCCTTTTAAATTCGTAACCAAAGAGCTGTTGAAAAGGACGTACGAAACCTTCCCCGATCGTGGGACCCACATATAATCGTGGGTGGTGTTTGTGGTTGGGGCATGGATTTGGACTCTCTGAAATCCACCACATGTGCCTTGGTATGGTCTTGGGACCCACCTACAATTTTACTTTGGTTCGTAGGTTGTAGATGCCAACCCGATCACTTTTAGAAGTCAAGATCATACCTAAGAATTGTGGTTTATAACGATGGTCGCAGTTCCCTATCATGGTTTGAATGTATACTTGTAAGCTTCCAGAAGTTTGGGGTTGTTCCGATTAGATGGGAGCATTGTATGGTCATACAATCTCACCACGATCGTACCTATGCTCGTACGTTCTCACTGTTTGATAGGGCATCACTAAAATGGCCACAACTTCTTACTTCGATAATGTATTAAGGAAAAAATGGACGCTGAAATTATAATTCAAATATCTATCCTTTGGTGGGTCTTGAATTCAAAAATACTTCAGAATCTAGGTGTTATGCTCGTTTGAAGTTGGCTATAACAAGATTCTTCTCAAGGAATCAATTAGTAAGAAAGGTTTTGAATTTTCCATGATCTAGGAGTTACTTGTGGCCTTAATACATGTATAAATCACTTCTCATACCACCAAACCATGATGTTTCATTTTACATGTAATTGAAGCATTGTTCTAATTTTATCTTGGATATTTAAAGTGTTACATAGGTTTACACTTTCAGATATAATTTTTCAATGGGAGTTTAGTACTTATGTGTATAGTTATACCCGAACAACTAGAGTAAAGCGATTACAATTTAGTTTAGAGTTTATAAAAAAGATCTACAAACTTTAAGATTCTAAGGGGGAGATGATAGGATAAAGAACGAAATCAGGTTTTAATATTTTAGTTGTAATGCTGTTAAGTTCTAAAGTAGAGCTGGGGGAGGCACATATCCAACCCATTCTTATCTTAGTATATTCCTTGTTAATCAGTCATGAAGACACTCTAATCTTACCTTGCGTGTATGCTCCATGATCATAACTCATATCCATACATATCATATAGAGGTATGTCCATTCTCAATTCCTAGCATAAGGAGTAATAGTTTACTAAGTAGTCTGAACCATACTTTATGACCTTATTAATTCCAGTCTCATGCCATGTACATCATGACTTACACACACATGTTTTATAGTATTCTCAGTTCTAGGTACTCATGATAAATCCTTAATGACTAGTGAGATCACACTACATCATGTATTCTCTCAGATCATATCTCATGAATAAGTTCATTCATATTATAATTTACTCCTTAGGCCTTAGTTGGTGTCAAAGTTATGAAAATCCTTAAGTCAAGATTTCATAGTATCTCTCTTATTTTAGATCCTGATTATTCTAGTTCTTCAGTGGTCTTTCTTATGCTTTGATGGTGATGTTGATGGAAGTTGAGTGATATGCTTGAATAATTTGTTGATATACTCGTGGATAGTGACATTTGGTAGTTAGTGACCCTTGGATTAGAACTTAAGATTGAATGTTCAACGCGGCAAAAAGAAGTGAACTTTTAGGGTAATAAGTCCTAGTGAATATAGAATATAGATTCACATGTCTGACACCAGTATGGTCATTTTAGTAGTAGAGCTTTGTATCTTTGATTTAGTCATGAACAGAGTAAGAACATGCAGCTTGGCTTAGCTTTTAGTAGCCATATGTAGTGTATCCCTGAGGGAGTTAGAAAATTTTAGCTAGTTAAGTGTTGTATTTTGTAAGAAAGAGCATGGTTGCAAAGTTGGAAAGTTATTAGTTGCATTTCTTAAAGCATAATAGTCCTATTCTTACTTTTGGTCCAAGATACTCCTATTTCATGATATATAACTTCACACCAGAGGTGTTTCCTATTTATATCTAAGTCATTCCTCGATCTTAGATCAGCAGACTAGGATGTCCAAACCATGTTGGAACCTTAATTCAGATATCTCAGTCAGATCATGACTTTGATTCAAACTTCTAGATGTTATTATAATGTCACGACCCAACCCCATCATTAGTGGCACCCACACTACTTACCCGGTGGGACAACTAATAACCTAAAACTAATAGTCAAAACTTAGAATCAAACATGAAATTATCCCATTAAATAAGCATCAATGTCTAAAAAAATAAGCATAAGTACAGATTGTATTGGAACCATTGTACTTAACCAAGAAAATATCACTAGGACCAAAAAGTCATTGTACAAAAACTTTTAAGAGTGTCAAGAAAAAGGGTATGCAACCCCGAAACTAGTAATAAACCATAATTTAGAACAAAGAACTAAGAAAATAGAGAGAGACTCCGTGGTATCCCAAAACACACTGGCTACACTAAAATCTAGAACACAACTGTTGTAATTAAAGGTGAGGCTCACAGAAGCCGCTGAATATCCGTTACACTCATAAAAATAAATATAGGTGTAGTGTCAATGCACAAGAATAACAATGTACTGGTAGGGCCATTTGGCCAACACAAGATGAAAAATATAACACATAACTAAAATATAGTGCCACCAAACAATCCATGCTCAACATATGCACATTCAACATATAAACAACAATAACAACAACTAAGGTCAAGTAACAATCAACATGTTATCACCATGTCAAACAGACAAGCTATGTCAAACCAGTTAAGACAACTTATTATGAATAGAAACATAATTTTTCGGTTCACTCATAGAAATAACAAACTCACCTGAACCTCATACATACACACTAAGGGAATTCGACCACCCTCTAGTCATGACCTACAGGAAAAAATTACTATCCATGTACAAAATCCTAGACTCAAGCATCTGCCAATTTTTTTTCACCAATAACCCATGAGAATGTCCCAAACACCAAAACATTTCATGATTAGAAACAAGACCGATTAATTTATTAATCTAGTAAGCATTTCATTGAACATACGAAAAAATATGCATTAACCATCCACACTACAAAGTAGTTAACAAAAATATATAATACAAGATGGATAACTACAATACCATCACCTACCTCAAATCAAGTTTGCACTACCCTCTAAGTCGGAGCCTTGCCTTTCTATGCAATTCCCTCTTTCCCATGGTTTAAAACATGCATATTAATACATACATCAAGAAATGACCTAATTTTTTAAGATTTATAACTCACACCTAACTCCTACGACCATGTTCATGATCATCCCTTCCTCTTCTAGAGCTTTTCTACCGTAATTCACTAAATATAAATTTCATGAATAAATAAGGGAATTAATGAAAATCAAGGGTAATTAATCATTAATAAAGCTAAAACTATTATTTTATCCCTTAATTCCCTCCTTCCCTAGTAATTTACAAAGTTTACCCCTAAACCCTCCCCAAACTTCATGAATTAGTGATTCTAAGGCTTAATTGTCAATTATAAGCTAACGATAATGAATACTTACATTAATGAAGCTAAACAATGAATTTCTAATAGAATTTACCTTAGTTTGACCTTTCTTTTCCCCAAAATGAGTTTCAAAAATAATAAAATATTTTGCAAAAATATCACATAAATGTGTGATTTTCACTACTACAGCAATACTCAACCTTTATAGTTGTATTGTCTACTTTGACCACCGCTATAGTAGCAAATTTACCACTATATTTGTGAAAGGATCTCGATAGTAGTGCCTATGGGATAAAAAGTTCTTCTTTACCAAAAAATCCCATTTTTTAAACACATCTTAATCTTGGGGCATTCCAAACCCTTTATGCTAAGGTCAAGGAGTTCTACTTACCCAAATTTGATTTTGTGAAATAGTAAGGGTTCCTTAGTGTATAATCTAACTAGAATTTAATAATAAAGTCACCCAGGTGGTCTAAATTTGAACAAGATATCCCTAGACCCTACTCACTCCATAATCAATTGAAATTAGCTTAGCATAAATTTTCTTACTTCCAAACTAGAAGGAATTTGGACTTTGGATCTTAAATATAGTGCTTTTTTGTAGAAATAAAGAAGGTCGTTAAATATAACTCTGACAAGGAGAATTAGAGGAGTCATATATTCTTTTCTTAGTGACTTAGAAATTTCACCCTGTCAACTATCCTTTTATAGTAGTATGTGTACATTTGTGTCATGCATGCTTCAATTGAATAATAAAATCTTAGTATAAATTAGTCTTATAATGATCCTCTAGGTTATTTCTCGAATCTTTGCCTATTTTTGTTGTCTAGATCTTTTCTATAGTTATCCTAAGTCAATTATGACTTGTTGGAGCTGACAGTTTAGTTATCATGTAGTTCATTGGGTTTGCTAAGCCAATTTCCTATTTTGAAGTCTTCATTAGTAAGAATTGTCTATCGGGCAAAACCTTTATTCAATCAACCTCGTATGAAAATTCATATAGTTTCAGCAACTCTGAAACATTTATTTAAGATTGGGGAAGGGACCTTTTGTTCAGGTCCCAAAGTTTTCAAACTCATTCCAAGCTATTGATAAAAAAATAAAAAAAATGGAATTTGTATTTGGGAGCCACTTTGCATTGAAACGACCTCAAATGGAAATTTCAGACATTCCACTGAGTCTAAAACATTGAATTTGATAGGAGCGTAACTCATTTGAATTTATGAGATTTTAGATGAATCCCGAGAGGTCGATAGATATTTGGAATTTTCCAAGTCCCTAGCTGGTGCATCCGCTTAAGTTCAACTTGAATCACTTAAGTTATTATCATCAAAGAGATCTAGTAGGTCGCTAATGCGATATGTGCTGATTGGGAAGGTACTGCAAAAGAGGATTTTGGTCAGGAAAGCAATAACCGTTTTAGCGGCCTAGTGTCCACTTAAGCGGCACTTGGATGGCATTAACAACCCCTTTGCCTACTTTTTTCCCATTTTTCATGCAAGTTCCATAGTGTACAACCCTATAGAGTTTCAAAACTTTGAAGGAACATTAATAGGTGATTTTGGGGTGTTTGTGAGTATATTATCATTTTGATAGAATGGCATTATAAGGAAGCTTATCAAAAAGAAAAATCCATGAATTAGTATATTTCTCTGGGCTTTCTTTGGCATCCAAGTAGGCTAGGTTTACCTTTATTTTAGGTTGGGCTTAATCATAGTATATTTTTGGTAATATGGTAGATATGGGTTGGAAATTAGATCTTGGAGGCATAATTAGTGTAATTTGGATTATTTAGCCTATTAAGAAATAAAAAAATAGGCATAAATGACTTAACTATCCATCTTTAGGTAGAACTACTATCTTAGGACCAAAATACGGCTTATTTAATACTTAGTTGTGAATTTAGATACCTTATCCTATTCTGGGGTAGAATGTGCCTTAGAATTGATTTTTGGGATTAGAAGTGTACCCTTCTATCCCACCTTAGTCTAAAACTATTATTAGCTTCTTATAGACCTCACAGGCATGTTAAATCTTCTAATTGTACATTTAGGATCTTGAGGAGGTGGGATACATGATACTTATGCTAGATTGATACTTGTGAGTTGATGCTAGTTTCAATTCAAGTCTGACAATTGATGATATTGATTTTTGATTCAAGTTTGACAATTGATGATATTGAGTCTGATTCTAGTCTGATAATTAATGATATTGAGTTTTGGCTCAAGTCTAGAAATTGATTATATTGAGTTCCAGTTCAGGTCCAACAAATGATGATACTAAGTTATGGTTCAAGTCCATCAAATGATGATGATATGAGTTTCAATTTGTGTCTGACATTGAAAGATTATTTATGATATGCTTATGGCATGGAAGAATTCTCGTTTATGGTTTTGAGATATTATATTGAGTATAATTTTTGGTTATTTCTTATCTTAGTTTCACCCTCCGAGCTTATGGGGGCCTGGATTAGGTTATTTACCTTCCTGTACTTACTTGCTTATGGGGGCCATTATTGTAGCATTAGTTTTCTTTTCTTTCATGTTATAGTTTTTTGGTTATTTAATTTTAGCATTGGAAGCTTAATTCCAGGTTTGTCCTTTTACCTTGCCTTAGCTTATTTATGTTTTATTGTTATACTTATATTATTATTTAGCTCAGTCAATCAATAATGCTTACTGAGTACCTATGTCTTTGGTACTCATACTAACTATGCGTCTTTTTCGTACAGATACAAGTACTAGTGGTTGTTGTTGATGCTATGATTGTGATTATTAGATTTCGGAGATACTTAGCTCTTAGAGTCGGGTTGACCATTTTTCCTTCTTTATTTTTTTTTAGTCTTTCATTATTCGAGAGTGATATATATGTATTTGACAATGATAGTACTCATACCATTTTAGTTTAGTGGCTCTTGTGCCAACACTACAAGGTCATGGGATGTTATTGTTATCTTATCTATCTTTCATATTATTACTATTTCTTGATTTGTTATTATAAATCTTACTTGCAAATTTTTGATAGTTCCACCAAATTAGCCATTGCTTATAGCTCTAGGATACGGTTTGGCTTACTTAGTGGTGGGATAAAGTAGGTGTCACCACGACTTAGAAATTGGATCATAACAAATTAGTATTAGAGAGTTAGGTTCAATGGTATTGTTGGTACAAGAGCAACTATCTAGTAGAGTCTTGTGGATTGAAATGATAACATCTATTTCTAATATTTTTTAGGCTATAGAAAATTCTTAAGAGATATTCACTTCCTTCACTCATTTTTGTGAAGAGTTTGAGTTGGTTTCTAATGATTCATTTGGTTTTACTCTTTCACAGATGGCTAGGATACATACCACCACTACATAAGACGAGTACCTTGAGTCTGTGACTAGGGATCCTATCATAGTTCATGGATGACCTAAAGGTCAAGGACAGTCAAGAGATGCATCCCCAGGCAAAGAATAAGATAGGGGGCCTTTACCAGACCCTATCCCCACACCTGCGCTAGAGATTCCTCTATCCCAGTAAGTGGTGGTCAAAGGACCAGCCTAGGATCCATTAAGTTTTATTTATTCTTCACTAATAAAGAATGCATTGGTTCAGCTCTTGGAGTTAGTTGGTGGTGCACTATTTTATGGTGCACAATCTGCGAATATGAGTGGTACTGGGGTGGGGGTGCAATCTGCAGTTGCTCTTCCAAAGTTGAGGTACCATCTGCATCGATGGTCACTAAGCCTATAGTTTCTTAACCAGTATTTGACCAACCAACTATGACTATTGAGTATCAAAATATGATGGGTAGATTCTTGTGATTGACTCCCCCTAGGTTTTCTAGTGCACCGGGCAAGGATGCTTATGAGTTCTTGCTTGCTTGCGAGGATAGGCTTTGTAATTTTGTCCTATTTGTGACTTATGGTGTGTATTATACTAATTTTTAGTTGGATTTGGTGGATCGACATGGTTAGAAAGTGTCATCTTGATTCTAGGCCAGCTGGATCTCCCTTATTGACATGGACTCAATTCTCTGAGGTCTTTTTGTAGAAGTATATGTATCATAAACTAAGAGATTTCTTAAGGGATCAGTTCTTAAGGTTGGAACAGGTCACTATGAATGTTGTGGATAATGAGGATCGAATTTATGAGTTGTTTATCCATGCTACATCTATCTTATCAACCAAGTATGATTAGGTTTAGTATTTTGTACGAGGATTGAAAATTTTTCTTTACATGAATACACAAAGTTTAGTTGCTGCAGGTAGATCTTTGGTTGATGTTTTTGATCATGCATAGGTTATGGATGAGATGCATTGTGAATCCCAAAGGGGTAGCAATAAGAGGCTGTAATACCAGGGTATTTTTACTGGGAGTCAGCGTGGCTCACAATTCAAAGGTAGTGGTTCTCAGGGTAGGTACCCTTTTTGTTAGCCTTATCAGTATTAAGGTCAATCAAGTAGGCCCGTTTATGCCATACTTCAAAATACTAATTAAGTCCAGTCTATCTACAATGATCATTCTATCTAGAGTAGTAGTCAACCTTAGAGAGGTTTAATTTTTTTGTTATTCCAGTAAAATCTTCTTGTTTTAATACAGTGTCTTGTGTATTTTATAGTTGTAGGGACTTTGGCCATTTCTCAAGAGTGTGTCCCAGTAGTAGGGTAGTTTTTCTAACAGCTCAGAGTGTTCATCTTATTAAGGTGGTAATACCTTTAACTAGGGGTGGTATGCATGGTCATTGAGGTGGTACTGAGGGTACTTATGGAAGTCCTTAGATAGGTGGGATAAAATATACATCAGGAAACCAACTAGGTGGTAGGTATTGTCAGTTGTATGCTATACCAGCTAAGGCAGAGTCTTCATATGTTGTTATTACAGGAATAATTTTAGTGTGCCATCAATCGACTTTTGATTTATTTGATTCAGGATCCACTTATTCTTATGTTTCTTCTTATTATGCACCATGGTTAGAGTTATCTTAGGATTCTTTATTTGTGTCTTCATATGAATCTACTCCTATGGGTAATTATTTTATAGTTGATTCGGTTAATAGATCATGTGTAATGATTGATTGAGAGTTTGATACTCAAGTTGAATGAATTAGACATGGTGGATTTTATGTGATTCTGGGCCTGTACTGGTTATCCCTCTATCATGTGGTCTTGGATTGTTTTGCCAAGACCGTTACCTTAGAAATTCCCAACATATCCTCAGTTGCATGGAAGGTATCTATTAGCCACAATACAGTAGGGATTATTTCTTATGTTCAAGCTAGGAGACTTATTTCGAGGGGTTGCAAGTCTTATCTCACTTATATTCACAATGTTAGTATGGAGTCCCTCGCTTGACTCTATTCTCATAGTCCATGAGTTTTCTGATGTTTATCCTACCGATCTGCATAGACTTCCTCCTGAGCATGATATTGATCTTATTGGTCTTAAGTTGGGCGCTCAACCAGTTTCTATGGCACCTTATTTTATGGCTCCTGCCGATCTTAAGGAGCTGAATTCTCAGCTTTAGGATCTTCTGGATAAGGGTTTCATTAGACTGAGTGTGTCTCCTTAGGGTTCTCTTGTCTTGTTCATAAATAAGAACGATGATTCCTTGTACATGAGTATTGACTACATGCAACATACTAAGTTTATAGTGAAGAACTTGTATCCTATGCCTCGCATTGATGATTTATTTGACCAACTTTAGGGAGCAATGATGTTCTCAAGATTGACTTGAGGTCGGTCACCATCAGTTGAGGAAATCCCAAAGACACTCTTTAGGACTCATTATGTCCATTATGAGTTCCTGGTGATGTCTATTGGGTTGACCAATGCCCAGTGGAATTGATGGATTTGATGAACCATGTGTTATTTTGTTCATCAATGACATCCTTGTGTATTCAAGAAATATGGAGGAGCATATGAAGTATTTGCGATTGTGCTCCAGACTTTAAGAGATCACAGTTTTTTTGCCAAATTTTGTAAGTGTGATTCTGGCTCGAGTCGGTGACATTCCTAGGATAAGTGTTGTCTAATTATGGGATTATAGTGAATCCATCAAAGATTGAGACTATTCATGATTGGATCAGGCCTACATCTCCGTTTGAGGTACGTAGCTTTATTGGGTTGTCTAGTTACTACAGGTGATTTGTTGAGGGTTTTTCTACATTACAATATCGATGACCAGATTGATCCAAAAAGTAGTTTCTTTGCACTGATTTAAGGAGTGTTAGTCGAGATCTCAGAAGCTCATGAAATTTCTCACTTCAACTCCTATATTGGATCTTTCTATTGAGGGTAAGGGATTCACCGTATATTGTAATGATTTTGGTATTTATTTGGGTTGTGTGTTGATGCAGAAGGGTTGAGGGATTGTTTATTGTCACGACCCAAACCAGGTCCTAGACATAATGGGCATCCCAAGTTCAACATGGACCAGAGACCACCCCCTTTACCCAACCCAACCACCTCATGCAGCCTTAGATTAGCTGAATTTCGAGCATATAATAAGATTGTACAAATGCTCTCTTGAAAACTCTAGGATAGGGTCACGACCATAACCAACCCAACCCTGTCCAACCATACAAAGTCAACTATCCAATAGTACCAACCAAACCAAAGAGGATATAAAAACATAATATGATAATTAATCCCAAAATGTAATACGATGGAACAACCAACAATATCATCCAATGATGTCAGCCCCAACACCAAAACCAATGTCAAGGCCGACACCAATACTGATCCCGCCCATATCAACTCCCATAAGAACCATAAAAACTAACCAAAAGGGTAAAAATATGTGTTTGGGACATGTCCCCAACCATGGCCAAAACTAATATCCAAAATAAAGACAAAATGTCTAGCAATATCCATAACATGAAATGATGCCTTCCGAAAGGATGAAAGCTCACCACTTTAGTCCAAATGTTGTCCCCTAGTCAATAACTATGTAGGAGAAGTTGAAAAGTCGGTTCCATCATAGCATGGGTATACAGCCGCCAGTAGATGGGTTAGTGAATGAACGCTAGCATAAAACTCAGATAAGGATAGCATAATGCCAGTTATAAAACCAAGTAAAATCATCCATAATGCATACAACCATACAAATATATAAGTGCCAGGAAAGGGAATCGGGTTTAGCATGCCTTTAAAACCTTTACCTGGACTATGTATCTTGGCCGTCCTAACCACCCACGGGCGATATGGGTTCAGATCCCTCTGCTGAAAGGATCCTAGTGCATGTAGCCGTATGACCAGGCAATGTCCCATGGGATGACTAGTACATCCCCAATATAAAATGTGACACACGCACATGGTCATCTAGATCCCTCAGATCGGTAAATATGAGTTTCCAGTTGTGGTCCCCTGGGGACTACCACCTTTCATGGCCTTGCTACATACCCCGCCATTAATGCCCAATTAAAACCGTTTCCAAGTAATCAAACCAATCCATTTACTATTTTATTAATCAAGGATAATATTAGTGGTATCATTATACCACCCCATTACTTACAAGAAATATCCATAGCCAAACCATTAAGGTTAAGGGGACTTACAAGTGCCCTTCCATATACCATATTAAACCACTTGGAACATTTCCATGTTCCCTGCAAGCATAACCATTTAGCCCTTAGCCTTTTCAAAACCGTTTAAATCATTTAAAGCTTTAATATATAAGCTAAAAACAAGCAATAGTTCCATTAAAAGAAGTCAATTCAACGAACATACCTTTATAAGCATTTTATCAAACACCTTGGGGGCATAATATAACCAAACCAAATTCCAAAGACCATTAAACCATTACCATGCAATTCAACCATCCAAAACCACCATTTATGCATATAAAAGCATAATTAAAACCATAGGAAACCATAACCAAGAATCAAAAACCCCAAATAATAGTTGAAAACCAAAATCATGAAATAGTAAAACCATGAAATCAGTCATATAAACGATGCCTTTAGTTGAAATTACAATGAGGGAAGAGAATCATGCCTTAAACCAACAAGGATGACGGAAAGAGATCACCAAAGCAATCCCCAAAGTAATGCCTTAGTTAAAACCCTAGCTTCCTTGACCCAAAAGCTCTTGAGAGAATTATTGGATGTTTAGGAATAGTTTCTAAGTGTTAATGAATAGAATAATAGGGTAAATAACCTCCTAAGTGTACTAGAAGTCGTGGGTCCTAATTAGGGTAAGTAGGATAATGTCCAAAATACCCCCACTTAAGTTTCACAAAATCCTATCCTAGGGATACGACTAACCTTTACGAGTTGTACCCTTCTATACCTTTGGTATCCACCACCCGTATTCAAGCCTCACCCTTCGATCAGACACTCTCCAGTATATGACTCATCCAACCAAGTCGTGACCATAGCATACAATCTGTACCTATTACTCATATCCCTGGAAGAATGAAATACCAGGAGGATCAAACATTACCTACTAAAAGAGTCACTGATACGACTCGTACCCATAAGTCATGACCTTTCTAGTTATCAAACCATCCCACTAACTAACACTGACCAGCATATGATAGGACCATACCTATCGTACCCCAGCATACGTCTCATACCCATGTGTCATATTGGGTTCGGAGAACAGATTTCAAGGAAAATTTTCTAAGGCCAAAACCTAGGATGTAACATTCTCCCAAACTAGGAACATTCATCTCCGAATGACGATAAGGTAGGGGGTAACCACACACAGAGTCATTTGAATTATCAAATATATTCCCAATCTTCATCAAAGTTTGAAAACAAAAAAGCAAAGATATTAATCTTTCCTTTAACAAACTCAGAAAATAAAGATGTGTTCAAGAACACATACCTTCAACATGAATCGCAGGAGCAGAAAATAGTTGCGGATACTTGGAATTCATGTCCTCTTCCACTTCCCACGTAGCTTCTTCCACTTTATGGTTCTGCCATAGAACTTTAACTGAAGCCACATCTTTGGTCTGCAATCGATGAACTTGAATATCCAATATCTCAATCGTGACTTCTTCATAAGATAGAAAATTCAAGATATCCAATCTTTCCAAAGGAATAATCGAAGAAGGATCACCAATGAACTTCCTCAGCATGGAAACACGAATGGCTGGATGAACCAAACTTAAGCTAGATGGAAACTCCAACTTATAAGCAACATTACCAACTCTCTGCAAAATCACATAAGTACCAATAAACCGAGGATTGAGTTTCCCCTTCTTGCCAAACTGTACCACTCCCTTTATTGGAGACACATTTAGGAACAACTTATCCCCAACCTCAAACTCCAAGTCTCTACGCCTAATATTTGTATAAGAATTTTAGCAAATCTGGGAAGCTTTAAGCCTATCCCAAATCATCTTCACCTTCTTCATAGCTTGATAGACCAAATCAGGACGAAACATATCCACCTAACCAAGTTCAAACCACCCAATAGAAGATCTACACCTCCTACTATACAACGCCTCAAAAGAAGCCATACCAATATAAAAATGATAGCTATTGTTGTAAGCAAACTCTACCAAAGGTAGATGCTCAACCTAATTTCCACCATAGTCACTCACACAAGCCCGAAGAATATCCTCCAATGTCTGAATAGTTCTCTCCGCTTGGCCATCCGACTGCAGATAAAAAGCATTTCTCAGACTAACCTTAGTCCCCAACCTTTTCTGGAAAGACCACCAGAAGTGAGATATAAACTGCGTACCACAATCAGAAATAATCAAGACAGGTACCCCATGCAGCTTCACAATCTCCCAAAGGTACAACTTTGTATAATCCTCCACCAAAAAAGTAGTCCTTACCGGCAAAAAGTGAGCAAACTTTGTCATCCCATCCACGATGACCCAAATCAAATCAAATTAGTTTCGAGACTGAGAAAGACTGGTAACAAAATCTATATTGATTACTTCCCACTTCCATTTGGGAAACTCAATTTCTTGATGAAATCCACCAGGACTCATGTGCTCAACCTTGACCTGTTGGCACATCAATAACTTGGCCATGAAATCTGCCATATCTCTCTTCATACCATTCTATTGATAAATCTCCTTGAGATCATGAGACATCTTTGTCGAGCCGGGATGAACAACATAGAGAAACTTGTACGCCTCAGCCAAAATGTTTTTCCGCAACCTACCGACATCAGGAACACACACCCTCCTTTGGTACCGCAAAGTACCATCACCACTGATCTCAAACACCACTACCTTTTACCCACAAACGTCACTCTTGATTTTCATTAAGACAGGATCTAGTATTTTCTTCTCTTTTATCTCCACACCAAGAGACGATCGAACAACTTCTTGCACCATCACACCACCATCCTTAGAGTTCAAAAGATGAACTCCAATATTGGTCAAATAGTGAATGTCTTTCACCAATTCTCGCTTTGCCCCCTTTATATGGGCTAAACTCTCCATGGATAACCTGCTAAGAGCATCAACAACCACATTTGCCTTACCTAGGTGGTAGTGAAGATTCATATCATAATCCTTGAGAAGCTCAAGCCATTTTCTTTGCCTGAGATTAAGCTCTTTCTAAGTGAACACGTATTGAAGACACTTGTGATCAGAATAGATATCCACGTGAACACTATAAAAATAATGCTGCCATATTTTCAAAGCAGAAACAACTGCCAACAACTCCAAATCATGAGTAGGATAACTCTTCTCATGCACCTTCAACTGCCTAGAAGCATATGCAATCACCTTTCCATATTGCATCAACATACAACCAAGACCCACTCAAAAAGTATCACAATAAGCCATGAAACCATCATTGCCCTCCAGTAAAGTCAAGATTGAAGCCGAAGTCAACTAATTCTTCAACTTCTTAAAACTCCATTAACAAGCATCAAACCAATAAAATGTAGCCTTCTTATGAGTCAACCTGATCAGAGGAGCAGCTATAAAAAAAACATTCCACAAACCACCTATAATACCTGTCCAAACCCCAGAAACTCCAAATATCGGATAGAGTCGTTGGCCTAGGCCATCATTTCACCACAACAACCTTTTGTGGATGCACCATGATCGCTTAACAAGAAATTATATAACCCAAAAAAATAACCGTGTTCAACCAGAACTCACACTTAGAGAACTTGACCAAAAACAGTTATTTCTTTAAGGTATGAAACACCACACCGAGGTGATTAGCATGATCAACCTCACTCTTCGAATAAACCAGAGTGTCATTAATAAACATAATTATGAAGAGATCCAAATACTACCTAAACACCCTGTTCATTAAATCCATAAATATTGCCGGAGCATTGGTCAACCCAAATGACATCACCAAGAACTCAAAATGCCCATACCGAGTACAAAAATTCATCTTAGGAATATCCACCTCCCTAATATTAAGATGATAGTACCAAGACTAAAGATCTATCTTAGAAAAGAACTTGGCACCCTGTAACTGGTCAAACAGATCATCTATCCTTAGGAGAGAATACTTATTCTTAACCATTAACTTGTTCAACTGCCTGTAGTCAATGCACATCCAAAGGGAACCATCCTTCTTACGCACAAACAAAACCGGTGCACCCCACGAAGAAACACTAGGACGAATAAACCCCTTGTCCAAAAGATCCTTAAGTTGCTCCTTAAGTTCCCTTAATTTATCTGAAGCCATCTTATATGGAGGAATAGACATTAAATGAGTGTTCGAAAGCAAATCAATACCAAACTCTATTTCCCTAACCAGAGGAACGCCAGGAAGATCATCCAGGAAAACCTTTGTAAACTCATTAACCACAAGAACTAACTACAAAGAAGGACTTTCCAAGTTAGAATATTTAACTCAGACCAAGTGATAAAGACACGCTTTAGAGATTAACCTTCGAGCTCTAAGATAAGAAATAAACCTTCCCCTAGGGGCTAAAGAACAACCCTCTCATTCTATTTCATGCTCACCGGGGAACCTAAAGATGATTTATAAGTTCGACAGGCTAGAGATGAATAACAAGAATACAAATAGTCCATACCTAAAATTACATTAAAATCCACTATTCCCAACTCAAACAGATCTACCAAGGTCCTCCTATCACTAATGGATACCACACAACCCCTATAGACCCGTTCAGCAATGGCCGAGTCTCCTATTAAGATAGAAATAGAAAAAGGATTCAAAATAATTTTTGAATCAAGACCAAAAGACACAGCCACATATGGATTCACATAAGAAAGGGTGGACCCCAGACGAAGAAAATAATTTATATCACACGAGAAAAGTTGTAACATACTAGTAACAACATCAGGTGATGCCTTAGATTCCTGTTGGGATGCCAAAGTATACAACCTATTCCGACCAACACTAGAACCACGAGCAGTAACAAAAGTAGTTGCCACACTACTAAATACAGGAGTAGAAGATAAAGCCACAGGAACCTTATTTGCCCCCATAGCGACTTTATTAATCGGATAATCTGTGAGCCGATGGCCTGCCTGACTACACTTAAAGAACTTGTCACTTCCTTTATCATAATAAACCCAATGAGGACGATGGCAGAACCAATAAAGAGGACATGGAAAAATTGAATAACCTCCGCTCGCTTGAGATTGGGCAACCTATGCCCGAGAATTATCACCACATTGATGACGCCTGTCTCTCGACTGCTGTGGGTAATAGGCAGTGGAAGTAGAGAAGGAACCAGAACTCCCCTAATTTTTTTTCTTCCACTTGCAACCATCTCTAACTCTCTGAGACTGCACATCTCCTTAGTAAAAAAATCTATTTCGTTTTCCCTGTCTATCCCCAAACTCAGCCTGTTTTCTCTTCTCGTCCTCAACCTGCTGCATATGAATAGTCACCCTCGAGATATCCATATCCTTAATCAGCAAGGCAGTTTATCTCTCCAGAATCAAATCTCTATTCAACCCAAAAGTGAACTTTCTCATTCTCGACCTCATATCAGCCAACAAATCAGGAGCATACCTCAACAACTGATGGAATTTCAAGTCATATTCCCTTACAGACATCCTGCCTTACCTGAGGTTCACAAAATCCTCCATCTTTGCTTCCCTAAGCTCTTGAGGAAAGATATTATCCGTGAAGGCATTAGAAAAAGCCTCCCACAATCCTTCCTCTTCCATATCACTTTTTTCTCTATCCCACTCCTCATACCACTGATAAGAGCCATCCTTGAGATGATAAGACACAAAGTTAACTCCTTCTGCATCAGTAGCATGAATTACCCAAAATATCTTCTTTATTTCATCCAAGAGGCCCTATGGGTCTTCCTCTACCTTCACTCCTATAAAAATAGGTGGACCCATCTTTATATATTAACCAACCCTTGTGGTCTCATCAGACAAAGCAACAGTCATACTTGCTCAGCCTGAGCAGTGACCATCTGGGTAATAACATGAATAGACTAACTAAAATCTATGTTCATTACATTGCCCTGAGGGACCTGAGGAGCAGTATAAGGGATAGAAGTAACTCCAGCACAATCAAGAATAGGACCATGAGTTCGAAGATGTAACCCAAACGTAGGATGTACCCTTTTAGCATTATCCCCAGATGGGACGAAAAAATTTCCTTATGTTCTAGATCTAGGAGGTATGATCTGAAAGACAAACAAACAAGGATTAGAGAAGATTCCAGGATTGAGAACTCAAGCTTGAAGATAGAATTCCAAGAAAGTGAAATATTCCTAAATGTCTTGCAGCCTCTCTCTTATGAGTGTGGCGCGCTACACACCCCTAAAAGAAACTCTACTCGACATAGCTTTGGGGACTCCCAGTTGACCATGAACCTAAAGATCTAATACCAACTTGCCATGACCCGAACTAGGGCCTAGACATAATGGGCATCCCAAGTCCAACCAAGACATGGGAATGCCCCCTTTACCCAACCCAACCATCTCATACAGTGTTAGATAAGATGAATATCAAGCATTTCACAAGATAGTACAAATGCTCTCATGAAAACTCTAGGATAGGGTCACAAACGTGACCGACCCAAACCAATCCAACCATACCAAGTCAACCATCCAACCGTAAAAACCAAACATAAGAGGATATTAAAACAAAATATGATAATCAATCCCAAAATATAATAGGATGGAATAACTAACAATATCATCCAATGATGTCATCCACAACCCAATACCAATACCAATACCAATACCAATCTCGCCCATACCAACCCCCAGAAGTACAACAAAGCCTTTAACCAAAAGGGTAAAAAATTTGGTTGGGACATGCCCCCAACCATGTCTAGAACCAATATACAAAATAAAGTCAAAACATCAAACAATATTCATAACATGAAATAATGCTTTTTGAAAGGATGGAAGCTCACCACTTTAGTCCAAATATTATCCCCAAGTCAATCACTATGTAGGAGGAGTCAAACGGTTGGTTCCTGTATAGCGTGGGTATAAAACTGCCAGTAGATGGGTTAGTGAATGACCTCTAGCATAAAACTCAAGCTAAGGATAAAATAATTCTAGTTATAAAACCAAGTAAAATCATACATAATGGATACAACCATACATATGTATAAGTGTTGGGAAAGGGAATCGGGTTTAGCATGCCTTTAAAACCTTTACCTGGGTTATGTAGCTTGGCCGTCATAACTACCCACGAACGATATGGGTTTAGCTCCCTCGGCTGAAAGGGTCCTAGTGCATGTAGCTGCACGACCAGGAAATTTCCCATGGGAAAACTAGTACATTTCCCAATATAAAATTTGACACACACGCATGGTCATCAAGACCCCTCATATCAACAAATATGAGTTTCCAGTTTTGGACTCCCTGGGACCACCACCTTCCACAACCATGCTACACACCCCGCTATTAATGCCTAATTAAAACTATTTCCAAGTAATCAAACCAATCCCTTTTCAATTTTATTAATCAAGGCTAATATTAGTGTTATCCACATCCAAACCATTAAGGTTAAGGGGACTTTCAAGTGCCCTTCCATATACCATATTTAACCACATGGGAGACTTTTATGTTCCCCGCAAGCACAACTATTTAGCCTTTATTCTTTTCAAAATTGTTTAAATCACTTAAAGCTTTAATATATAAGCTAAAAACAAACAATAGATCCATTAAAAGAAGTCAATACAATGAACATACCTTTATAAGAATTTTATCAAATACCTTGAGGGAATAATATAACCAAAATAAATTTTAAAGATCATTAAACCATTACCATACAACCCAATTATCCAAAACCACCATTTATGCATATAAAACCATAATTAAAACCATAGGAAATCATAACCAAGAATCAAAACCCCCAAATAATAATTGAAAACCAAAATCATGAAATAGTAAAACCATGAAATCAATCATATAAACCATGCCTTTAGTTGAAATTATAATGAGGGGAGATAATGATGCCTTAAACCAAGAAGGGTGATGGAAAGAGATCACCAAAGCAAGCACCAAAGTAATACCTTAGTTGAAACCCTAGCTTCCTTTCCCCAAATGCTCTTGAGAGAATTATTGGATGTTTAGGAATAGTTTCTAAGTGTTAATGAATAGAATAATAGGGAAAATAACCTCCTAAGTGTATTAGAAGTCATGGGTTATAATTAGGGTAAGTAGGATAATGTCCAGAATACCTCCACTTAAGTTGCACAAAATCTTATTCCAGGGATATGAATGACCATTTTGAGTCGTACCATCATATACCCTTGGTATCTACCACTCGTATCCAAGCCTTACCCTTGGATCATACTATCCAGTAAATGACTCATCCATCCAAGTTGTAACCATAGAATAAGATTCGTACCTATTACCCATATCCCTGGCAGAATAAAATACCAAAATGATCAAACACTACCCACCATACGAGTCTCTGATATGATTTATACTGAGCCTTATGACTTATACCCCTAAGTCGTGACCTCTTCAGTGATCAAACAATCCCATCAACTAACACTGGTCATCATACAACAGAATCATACCACTCGTACCCCAGCATACAACTCATACCCATGAGTCGTATTTGGTTCGGAGAATAGATTTCAAGGAAAAGTTTCTAAGGCCAAAACCCAAGATGTAACATTTTTTAATTAAGGCAGCTAAAAATGCATAGGCATAACTACCTCTCTTATGATTTGTAGTTGGCAGTGATAGCTATCATTCTTTATATTTGGAGGCATTATATTTATGGTATGATTTGTGACTTCTACACATATCATCATAGTCTTTGATATCTTATGACCCAGAGAGAGCTTAATTCTAGGCAACAAAGATAAAAGGAGTTGCTTAAGGATTATGAAATCTCTATTTTTTATCATCCAGGCAAGGCAAATATGTTAGTATATGCCTTGATCCAAAAGGTAGTAAGAACAGATAACATCTCTTCTATATCAATTTCTCATCGATCGTTGGTATGGGACATCTATTCCTTAGCTAATTTGATGGTGCAACTTAATATTTCTAACCCTAGGAAGATTCTTTCTAGTGTTAAGGTAAGTTTTTCCTTATTTTATTTGATTTAAAGTTGTTAGTTTAAGGATATGATACTTTGTTTCATCCATGATCAAGTGTTGAGTGGTGACTCTAAAAGGTCTACCATTGACTATGAGGGTGTTTTGATATTTGATGGTCGTATTTGTGTATAGAGGGTTGGAGATTTGATTCAGTCGATATTGCATAAGTCTTCCAACTCAAGCTATTTTATTAACCCTAGTACAACTAAGATGTATAGATATTTGAGGCATCATTATTTATGGAGTGGCATGAAGAGAGATATGGCAGACTTTGTAGCTCGTTGCCTATGTTGTCAGTAGCTGAAGTCCAAGCACTAGAGACTTGGTGGCTTAATTAAGAGATTACCCATTCCTGAGTGGAAGTAGGAGGGGATTACCATGGACTTTGTAATTGGTTTGCCTTGCACCACCCGTGGTTTCGATGGTATTTGGGTCATTGTGGATTGATTGACCAAATTAACATATTTCATTCTTATTCAAATGTTCTTTAGTGTCGAGAGGTTAGCCTATATCTATGTTCATGAGATAGTCCATTTGCATAGTGTACCTCTATCTATCATCTCATATCATACTCAGTGTTTGCTTTTAGCTTTTGGAGAGATTTTCAAGAGGAGTTGGGTACTCTGGTGGATCTTAGCTTAGCCTTTCATCGTCAGACTGATGTGAAGTCGGAGCGAACTACTCAAATCCTTTAGCACATGCTCTGAGTTTATGTTATGGACTTAGGAGTTCAGTGAGAGAAACACTTACTTTGGTGGAGTTCGCATACAATAATGGCTACCATTAGAATATTGAGAAGGTATCATTTAAGGCTTTATAAGGTAGGGGTTATAGTTCTTTGATTGGTTGGTTTAAGACCACTGAGATTATACCCCATGGAACTGACTTCCTTTAGGATCCATTTGATAGAGTCAGGTTGATTCATGAAAGGCTGAGGGCACCTTAGAGTAGACAAAAGGCTTATGTAGATCATAGAATTTGTGCATTGAGAAATGGAGTTAGAGGTTGGGTATTCCTTTGTGTATTTCCCATGAAGGGAGTGATGAGGTTTGGGAGAAAGTATAAACTCAGTACTAGATATATTGGACCCTTTGATATCCTTCGCACAGTGGGAGAAGTGGCATATGAGTTAGCCTTACCCCCATATTTTGCTACTCTTTATCGAGTTTTCTATGTTTTTATGTTATAATGATACATTCTTAACTAGTCTCATATGCTTTGGTGGGACTCGATTTAGTTTGATGAGTGTTTGACCTTCGTAGAGGAGCCTGTGTTCATATTACCTAAGGATGCCAGGCAGTTGCGCTCTAAAGAGATTCTAGTGGTTAAGGTTTAGTAGGGAAACTACCCAGTAGAGGAGGCTACTTAGGAGATTAAAAGAAATATATGGGCATAGTATCCTCACTTCTTTGAGGTTTCACGTACATCCTAACCCTTTACTTTTTAAAACAAAAGTTCTTTTAGTAGTGGATATTAGGATCATACAGTTCATGTTTTGCATTTTCACTCATTTTTTCATTTAAAGCTTTCTTTTAGTTTCCATAAGTCATTTATTACTTGTTTTTATTGATGGTATAGTTATCGGGATATTCATTTGGTTTTTTAATCCAATTCGTTATCTTGAAGTCTTTGTTAGTAGGAATTGGCTATCGAGTGAAAACATCAGTCTAGGCAAGTGTTGCTTTTGTTAACTGACAGTTCCAACAACTTTGGAACATCGATTTTTGGATAGGTGGACCTTTGTTTTGGGTACCAAGGCTTTCAAACTCATTCTGGGATATTGACTGGAGATTGAGAAAAATGGCGTTTGGGCCTGAGACCCACTTTTCATTTAAATAACCTTAAATGGAAATTTTAACCGCACCTTTGGGTTCGGAATGTCGAATTTTATATGGTAGCATAGTTTTTTTTGCATTCATTGGATTCCTAATGACTTCCGAGGGGTTGGTGGAGACTTGGAATTTTCTAAGTCCCCAGCTAGTGCACCACTCAGCTGGTGCATCCGCTTAAGTGCCACTTGGGTCGCTTAAGCAGCGCTCACATATACGACAAGGCTGGTAATTGGTGGGTTTCTTAAGTAATCCCATTCTTCTTAAGGGAGTGCCACATAAACGGCTAGTGGGTCACAGACATGACATGCACAGATTAGGCAGGTACCGCGAAAGAGGCACTTGGCCGCGAAAGCAATGACCGCTTAAGTGTCACCTAGGTTGCATTAAATTCCCCTTTGCCCAATTTTCTCCCATTGTCTACACAAATTTAAGAGTGTAGAATCCTAGAGAGTATGGAAATTTGAGATAAACATTAATAGGTGAATTTGGGGTGTTTGTGAGCTTGAATAACTCATTTCTTCTCTGAATTGTTGGTAAGTTTTCATTAATTTTGTGGTAAATTTCTTAATTATTTTCCAAAATTCCTAGAATATTGGTGGGTTTATTTTAGCACCATTTAATCTTGGAATTTACCCATTCTTGAGGGAAATTATTCCTTGAGCATAAAGAGATGCGTTGATGGTTTTCAAAGTGCGATTCTGCAAGAGACCCTCCCCCCATGAGATTATTATGTACCCGAAGCATAAAAATTCAACATGGGTATCATTGTTCTCGTATTGATGAGTAGATTATAATTTTGATAATGTGACATCGTGAGAAAACTTCTCAGAAAGGAAAATCAATGATTTAGCAGATTTCTCTAGGCTTTCTTCGGTGTCTAGATAGGCTAGGCTTACCTTTCATTTAGATTGGCCTTAATCGTAGTATATTTATGATAATGTGCTATATATGGGTTGAAAATTAAGTAATTTGGATTACTTAGCCTATTATAGAAACATAAATTAGGCATAAATCACTTGATTACCCATTTTGGTAGAACTGCTATCTTAGGACTAAAATGCAGCTTATTTAATATATAGTTGTGAGTTTAGATACCTTACCCTGATCAGGGGTATAACTTTCATTAGAATGGATTTTGGAGATTAGAAGTGGGCCCCTCCAACACACATTATGCCAAGATTATTATTAGCTCCTTATAGACCTTATAGGCGTGTTGCATATTCTAATTGTATATTTTGGAGCTTGAGGAGGTTGGATACATGATACATATGATAGATTGATACTTGGAAGTTGATTCTAGTTTTTTTTCAAGTCTAGAAATTGATGATGTTGAGTTCCATTTCAAGTCTGATGGTTGAAGATATTGAGTTCTAGTTTGGATCCAGCAATTGATGAATTGAGTTTCGATTCAACTTTGGTAAATAATGATGACAAGAGTTTCATTTTGAGACTAACATTGATGGGTTATTTATGATATGTTTACGGTATGAAAGGCTTTATGGTTATGGTTACAAGATACGGTTACTGAGTATGATTTTTGGTTATTTCTTCTCTTTGTTGCACCATCCCGGCTTATGAGGGCCCACGTTGGGCTATTTACTTTCCTGCACTTATGGATTATGGGGTCCATCCTTATAACATTAGTTATGTTTTTTTCCATATTATCCTTGTTCCATTTATTTATTTTTAGCATTGGGAGTGTTATTCTAGGTTTTAGCACTTACATTGACTTAACTTATTTATCTTGCATTTTTATTATACTTATATTATGATTTAGCTTAGTTGGCTGATGATGCCTACTGAGTACCCAGCTTTGGTACTCATACTACACTTCTGTATCTTTTTGTTGCAGATCTAAGTACTAGTATCCATCATTGACGCTACGATCATGCTGATTAGAGTTTGGATACAGGGTAAGCTCTCAGAGTTGGAGTTGACCTTTTCTCCTTCTTCTTCTTTTATTTAATCTTTTATTATTCAAGATTGATGTATATTTGACTTTAATAGTAGTCGTACTCTTTTTTTTAGTGGCTCTTGAACCAACATTACTAGGTCGTGGGATGTTATTGTTATCTTATTTATCTTTAGTATTATTACTATTACTTGATTTATTGTTGTAAGTCTTACTTACAAATTTCCGATATTTAAGCCATTTTCCACCAAATTAGCCCATTACTTATAGCTCCAAGATACGGTTTGGCGTACCAATTGATGGGATAAAGTAGGTGCCTTCACGATCTAGAAATTAGGTGTCATGACAAGTCCTTATAGCCAGTAACTCAGTTTAGAGATCAAACAAATAGATGTTGTAGTTTCCCCTACTTTAATATACTCTTACTTTCCTAAGATTCCTTTCTTTTCCTATTCCATGTAGTTCCTCATGTTCATTCAGTGTTATATGTATATTTAGTTGAGTCATTACTTCCAATCTAAATTAATCCCAACCAAGATAGGTATCCAAATTTAGAAATCAGTTATAATGCTAGTTATCAAGTTTCATAAATCAGTTAGACAGTACTAGTAAGTTCCCTCCTTTTCAATATAGCCTTAGACTTCATCCGAGGATGAATGTTCCCTGGGGGAGATATTGTAACACCTCAAAAGTTCCTAAGATTCCATTTCAATCTTAGCATAGAAACTAGTTTAAAAACAAAAAATTATTCACGTAACAACTTAGGAAATGAATCATCATCAGTCAAACAACTTATTAGGTTAGTCATACTGAGTCCAAATGGATCACAATTCATCCCACTAGCAATGACCCCTGGCGAAGAGTTATTATCATTCATGACAAGTTATCTTATGACTCATCGAGTGTATACTAGTCCAATAGTTATTTAAAATTGTCTTCTCTTAATCCCATGACTAGTCAACTAGCAAAAATCTATATATAAGTGTAATGAGAATACTAAAAGTTATTTGAGGTCATAAGAAGTCCCTAACACCTAGTTGGATTGAAAAATCCTTTTTCAAACAAGTTTTGGCATAAGATTCTTCTTGGGTCAACTTCAATCAATCATTGCTCTTAGTATATGAAGATTTAGCTGGCCTTATACCAATCAAATTAAACATAGTTGAATCCTTTGTACAATACCACCAACCATTCATCAATGTGATTCTGGAGTACAACATTTTTTCCATTTTAGTGAAGCACTATCAAGAAGTGATTACAGTCGCGATGACTCGCATCACTAGAGTTGTACAAAGGGTACGATGAATAATATCCAAACATAAAGAGTCATCCCCAAATTCATCATAACTATCAAAAGAAGTGCCAGAAAAGTACTACATGATGACTCAGGGTATGACTCATATCCAAACATGATGATTCATCACGTGAGCCATTGTGGCTAGCCTAACTATCCTTTTTAGGTGATTTTAAAAGGATACTTTGATATTTTACTACCCTTTTAACCCCAATACTATGTTGTTTTGGGGTTTAAAAAGAGGGGAATAAAGGGACTTAGTCATTATTTTTCCCTCACTTCTCCTAAAACATTCCAAACAAAAGAAAAGTGTAATTCTTCTTCTACAAAGCAATAAATAGGTTTTTCTTCTTCAAGCTTAAAGCTTATTCTTTTACAAGAAATTCCTCACTCTAGGTAAATGGGTATTCAATAAAAGCCTCCTTTAGCTCTCATGCCCAAATATTTTTTTATATTTAGTTTTTATGATAAATCATGAATTAGGGAAAGAACTCAATTATCTCAATATATGATTTTCTTTCAGTAAGTTATGTTCTTACATACCTTATGGTTACTAATATTAGTTTGTTCATGTTTTATATTAGGATTCTGCATATGTTAGCATTTTATTAACATACAAACCCAAATTATTAAATAATTAAAATTAAACACATGTGAAGCATGACTTCAGACAAGTATTCAACACATCATGCTTATCATGATTTTCATAGAAAGTAAATGCATAAAAGCATGGTATGTAGAATACTTGTATCTAATTTTGGGAGTAGTTCTTAGCACCGAGTTGGAGTAGGATTCAACATATCCATGTCTGGAATCATGTGCCATTGTAGGTTAAGGGGTGCTTACTAGTTGAGAGTGTGTCTCTTTGCTTGAATGGGATCCTGAGTGAATTCTCACAAGTCATAGTTCTTACCCTTGGAAAGGTATAGGAAACCACCCAAATCGGGTTATAGATAAGGATTACATATTTCCTCAAATGTTCTATGTTGGTTATGAGAGCCTCCCACGTTGTTAGATTTAGTATTTGCATGACCTATATCTCTGTCTTATTTTATTTAATTTAGTCTTTTGAGAATATCATTTTATGCAGTATTTATAATTATCATTTTGGGTTATTAAATCATGATCTTACATCAATATTATTTTCATCCCAATATATCATTTCAGTACTTTCGTTCAGCATATAGCACATATATTTAGTATTTGTTCTAAATTATATGAAATACTTATGCTTCTATAACTTTCAATCCTTAAAATATTTTAGCTCATGACTCAAAAATTGATTTATGTGTCATAGCTTTTCAGTACAAACATGATTTAAATTCATACTTCAGTAAATGGTTTATGTACACAGTTTGAAAGCATTTTTTGAATGTTTTTCATGATTAGTGCATATCTTACATGCTCATTACATTCAATGTACTTCCCACATACCTCTTCTGTCAATATTTTGAATCTGATATAGATTCAAGGGCTCATTAGATCGCAACTCTGAGTCAGCAGGTGATGAGTTCTCCTTATTTGGGAACTCCAGTCAGACTTCAGTAGTCATAATATTTTATTTCAGTCCATATATTGATTAGAGATAGTTGACGGTCATGTTCTAGCTATGTATTCTGTATTAATAGAGGCATCATATATAGTTAGTCAGAGTCGATGTATGAAGTTTTAGTTTCCCTTCCTTTTAGATTATAGTTGCTGTAAACATTATTTAGTAATGTATTGAAATATTTTATTTCATTATTAGGCTTCTACTCTGTCATTAAAGCTTTTATACATGTTTATATTTAGTTACTCATATATTATATCATAACCATGGGTTAGGTTTGGATCATTTGTGGTTTTAAGCACAATGTTACACCCAAGGTGTAGTCTGGGGGCGTGATAGATGTCCATCCTCATAGATCTACATTCTTCTTTAAAAACAACAGTGGAGCACTCCAAGACAATACACTAGACTGAATGAACCCCTTAGTTAACAAATCCTGAAGCTGGTCATTCAATTTATTTAACTTAGCCAATGCTATTCTATAAGGAGAAATAGATATAGGTTTAATTTTTGGCTCCACATTAATCTCCAAATTAATGTTGTTGTTTGGAGGTATACCCCAATGATCGATAGAAAACACATAAATGAACTCTCTAACCACCCTCACTAACTCTAAAGAAGGTAGTGTGGCACAATATCATAAAAATATGCCAAATATGATATATGCCCATATTCTAACAACCACTAGCTTGAAGAAACAAAATTAAATTTGTTTAATAAAAAATATGAACACCCCTTCACTACAATCTCAAACAACCAGGCATAACCATTGTTATTGCATTGTATTGTCAAATCAACTATATAAATAATAACCATGTCTACCTAGGTAGCATACACTAAAATTAAATCAACAAAAAAAAGTATACCTAATCCATCACTATGAAATCTCCTACATCAATAGAGACACGAATAGGTACCCCAAGATACTAAAACATATTATAAAGGATCAAATCAAAGTATTCAAACACCAAAGAAAAAGTACAATTAGGTTCAAAGAACACTAAAGTAGGTGATATCAAACTGATATGATACATGTAATGACTATATCAGAAGACTCTACCACTATCCTCTCAATAAATCATAACAATGAGCCCTATCATCTATCACCTAAGCCACCCCTTTACTACCCTCATGCCTAGTTGGTGGTGAATCTCTATGGTCTTGATATCTGCCCGAACCCCTAGATTAGGTGTTATAATCTTGGTTAGACTTTAATGACCCTACTGTTGAATCCTCTATTTGAACTACAAACAGTGCCTCAAAATGCTCCCTAGATCCCTATAATAAAATAACTGGTATGAGTAAGATCCTATTAGATAAACTTGGATATATAAAATAACTTGAACAACTAGAATGTCCACCAAGGCCTAAAACTTCTGAAAAGTACCATGAGAAGTGTACCCTGAACTAAAAGAATCATGTCAAGACTATC
The DNA here is from genome assembly GCA_030864215.1 of Capsicum pubescens. Taxonomy (NCBI): domain Eukaryota; kingdom Viridiplantae; phylum Streptophyta; class Magnoliopsida; order Solanales; family Solanaceae; genus Capsicum; species Capsicum pubescens. The sequence goes on along the minus strand of CM061548.1, from coordinate 171,541,135 downwards.
TACACTCAAATGCCTGAATAGTTACCTAAGTTGGTCTATTGCTCTTAGGGTGATAATGTCTCCCAAAAGAACCCCTACCTCTAGATGAGATAGCACAGAACTAACCAAAAGTATGGGAAATCTTATCCCTTAAGTACCTAAACTCCTCACAATTCATAATCTTAAACTCCAAAGAAACTTAAACTACAATATTCTAGGGAGAATCTCCAGATTGAACTATAGAGAATACTGCCTCTCTTATCTTAAATGACAAACCCCTTACAAATTACTAAATCTTCTTTATTTCATCTAGAAGAATCATATAGTATGAAGAGATAAAGCATAGAATTAAGTCTCATACTCTGTCATGAATATATCATTCTACCTCAAATGTACAACCTGGTATAAATGTTTCTTCCTCATTCTTTGAGGGATAAATTTGTTAAGGAAATCCTATGCGAAAAATCCTAAGTCATTAGAGGAGAATCTTCTGGCTTGAAATTAATACAATAACTCCACCACTTCTTAGCAATACCACACATCTATAAAGCAGCATGACCAACCAAGTAGGCTCAACCAACCCCATACTCTATTGCCTCTCATTGCAACTGACCAGAAACTCATATGCATTCTCATGCTGATCACCCTAAAACTTGAGCGGATACATCTTTCTCAAATACTCAAATTATCACTGGTCCTCTTTAAACATAACAACTTTAACCCAACCAAAATCCCTTAATTCAATAAAGGCATAACCTTATACCTCAATGTTGGCTGAACCACTAGACCTTGATAAATAGAAATGAGTTGTTGATATGAGGTTTGGGCTCCTATCCTATATTGAGAGCTATGTGGAGTAGCCATTAAATATCATCTTAGGCTATGGTCTCCAACATCCCCAAACCTTGAAGCAAGGTATTTTAAAGAACTTGTGTAGTAACGAAACTCGATGGTACCTGACTTAAGCCAACATCATCAACTGGGACCTAAACATTGTCATCACCTACAATGAATTCAACCTCTAAATACTCCACCCTATTATGAATCAGAGTGGCACCCCATGCTCCCTCATAACCTCTACCTATGTTCCACGGCCTAAATTTGAGATCGTGGTGGAATATATCCCACCCTCCATGATAGGTAAGCCAAATACCCAACTTCAAGAAAATATCCCAAATTCACAGAAGCAGAAGAAAATAAGAACATAATTAATCCTGAATAATCTCATAAATAGATTAATAGGCTAGTAAAATCAAATCATAGATAATCTCAGGTCTAGAAGTCACTAATATAAGACACTAAATATAAAACCAAAAGAAAGTTTGAGTGTTTCAAAATGTGGAAAAAGCATAAAGATAAGACTGAATGAGATTTTAGTAGTCTCTAAGGCCGATAGCAGCTACCTCAAATCTCCAATGATGCTAACAAGGAAGAAACCATAGGAATCAATGCCTGGAGGTTTTCGGATATCTACCTGCACGTAAGATGCAGAAAAAACAAGGGTGAGTATGGAGCCATGTGTACTCAGCAAGTATCATCGATCGACCCTAATTAGAAATGGTGATGAGAAATACCACATTAACAATCTAAGAAAAATCAAACAACCTGCCATGTGTACTCAGCAAGCATCATCGATCGACCCTAATTAAAAATGGTGATGGGAAACACCACGTTAACAATCTAAAAATAATCAAACAAGCTACAGATTATGCATTGCATTTCATTAGAATCGGAGTGCACGCCTACACAATATATTTATTGAGATCAGAGTATACGTATGCACAATATGTTTATTGGGATCAGAGTGCACACCTGTTTAATATATTTATTGGGATCAGAGTGCATACCTACACAGTATATTTATTATGATCGGAATGCAAACCTACATAATATATTTATTCGGATTGGAGTGCACGCCTTCACAATATTTTTATTGGGATCGAAGTGCACGCCTACACAATACATAGACTTTGTGAGTCCCCCATGGGTCCTGATCTTGAAGCCATTACTTGGTAATGGTGCATTAGTGTATGTGTTACGTAGGTTACTTTATTAGCTAGTTGTAATTTAATAATAAATCAATGTTGACCCAATCATTGGCCAACTATTTAACAATTAGACAAGGTAAAATTTGCTAAATGTCTTGGGTTTTTGGTTTTGTACTCCTATTTTATCTTTGGTTAAGTTTTCGTAGGACCTTTGTATGATATTAACAACGAAAAATTTAGATATATTTGGGCTTAGATTTACAGTTTTTGGAGTAGAAGTTTGTTAATTTAGGGATCAAATAATGACCCATTTAGTTAAAATTTGATGTTCTAGTTCAGACTCTTATAAAGATTATATATTTGAACAGATTTTGAATGTTCCAAATTAGTGAGGAAAGGCAAGGCACTTGTGAACTAGTAACATTCATGTTCTTTGGTTGAGGTATATTACGATTTAATTGGGGTTTAGACTTGATTTAATTATGTGTAAGCTCCTAAATTGGATACTTGTTGACTGGTATTCGGACATGCTTGAATTTGATGATATTTAGATTGTTGAGACATGTATAAATATTGAAAATTTACTTAATGGAATTTTCTTATAACTTTAATTGTACTTGTAAACTTAGTACATTATATTGGATCCTAAGATGTAGGTGAATTTGATAAAACATACCTAATATAGTTATAGAGGATCGGGTACCACATCGGTGCGAATATGATATTGATATTACTTGTTTATGGAGGATCGGGAACCATGTAGGTATGAATATTATATTTATATTACTTATTTATGGAGGATCGGGTACCACGTCGGTACGAATATGATATTGATATTACTTATTTATGGAGGATTGGGTACCACGCCAGTACAAATATGATAATAATATTACTTGTTTATGGATGATCGGGTACCATGACGGTACGGTACGTGAACATAGATTGCTACCTGTGGCTCATCACTAGTTGGGCAAAAATAAGTCCCATAGCATATGTGTACATACTTGTGTTGAATTTGAGAGGTCGAACGGGTTATTAAGTAGATATCAAGCTAGCGATGTTCTAATTGTGAGGTTTAGAAGGATGAGGTTGTTATTTATGGTATTGTTGTTGATTTTGTGGATGTTTAAAGTATGTTTGATACTCTTGATGGTTATGTGTCATGTTTGTGAGCCTAGTTTTACCTGTTATTATTGTATTGTTGATTCATTGAATATTTATTATGTGATGATGCCTATCTTCTTGTTATTTGATTTATGTTGTGTATATGTTATTAAATTGAGTTGGCCTATAATACCTACCAGTACTATAGTACCCCATACTTCTACCTAGCTTAAATTCATCCCGAAGATATCAAAGACATGCTTTAAATATGAATACACTTTTATATATGTGGAATTTTTAAGATTTTCACTTTTTGTTCTATTGGAAATTCAATAAGCTTTTTATTGATACCAAATTCACTCAAATCCGACACCAGGGCGAAGAGTTAGAACCTTTTTAGTGAGACAATGTATCACCTGATCCATCAGTGCATCACAGAGCCAGCTTAAATGGCAATTGTAAATATCTAGTGTTGCTCCGTGATAGTGGCGCATCACGCCAAAGGCCCAGTTCATAATTGTCCTTTTTCAGTGTTCCAACACGATACCACCGTGTTGCGGTGAGATTCCAGGTCGAGTACAAGGTGGCAACACGATTGTACCGCATTGCGCCACCATGCATTTTTCCAGTTATCACTTTCCAGAGACACGGTGCGATAGCGCCGCATCACGCCAGGGGTCCAGATCGAGAAATTTCACAAAAATTAAAAGACACATTCAGGGTTAAATGGGTCTTTTCCCATGAATTTATTCCACCCAGATGTGGGATTTAATCCCTAAAAATGTCCTTAGCTACTTATTATTCACTTTTTCCCCAATATCAAGAACATTCTCTCTCAAGAAAATAAAACCCTAGCCCTTGAGAATCAAGATCAATCTAAAGAAATCTATCCAAGAACTCCAAGAACCTTCAAGGCTATTTTTCTCAGGTATGCATAGTATTCATTCATGGATTCCTTTCATCCATGAAGCCCAACAATCAAGATTTAAACTATGAATTATTATATTCAAGTTATGTGTTGATTATGTTCATGTGGTTGTTGTTGTTGTATGATTCCCAAGTTGGAATCTTTATGTGTTTTTATGAAAATATATTAGCATTTAAGTTAAAAACCATGAATTTTAGTTGGTTATGATATGTTAATTTGTGATTATTCCATGCCCTAAGTCTTGCACCCTAAGTGTTTGAAAAAATTCCTAAGAGACTAGAAATTATGTAATATGAATCAATTGTGACTTTAGTGAAGGATTCATGTTGTACCATTATGTTCAAATAACTCTCATTCTATTGATGTTCAATGTAAATATTTGTTGGAATGCTCATGATGTTAGAGCATGAAATTATGACATTAAGTATATGTATTTCTACCATGTACAAGATTATGATAACCATGTACTTCATAAAATCCCCAACTTATTGTATTATGGATTGCTGATGTTGGTCGTGTATTCAAGAATGTCATGCCTTGTAAGTTTCCTTCTATCGAGTCCTGGGGGTACTTGTACTCGATAATTTAGTTGTGTTCCTAGAGAAAGTGTCATGTTTTCACGATATCCTTAGTCAATCTATGTTCAGTAGAATTCAGTCAGTCATGTGACTCAGGAAAACTCAGTAAACTCAGTAATCCCAGTAATCTCAGAAAGCTCCGTACTTCAGTAATATCAGTAGCATTCCGTCAGTCAATAAAACTCAATAAACTCAGTCCATTTCAGTTCAATTAATCATGTTTAGTGTCTATTCAGATGTGAGTAGGATTTAGCACCGAGTGAACCCAAGGATGAGGACACACTGATAGTTGAGGGTGTGATCCATAGAAGAAATACTTGCGTTCCAGATCTTTGTAGCCAACATAGGTTGAGACATCAATACTGACAGATGAAGGTTGATGAGGTGGATAAACACTGCCAGATGAGGGTCCTACCATTCTCTTTTGGGGACACTGTCAGATGAGGGTCACCCACAGCTTGTCTTTACCAGTGGCGCGGTATTGACACCCTTCTAATTGAGGTTACAAATTGGACCCCAACTTAGATAGATTTCTTTATTTGGGGTATGTCGTTTAGATGAATACTTCCCACAGTTATAGTTTCAGACTCAGTCTAAGTAATGGAACTCAGATAGTTCTTCAAAATATCAAGACTATCATATACAGTCAACTCAGAATAGTATGAAACTCAGTTAGTTCCATCAGAACCTAGAATATCAAAAACAATCGCTCAGTACTAGTTATATCAATTATCAGTGACTCATGTTTTTAGTAATCAGACTCAGTAGTCAGTTTCATCACGAATTCAGTCACAGTCACTTATTCATGCATGTATTCTCATGTTCATATTATACAGTCAGCTAGCATTGTTCATGCATTTGAACCCTTTCCATTCATCCTAACTCACATGTATACCAATACATTCAATCGTATTGACGTATTTATGCTATGGTGTTTTATTCTATACCATAGGTTCACAAGTATGAGCTCCAGATCATCAGTAGCATTCCAGTTTCAGCAGTCAGAGTTATCAGTGAGTCCTTATCCTTCGAGGACATGATCATTACTTTATTTCTTTATTACTTAGTTTATTTCAATAGTTGGAGTTAGTTGGGGACATGTCCCATCAGCTCCTTATTCAAATAGTTTAAAGGCTTTCAGACTATAGTGTTTTCAGACTAGATTTTTTCAAACATTGTTTCAGTTTTGGTATTGTCGTACCACATTATTCATCTATGGTTTTATTAGATGTTTATCAGTTTTGAACCTTATGGCTTGTTTCAGCCTACTATTTCTGCATTTATACTGTATATTATGCAGTGTTAAGCTATAGATATCAGTCATGGGTTAGCTTGTGGTTCTTTGAGGTAATGATCATCGTGTAGTGTTTTAGGTACCAGATTCGGGGTGTTACAAACTTGGTATCATAGCCTAAGGTTCAATAGAGTCCTAGGAAGTCTGACAATCGTATCTAGTAGAGTCTTGTACATGGGTGTGTTGCGCGCCACATTTATGTGCAGGAGGCTATGAGATGTTTTAGGAATAGTTTCCCTTCTTTCAATATTCATGTCGTGCCAGTAACGTGAGCTCAAATTTAACTCTCAGTCTAATTTGTTTCTCCCTTTCTTCTACAGAATATGCCTCCTAAATGAAGAAATAAAAATCAGTCAGCCCCTCAGCCCATCCAAGCAGATCCCTTGAATGAACACGTTTCTCATGCAGAGTTCAGACCTGTATTCACCACTCTTGCTAATTCAATTGCTGCTCAGAATGAATGACAAGTTGTCGTTCGGGCCAACCCAGTGGCTAATTTAGCTGCAGCCAGGATTTGGGACTTCACCCGAATGAATCCTCCATTCTTTTATGGGTCTATGTCAGAAGAGTATCGTCAGGAGTTCCTATACCAAGTTCAGAAGGTTACAAACATCATGGGGGTTACTTCTAGTGAGAGTGTTGAGCTAGCTGCATATCAGTTGTAGGATGTTGCTCATACTTGGTTCAAATAGTAGAAGTCAAAGAGGTCAGTTAATGCAGGACCTATTGAGTGGGAGGACTTTGTCACTGTATTCTTAGATAGATTCTTTCCCCAAGAGCTGAGGAAAGCTAAGGTGTTAGAATTTATCAACCTCAGGTAGGGCAACATGATAGTGAAAGAGTATTCTCTTAAGTTTACTCAATTAGACAGATATGCTCCTCATGTGGTTGTAAATAACAGGGCCAAGATAAGTAAGTTTGTTTCTGGGGTGAATGATAGTGTAGTCAATGAGTGCAGGTCTGCGATGTTAAATAGTGACATGAACATAGCCAGGCTTATGACCAATGCTCAACAGATAGAAAACAAAAATATTAAGTTGAGAAAGAGGAAGAATAAGAGAGCAAGGACAAGTAGTTTCAACTTTGCTTAGCCTAAGTCAGAGAGAGGAAACCGTTCTCAGTTCCGTCCTAAGTCATCCGTTCCAGCTCCTTCTTCAGCTAGTGCTCTAGCTCCTATGTTCAGGGATGGTAATATAGATAGGGCGTCAGGCTCTAAGTCTTAGGGCAGCGTCAGCAATGCCCGAACTAATCCCCCAGTGTTAGCAATGCCCGAACTAATCCCCTTTGTCAGACTTTTGGTAAGAACCACAAGGGTACTTGTAGAGCTAGCAGTGATGTCAATTTTGGATATGGCAAGCCAGGCCACAGAGTCAGAGATTGTCCCCAGTCAGGTTATCAGGGTCAGCAGAACCATTCCTCATCCCAGTCCGGTCACCTAAATCAGTAGGGTACCACTTTTAGTGCTACTAGTGGGCAACGCCTAAACAAAATTTATGCTCTCCAGTCCCAACAAGATTAGGAAAATTCTCCTAATGTAGTTACTGGTACGTTACAGATCTTTCACTTGTATATTTATGTTTTTCTAGATCCAGGAGCTTTCTTGTTTTTTATTACTCCTTATATAGCAGTTGATTTCGAACTCAGTCCCAAAATTCTAGCAGATCCCTTCTCAGTATCTACCCCAGTGGTTAAAACCATCATAGCCCATCGGGTATACAGGAACTTCTCGGTTATGATATTTCAGAAAGTCACCTCAGTAGACTTAGTTAAATTAGAGATGATTGATTTTGATATTATTCTCGGCATGGATTGGCTTCATTCTTTCTATGCCACAGTCGACTGCAGAAACAGAATAGTCCCGTTCTAATTTTCGAATGAACCTTTCCTTGATTGGAGGGGTAGTACTTCATCTTTCATAGGTCATCTTGTTTCCTAACTTTGGGCACGGAAAATGATATCTAAGGGATATGTCTATCATCTTGTTAATGTTAAGGATTCTAGTTTCGAGATTCTCAGTCTTAAATCAGTCCCAGTAGTGAGTAATATTCAGATGTCATTCCGGAAGATCTTAAAAGAAATCCTCCTAAAAAGAAAATGACTTCGGCATTAATCTTCTTCCAGATACTCAGCCTATATCTATTCCGCCATACAGAATGGCACCAGCAGAACTTAAAGAACTGAAAGAGCAGTTGAAGGATCTCTTAGATAAGGGATTCATCATAATTAGTGTGTCCCCGTGGGGTGCACCAGTCTCATTCGTGTGCAAAAAAGATGGTTATCTCAGAATGTGCATTGATTATCATTAGCTTAATAAAGTTATGGTCAAGAACAATTATCCACCTACCCGAATTGACAACTTGTTTGACCAACTTCAGGGTGCCAGCTATTTCTCTAAGATAGACCTCAGATCAGGCTATCATCAGCTCAGAGTCAGGGAATGTGACATTCTAAAAATAGCTTTCCAAACTCGGTATAGTCACTTTGAATTCCTAGCCATGTCCTTTGGTCTTACCAATGCCCCTGTAGCTTTCATGGACTTGATGAACCGTGTGTTCAAGCAGTACTTGGACATGTTCATCATAGTCTTCATATATGATATTTTATCTATTCCCGCAGTGAACATAATCGTGCAGACCATCTCAGAATCGTACTTCATACTCTCAGAGATCATCGGTTATTCACCAAATTTAGTAAGTGCGAATTTTGGCTAAGGTCAGTAGCATTTCTTGGTCATATAGTTTCTGGTGATGGCATTAGAGTAGATCCTCAAAAGACCAAAGCAGTAAGAAACTGGCCCAAACATGTCTCTCCATTAGATATCAGGAGTTTCTTGGGTCTGGATGGCTATTAGACGGTTTGTTGAGGGATTTTATTCTATTGCATCTCGTATGTCCAGATTGACTCAGAAAAAAGTCAAGTTTCAGTGGTCAGATCCTTTCGAGAAGAGTTTTAAAGAGTTAAAGACTCGACTTACCTCAGCTCCAGTTTTGGCTCTTCCAAATAGTTCAGATGGTTTCGTAGTGTATTGTGATGCATCCAGATTAGGTTTTGGTTATGTCCTTATGCAGAATGGTAAGTTCATAGCCTACGCCTCCAGCCAACTTAAACCCCATGACAAGAATTATCCTACTTATGATCTTGAGTTAGCAGCCGTAGTATTTGCCTTAAAGATTTGGAGGCATTATCTATACAGAGTTTATGTAGATGTGTTCATAGATCATAAGAGCCTTGAATATGTCTTTTCTCAGAAATATCTCAATCTTCATCAGAGAAGGTGGTTATAACTCTTGGAAGATTATGACATGAGTATCCTTTATCATCCAGGAAAGGCCAACGTAGTGGACGATGCCCTCAGAGACTGTCTATGGGTATTATTGCTCATGTTGAGGACAGTAAGAAAAAGTTAGCTCAAGAAGTCCATCAGCTTTCCAGACTAGGTGTTCGCTTAGTCGATACTGAGGAGGGTGATATATGGGTTCAGAGTAGTTCAGAATTATCTCTAGTTTTCGAGGTGAAGGAAAAGTAGGATAGGGATCCCAGTCTAGTCAAGTTAAAGGAATCAATCAAGGATCAGAAGGTTGAGATTTTCTCCCAAGGGGGAGATAGTGTATTCCATTGTCAGGGTCATCTGTGTGTTCCAGGTGTAGATGACTTGAGGTAGCGAATTCTTGCAGAAGATCATAGTTCACGCTACTCTATTCATCCAGGGGCCACAAAGATGTACCGCAACTTGTGGGAGATCTATTGGTGGAGTGGGATGAAGAGAGATATGGAAGAGTTTGTGGCTAAGTGCTCTACATGTTAGCAGGTTAAGATAGAGCATCATAAGCCTACTGGGTCCATTCAAGAGTTCAATATTCCTACTTGGAAGTGGGAAAGAGTAAATATGGACTTTGTGATGGGTTTGCCTCATACTCATTATCAACAAAATTCAGTTTCGGTCATTGTAGATAGGATGACCAAATCAGCTCATTTCCTTCCAGTCCATACCTCTTATTCAGTTGAGGATTACACCAAACTCTATATCAAAGAGTTTGTCAGATTGTAAGGAGTTCCATTATCTATTGTCTCAGATAGAGGTACCCAGTTCACCTCTTATTACTAAAAAGCATTCTAAAAGAGTCTTGGTACCTGCGTTAATCTCTGTACTGCCTTTCATCCACTGATAGATGGTCAAGTAGAAAGGACCATTTAGATCTTAGAAGATATGCTAAGGGAGTGTGCAATTGATTTCAAGGGTAGTTGGGATACAACTTTCCTTTGATTGAGTTTACATACAACAACAACTATCATTCTAGTATTCGGATGGCTCAATTCAAAGCTCTCTATGGTAGGAGATGCAGATCTCCAGTTGATTGGTTTGAAGTTAGTGAGGTCCCAATTATAGGGCCTTACTTAGTATTCGATTCCTTAAAAGTCTTACACAGATGTGCGCAGGAAGGATCTCAAGTTTGAGATTGGTGATCATGTTTATCTAAAGATCTATCCCATGAAAGGAGTGAATATATTTGTAAAGAAGGTAAAGCTTAGTCCCCAATATGTCGGTCCCTTCAAAATTCTCAGTCACTTTAGCAAAGTAGCTTATGAGATCGAATTGACTTCAGATATAGCATCAGTTCATCCAGTTTTCCATGTCTCTTTGCTTAAGAAGTGCATAGGTGACCCCGCAGTTGTAGTCCCTATTTAGAGTATAAATATTCATAACAACCTCTCTTTCAAAGAGATTTCAGTCGAAATTCTTGATGATCAGAATCACAGACTGAGGAATAAAGGAGTCCCTCTAGTCAAAGTCCTTTGGTGGAATCAGTACCAAGTATCCTCACCTCTTCTCCACTAATTCAGACTCAGCCCAAGGCAACGACTTTCCTTAAGACTTTCAGTTTCATGTTCAAATTTCAGTTACAACTTGGTGTCCTGTTCATTTCAAAATTCCATTATAAACTTGGTATTAATTACCATTGCATAGTCAGTCATGCATTCATGTGTCAGTTAAGTCATGTATTTATGCATCAGATATACATTTTCAGTTTGATGAGAAACTCATCTTATCAGTGATTCAACCATACAGTCATAAATCCGTTATTCATGCATCAGATATGCATATTCAGCTTATCAGTTATATCAGTCATGAAATCGTGTTTCAATTGTTCATGTTTAGAATGTACTTCAGTCTATCATTTCTCCCATCTCAGTTAGTTTTATTCGAGGATGAATGTTCTCAAGAGGGAGATATTGTAATACCCCATACTTCTACCTAGCTTAAATTCATCCCATAGATGTCAAAGACATTATTTAAAGATTAATACACTTTTATATATGTTGAATTTTTAAGATTTTCACTTTTTTGTGTGGGAAATTCAATAATCTTTCTATGATACCAAATTCGCCCAAATCCGACACTCGGGCGAAGAGTTAGAGCCTTTATAGTGAGACAGTGTATCACCTGATCCATCAGCGCATCGCAGAGCCATCTTAAACGGATCCAGTGTTTCTCCGCGATAGTGGCACATCACGCCAAAGTCCAATTTCAAAATTGTCCTTTTCCAGTGTTCCAACGTGATACCACCGCGTCATGGTGAGATTCCAGGTCGCGACCAAGGTGGCAACGCGATTGTACCGCGTCGCGCCACTATGAAATTTTTTAGTTGTCACTTTCCAGAGACACAACATGATAGCAACGCATCATGCCAGGGGTCCCAGATCAGAAAAGTTTCACAAAAATTAAATAATGCATTCAGGGTTAAATGGGTCTTTTCCCCTGATTTTATTTTACCCAAATGTGGGATTCAAGCCCTAAAAACGTCCTTAGCTACTTATTATTCACTTTTTCTCCAATATCAAGAACATTCTCCCTCAAGAAAACAAAACCCTTGACCTTGAGAATCAAGATCAATCTCAAGAAATCAATCCAAGAACCTTCAAGGTTTCCTTTCTCAAGTATGCATAGTTTTCATTCATGAATTTCTTTCGTCCATGAAGCCCAATAATCAATATTTAAACTATGAATTATGATATTCATGCTATGTGTTGATTATGTTCTTATGGTTGTTGTTGTTGTATGATTCCCAAGTTGGAATCTTTATGTGTTTTTATGAAAATATGTTAGCATGTGAGTTGAAAACCATGAATTTTAGTTGGTTATGATATGTTAATTTGATGATTATTCCATCCCTAAGTAATGCACCCTAAGTGTTTGACAAGATGCCTAAGAGACTAGAAATTATGTAATATGACTCAATTGTGACTTAAGTAAAGGATCCATGTTTTACCCTTATGTTCAAATGACTCCCATGCTATTGATGTGCAATGTAGATGTTTTTTGGAATGCTCATGATGTTAGAGTATGAAATTATGACATTAATTATATGCATTCCTACCATGTACAAGATTATGATAACCATGTACTTCATGAAATGCCCAACTTATTGTATTATGGATTGTTGATGTTGGTCGTGTATTCAAGAATGTCATGCCTTATCAGTTTCCTTCTATCGAGTCCTGGGGGTGCTTGTACCCGACAATTTAGTTGTGTGCCTAGATACAGTGTCATGTTTTCACGATATCCTCAGTCAAGCCATGTTCAGTAAAATTCAATCAGTCATGTGACTCAGGAAAACTCAGTAAACTCTGTAATCCCAGTAATCTCAGAAAGCTCAGTACTTCATTAATCTTAGTAGTATTCCGTTAGTCAACGAAACTCAATGGACTTAGTACAGTTCAGTTCAGTTAATCATGCTTAGTGTCTATTCAGATGGGAGTAGGATTTAGCACTGAGTAAACCTAAGGATGAGAACACACAGTGACAGTTGAGGGTGTGATCCTTAGAAGAAATCCTTGCATTCCAGAACTATGTAGCCAACATAGGTTGAGACATCAACACTGAAAAATGAGGTTTTATGAGGTGGATAAACACTGTTAGATGAGGGTCCCACTATTCTCTTTTGGGGACACTGTCAGATGAAGGTCATCCACAGCTTGTCTTTACCAGTGGCGCGGTATTGACACCCTTCCAATTGGGGTTACAGATTAGACTCCAACCTAGCTATATTTCTTTATTTGGGACAAGTCGGTTAGATGAATTCTTCCCGCATTTACACTTTTAGACTCAGTCTCAATAATGGAACTCAAATAGTTCTTCAGAATTTCAGGACTGTCAGATACAATCAACTCAAAATAGTACGAAACTCAGTTAGTTCCATCGGAACCTAGACTATTAGATACAGTCGCTCAGTATCAGTTATATCAGTTATCAGTGACTTATGTTATTAGTAATCAGACTCAGTAGTCAGTACCATCACGAATTCATTCACAGTCACTTATTCATGCATGTATTCTCTCGTTTATGTTATACAGTCAGTTAGCATTGTTCATGCATTTGAACCATTTTCCTTCATCCTACCTCACATGCATACCAGTACATTCAATCGTACTGACGCATTTGTGCTATGGTGTTTTATCCTATACCATAGGTTCTGAAGCACGAGCTCCAGAGCATCAGTAGCATTCCAATTTCAGCAGTCAGAGCTAGCAGTGAGTCCTCATCCTTCGAGGACATGATCATTACTTTATTTCTTCATTACTTAGTTTATTTCAATAGTTGGATTTAGTTGGGGACATGTCCCATCAACTTCTTATTCAGACATTTTAGAGGCTTTCAGACTATAATATTTTCAGACTAGATATTTTCAGACATTGTTTCAGTTTTGGTATTTTCGTACCATATTATTCAGATATGGTTTTATCATATGTTTATCAGTTTTGAACCTTATGTTATGTTTCAGCCTACTATTTCTGCATTTATACAGTATATTATGCATTGTTCAGGTACAGATATCAGTCATGGGTTAGCTTGTGGTCCTTCGAGGTCATGAGCACCGTGTAGCATTTCGGTTACTTGATTGGGGGCGTTATATGTACATAGTTATTTGTACTGATACTACCTTGTACTCTTCTTTTGTTGAGTGTAAAAAATATTCCAAAGGATCAGATACAACCTCGCCTCTTGCGGATGATAGCAGATCTCGATCCAAGGGTGACCACTCCGTCTCCAGGCTTCCATGGATCATCCTATTTATTCTTGTCCATCTATTGGGAAATGAAACATTCTTTATTTTTTTTAATTTTTTATATCTTTTTTAGGCATGATCTTTGCTTAGAAGTTCTTATACGATGACCTTCAAGTCTTGAAGATTTAAAAAGCACTTTGTTTAATTTCCACCTTACTAATGATTAGCTCTAAATTATTATCAAAAAGTTGATTTTATGATACTCTCATTTTAACATTGACTAAGTGATTGGGCAATAGTTCAATTTAGATGGTTCTCCCAAAGGAAGATTAGTGTGGATGCCACTCATGGCCATTTGGGTCATGACACTTTGCCTATACCAAGTGTCCCAGCATATGAAATCATCTTAAGGCTGGTATGGGTTCTTGACAACTATCTAGAGATGCAGAAATTCTCACTACTTATGAGAGAATAATATAAAAATCTCAGTATTTGCAAGTAAAAAGGACAATATCAAATGATAATAAAGAAGCAAGATATTTTATTCAAGTCTCATATACTCTTAAAGATAACTAATGGACGTCTCTGAATCAATCTATGAGGCTTTACTAGACTTGGCTTGTATTTGTAAGATCAATAAATCTGGGGCTCTAATATCACATCAATTTAAATATCTATTATGGTGGTATGTCGAGGAGTGTCTCATTAAAAGATGATACCATACCAACATACAGATATACCATGGTGATACCATTAGAGTATATCGATATACTATGATGATATCATGAAAGATTTGAGATTGTCTCGTTAAAGAATGATATCATGCCAGTATATGAATAAACTATGGTGGTGTACTGAAAAATGTTTCATTTAAAGATTGAATCAGACCTCAATGAAATTATCATAGTATATTGACATATACGATAGTATCATGGAGGATTGAGTAGTGTCTCATTGAAGGATGGTAACATGTCAGTATATGGGTTACTGTGATTGTATCATAAAGATATCACTGAAGGGTTGAAATAAATTTTAATAATACCATAACAGGATATATATATATATACTATAATAATATCATTACATACTGAAGCAAACCTCAATGATACCATTTTTGTGCATATGTATACTATAATGATATTATAGAGGTCTTGTTGATGGATTGCAGTAGACACTGGTGATACCATTATAATATATTTTATGA
Organism: Capsicum pubescens; assembly: GCA_030864215.1. Lineage (NCBI taxonomy): Eukaryota > Viridiplantae > Streptophyta > Magnoliopsida > Solanales > Solanaceae > Capsicum > Capsicum pubescens. Next base: position 171,526,054 of record CM061548.1, on the reverse strand, counting down.
AAAAAATTTCCTATGATACTTTGTCAGTATATAGATATATTGTTATGGCATTACTGTGGAATGAAGAGAATGAAAAAAATTGAAACTAAAAAAGAAAAGGAAATCAAATGAAATTAGAAAAAAATAAGAAATAAATAAAATAAATAAAAAATAAAAATAAAATAAAAAAGGACCAAAAATATGAAATTATATTGCGGATTAAAAATAAGTAATATTATGATTAGAGAAGAAAATGAATAAAAAAGGAAGGAAAATAAAGAAAAAGAAATAAATGGAAAAAGGAGAAAAGAATAGGAAATGAATAAGAAATATAGAAATTGAATAATAAAGATAAAAAATATAATAAAAAACTCAAAAATAAAAGAAACAAATAAGGAGTAAAGAAAGAGAGAAAAGTAAAAAAGAGAAATAAAGTAGAGAAAAAATAAATTAATAAAGAAATAAACGAGAACAAAAAGAAAAACAAAGAAGAAAAAGAGTATATAAAATAAAAGTTGAGTATGAATTAAATTATGGTGTAAAAAAGAAAATAAAGAATGAAAAACTTTGAGAAAAAATAAAGAAAGAAAGAAACGTAAAAAGAAAGAATAAAAAAAGAAACGAGAAAAAAGTAAAAGAAGCATCGAAAAAAAAAAGATAAATAACTAAAGCTACAGGGGAATGAAATATTTTTTGTAATTAGGTAGGAGATATTTTAAGTAAGAGGACATTTAGTTGTACCATGATAAATTATTAATTTAGTGTATACACCTGGTGTAACTAAGTTTTTACCCATTTAAATGTATATATTTTGCTCCTACATAGACATTTCTGAAATAAAATCTCATTTACTTTCATTCAATGAAGATCAGAATCTGAATAGTTGAAACTTCAGCTCATTAAGTACCTCTTCCAAAAAAGTTTGATCATATATGGGATAGAGTCTTAACACCATTCAGACTTTCTTTTAAAAACGAAAAAAGCTCGCTACTCTTCCTCTTTCTCCATAAAAAACGCCTGCCCTTTCTCAATCATCACCACCTACTTTCACTCAATTTTTTTTTCTTTCACTAAGTAGTAGCTGGCTACTCAAAATCCTCTTAAACAGGCAATATTTCAAAACTTTTTATCAATACTTTATTTATTAAATTATTACATGGAACTCTTTATTTAATGAATGTAGTCGTTGTTCAAAAGTTGTTACGTGAAATTCTTTGTTTCATAAATGTAGTCGTTGTTCAAATTGATTGCACGTATCTTTCAATTCCCGATGAATAATGAAAGAGGAAATTGAAAAGAGGAGCTTCTTAGCTTCTCAGTGGCAATAATCACAAGTTGTCAGCAACGACCAACCATATTATATTTTCATTTGGTTTTGTCACATTAAAGAAATTTAACATTTATATGTTATACACACATTGTTAATACTTTTTTCTCCTAATTTATTTAGTATAGTTTGAATTATAAGAATCAAGTAATTTAAATTTTACGATATATTTGAACATGATCTAAAAAAATTTTGATACATTACCAATATTGTTAGTTTAAAATTATAATACTTAAAAATCTTTTTGACTGGATTAAAATTTGTATCCAATATAAAACACATTATGTTAATAAATAACACATTTTATGTCAAAGCTCACAAGTAACACATGTTATGTAGAACAAATGTAATTTCATGTAGGTATTATAAAATATAAGAAATATATAAAATAATATAAAGTAAAATGGAGACAGAAGATATGGGAGAGAATATATTCATTATTTCTTTCTTGTTATAGTGTATCTTCCACTACTAAAAATTGGGCCTATGACAACAGTATCAAAATCGTTGCAGTAGGCCATTAAATCTTTGCTATTATAATATGGCAACGATTAATAGACCAATTGGACCAACTCACGTTACCATAGATCTATTGCAATGATTTGTGGGACGGTTTTTGAAATCATTGCTAGAAGTATCTCTATTGCAACAATTATTCTTCTATCTGTAATGATTATTATATTACATCAGTAGAAATGGTTAACAATCATTGCAATAGAGGCTTTGCAATGGTTGTTCTCTATATTGCAATAGATTTTTTTAACGCTATTAATTTTATTGCAATAGAATTTTACACATTAATAGCATCAGTTCAAGTTTTTATTGCAACGGTTATTAACAGTTTTCACTGTTTATATCAATATATCATATTGGAACAATTCTTATATTATTTTAGCATTATAGCAAAATAATTTTTAACCTGAACAGTAAATATAAATAATTATCCGTTAAATAAGATATAATATACTAAAAATTTTATAAATCACGAAGGATTATAATTACAAATCAAAATAGATCATTATTAAAAATATCTCGATCATTGTAATATGAACCAAATAGACAAAACATACAAGAAACTTCCTTCTATAGTTAGCACAATTTTCAACCGAATAGAAAACAAAAGGAGTTGAGAAGGAGCATCTGATGTCTCTACAATATTCAATCAGTTATTTTAAATAACATCATCATCCCCTAGATTATATTTTCCACCTACAAAAGATGACAAATACAAGTTATGAACCAAAATAAAAAGTTAAACGGTAAACAACTAACTACACTAAATGTTGTTAGCCTTAATGAACTGAACAAGAAAGTTGTGGGAAAAATCCTAACTGAAGATGAAAAACTAGAATATATGTTTACTCTTTCGAAGTACTATTTAAGATTCACTTCTCTTACATAACTTGTATATCCATGAAAAAATATTTTTAAGGACCCTATTGATCAAGATCATAAAGCTTTCTCTTTTTTCCTTTCGAGAATCTATAGATGTAAAACTGAAAACATGGTAATCCATTTTACAGTGAGAGTTCTATACTGAAAAACTTTTGTGTTGAAATTGTTTGAAATGACCAGGTATATTTTATTCAATATGCTATTGATGTTTCGGTTTTTAACAAAATATTTTACATCTTTTTTCAAGAGATAATTGTATGTTTTCAAGAAAGTAATGTTATATTTAATACTATATTTTAGTGTTTTTAGGTAAAGGAGTTAGCTGGAAGAGAAACTTGGAAAAATAGCAAGAAAGGGGCACTGACGGTCAAACTGGTGGACCGTCAGTCATGCGACGGATTGCCAGAGTAGCCGTCACAAATAAACAGAAGGAAAAAAATGCATGACCTCTGCGACGGTCTAAGTTGCGGACCGTCAATCATCCGACGGACTGCCAACTTGGCCGTCGGGACAAAACAGAATAGTGCTTTTTGGAGAATCAAGTGACGGGAAGCGCGACGGGCCTCCGGACCAGCGATGGACTACCGACTTAACCATCAAATGTTATCTATAATATGACATTTTGGGACTCTCAATGATGGTCCACTCGACGGACTGTCAGTCTATCGATGGGCCATCGATGAGACCGTCAACTTGGACGCGACTTTTTCTAAGTTTAAATTTTTAATATTCTGTACCTGGGAATATATAAATACCCAGTTTAGGTTTTATTTAGGTATCTCTTTATCATTTATCCAATGTTGAACATTATTGTACATAGTATTCTCTAAGATTCAAGCTAGAATTGTGGATCTAATTATTTTATGCTTATTCTCCTTTGAAGAATTAAGAACAAATCTAGTGATTTTTGTAAGTAATTTCTACATTTATTTATGAGAAACATAATGACTTTCTCTTGTTCTATAGAGATATGTGGCTAAGCTCCCGTAACTAGGGTTATGGGAGTCTTGATGTGAAAAGCTGATTGGGGTTCTGAAAATATTTGATTTCCATGGTTAACTGAAGTTGTATAAACCCTTCTTCACAATAATGACCTTTCTTAGTTGCAAACTTGAAGGATGAGCCCAAGAACATCACTTGCTCGAATAGAAAAGTGTTTGTTGGGAAAAGAAGAGGTTTACATGGGATCTAAGGGCTTTAACCTTTGGGTTAAGGGTTGATGCCTTAACGGGATCAACCCACATGAGAGAATAATTGAATAAATCAACGTATTCTTTAAGTTCGAGAGAATTGAAGGATAATCTACTCATTTAGGTTGAGAAACAAATGGGTAAATTATAGGATTCAATAACTCTTGCAATTGAAGTGATTAATTAGAAATTCAAAATAATTCACAACCCTAGTTGCTTGAACATCTTGGTAACCGTAACTCTAGTTTATATACTCTCATTGAATTACTATTTGAAATAAGAATCATTGACTGGAAAACTTTCTTTTATACATAGTGAAATATAATTTACAAATCAAAACCCCCCTTTAATTCGAAACCTTCGATCAACAGTCTAGTAACAACCACTATACTTAGTGAACACAGTATTCCCTGTGGAATTCGACCCCAACCTAGTTGGGTTATATATTTGACAATGACCGGTTACTCTCTCGTAATAGAGGTGTAATTTAGGCATATCAAATTTTGGTGCCGTTGTCGGGGAATACGGTTGTCAATTAAGTTTGTGATTGTTAATTGACCTTTGGTCATGTTTCCCAAATTTTACTTTTAGTTGTTGTTTTTGGTTCATTATAGGTTTATTGTTGTTTATTCCATGCACCAAAAGTTTAGGAGAACCGCTATTACCCTTCAATCCTATACCGCATCTAATTGGTAGAATAAAAGAATAATAAAAAGCTGAGAGACTAGCCAACTTTGCTAGAGCATAGGTTAGTCGATAAAATAATGGGCAACCAGCTCGTGACCCTAATCCTGATGATGAGGATTTGGGAGATGATGATCTAATTAACCCAGTAAATAGGAGGAGTGCAGAGGATGTAGAAGTGGCTGCCAATAGAAAATGGGCTACCAGAGGGAGACCAAACCACCAACTTGCTGTGCAATTTGATCTTGATGAGGAACAGAAGGACTTGGACGAAGTTGGTGCTATAGGAGCGATTATTCTACCTCCACTGGCATCTGGGGTAAAGTTCAACATAACCAGCACCATGATACAACTTCTTAATCTTAAGGGATTGTTTGGAGGACTTCCAGGAGATGACCCAAACATGCACTTGGTGAATTTTATCAACATTTGCAAGTCCTTTGATAACCCTGGTGTTGGCCAAAATACAATTCGTCTTCGGTTGTTCCTGTTGTCTCTGTCTGGGGAGGAAATAATGTGATTGAATGAGTTGGCCCCTGATTTTAGAACAAACTGGAGGCAATTGAAAGGAGTTTTCCTAGAAAGGTTCTTTTCGCCCTCCAGGATGTTACAGTTGAGGGATGAAATCAACAATTTTAGATAATTACCAAATGAGGCACTGCATGAAACTTGGATGCGATTCAAGAAAAAGTTGACACAGTGCCCCAACTACAAGATGACTGATGAGCACTTAATGGATACTTTATATAGAGCCTTAAAATCTATACCCAAACAAATAGTTGACAATGCAGCAGGAGGAGCATTTATGGAGCTTACATTTAATGAGGTTGTAGATATGTTGGAGTAGTTGACTAAGACAAGTAGATCTTTGCACACCAGGGATTCTGTGGTGGCAAGCCCTACCATGTATAGTGGTATGTTGGAAGAGCAATGTCGGAAATAGGAGGAGCATGACCAAGATATGGCACACATGAAAACATAGATAGATCTGCTTACTAAACACTTATTGTCCAAAAAGACTGAGAAGGTAAAAGCTGTTGGGTCGCAAGTTAGCGCTAAATCTGATTCTTAAGAGGAGGCGAACTATCTAAATAATCAGAGGGGGTTTTGAGCCAATAGACAAGCGAATCAAGGTCAGAACTATTACAATAAGGCTGGTTACAAAGATAGGGACCAAGGGATTTGGAAGAACAAAAATAATAGGAGTGGACTGTATGTACCTCCTAGAAACTGGGATAATGTAGCGACCAATTCAGGCAAGATGTCCCTGGAGGACATGATGAAGAAACTATTAAAGGGAGTTGAGGCTAATAATGTTGGGGTGACGACTATGAAGAGTGACTTATCTTCCATGAGGCATCTAGTAAATTCACACTCAACTTCTATTAAGTAGTTGGAGCAGTAGATAAGCCAACTCTCGGCCGCACTTAATCAAAGGAAGAGTGGTACCTTGCCTAGTGATAAAGTACAGAACCCTCAAAATGATAGATCTTACATGGCAGTTACCACTTCAAGTGGTAAAGTATTACCTTGACCTTCTGTGGACAAAACTGTGGTTGACGATGTGATCAAAGAAGAAGTTGATGATGATGAAACCCATCCAGTAGAGTCTGAGGAGTTGGATAGTGAAACGATTACATCTAACCATTAGCAGGTTGATGAGTTAGAGAAAGCAAAAAAAAGGAGAATGAGGCAGTGATTACTACTCTCCCAAAACCACCGCCACCCTTTCCTTATAGATTGAAGAAGAAAGTTGATGATACAAGGTTTAGCAAATTTATGGTGATACTGAAGCAGTTTATGGTGAATGTACCTTTAGTGGAGGTATTAGATCAGATTCCTGGTTATGCTAAGTTCATGAAAGACCTGGTGATGAAAAAGAGAGCAGTAAGCTATGAACCGGTGGATAACTTTCATCACTGTGGTGCTATTTCAACAATTTCTTTGGTGCAAAAAAAAGCGGACCCAGGAGCATTCATGATTCCTTGTACTTTTGGGTCTCTTGATTTATCTAAGGCCTTGTGTGATCTGGGAGCAAGTATCAACCTGATGCTGCTTGTTGTTTATAATAAGTTAGGTTTAGGGCATTCTACACCCACAAACATGCGAGTAGTGATGGAGGACAGGTCAGTAAAACGAATAGTGGGTATTTTGTATGATATGCTAGTGAAGGTGGCCAGCTTTATATTCCCTGCAGATTTTGTTATTCTGGATTGTGAGGTGGACTTTGAGGTGCCCATAATCTTGGGGTGACCTTTCCTTGCAACTGAAGTGTACTTATTGACTTGCGAGCTAATGAGCTCTTATTCAAGCTTAATGATGAAGTAGTTCGGTTTGATATATGTCAATCTATAAAGAAGCACAAGGAAATGAATGTGTTCTCTATTATGGATGTTTATTATGAGGATGAGCGAGAAGTGTCGATAGAGGAGAAATTTGTTGTCGAGCCTTTGGCTACTGTCTTGATGAATTTTGATTGTGAAGGCATCAAAGAGTATGAGGAGACTGTTTGTGCCGTGACTAGAATAGGATCATATTATTATGCTCCCAAGAAGCTGGATCTAGATCTTAAAAATCATCCAACACCACTGGTAAAGACATCGATTGAAGAGCCACCGGTGTTGGAGTTGAAGGAATTGCCAGGCCATCTATGATATATGTTTCTAGCCAGTGAAAACACTTTACATGTGATTACTGCAGCAAATCTGGTTGAACATCAGGTAGAGGCACTTATCTCAGTACTCCGGAGGTACAAAAGGGCGATAGGCTGTACTATTGGAGATATTATTAGCATTCCTTTGGGTATTCGCACCTACAAAATTTAGATTGAAGAGGATTGCACACCAACCATTGAGCATCAATGTCATATTAACCCACCTATGTAAGAGATAGTTAAGAAGGAGATCATCAAATTGCTTGATGCAGGAGTTGTATATCCTATTTCTAATAGCAAGTGGGTAAGTCTTGTCCAATGTGTGCCCAAGAAAGGGGGAATGACTGTTGTAGCAAACGAGAAAAATGAGTTGATTCCACTCAGGCCTGTGACTGGGTGGAGAGTTTGTATGGACTATCGCAAGCTTAACTCGTGGACTTTGAAGGACCTTTTCCCAGTGTCTTTTATGGATCAGATGCTTGATCAGTTGGCGGGAAGAGGTTGGTATTGTTTCCTAGATGGGTATTCCGGCTATAACTAGATTTCTATAGCCCTGGAGGATTAGGAAAAGACTATATTCACTTGCCCGTATGGTACTTTTTCCTTCAAGCGGATGTCGTTTGGTCTGTGTCATGAACCTGCTACCTTTCAATGGTGCATGATGTCTATCTTTTTCAATATGGTTGAAGACACCTTGGAGGTGTTTATTGATGATTTCTCAGTAGTAGGTGTTTCTTTTGAGCTATGTTTGGTGAATCTAAGTAGAGCTTTGCAGTGGTGCGAGGAGTTTAATCTTGTGCTTAATTGGAAGAAATGTCATTTCATGGTAAAGGAGGGCATTGTCCTTGATCACAAAATTTCAGCCAAGGGGATTGAGATCGACCGAGCTAAGGTCGACGTTATTGAGAAGCTACCACCTCTCATTTCAGTAAAGGGAGTGCGTAGTTTCCTTGGTCATACGGTTTGCTATCGGTGATTCATAAAAGATTTCTCAAAAATTGCAAACCCACTTTGTAAGCTATTGGAGAACGAGGACAATTTCATATTTGATGATAATTGCTTGAAGGTATTTGAATGCCTTAAAGGGAAGTTAATTGATGCTCCTATTATTGTTGCTCCAGATTGGTCAAAGTCATTTGAGTTTATATGCGATACAAGCAGAGTGACACTTAGAGATGTACTTGGTCAGAAGAGGGTTAAGTTGTTTCATCCCATTTATTACAAAAGCAAGGCCTTAAATTAAGCTCAAAAGAACTACAATGTTACTAAACAGGAACTTCTTGCAGTTGTCGATGCCTTTGAGAAGTTTCGGGCTTACCTGTTGGGAACCAAGATGGTGGTTCACACAGACCACTCCACCTTGAGATATTTGATGTCCACAAAGGAAGCTAAGCCGATATTAAATAGATGGGTATTGCTTCTACAAGAATTTGACTTCAAAGTCAAATATTGGAAGGGATGCGAGAATTAAGTCGCATACCACTTGTCTAGACTGGAGGGATGTCAAGCACTCAAGGATAAGCTAGAAATTGATGATACATTTCTAGATGAGGATATATTGGCTGCTGCAGTAAAAAAAGTATCGTGGTATGAAGACTTTGCAAACTATGTGGTGAGTGAGGTTATTCCGGTGAACCATTCTTTTCACCAAAGAAATAAGTTTCTTCATGATGTGACACGTTACTTTTGGGATGAGCCATACTTGTTTTGGCATTATGCAAATAATATTATAAGGAGGTGTGTCCCAGAAGTAGACATGTTGAAAATTTTGGAAGCTTGCCATTCCTCTCCAGTTGGAGGTCACCATGTAGGTGACCGGACTTCTAGGAAAGTATTGCAGAGTGGCTAGTATTGGCCAACTTTATTCAAAGATGCTTATGAGTTCATGCGGAGATATGACCAATGCCAAAGACACAGGTCAATATCAAAGAACTATGAGATGCCTTTGACAAAAATAATGGAAGTGGAGTTGTTTGACGTCTGGGGCATCGACATCATGGGGCCCTTCGTGGGCTCATATGGGATGAAATACATTTTGGTCGCCGTTTGTTATGTATATAAATGGGTCAAGGCTGTTGCATTGGCTGATAGTGAAGGGAAGAGAGTTGTTGTGTTCCTTAAAAGGAACATATTCTCTCGGTTTGGGGTACCATGTACTATTATAAGCGACGACGGATCACATTTTTGCAGCCGAGTGTTCAGGGCTTCCTTGTCAAAGTTTGGTGTGAAGCTGCACAAGGTAGAAACTCCATAACACCCACAAACTAGTGGGAAAGTGGAGATTTTGAATAGATAGATTAAAGCCATTCTTGCTAAAACGGTGAATGCAAGCAGACAATATTGGTCTAGGAAGTTTGATGATGCCTTATGGGCATATAGAACAACTTTCAAGACACCTATCGGCATGTCACTGTACCAATTGGCTTATGGCAAGGCTTGTCACTTGCAAATTAAACTAGAGCATAAGAGTTGTAGGCACTTAGGAGGCTGAACTTGGACTAGAACGAGGCAGTAGAGTTGAGATTGGGCCAGCTGGATGAGATGGATGAGCTTCGTCTAGAGCGTATGAAAGAGCAGACCTATACAAGGAAAAGATGAAGACATACCATGACCGGAGGATTGCAAAGTGAGACTTTCAGAAGGGTGATTGGGTACTTCTCTTTAAATCTAGATTCAAGTTGTTCCTAGGTAAGTTAAAATCAAAATGGTCAGGCCCATTTAGAGTAAACCAAGTCTACTCATCTGGAGTAGTTGAACTGTAGAACGAAGACGGAAGTCTCTTCGAGGTAAATGGGCAGCGAGGGAAGTTATGTATCCGTCCAATGGATATTATAAAGTGTATAGATACCATCTATCTTGATTAAGTCTGAGTAATCGAGATCTCTAAGTTGTATCGCGACATTAAATCAGGCGCTAGTAGGAGGCAACCCACCAAGTGTTGTTGTAATCATAGTTAGAATTTATTTGGTGTTTTTATACAATTTGATGTGTTTCTGAAGTGTACAGGACTGAAAATGCAGAAAGAAAGGAGTTCTACAGTTGAAAAGGGGTTGATGGGAAAATTGACGGACCGTCGGGGACTCGACGGACCATCACTCCCTCCGCCAACCAGATGCTGGAATTCAAGTTCACTGGATAATATTGATGGGCAAGTCTATAGACCATAACATTAATAAAGAACCACAGGACAAGCCATATTATCAAAGTATGATTCCCTGGTCTCTAGTAAACTGCGACGGCCAACCAGATGACCGTCGGACACCTGGCAGACCGTCAAGTAGGCCGTCAATGAAACCCTAAGTTTAGGTCGAGCCAGACTGATCTTAAATGTTATTTCAATCACATAAACCTAACCCAAACATCTTTTAACTGATAAGAGCAAGTGGTTACATACGTTGCAACCTTTTTAATTTCTGCAATTGTTTAACTCCCTCTGAATTCAAACAATCTAGAGTCAGTTATTTCCTCCTAGGACTCTTCCTCTTCTTTTTCTATCCTATTTAAACAAACACATCCTTGGTTTCTTCTCATCACCAAATTTAAGTTTAGTTTTCACTAATAAAGTAAGTTCTTAGTCATTGTTTAGCGTGAAAAGTTCTACAAGTTGATTAGTGAACACTTGGAAATCAAGGTATGATCACAACTCTTCTCCCTTTTTATTTTATGATGAATTTAACTGTGTGAAGATTGAAATGTGTCGAAAAGAATTTCATCTTGTTTTCTTCTTCTACCTAGTAGTTAATGTTTTGATCCAAAGTCAAACTCTAGTATACTATATTCTGGGTGAAGTCTGAGTAATCCACATACTCAAAAATAGAAAAAAATTGCACTTGGATGCTTAATTGATGTCACTACTATGTTAAAAATAGAATGATACATACCAGGTGTTCGATGAAATATCAAAGTGAAATTTAAAACTAAAACGTGATTCTGACGGTCGTGGTGGCGGACCGACGGACTTTCGACAAACCGTCGGGTGGACCGTCGCAGAGATAACAAAAATAATGCTTACTGGATAAGATGCGACGGATAACATGGTGGACCATCAGTAACCTGACGGACTACCAGTTCGACCATTGCAAGGGTCTGAAAAATCAACACATACTAGTTAAGGCATGACGGCCAGTCCAACGGACCTTCACATTGTCGACAGGCCATCAGGTTAACCGTCAAGAAAAATTTTCACTGTTTTAATCTGTTTTGACATGCAAACTAATTCCTTGCCTATTTTTAGGCATTATGGCATACAAACACCCTTTGACCAGAGGTGGTGGTAGAGCACGAGGAAGTGGTAAGCCGACTAGGAAATAGAAGGCACCTTCCTTCAATACCCAATAATGAAATAGGGCAATTCCAACACTCTCCCAGTATGAAGAGGGGAGTAAGGGCAGTACTAGCAGTACCAGTTTGAGCCCAGATGAGGAAGGGGTCAATACATCTAACCTCAACCCCGTTAAGGTAGAAACTAGCCCTGTTGAAAATGACACTGAGGAAGAAAATGTAATTAGGAGCAAGGACCCTCAAATTAGGGAGGCACTTAGATGGTAAATCGAGGGATCAAAGGATAAATTCTTTAACGGGTTGGAATCAACAACAAACAGGGCAATCAAAAGGCCATTCTTAGAGGAGTACCATATAGTGACAACTGATATGTATGAGTATCCAGAGTAGAAGCATTATTTCAATGAGTATGAGTTGACCTGGATGAGCAAGCCACCCGATTCATATCAGCTAAATTGGGTAAGGGAGTTTTTCGCTAATTATTTAGTGTTTGTAGAGAAGGATTGTCCTAAAGGATTGAAGATCTTAGATTTTCCCAATAGGGAATCAGTCCCAGTACAAGGATTTAACATCGATATATCAGCTCGAACGATCAATAGGATGTTGTTCGGACCTGATTATAGAGCACCAGCTGTTGTTCCTGATCTTAAGTACCATCTGACTTCTGCATCCACCCAAAGACCTTGGCTGTCTGGACTTCTTACTGATGATGGCAACCCCACTTGGAAAACTAACCAGTGAGAATGCATTGCTAAGTCCTCCCTTAGATTTAGAGCTAAGTTCTGGTGGGTTGTTGTTAGATTAAGGTTGATGACAACTGGAGGTGATTTTAATTTGGATAGTCATAGGGTGGTGTTAGTGGATAGTATAATTGCAGGGCTGAAGATTGATTTCGGCCAAATAATTGCTGATAAACTATTTGTGAGGGGGAATAAAGTGGTAAGTGCACTACCATTCCCATGCCTAATCACGGAGTTATGCAGGCTAGCAAATGTGCCCTTGATTCGAGGTGTTGATAACAAGGTTCGGGCATCATATAGGCAGGACATTGAGAAATCAAAAGATGATTCAAAGTTCAAGATGCAGGTTATCAAACCTTAAGCCTATCAGACGTAGTTCGCGCCAATCCCGGATACTTCAAAAATTCCCACAGGTATGTCATTGCCTATCTCCACTTCTGTGTCACCTGATTATGTTCCACCAAGTACATCTGTAGGGTAAAGGTTTGCTCCACCAATGGGTGAGGTAGATTATGCAGAATATAGGTTGACACAGGAGAATTTCTCCATGTCAGTAAAGCTGCAGAAGAAGTTTCAGAAATAGCTGGACACATGGGTTTCATACTTCAAGCCTTTTATTGATCAAATTGTGGCAGAGAAGCGATCCATCCATTCCAAAACATTCAGATAAGTATGGATCACATGGAAGAACATATTAACAAGAGGTTGGATGAAATGTCCATTCCAGATCTTGCCAAGTTCATGGTGGAGTTTAAACAGGCACAGTCTTACAAAGCAGAATTAAAGAGCAGGCAGTCTTAGCAGCCCATTTTTGACCCAACCCTGATGATGAGTGATGAAGATGAATGAATTATTGATTTGATGGAAAATCCACTAAAAGACAAAGGCAAGAAGCAAGTAGATGAAAGTACTGAAACGAAAGCTCCAAGAAGAAGAAAGAGACAAGAAATGACACCTGAAGAGAGAGAAAAGTATGACACGAGGAAAGCCTCAAAAAGATAAAGAAGAGACAAAGAGAGAAGACAGAAAAAGCCAGTAGATGAAGCTGCAGGAGTTAGTACGAGTTCTTCCCCAGCAAGGGGGTATGGTTTGAACCCAGCACAGGATGTGACACCTCCAATTCCGGAGGATGAGATTATGAGTACCCCTACCACCATAGGGGTCAACATTGCAATAGGTGAGGATACTGGAGCCTCACCATATTTCACAGATGTCTCAGATGAATAAGAGGCATTACAAGTATTCCCCACCTCTGTACTTTAATTCAATGCATTGAGGACAAAGTATTTATTTTCTGTGGGGGGTGGGTGTACTTGTACCACAGGGGTTTTTGTTGCCGATGTTCTTTTCCTCCCGTTTTCTATCTTAACATTTTGTATGACTGTTTACTCCTATTTTTTAGCATATGTGAGAAACCCTTAGTAGATCTATTAGTGGCATTAATATGTATGCACGACATATGATGGAAATCCTAAGAGTAGTAGAATGAGTTTGACTCAGTTGCCTGTGTGTGCGAGTATTTATGTTAGTTCTTGCATAGTGTAGTACCTAGAACTTTTCTAGTTCATTGATGTTGTTATGTGGTTGATGAAATAAGAGGTGATAGCAGGCCTCCTTGTACTTTCAGTCTACTTAGCCAAAATAATTAACCCTACCAATTTTTTTTTTCCATTTTTGAACTTTTTTTAAGCTTGTATTAATTTTTCTTCATCACCAATAACTCTAATTAAATATCTTTAGGTTGTTAACACCTAATTCTGGCCCTGGTCCAAAATTGGATATTGTGCACCTTGACTTAGGAAAAACACCTAAGTTGAGGGTGGCTATTGTCAAGATGTTAGCCGTCTAACGGAAAGTTGGTCTAGAGCTTAGTTTAAAGTATTTTGTCTTGGTCTATCAAAGATATTGTGCTCCTTGACTGACTGCACCAGCATAGATTGAGGGTGGCTGATACTTGTATATAAAAAATAAAAAATAAAAATAAAAAAATAAAAAAGAGGTGTTATGGTGAAGTATGAATGAATGAAAGAATGGTAAGTGAGCTAGTAAAGCAGTGGCCTTGGTGAGTAGAATTCAAGGTCAAAGAGAGTTAAGTCCTAATTTTGAGTCATTTTTTCTAAAATCCTTCCTTACCTAGCCCGACGCCTCATTACAAACCTGGAAAAGACCTGTTTGATCTTGGCGAATCAACTGCAAGGGAGTGTTAGATGATAAGGGCAAGACTATGGGTATGTAAACTATGTTTGTAACTTCTTTGATGAGTATGAGAGTTCTAATTTTTATCCACAAACAATAATGAGTAGTGGATTTTATTGACTATGAGGGAAACTTGAGTTACATATAGTTTGTTGATCTCTATGGGATATGATATCCATATTTGTGTGTGTGCTAAATTATAATCAATTCTTGTTGTTGAGACCATATGAGTGAGATAAAAAATGAATGGTTATGTGGAATCTGATTCAATAGTGGATTGCCTGTCATTGTGTTATTCATGTATGCAATCTGGTGTTGAGTTGCTTGAGGACAGACAATTATCTTAAGATGAGGGTGTTGATGTTCCAGTTTCTTATGGAATATTTTACATCTTTTTCAAGAGATAATTGTATGTTTTCAAACAATTACTATCGTATTTAATACTGGATTTTAGTGGTTTCAGGTTAAGGAGTTAGCTGGAAGAGAAACTTGGAAAAATTGCAAGAAAGGGGCACTGACAGTCAAACTAGCGGACCGTCAGTCATGCGACAGACCGCCAAAGTAGCCGTCAAAGATAAACAGAAGGAAACAAATGCATGATCTCTACGACGGTCCAAGTGGCGGACCGTCAACCATCCAACGGACCACCAACTTGGTCGTCAGGACAAAATAGAACAGGGTTTTTTTGGAGAATCAAGTGACAACAAGCATGATGGGCCACCGGACCAGTGAAGGACTGCTGACTTAACCGTAAACCCTTATCCAGAACATGACATTTTGGGAATCTCAGCGACGGTCCACTTGATGGACCATCAGTCTACCGATGGGCCATCGATGAGACCATCAACTTGGACGCGGCTTTTTCTGAGTTTAAATTTTAAATACTCTATACCTGGAAACATATAAATACCTAGTTTAGGTTTTATTTAGGTATCTCTTTATCATTTTTTCCAACTTTGAACATTATTGTACGTAGTATTCTCTGAGATTCAAGCTAGAATTGTGGATCTAAACATTTTATGTTTATTCTCCTGTGAAGATTCAAGAACAAATCTAGTGATTTTTGTAAGTAATTTCTGAATTTATTTATGAGAAACATAATGAATTTGTCTTCTTCTTCTATAAATATGTGTGGCTAAGCTCCCATAACTAGGGTTATGGGAGTATTGATGTGAAAAGCTGATTGGGGTTGTGAAAACATTTGATCTTCATGGTTAACTGAAGTTGTATAAACACTTCTTCGCGATAATGACCTTTCTTGGTTGCAAACTTGAAGGGTGAGCCCAAGAACATCACTTTCTCGAATAGAAAAATATTTGTTGGGAAAAGAAGAGGTTTACATGGGATCTAAGGGATTTAACCTTTGGGTTAAGGGTTGATGCCTTAACAGGATCAACCCACATGATAGAATAATTGAATAAATCAAAGTATTCTTTAAGTTCGAGAGAATTGAAGGATAATCTACTCATTTAGGTTGAGAAACAAATGGGTAAATTATAGGATTCAATAACTCTTGCAATTGAAGTGATTAATTAGAAATTCAAAACAATTCACAACCCTAGTTCCTTAAACATCTTGGTAACCATAGCTCTAGTTTATCTACTCTCATTAAATTATTATTTGCAATAAGAATCATTTACTGGAACATTTTCTGTTATACATAGTGAAACATAATTTACAAATCAAAATCCCCTTTAATTCGGAACCTTCGATCAACAGTCTAGTAACAACCACAATACGTAGTGAACACAATTTTTCCTGTGGGATTGGACCCCAACCTATTTGAGTTATATATTTGACAACGACCGCTTACTATCTCTTAAGAGAGGTGTAATTTGGGCTTATCAGCTATACACAATATTTTCTGATTGATAATGTGTTATGCCTAATACTTACTATTAGAAAGTATAAAAACCTAATCTATTAAATTTACGAACATTCTATAAAAGATAACATCAAACATATCAGGAAATAGGGAATAACCTTTTTAAAATAGAAATAATAGCTAGAGCATAATCCAGTTGATGAGCTACATGGTTAGAGGGAATAATTCCTTGAACTCCATCTTTTATTGCTTTTATTTCTGCACACTGAAGCATAGTAGATGGTCAATTAGGTTCACTTGTTTCGCATCTAATCTTAACCAGCTTTCTGAAGTTCTCCATGTATGATTTGCAACTTAACAACAACCTCTACTTTCATGATCAATTGCTTTGCACATATTCTTTGATAATGAGGGCACAAAACTAACTATGCAGACATAGAGGGTTTAGTAATAATTACCATCTTCAGAAGTCAGGATGCCCTTAATAATTTGGCAATTGACGTTAACCATGCTACAACATGCAAAGTTTTTGTATCATAAATGGTTAAACAAATAATGTAGTTGTTTATATTTGTATTTAGCAAGAAATTACAATCTTATTCTTCTATTATGTACTTTGTAGATCAGTAATTTTTCTTATTTTGACATACGTTGATATCCTCAACCAAAATGTTTGTCCTAGGACCAAAAGTCTATATCAGCATGTGGTTCTCATGCACTATGAAGGAACAAATAAATAAACTTTAAACTTTGTACCTTTTAACAAAGTGAAGCATCAAAAGTTCCAGCAACAAAGACTTCAATATTTGATCCTTTGTCCTTTAGAATTTTATAAGTAGATCGATCTTTAAGTGTTGTGTCCTATCACACACGCAAGTGTACGTGGTCACCCAAGTAGTAAAGTGATATGGAAAAGTCAAGTATCAATACCATAGGGACTTGTGCTCAGTAATAATCTAATTCTAGTCTTACTACAGAGATTAGACAAGTGCAAGAGTTACTAATCAAGTTTGAGAATAAAAAAAATAAAAGTAATCATTAATTATTCGATAATATTAAGTTCTTGAAAATAATAGAAAGAAACCCAGGGTTAAGGCACTACGAACAATATTACTTAGCCATGTAATCTCATTTACTTAAATAATTATCTTGTTCGTTGATTCACCGAGTTTAAAACATGACTATGGTCTTCCTATCCTCTAATCTTCTATCTAACTTATCCCCACAACTATATTGTTAGCAGGGATGCGAGCACTAAGTTAAACGTATTTATTTTTCATCTTGCATATGAGACAAGTAAGAAGATATAGGTATATACCTATCTTAAATGAAAATCTCAACTTCAATTCCTTGAATGATTAAGATCTTACTCCACACATCCCACGTTTTTATCTATTGTTCCTCCTTTCAAAATTATAATAGAAATATATATTCATCCTAAGGTTTCTGAATCAATAGAATAGTAAATACAAGTATAAATGAACAATCAATAATGATAATAATCATAAACCAACTCAAATACAAGATTAAGTATTCATATTTTTGGACTCAACCCTAGATGAAGGTGTTTAGCCATTCATGGAATTACAACAAATTGTAATAATGAAATTCATGTATATAATCCAAAAGTAAACTAAAAAAAGGATTTAAAAAACTAATAGAAAACTCCTCAAGTGTGTTCCAATCCCCAGAGGTCATCCAAGGTGATTACAATAACATAGGAGTGTCTTATTTATAATGGGAGCCAAGTGCCCATTTTTAATACATGGGTGTGCCACGCTTAGGGATTGGTGCGATAAGGGTGTGCCACACCCTTATCGTGGATGCAAACTAGAAATTACAACTTTGATTTTTTTTCAAGGGTGTTGAAGGCTCTGATCTTAGAGTCTAGAGGGTGTGGCACTCCCTAGTGTTT
Organism: Capsicum pubescens; assembly: GCA_030864215.1. Taxonomy (NCBI): domain Eukaryota; kingdom Viridiplantae; phylum Streptophyta; class Magnoliopsida; order Solanales; family Solanaceae; genus Capsicum; species Capsicum pubescens. The sequence continues at coordinate 171,507,869 of CM061548.1, read as the reverse complement.
AGAAAATCCAAATTTCGTCCATGCTATATCATTTCATTTTGGCTTTGAGTTCCTCACTCCGTGGGTGCTTTTCATCTTAAAATTTAGCTTTTATATCATCCCATCATTGAGTTTAACATCGTACAAAGCTTACTATATCAATTAACACCCCAAATTATTTCTTAAAACACAATAGAATTAGACAAGATAAACTAGAACAATACATGACTCAAGCTAAGAACACTAGTTTCCTCGTCTAAACTGCAAGTTAATGTTTTCATTCCAAACTTTTTTTGAAGACACCTTAAATATTATAAACAAGAAAATTAACACTTAGATTCTTAATTATATGAATATCACCTCATTACAAACACAAGAAAGCCTCAAAATTAGGCTAAATATGTAGAGATTATTACACTTAGGTGCATTATTCCACCTAAGATCAGTAAGCGTGATCTATACCATTTTCAAGTAGATAGATCTATAATTTCCAATAGTACTTTTGCATATCAAACAAATGAATATAAGAATGTGATAGCACATAAATAACAAGAACCTAAGTTAGTATAGAGCATTGAACACCATATTCAAAAAACTTATGAGGAAATAGTAGAATACGTGTAGTATAAAGGCAAACTTTCATTTGAATTTTCCTTAGTTTGTAGAAAATAGTAATTTTTGACTAGATAACTCCACAAGTGCTATGTACACAGGAACTTACAATAAAAACTTCCAAGTAATTGAAAAATTAAAGCCATGATAAATAAGAAACAACAAGTACACAAAATTTGAACCCTTAATCCAAGGATAATAAAAAAAGTTGCTAGAAATCTCAAATTCAATTGATAATCAAACTAGTTAAATAAAGTAAGAGTGCATTTCAATAATTATTCTACAGCAATACTTAACCACATAAACCATACAAATGTCCAAATTTGAAAGGAAAAAAAATTACCTTTCAGATAAAAAGACAAAATAGATGTGAAATAGGGGTCAAATGAAGCGACAACTACATTCTCTCAGCTACTTTAACATTGAAAAAAATAAGTATTTAACTTTCTTGTCGAGTGACATATAAAAACCTTTTTTAAAGAGTAAGAGATACCTCCGGTAAAAATCATTGCATCATCAAGATAATGGTTTTTTCACTCACCAAAACCAGGATCTTTGAGTGCATTAACCTTTAAGGAACATCTAAGGTTATCAACAATAAGTTTTGCCACAATATCTTGCTCGATATCTTCGGCAATAATTAAAATTGGGAAACCATTTTTTATAGCATCTTCTAGGAAATGAATAAGATCTCTAGCATTAGTTATATTTTTTATCTATCGATAGATTTCTCCAGATTGGTCTTTCCATTTCCATTGTGGAATGTTGATTTGAATATGACTTTATTAGAAGGATATTATTGAGCAGAAAAGGAAATGAAAGAAGAGTTGCAATAATTGTATTTCAGAATACCTAACATCAGCGACAAGTACACTATGCATTCAAAGAGACCTACTAACATTATCAGCTTTACAAATTAAATCTAAACAAAAGACACCCACCTTACAATTCTCATATTTAAAGATCTTTTTCTCACCTATTAGTAATAACATAAAGAGAGACGTAACCACAGTCAAATTGCATGCCTTCAACCGTACAAAGACTGGTTTCAACACTTTTTCCCTCTTTTAGTATCACAAAACCTTTCTTTCCAACTTTGCTCATATCTTCAACAATCACACTCTCTGCTTCATAGTTATTGCTAGCACTTACTGTAGCCATATCTTCTAGTTCATTATTTTTTACTCATAATGTTCAAGTGAAGTATCGATACAAAGAGATGGGTACAAGTATAATTTTTAATATTAGTCAAGTGGAAAGCATGATTTGAGAAGACATCGCAGGATATCGAAGAACTTATGAGTCAAAGGCTTCTTGGGATCCTAGGACAAAGAAGTTGAACAACACAGAAAAAAAGTATAAATACATGCAAATTCAGACTGTAGCAATGACAAAGCACGTGGAGATAGTTTTTCACAACCTAGGTTAGTTGAACACACTACATAAGTTCTAGTTGAAAACCCGTATCGATAGAGCTAACTCCTTTGTGGTTAAAAAAGAGGAACACTATCACAGTTGCACTTAAAGAATCAACAGTATTAGGTATAATAACCAAGTTATTAAATGGACAACTGTGTTATGGCATAGAATGGGTAACCTCTTGTAACATGAAAATTATCAAAGAAAATGACCAAATTCACCACAAATTAATTCTAACGAGCTAAATATTTAAATCTTCTTTCCAGTTTAACTATGTATATTTCATTAATAGTACAAAATCGTGAAGGAGAAAGCTACCAAAATAAGACTTAGCACTATACATAAAATGCCATACAACAAAAAATAAATGACATGTGAACTACATCATTAGGTTAACAAAGAATATTTAGGTATACTGACACCAATGGAAACCAAAAAGTGTAACAAACCAATTCTATTTTGCAACCCTAGAAAAAGCATTATTGAAATTTAATGGTTCATACAAGAAAATAGAAAAATTGTAAGTCCTTAGAAAGAGTAAAGTTTTAAATGACAAATTGGACAACAAAAAGAGCTAATAGTGCCTTCAACCCTACCCAAAATTTGAATCATGAAAATGGCGGTTAAACTTTGAATGTGAAAAGGTCAAGTAACAACCAACTTAATCTTAAGAAAAATAAAAGAAGTTTTTTCTACCTTATGAAGTTTGTCTTATATCTCTTGTAATTTTTCAACAGAGACAACTAGCTTACCATCAATGCCAGTTTCTTCCTCAATATTCTATGCAATTGTTGGCTTCTTTGGTTCTGCCCCTATTTCTCTTTATCTAGAGATAGGCTATAGTTGCACAAGTGCTCTTCTTTGATTGTTAAGTTGTTTTTGTTGTTTGTTAGGATATCTTAAACACTAAAGGGGTTCAAATCCTTCTTATTTATACAATGTGTTTGTCATGTTAAGTGTTTGAAAAGGGCATAGAAGTATCTTTATGAGACAACACTGGACATAACTCTTAACATTAAATATACAAGGTCAAATATTCTAGTTCTAATCATCAACAACAACAACAACAAGAAAAATATATCATGTGTAAGTAATCCCACAATGTAATGACCCTTCAGGTCATTTTATATATTTCCACTTATTTTCACCATTAGTGCTTTCTCATAACTGTCTTAAGTCATTTATGAATTGTTGGGACTTAAAGTTCAGTTATCGGATAGTTTATTTGGTTTTAGAGCCAATTCTCTATTTTGAAGTCTTTGCTGGTTCAAATTTGCTATCAATCAAAAACTTCAATCAAACAACCTTATATGCCAATTTTGACTATGTTAATAGCTTTGGAATGTCGATTTTTGGCTAGGTGTACATTTGGTTTGAGTCTCGAGGTACCCGAGCTCATTTTGAGCTATTGGATTAGAGTTAAGAAAATGGCAAGTTGTGTATGGAACCCACTTTTCATCAAAATTACCTCAGATGAAAATTTTGGATAAACCATTGAGTTTAAAATATTGAATTTGATATGATATAATTGTCTGTTTGCATAAATGAGATTCTGGATAAATTTCTAGGGATTGGCGGAGACTTGAAACTGGTTCTGGTGTTGATGCATCACCGATTGTAGGCCAAGGATCGCGTAAACAATTTGGCAGGCACCAAGAAGTGTCGTAAAAGTGACGAACTTATTGTAAATACGACACCCGTAGTAGAAACACGAGAGTCATAAATATGACATATGAGTATCATGAATGCAATAGGGTGGCCAATGGGAGAGTGTCACGAATATGATCAGCAGGTTGCGTATGCGATACCCGAATACCTGGAAAAGGTATAAATGCCCCCCTCCCTCATTCAGGCCTTCTTTAGAAAATTCTCATCTATTTTCAAAGGTATTAAAACCTAAGGAGTGGGGTAGCTTAGGAATAGCGTTGCGGGTGCTTTTGGGAGCTTGGATAAAGATTAATTACACGATTTTCCTTCAAATGTGAGGTAAGAGTTCATTGTTTCCATGATTGATTTCCACTTTCTTCTATAAAATCCCTAAAACTAGGTGACTTACTTTAAAACCAATATATCTTAGAATTCACTTATTTTTAGGGTAATTACTCCTTGAGCATATGGGGACATTGAGTTGGATTTGGAAATTCGATCCGTATATGGGCCCCACATAGGATTTTTGCATAATTTTGGACCCGAAGCACAATAGTTCAATATAGGTATCATTTTTATCATTTTGATGAGTATATTGTGTTTTTGATAGCGTGGCTCCTTGAAAAAACTTCTCAGAAGGAAAAATAGGTTATTTAGTGGATTTTTTTAACTTTCTTTGATGTCCAGGTAGGCTAGGTTTTTCCTCCCTGATAGATTAAGATATATATTAGTATGTTTATGATATTATGTTAGATTTGGGATGGGTTTTATGTATTGGTAATATGAATAACAATACTTGGGATAGTTGGACCTTTTAGGTCATTCAGAAACTGTAATTTGGGTCATAGTTAGCTAGTTGCTTAGTTACTTGGTAGAGTTTCTATCTTAGGGATAATTAAGACTTAATTAACATCTAAAAGTGGATTTATATATATTAGTCTAACCCGAGGTAGTGTTCCCTAAAGAATGGATTTCGGGATAGAAGTAGGACCTTCGGCCTGCCTTAGGCCATGACTTGAATTAGTTTGGGTAGACCTTTATATGCTCGTTATACATTTTGAGATTCTTAATATGAGAATCGATGATACTAGAAACTTAATGATCATGATGGTTTTATATTGGGAGTTGATACTAATTATGGAAAAAATTTGATAGTTATGATGTTGTTGATATATGTACCAATTTGAGTCCAATCATTGATCTTGATATTCATGAAATATATATATGTACTGGATAAAGTTTTTCTATTGATGTTGATACTAATGATGTATGTATCGATTCGAGTATGGTAATTGAGTATGATATCTTTAATATATATATATATATATATATATATACTAGTTCGAGTCCAGCTATAGGTTATGATATTGAGGATATAAACACCAGTTTGAGTTCGGTAAGGGGGAATGGTTCTTAGTGTGACATAATACGGAATAGGTCATGGTTTTTTGGTTATATTATCCTTGATTTTACCTTCCAGGATAATAGGGGCCTACGTTGGGTTATTTACCTTTTTGTACTTATTGGCTTATACAGTCCAATCTTGTAGTTGCAATCATATGTTCATTATGTTATTATTTCAATTTATCTATTTATTTGTGTACATCAATATTGGACCTACTTCCAGGTATGCCCTTTCCTTGACTTAGTTATGTTATCTGACATATAATCGTATCTCTATCATGATTTAGCTTAGTTGGTCGATAATGCCTACTGAGTACCTATGATTTTGGTACTTATACTACACTTTTGTATCTTTTTTATGCAGATTCAAGTACTAGTTTTCGTCATTGATTTAAGGATCATGTTATGGTGGATTTCGTAGATAGTGTGAGCTATTAGAGTTAGAGTTTCCCCTCTTTCCTTCTATTTATCTACATCTAGATTTTTCCTTCAAGATAGATTGTATTGACTATTTTAGGATTTATCGTGGGTCTGTAGTAGCTCTAGTACTAACTCTACTAGGTCGTGGGATGTTTGTTTTTATGTTATGGCTACCTTTTAGACTATTTCTATTGTCTTGCTTATGTATGAGTTGTATTGTCACTTTTTCCCTTTTTGGGGTAATTTTGATTCACCCAAATTACAACTTTCTTTAGAAAGTGTAAGCAGTCGTTGTCAAATATAGAACCCAACTAGGTTGGGGTCGAATCCTACAGGGATAAGTCATTAACTAAGTGTATAACTATTAATGGACTATTGATCGAAGATTTTCGGAAGTAAGGGAAGTTTGTTTGTTAATAGAGTTTGATAATAAAATCAAGTTGTATTCCAACTAGTAAGTATTTTGTAGAGTTAATTCAATGAGAATAAGTAAACTAGGATTATGTTCACCAAGGTGTTCATGAATTCAGGGTTGTGAGCTATTCCAAATTCCTAATTAACAATCTCAATTGCAAGGCTAATTGAACTCTTAAATTCTATCTATTTATTTCTCAACCTTAATAGATAGCTACCCTTTAATTCTTTCGAACTTAAAAAATGTTATGCAATGCTCAATTGACTCCTTAAGTGGGTTGATCCTTTTAAGGCATCAACTCATAACCCAAAGGTTAAAGCCCTTGAATTTCTTGTGATCTCCATTTTCCCATTACAAACTTTTCTACTCAAACAAGTGGTGTTCATGGGCACACGTTTCAAGTTTGCAACCAATAAAGATCATTATTATGAAGAGAAGATTACACAATTTCAATTAGTTACAGAATTTAGGTATTCTCACAACCCCAAGAAACAATTCACACCAAGGCTCCCATAACCCTAGTTATGGGATCTTTAGCCACACATCATAAAAGAAAAATATTCCATGTTATTTATCATAAATAATTTCAAAAAATCACTTACAGAGATCCAAAATGTTGTTCTTGATCTTGAATGAATGATGAATAAAATGATAAGATCCTAGTAAAAAGCTTGTTTCTTAGAGAAATTTAGGTTACAACAGTACTCAGTAGTCAAAAGATATCTAATCTAACCCTAAACTGGGTATTAATTGGTTTCCAGGAAATGGGGATTTAAAATTCAAACTGCAGATTGTCACTTATGGTTGATGGTCAAGGTGATGGTCCGTCGCTGGCCTGACGATCCATCGCTGGTCTGACGGTCCATCGCTTTAGCTGTTATTTAGAGTCTCTGATTTCCGCATATTGTTTAAGCTCTAACGGCCGAGTTAACAGTCCGTCAGCTGGACCGTTGATTCTATACTTGATGGACTGCATTTAGTTTGGGTTTGACGGCCAAGGTGATGGCCAGTTATTAGCCTGATGGTCTGTCACTTGGATCGTCACTCGGTTCCTCCAAGACTTCCTTTCTGTTTAGCACTGATGTGCACCATGACGATCCGTCACAAGGTTGATGGCCCGTCACAAGGTTGACAGGCCATCAGTTAGATCGTCAATAGACTTTAGTTCCTTCTTTTCCCAGTTATTTCATATTCTCAATTATTTACTTAAAAACAAGTAAAACTCAGCATCAAATACCTCAATAGTTGCTTAAAAATACACAATTATCCCTTGTAAAAGATGTAAAATATTCCGTCAAAGTTCAGAACATCAACACCCTCAACTTAAGACAACTGTTTGTACTCAAGTAACTCAAAACCATATCACATACATGACCAAGAACACTGATGGGCACTCAACCATTGAACTATGCAATTTCATGACCACTTAATTGTCACCATACTCATATAGTCTCAACACATAAGGATCCACAATTGGCACTATTATACAATTTGGCACATGCATGTTCACGGACACAACATCCCAAAGAACTCAGTAATGACAAGTGTAGCTCAGATTGCCCTCACAGTCAAAGAAGTCCACCACACTTTTTCTCATTTATCCTGTGGACTATCAACTAAGATTATCACTCTCACAAAAGAAGTTACAAGCACAACACATATACCTATAAGCTTGCCCTTATTATCTAATGCCTCTTATGGTTGATTTGCAAAGATCAAACAGGACTTTTTATGTCTTGTAATGAGGTTTTAGTGAGAGGTGGGGAACGATTTCGAAAAAGTTACTTAAAGTTAAGATTTCACCCTCATTCCCCTTAATTTCTACTCACCATGACTAATTCTTTTCTACTTTCCTTACAATCCATATTGCTCATCCAACATCTTCAAAATACCCTTTTTTAAGGGTCTACATCAGCCACCCTCAACTTATGTTGATGTTGTCAGTTGAGGTGCACATTATCTAACTAGATCAAGGCAAGATAAGACATTTTATTACAACTCAAACCACTTTCATCAAGTTTCCAACTTCTAAATGGTAGCCACCCTCAACTTAGGTATTTTGCCTAAGTTAAGGTGCACAATATCCAATATCGGACCAAGGCAAAAATTAGGTGTTAACATCCTAAAGAGAGTGCATCTGGATTATTTAGGCTAAATAAATAATAAAAAAAGTTCAAAAAGGGTTCAAGAGAAAAAGAAAAAAAATTACATCTTTTTGGTGGGTTTTTATGGTTAAGTGGACTAATAATTGAAGGAGGCCTGTTACCCTATCCTATTAAATCAACTATGATGTAACACAAATAAACCAGGCAAGTTCTAGTTATACACATCATCCAAGAACTGTATCAAAATACTCACACGCACAGACAATGAACTCATACTTATCCTATAAATTCTTGAACTTGCATCACATGAATATGTTTGCTCTATATTAGCACTCTATTTCCAATCACAGATTCACAATGGTTGATCAACATATATGAATTGACAAGAAAGCATTATCATAAGCAAACACGTTCACAGTTTTTCACCACATTCATCATCTTTCATACATATGAAAAGTGCTAAAAAATAAAGGAACTTATTTATAATCACAAAATAAGATTTACATCACGATGAAAAATAGAAAATTAAATAACAACATAAACATGCCGGTTCTACTAGATAGTGCACAAGGGAAAAGAACACAGGAAATAAAAAACTTCGTGGTGACCAATGCACAATAAGCACCCACCCCCCACTAAACAAATATGTTTTGTTCTCAATGGGTAAAAAGGAGTAGAATACTTGTAAAGCCCCTTAGTCTTGTGAATTGGTCAAATTTTATGAGGGTTCTTAGGCCTCAGGTGCAACATCAGTGACCCCTTCAGTGGTCGGGGTACTCAAAATAGCTTCCTCCTCAATGGGAGGTATCTCGATTGGAATTGGATCTAGCATGGGCCTTCTTGCTGGGGTTGAATTCGTAGAAACTCCCATTGCCTCAATGACGGCCTTTTTCCTCCTCTTCTTTTCATCTCTTTTTGACCTTTTCAGCATTTTCCTCATATTTCTTTCTTTCGGTGTCTCACCCCTGCGCCTATTTCTTCTTTCTAATTTTTGTTCCCCATTTTCTTCAACTTGCTTACCCTTATCTTTCAGCATCCTACCCATGAGATCAACGAGGACTTCTTCTTTATCACTTATCACCAATGCAGGATCAAAAGTCGATGGTGGTGGTTGTCTTTTCAGCTCGACAATGTCATCTTGTGCCTGTTTAAAATCTACATAAACTTTGTAAATTTGGGAATTAAGAACTTGCTCAACAAGATGTTCATATGTTCCTCCATGTCATCCATTTTGGCATGAATATTCTCATAAGGTTTGAGAGATCTAGCAACAATCCGGTCAACAAATGGTTTGAACTCTTTTGCCCAAACATTTAACTATCTCTCAAACTTTTTTGGGGTTTTCAAAGTTTTTGCAAAGTTTTCTTGTGTCATCCTGTATTTCGAATACCTTGGTGGGATAGACGCCGTCTCTGAAGTATCTCCCACTAGGGGCATCAATGTTGAACCTGCAGAAGTACCTGGTGGGAAGTAATCTAGTGGGATATAAGTAGCAAGTGGCAATGGTATACCTGGGGGCACCCCTAAAGTTTCTAGAGCTGGTGCGGATTGTGTCTCATATGCAGGTGGCTTATGGACTCGCATCTCATACTTTGACTCATCCCTCATCTGTTCAATGTCCTATATCCTTCTTTCTCGAACATCATTATCAAATCCCCTGAGTTAAGGCATATTATCTTGCCTATAAAATTCTATGATCAAGCATGGGAATGGAAAGACGCTCACCATCTTGTATGCGCGGACAAATATCTCATCAGCAATGATACGACCGAAGTCAATTTTCAGCCCCTCAATTATAGCAGCTACTAACACCTTTCTTTGGTTGTCAAGGTTTGAATCTCCTCCAGTCGACATTAACCTCAATATGATAATAGCCCACTAGAATTTTGCTCTAAAGTTGAGGGACAATTTAGTAATTCGCTCTTTGGTATGTGCCCATGATGGGTTCCCTTCATCAGTGAAAAGTCTACCAACCAAGGCCTTTGGTTGGAATCTGAAAACATGCGGTGCTCAATCTTTGATATAGTAGCTGGAGCTTTATAATCAAGACCAAATAACATTTTGTTTAGCGTACGATCAGAAATATCAATCATTACCCCACTCACTGGAACCTCTGTTCTGTTCTTCATATCTGATACTCTGGTACCCTTTGGACAATCCTTTTCCAGTAGCGCCAAGTAATTAGCAAAGAACTTCCACACAAAATTAGGGAAGTACAACCCGAGAGGTTTTCTCAACCAAGCCATCTCGTACTCATTAAATCTCCTTTCAAGCTTTGAATACTCGTGAAACTCAAAAGTGACTATCTGGTATTCTTCTGAGATGAGACACTTTATTGGTTGGTTTTGCGTTAGCTCAAGCCCATCATAGAAATACTTCTGTGCACCCTCAATCTTTCACTGAATAGATTCTTGCACTTACAGGTCTTTACTTTTGATAACATTAGCCTCCTCAGGTTCTGACGCCTCAACTTGGTTGGGGTTTGATGTGTTAACCCCTTCCTCATTGGGGCTGGAACTAGTGTTGTTGCTACTCTCAATCTCACTCTCCTTCTTAGATTAGAAGAGTACTTGAGTCCTTTTATCACATTGATAGGTGTTAAAGGCAGGTGCCTATTTACCCCATTCCTGTTCTCCTCTTCCTTATGATTGTTGTGGCCGACCACCACCTCTTCGTGAGGATAATTTCTGGTTTATTGTGCTTGAACATAAAATAAACCACCAACTACTCATTATAAGATGTGCGTAGTTGGTAAAATCAAAAGAATTCAAGTCACTGTTTTGTACTGGCAGACAGGCTGATGGTCCGTCGGATGAGGGATGGTCTGTCACAACTGATCCAGTGAACCAAAATCTCAGTGACCTAGTGATGGTCAAGTTGATGGCCCATCATCTTGCTGACGTTCCATCACTCCGTTCGTCACTTGCTTAAGCAGTAAGCATATCATGGTCCTTTGTACTAATGGTAAAGTTGACGGTCCATCACTTTGACCATTGACCCAACTTTTACAGTTCAAATTTCTTTTAGGCATTTTTCCGAACACCTGGTGTGCATAGGATTTACAATTGCACACTTACGCAAACAACTCTACACTTTTATCAATATTTTCATCAGTTGACAGGTATTAATTTATCATGGGTTACTCAGACTTCACCCCAAAAAATGCATACCAGTGTTCGATTCCATATAAATTCAACAAAAAGAAAATTTTGTTCAAGTATGCTCATACTTACATCCTAACATGTTCAGCACTTCAAGCAAAAAATAAGAGTTTAAATCATACCTTACTATTTATGGATTCCTCATTCCCTTGAAACTTTAGGATTTTGGAACAACTAAAACTTAATAGTTGTTTTCAAAAGTGAGAGTCCAACTTATGATGCTGATGAGAATAACAATGTTGGGCAGTTGTTTAAATAAGAGAGAAAAGAAGATGAATAGTTTTGATAGAAGATGAATGTGCTTTAAGATAATGAATGCAGAAAAATTTAAATGGTTTTTGGAGTTAAAGAGGTGGGAACGTGCATGTAACTGTTTCTAATTATCCATTTTATAAGCCTTTGGGTCGGTTCAAAATATTCCATCAGAGTGCAAATTAACTGACCCGTTAATTTTTAAAATTAGGGTTTGAGTGATGGATAAACTGAGGATTTATCATTATGTTGATGGTTTATCGATACTTCCATCAACCCCACCAGTAACTCAGCAAAACTACTTCATCCTGACAGTAAGCTCGACGATCCGTCACTATGTTGACGGTACATCAGACCTTTCATCAGTTCATCTAGTAACTCAAAATTCATCTTTAATATTGATGGTTGTGTTGACGGTCCATCACTTTGGTCATCAATCTTTAACCAGAATGATCAAAAATAATTTATGGTCCTGACGACTTCAGCAGTGGCCCGTCAAACGGTTGATGATCCGTCAATCTTCCCGTCACTATGCTTCAACTTGTTCAATTCTTGTTTTCCTGAATTCTTATTCCAGCACACTTAGAAATCACATCCAATTGCAACACAAAAAAATAATTCTAACTACAATTACAACAACACAATGTGGGTTGCCTCTCACTAGTGTCTGATTTAGAGTCGTAGCACGACCTAGTTTACTTGATTACTCAGACTTCATCAAGATAAACTGTGCTTAAGGATTTCACTAAATCCATTGGAATAATGTATTGCTTGACTCATTGCCCATTAACTTTAAATACACTACCATCTTTGTGATCTAGTTCAATTACTCCAGATCAGTAGACTTGTAAAATTTAAATGGGCCAGACTATTTAGATTTGAGTTTACTTGGGAAGAGCTTAATTCTGGAGTTGAAGAGCAATACCTAATTGCCTATTTGAAAATATCGCTTCTCAATTCTATGATAATGGTACTTTATTCATTCTCTTTTTATAAAAGTCAACTCTCTTGTATGTACCGAGACAAAATTCGTCCATCTCATTCAGTTGTCCTATCCTTAGTTATGTTGTTTCCTTATATTCCATGTTCAACCGCTTGAGTGCCTATAATATTTTTTGTTCCATCTCAATCAAAAGATGACATGCTTTAACATAAACCATTTGGTATGGTGACATCCCAATAGGTGTCTTGAAAGCTGTTTGATATGCCCATAAAGCATCATCGAGCTTTCGAGACCAGTCCTTTTTGCATGCATTCACCATCTTAGCTAAGATTGCTTTTATTTCCCTATTTGATACCTCCACTTGCCCACTAGTTTGTGGGTAGTATGGAGTTTCCACCTTATGTTGCTTCACACCATATTTCATCAATGCAACTCAAAATATTTTATTACAGAAGTGAGATCCCTCGTTGCTTATGATTGTACGTGGTACGGCCTCAACCCATTTGGACACATAGTTCATAGCCACTAAGATATACTTTTACCCATAGGATCTCATGAATGGTCTCATGAAGTCAATACCCCATATATCAAACAATTTAACCTCCATCATTTTTTCCATAGGCATCTCATGATGTGTTGATATCAAACCTTGTCTTTGGAACTAATCACTTTTCTTTACAAACTTGTAAGAATCCTTAAATAGTGTTAGCCAATAGTAACCACTCTGCAACATCTTTCTCACCATACAATCGCCTGTATGATGTCCCCCAGCTGGGGAAGTATGGTAGGCCTCTAAAATACTTAACATATCAACTTTCGGGATGCATCTCCTGATGATGTTATCCACACAGCACCTGAATAAATATGGCTCATCCCAGAAGTATCTCGCAACATCATGGAGAAACTTTTTTTTGATGAAAAGATAGATTCTCCTGAATAATGTTGCTCACCACAAAATTGGCGAAGTCAGTATACCAAGGTACCATTTCAAGAGAAGCTGCTAGGATTTGTTCATCTGGAAAAGCATCATCAATATCAAGCTTTTCTATAGTGGATTGTTCCTCCTCTAGTCTCGATAGGTGATTTGCAACCTGGTTTTCATATCCCTTTCTGTCTTTAACCTCGAAGTCAAACTCCTACAGCAGTAACACCCATCTAATGAGCCTTGGTTTGGTATCTTTTTTTGCCATCTATCTCAAAGCAGCATGGTCTGTATGGACCACCACCTTGGTCCCCAACAAGTATGCCCAAAATTTCTCAAATGCATACACAAAATCTAGAAGTTACTGCTCATTCACGGTGTAATTTTTTTGTGTCCCATTCAACTCTTTGCTCGTGTAATAAATGGGGTGAAATAGTTTCTCTTTTTTTCTGACCAAGGACTGTACCAAGTGTCAATCCACTCGCATCACACATTATTTCGAATAGCCTAGATCAATCTGGAGCAACAATAATCGGGACAACCACCAGCTTCTCCTTAAGGAATTGAAATACCTTAATACAGTCATCATCAAGCACAAACTTGATCTCCTTCTCCAACAGCTTGGAAAGTGGATTTGCAATCTTGGAGAAGTCTTTAATAAACTAGTGATAGAATCCAACATGACCCAGAAAACTACGAACTCTCTTCATGTAACGCCCCGAATCTGACACCCGGAATGCTACACGATGCTCATGACCCCAAAGGACCTCAAGCTAACCCCTGACTGATATCTGTAACTGAGCACTGAATAATATACTATAAATATGTAGAATATAAGCTGTAAGGCCATAAGGTTCAAAACTGAACTAGTACTGAGTATAAAACAATGTCTATAGTGGGGTATAACAATACCCAAAATTGAAATAAACTGTCTGAAATATGTTGTAGTCTGAAAGCCTCTAAACTATATAAAAACTGTAGAGTTGATGGAACATGTCCCCAACTAACTCCGAACTACTGAAATAATAAAGTAATAAAGTAATTTTATTGAGACTGGATCTGAAACTGAGACTGTGGGAAGTAATCATTTAATTGACATGCCCCTAATAAGCTATTATAGCTGAGTTGGGGTCCAATCTGTGACCCCAATTGGAAGGGTGTCAATACCGCGCCACTGGTAAGTACAGATGTGAGTGACCCTCATATGGAAGTATCCCCAAAAGAGAATAGTGGGACCCTCATTTGACAGTGTTAATCCACCTTGTCAACCCTATACTGACAGCGTTAATGTCTCAACCTATGCTGGCTACATAGTTCTGGAATGCAAGGATTGATTCTAAGAATCACACCCTCATCTGGCAGTGTGTGTTCCCCATCCTTGGGTTTACTCAGTGTTGAATCCTACTCCCATCTGAATAAACACTGAACATGATTAACTGAACTAAATTGGACTGAGTTCATTGAGTTCTGTTGACTGATGGAATACTACTGGGATCTGATAACTGACTGAGAGTACTGAGATTACTGGACTGATACTAAATTTATTGGATTTTCCTGAGTCACATGACTGACTGATTTTTACTGATCATGGCTTGACTGTGAGTATCGTGGGAAACTAACACTGGCTCTAGGGACACAGCTAAATTGTCGGGTACAAGTACCCCCAGGACTTGATAGCATGAAACTGACAAGACTTGACACTTCTTGAACACATGACCAATATCAACAATTTATCATACAATAAGTTGGGGATTTAATGAAGCACACAGTTATCATAATCTTGTACATTATAGTATTGCATGTACTCAATGTCAAAATTTTATACTCTAACATCATGAGCATTCCAACAACCATCTACAATGCACATCAATAGCATGGGAGTCATTTGAACATAAGAGTAAAACATGTATTTATCGTTTGGGTCACAATTAAGCTATAATGCATAATTTCTATTCTCTTAGGCATTTTATCAAACACCTTACATCCACCACTTAGGGCATAGGAAAAATCATCAAATTAACACACCATAACCAACTAAGTTCATAGTTTTCAACTTGCATGCTAATATAGTTTCATAAAACTAATAAAGATTCCAACTTAGGAAATCATACAACAACAACCACCTGAACATAATCAACCCATAACATGAATATCAGAATTCATAGTTTAAAACTTGATTCTTGGGCTTCGTGGATGAAACGAATCCATGAATGAGCACTACGCATACCTTAGTTCTTGATTATACCTTAGTTTTTTATTATACAAAGATTGACGGAGAGATTCTTAAATTTGAGTATTGAATTTGAATCCTTAATTAAAAACTCTAACTTGTTCTTGAGAGAAACTTGAGAGAGACACTATATTTTGGTTGAATTGGGGCTAAATCCCATGTTTTAGAATTATATAGGGGTGGGAAATTGACCCTTTTTCCCTTAAAAATACGGATATTTAATGACTAAAACTGGGCATCGATGCTATTATCGATGTGGTGCGTCAAGGGAATCAATGCGATAGTCGACGCGTTGCACCATCATCGCGTTGAGTCTCAGTACTTTGACCCTGGCAACCTACAACAATTATCAACCAACGCTATGGGCGATACGGCACGCTAAGATCGCGTTGGTCCTTTATTTTGGGTTTCCAAACATGGTCTAAACGTGATCTGAAAAATATGAAACTTGTCCGAGACCACCTATGGACCTATCTGATCATGAATTAACAAAAATACGGACCATTAAAGAACGTTAAGGTGGTAAAATGAGATTTCCAACTTTCGAAGGCCAATAATAGGCTAAGTCTGGGAACTTAGTTAGAACCTTCTAAGTATGGGACCCCCCCCTTAACAAGCATAAATGGACTAAATTACACTTAAGATTTTGCGGGGTCTTATAATATATCTCTCTTAGGAACATTCATCCTCGAATGAGACTGACTGAGCGAGGAGAAACGATTGACTGAAGTACATGTAGGACATGAATAACTGAAACATGATTACACGACTGACATGACTGATAAACTGAATGTATCATACTGAACATGCATATCTGATGCATTAGTACTGGTTCATGAATGCTTGATCGAGATTTCTGATAAGCTGAGCTTCTCACAATGAGAATGCATATCTGATGAATGATTATTAGACCGAACTGACACATGAATCCATGACTGAATATGCAATGGGTAGTTGATACCAAGCTTGTGATGGGAATCTGAACATGGAACTGAATACCGAGTTTGTAACTGAAACCTAAACATGAAACTGAATGAGTTCAAGGAAAACTGTTACCTTAAACTAAAAAAAAATATTGGTGAGTTTGAGATTAATTACTAAGTACGTATAAATGAAAACATGAGAATGTAACTGAGTTTGGAACATAACACTTGAGCTGGATATCGTGATCTAAACTGAGCACCTTGAATACATGGCTTACGGCAGAGGTTAGAGTTTTGAGGGACAACTTACGAGTATTCCTTATCCGAAACTAGACTTATTACGAGATGAGAGAGTGGAATTTTTAAGTCATGGATGTTAGGGGAATTATTGTATATCTCCCCCTTGGGACACTATGTCCCTTGAAGAATACTGAACTGACTTTGTTGAGATATTAAGGAAAACTGAGGCAATGCACGAGGCACCTACGGATTGAATCGTGACTAAATACCTGGAATTTGAAACTAAGGTATGATACATGAACCAAGTTGAACACACCACTACCTAGTTGGTCCATCTTACAATGATCACATTCATGAGATTCCGAATAGTGCGATTAGATAGAAAGATAGGAAAATCACACCATCCTAACTTATCCGTCTGACTGCTAAACTGACTTACCAGCTTTACGAACTAACTCATGCTGAAAAGTTATACTCAACCGAAGCATTTCTATGACATTCTTTATATAGAGTTCTAGTAATGGTAGGGAGAAAGCGAATCTTGGTCTGGCCAGAGCAGGACATCAGAATAGGAGATTTCTACATGGCTAGGATTTTTGTATTAGGAGACAAGGCCTATGAAACATCATCTAAGATAAAGTGACTAAGCCTTATGCACTGCAACTGAGACTACTGAAAAGATTCACTTGGGTGCTAACCACGAATGCATAAATATACTAACTTATCTGTTAAACTGAATAATTGATGTTTGTAACCATAACTAAGACTGTAACTAAGATTGAATGCTAGTTTTCTATATCTGAGGTTTAGACTGGTATAGGAGTACTGAATTCTGATGGCTAAGTAACTGATAAATGAAAGACATGGTCCTATAGTACTACCTGAGTCCTTTACTGAATATAGATTACTGAATTGACGCAGTAACTAAGGCTTAGGGATAGAACATCAACACCACAGATTCACCGAGGGATCTTAATTAAGGGTATTCATGACATAAATCTGAGTTCGACTAATCACAAGGAGTGGAGCATATGTCATGTGAGCTAGGCATACTATAAAGCATGACATAAGTGTATGAGTCATAAGATCATGACCTGAGTCTGATGTTTTTGTACTCATGGGACATAATTCATAACACTGAGTGAACTGGAAATCCTTATCCTAGGAATAGGGAGCGTATATGAGTTTTCAATAACATGAATGAATATGAGCGATGGTCATAGAGATGACATATAGGACATGAATAGATATCATGATAACTGATGGGTTTTGATATTCTGAGATGGTCTGCAGGATCACGCTCATTGCGGGAATAGACAAGAATGTCATCTATGAATACTATGACGAACGTGTCCAAGTACTAGTTGAACACTTGGTTCATTAAGTCCATAAAGGCTGTGGGTGCATGGGTAAGACCAAAGGACATGACTAAGAATTCGAAGTGGTTAGACCAAGTTCTTACAGCCATCTTCAAAATGTCACATTCTCTGAGTCTGAGCTGCTGATAGCCTGATCTGAGGTCTATCTTAGAGAAATAGCTGGCACCCTGAAGTTAATAGAACAAGTCATCTACTTAGGGAAGTGGATACTTGTTATTGACTATGACCTTGTTGAGCTGACGGTAGTCTATACACATTTTGAGAGGACCATCTTTCTTGCGCACGAATAAGACTGGTGCACCCCATAAGGACACACTGGGTCTGATGAATACCTTAACTAGGAGATCCTTCAACTGCTCATTCAATTTTGAGTTCTTATGGTGTCATTCTGTATGGCGGAATAGATATAGGTTTATTATCTGGAAGAAGGTCTATGCCAAAGTCTATTTCCCTTTCGGGAGGAATTCCTGGAAGATCTTTGGAAAAGAAAACATCTGAATATTTATTCACTACTGGGATTGATTCGAAACTCTGAGTTTCAAAACTAGAGTCCTTAACTCGAACAAGATTATAGACACATACCTTAGATATCATTTTCCATGCCTGAAGGTAAGAAATAAGTTGACTTTTAAAAAGTGAAGTACAACTTCTCCACTCTAGGACAGGTTCATTTGAAAACTAAAACTGGACAATTCTATTTCTATAGTCGATTGTGGCATAGCAGGAATGAAGCCAATCCATGCCGAGAATGACATCAAAATCAGTCATCTCTAATTTGACTAAGTCTACTAAAGTGACTTTCTGAGATACCATAATCGGACAGTCCTATATACCCGTCAGGCTATGATAGTTTTAACCACTGGGATAGAGACTGTGAAGGGTTCTACTAGAATTTTGGGAATGACTCTGAAATCAAATTCTATATAAAGAGTAACAAAAGACAAAGAGACTTCTGGATCTAGAAAAGCATAAACATGCAAATGAAAGATCAATAATGTACCAGTGACCACATCAGGAGAATTTTCCTGATCCAGTTGGGACTGAAAAGCATATAGTCTATTTGGGCATTGCCCACTAGTGGCATTGGAGGTGGCACCCTGCTGATTCAGGCAATCGGACTGAGCTGAGGAATGTTTATGCTGGCTTCGTGGACTAGTCTTAGGATAGTATCTAACTCTATGACCTGATTCTCCATACCTGTAACACACATCACTGCCGGCTCTACATATACCCTTATGATATTTTCCACAAGTCTTACATAGGGGATGGGTTCGGGCACTGCTAACACCGCCCTGAGGTTTAGGACCTGGTGCCCTATCTCTGAATTCAGGGACTGAAGCACTGGAAGAGGGAGGAACTGGAATCAAAGACTTTCGGCGAAACTAATAACAGTTACTACCCTCTGACTTAGGCTGAGAAAAATTGAGATTACCTGTTCTCACACTCTTATTTTCTCTCTTTATTTCTTTCTTTCTATAGTTTCCCACCTCAATCTGCTGGGCATGAATCATATGCCTGGGTGGGACAACATCCTGCTGGTTTCTCTGAGCTAATACTGAATAAGATAAAGTAAGAGATTCGATTTTGAATTTTCCATGAAAGATATGCTCGCCCAGGGAATCTGCCTGAATAGGCGGAGGTACCGACTGATTCTCAATTTTCCTTTCCTTAGTCCTTTTGGGAGACATATTCTGTAATGAAAGGGAGAGCGGATTAGACTAGGAGTTAAATTTGAGCTCATGATCACTGGCACAACATGAATACTGAAATAGGGGAAACTATTCCTAAAACATCTCATAGCCTCATATCCATAAATGTAGTGTACAATACACCCATGCACAATACGCTACTAGATGTGACTTTTCAGACTTCTTAGGACACTATTAAACCTTAGGCTCTAATACCAAGTTTGTAACGCCCCGAATCTGACACCCGGAATTCTACACGGTGCTCATGACCCCAAAGGACCACAATCTAATCCATGACTGATATCTGTAATAGAGAACTGAATAATATATTGTAAATATGCAGAATATAAGTTGTAAGTCCATAAGGTTCAAAACTGAAATAGTATTGAGTATAAAACAATGTCTGTAGTGGGTATAACAAAACCCAAAACTAAAATAAATTGTGTGAAACATGCTATAGTCTGAAAGCCTCTAAACTGTCTGAAAACTATGAAGTTGATGGGACAAGTCCCCAACTAACTCCGAACTACTGAAATAATAAAGTAATTAAATAGTTATGCTATCCTCGAATAATGAGGATTCACTGTTAGTCCGGCTGCTGAACGTCTGATCTACTAAGAATGCTCGGGAGCTCGTTCTTCTAAACCTATGGTATAAAACACCATAGTAAAAATACGTCAGTATGATTGAATGTACTGGTATGCAAGTGAGGTAGTCTGAATGGATGGGGTTCATATGCATAAAAAATACTAACTGACCGAATAACATAAACGTGAGAATACATGCAAGAATACGTAAACTGTAACTGAGATCATACTATCACTAGGTACTAAGTTCTGAGTACTGAGCTGCTAATAGCTGAGTTTACTAGTACGGATAACTGAGTCTACTAAATACAAAGAGACTGATGTTATATTACAGATAAAGGACTAAATATTTTTGATATTTCTGATTATGAAAAACTGGTTTGATTGACTGTATCTGACAGTCTTGAAATCTGAATACTGGTAACATGATTTTTTCATAATTAATATACTATTACTGGGTGACAATATCTGACAGTCCTGGTTCTGATGGAACTAGCTGAGTTTCGTACTGAGCTGAGCAACTGTATCTGATAGTCCTAAAATTGTAGAACTAAACTGAGTTCTTTTATTGAGACTTGATCCGAAACTAAGACTGTGGGAAGTAGTCATTTAACCGACATTCCTCTAATAAGTTATTCTAGCTAAGTTGGGGTCCAATCTGTAACCCCAATTGGAAGGGTGTCAATACCGCACCACTGCTAAGGACAAGCTGTGAGTGACCCTCATCTGGCAATGTCCCTAAAAGATAACAGTGGGGACCTAATATGATAGTGGTAATCCACCTTATCAACCCTCAAATAACAGTGTTGATGTCTCAACCTATGCTAGATACATAGTTCTGGAATGCAAGGATTGCTTCTAAGAATCATACCCTCATCTGGCAGTGTGTGTTCCCCATCCTTGGGCTCACTCGGTGTTGAATCCTACTTCCATCTGAATAGACACTGAACATGATTAACTGAACTGACCTAGACTGAGTTCATACTACTAAGATCTGATTACTGACTGAGAGTACTGAGATTACTGGACTGATACTGAATTTACTGGATTTTCCTGAGTCACATAACTGGGTGAGTTCTACTGATCATAGATTAACTATTAGTATCGTGGTCAACTGACACTGGTTGTAGGCACATAAATAAATTATCGAGTACAAGTACCCCTAGGACTCGATAGCATGAAACTGACAAGACTTGACACTTCTTGAACACATGACCAATATCAACAATTCATCATATAACAAATTAGGGATTTCATGAAGCACATAGCTATCATAATCTTGTACGTGGTAGTATTGCATATACTCAATGTCATAATTTTATACTCTAATATCATGAGCATTCCAACAACCATCTACAATGCATATCAATAGCATGGGAGTCATTTGAACATAAAGGTAAAACATGTATTTATCGTTTGGGTCACAATTAAGATATAATGCATAATTTCTAATCTCTTAAGCATTTTATCAAACACCTTACATGCACCACTTAGGGAATAGGAAAAATCATCAAATTAACACACCATAACCAACTAAGTTCATAGTTTTCAACTTGCATGCTAATATAGTTTCATAAAACAAATAAAGATTCCAACTTGGGAAATCTTACAACAACAACCACCTGAACATAATCAACCCATAACATGAATATCAGAATTCATAGTTTAAAACTTAATTCTTGGGCTTCATGGACAAAAGAAATCCATGATTGAACACTATGCATACCTTAGTTCTTGATTATACGAAGATTAACGGAGAGATTCTTGAATTAGATTATTGAATTTAAATTCTTAATTGAAAACCCTAACTTGTTCTTGAGAGAAACTTGAGAGAGATACTATATTTTGGTTGAATTAGGGCTAAATCCCATGTTTTAGACTTATATAGGGGTGGGAAATTAACCCTTTTGCCGTTAAAAACATGGACATTTAATGACTGAAACTGGGCATCGATGTTATTATCGATGCAATGCATCAGTGGAATCGATGCAATAGTCGACGCATCGCGCCATTATCGCATCAAGTCTCATTACTTTTACCCTAGAAACCTACACCAATTATCAACCAATGCGATTGGCGATTCGGCGCGCTAAGATCGTATTGGTCCACTATTTTGGGCTTCCAAACTTGGTCTAAACGTGGTCCAAAAAATCCAAAACTTGTCCGGGACCACCTATGGACCTCTCTGATCATGAATTAATAAAAATACGGACCATTAAAGGATGTTAAGGTGGAAAAATGAGATTGTCAACTTTCGAAGGCCAATAATAGGCTAAGTCTGGAAACTTAGTTAGAACTTTCTAAGTATGGGACCCCCTCCCACTAACAAGCATAAGTGGATTGAATTATGATTAGGATTTTATAGGGTCTTACACTTCACTAAGATAGGTAGGGTAGTTTCTCTATATCTTTCACCTTAGCCCACTCAACCTCAATCCCCTTTGTTGAAATCCAATATCCAAGAACAATGCCTTCCTTTACCATGAAGTGGCATTTCTCCCAGTTCAGCACGAGATTGAATTCTTCACATCTCTATAGTGCTCTACTCAAGTTCACCAAGCATAACTCAAATAAATCACCCACTACAGATAAATCATTCATGAACACTTCTAAAGTGTCCTCTACTATGTCGGAGAAAATCGGCATCATGCACCTTGGAAATGTGGTCGGTGCCTTACACAATCCCAACGACATTCTCTTGAATGCAAACGTTTAATACGAGCATGTAAATATTGTTTTCTCTTGATCTTCTAGGGCAATCGATATTTGATTGTATCTCGGATACCCATCTAAAAAATAATATCAACCCCTTCCTACTAAGCGATTAAGCATTTGATCTATGAAGGGCATTGGAAAGTGATCATTTAATGTCCACGAGTTCAGCTTCTGGTAGTCCATGCAAACTTACCACCTATTCAATGTCCTAAGAGGAATCAACTCGTTCTTTTTATTAGCAACCACATTCATTCCTTCTTTCTTAGGCACATATTGTACTGGACTCCCCCACTTGCTATCGGAGATTTGGTACACTATCCCTACGTTGAGCTACTTTATAATCTCCTTTTTCACCACTTCTTGCATAGGTGGGTTTAGTCTGCGCTGATGCTCAATGGTCGGTATGCATTCTTTCTCTAGCTGGATTTTGTGTGTGAAGATGATCAGTGGAATACTAATAATATCCACAATCATCAATCCAATAGCTCTCTTGTATCTCCTAAGTATAGAAATAAAGGCCTCAAACTGTTAATCTACTAAATCTGCTGCAATAATGATTAGTAAAGTGTTTCCACTGCCCAGAAACATATACCAAAAATGGCCCAGCAGTTTCTTTAGTTCCAACACTGGTGGCTTCTCAATAAAAGGTTTGGTCGGTGGTGTTGGATGATTTTTAAGGTCCAAGTCCATCTTCTTGGGTGCGTAAGAATACGACCCCATTCCTGTCAGTGCACACAGAGTCTCATCATATTCTTTAATCCTGTCAATATCAAAGTTCATCAATATTGCAGCCAATGTTTTCATACCAAATCTCTCCTCAACCGGTATCACTTGCTCATCTTCATAATATACATCAATGATTGAGAAGACGCTCATCTCTTTTTTTTGCTTCATTGATTGGTAAACATCAAAGCGCACCACTTCATCATTGAGCCTAAATTTTAGTTCATTGGTCTGCAAGTCAATCAATACACTCCCAGTTTCTAAGAAAGGTTTACCCAAGATTATAGGTACTTTGAAGTCCACCTTCTAATCTAGGATTACAAAGTCCGCCAGGAAGATGAAGCTGGACACTTTCACAAGCACATCATAAAGTATTCCAACCGGTATATTCACTGATCTATTCGCCATCAAAAGCCACATGTTGGTGGGTGTAGGATCCCCCAACCCTAGCTTTTTGAAAACTGCCAATGGAATCAGATTAATATGAGCCCCGAGATCACAAAGGACCTTTGAAAAATCAAATGATCTGATAGGATTTTACTTTTACTAATGATCTTGTAGAAATAGCACTACAATGGTGAAGATTGTCTACCGGCTCATAGCTCACGGTTCGCTTCTTAGTCACAAGATCCTTTATGAATTTAGCGTATCCTAACATTTGTTCTATCACCTCAACCAAAGATACATTTACTGTTAGCTGCTTCAGCATGGCCTGAACTTGCTAAATTTTGTGTCATCTGCCTTCTTCTACAATCTGTGCTGGAATGAAGGAGGTATTTTTTGCATTCTGGTAACTACTGTATCTTCTTCCTTCCCCTTTCCTTTCTCTAACTCACAACCTATTTCTAATTAGATGAAACCTCATTATTCTCCAGCTTCTCAATATCTACAGGATATTCTTTTTCTACTTCCGTATCTAACTCCACCACATCATTTATAACAGATTTGCCTACATAAGGATCAGGTAACACTTTACCACTTTTGGTGGTAATAGCCATGCATGAGTTGTCATTTCTCAAATTCTGCACAGTATCACTCGGCAATGTTCCACTCTTCCGCTGATTTAATGCAGTCAAAAGTTGATTCATCTGTTGCTCCAGTTATTTAATAGAAGTCAAATATGCATCAACTAATTGACTCATAGATGAAAGATCAGTCTTCATCTCCCTCACTCCAGCATCAATCGACTCTACTTAACTATTATGTCCTCCATAGATATCTTACTAGAACTAGTAACATCAGTATTACGGTTTCCAGGAGGTACATACAATCCACTCCTGTCATTCTTGTTTATCAATCCACCTTGGTAACATTCTCTATAACTAGATATCATAGTAGTTTCGACCTTGATTTCTTTGGCTATTGCCTCGGAAACCCCCTAGTTATTAAAATAGTTTGCCTACTCCTCAGAGTCTGATTTGGCTCCCCTACTCTGTGTCCCTACAGCTTTCACCTTTTCTATCTTCTCGAATAGCAAATACTTAGTGAGAAAATCCATCTTGGTTTTCATATGATCCATGTCCCAGTCTCGCGTCTTTTCTTTTCTTGCATTGCTTTGCAGATATTCCACTAGACACAGCAATGTTTGCTATCTTAGAATCCCTGATATGCCAAGCTTACTCTATTTAGTCATTCTTTCAAGCATTTTTACAGCTTCTGGGAATGTAAGATCCATAAATACTCCCCTTGCAGTATTATTTACAGTCAGCTTTGTAATAGAATTCAAATCCCTATAAAAGGTCTCCATTATATGCTCATCAGTCATCTTGTGATTTGGGCATTGCGTCAACTTCTTCTTGAATCTCATCCAAGTCTCATGAAGATATTCATTCGAAAGTTATCTGAAATTACTAATTTTGTCCCTCAACTGTAACATCTTAGATGGCGGAAAGAACCTTTCTAGGAAAGCTCGTTTCAATTGCCTCCAGTTTGTTATAGAATCAGGAGCCAACTCATTCATCCACAGCATTTCCTCCCCATACAGAGACAATAGAAATAACCACAGATGGATTGCATTCTTCCCTACTCCTGGATTATCAAAAGACTTGTAGATAGTGATGAAGTTGACTAGATAAATAGTGGGATCATCCCAGAAAGTCCACCAAACATCCCCTTGAGATGAAGCAACTGAATCATAGTACTTATAATATTGAACTTTACTCCCAGTGCTAATAGTGGTGGAATAATTTGTCTGATAGTGTCAGCTTCATCTAGATCAGCCTCATCATCATCATTAAGATCAAACTGTACAGCTTGGCAGTTTGGTCTCCCTCTAGGTGGCTGATTTTGATTTATTGGTGCAGCCTCATCCTCTGCATATCTCCTATTTGTCGGATCAATCAAGTCATCGTCCCCCAGGTCCTCATCATCCGCATTAGCTACTTGACCTGGGTTATTCGTATTCTATTGATTGAGCTGTGTGCATTAGCCAAACTGGCTAGTCTTTTGGCTTCTTGTTGAGCATCCATTCTTCCGATTAATTGGGGTTTTAGGAGGAGAGGTAACAATGGTTCTCCTGACCTCCTCATTCATTGAAAACAAAGAAAAAATCCTATAATGAACAAAAACAACAAATAAAAGTAAAATTAGGAAACTTGACCAAAGGTCAATTAATGCTCATAAATATAATTGACAACCATACTCCTCGACAACGGCGCCATAATTTGATATGACCAAATTATAAATTTTTTTATAAAGTGTAAGCAGTCGTTGTCAACTATAGAGCCCAATGAGATTGGGGTCGAATCCCCCAGGAATAGGCGTTAGCTAAGTGTATGACTATTAATGGACTATTGATCGAAGATTTTTGAAAGTAAGGGGGTTTTGTTTGTTAACAGAGTTTGATAATAAAATTAAGTTGTATTCCAACTAGTAAGTATTTTTATAGAGTTAATTTAATGAGAATAAGTAAACTAGGATTATGTTCACCAGGTGTTCATGCAGTCAGGGTTGTGAGCTATTTCAAATTCCCAAATAACAATCTCAATTGCAAGGCTAATTCAGCTCTTAAATTCTATCTATTTGTTTCTCAACCTTAATAGATAGTTGCCCTTTAAATCTTTTAAACTTAAAGAATGTTATGTAATGCTCAATTGACTCCTCAAGTGGGTTGATCCTGTTAAGGCATCAACCGACAACCAAAAGGTTAAAGACCTTGAATTTCATGTAAATTATTTTTTTTTGCTAAGACACACTTTTCTACTCAAACAAGTGGTGTTCATAGGTACTCCCTTCAAGTTTGAAACCAAGAAAGATCATTATTATGAAGAGAAGATTACACAATTTCAATTAGTTACAGAATTTAGGTATTCTCAAAACCCCAAGCAACAATTCACACCAAGACTCCCATAACCCAAGTTATGCGAGCTTTAGCCACACATCATAAAATAAGAAGATTCCATGGTATTTATCATAAATAATTTTAGAAAATCGCTTACAAAGATCCAAAAAGTTGTTCTTGATCTTGAATGAATAATGAGTAAAATGATAAGACCCTAGTAAAAAGCTTGTTTCTCAGAGAAATTAAGGTTACAAAAGTACTCAGTAGTCAAAAGATACCTAATCTAACCCTAAACTGGGTATTTATAGGTTTCTAGGAAATGGGGATTTAAAATTCGAACTGTATTGATGGTCAAGGTGACGGTCCGTTGCTGGCCTGATGGTCCATCGTTTGGGCCATCACTTGGACTGTCAAATTTCAGCATACTATTTAAGCTCCAACAGCCAAGTTGATGTCTCATAAAGGGTCTGACGGCCCGTTGGCTGGATCATTATTTCCATACTTGATGGACTACATTCTGTTTGGGTCTGACGGCCAAGGTGATAGCCCATAAGTGGCCTGATGGTTTGACTTTTGGATCGTCACTCGGGTCATCCATGCCTTTATTTATGTTTAGCACTGACGGGCACCATGACGATCCGTCACAAGGTTGATGGCCCATCAGTTAGACCGCCAATAGCCTTTAGTTCCTACTTTTCCCAGTTATTTCATCTTCTTAGTCATTTACCTAAAAATAAGTAAAACCCAACATCAAATACCTCAATAGTTGCTTAAAACACACATAATTATCCTTTGTAAAAGATGTAAAATGTTTCATCAAAGGTCAAAACATTAAATTTCCACCAAGTTAGCCCATTGCAATTAGCTCCGGGATATGATTCGACTTACCTACTAGTGGGATATAGTAGGTGCCATCATGACTCATAAATTGGGTCTTGAAAAATTGGTATTAGAGCCTAGGTTTTATTGGTATTGCTGGTACAAGACCAAGTGTCTAGTAGACTCCGCAGATCAAAACAATAACGCTTGTTTCTTATCTTTGGGGGATTACAGGACGTTCTTAGGAGATTTTTCACTTCTTTCACTCATTTCATTCTAAGTTCCTGAGTTGATTTCTAAGGAATTCCTTTGGTTTCGCTCTTTTGCAGATGGCTAGGACATGTGCTACCGCTATACGAGACAAATATCCTGAGATTGAGCCTAGCAAGTCTGTTGTTGTTCGTGGATGACACATAGGTTGTGGATAGCCTTGAGATATGTCCCCATCTTGGAGCTGGATAGTGGACCTACACCAGACCAAATTTCCACTCCTGAGTTAGAGATTTTTCTGCCTCAGCCAGCGGTGGGCCAAGGACCGGCCCAAGCTCCATTGGGATTTATTTCTTCTTCAGTGCTTATGGATGCTTGGGTTCAACTTTAGGATGAGTTGGTGGTGCACCATATTATGGTTCATAATCAATAGATCAGAGTGGTATTAAGGCGGGGCATAGCCTATAGCTGTGGATCCTAGAGTTGAGGTCCCTCCTGCGTCGGTAGTTTCTCAGCTAATAATTGCTCATCCAATGATTGCCCAGCTGGCTATGTTTGTTGAAGAGCATATAATGATGGGTAGATTCTTGAGATTGGCTCTGTCTAGGTTTTTTGGTACACCTAGCGATGATGCATATGAGTTTCTCATTACTTGTAAGGATAGGATTTGAAATTTAGGACTAGTTGAGACTTATGGTGTGGATTACACTAATCTTTAGTTATATTTGGCATCTTGACATTGTTTGATAGGTTGTATTGATTATAGGCTAGTTGGATCTCCTCATTTGTCATGGACTCAATTCTCTGAGATTTTATTGGAAAACTACATACCCCACAATTTTATGGATTGTTTGAAGGATCAGTTCTCGAGGTTGGAGTAGGGCCCCATGACGATTGTGGATTATGAGGCTCATTTTCACGAATTAGGTAGGCATGCTACTTCTATTCTATCTACTGAGTATGATAGAGTTCATTGTTTTGCTCAAGGATTAAGACTTCCTCTTCACATATCCACTCATAGTTTAGTTGCTGGAGGTAGATCTTTTGCTAAGGTATCTAACTATGCTCAGGTGATGGAGGACATACATTATATGGACTAAGGGGGAAGCGATACAAGACCTCGGTATTAGGGTAGTTTCATTAGGACTCATATTAGCTCCTGATCCAAAGTGTTAGTTATCATAGTAGATACCCTCCGCAGCCGCAATATTAGTCTCAGAGTTAGCCTAGTATATCCATTCAGGCAGCGCTTTAGATTACTGATAGATTAGTCTTATGTTAGTGATCACCCTGTTCAGGGTAGCGGTCATTCATCAAGGGATTTATTTTTTGGATATTTGAGTCATGGTAGTTATTCTGGGTCAGCTGGATCTTCTGGTTCTAGTTGATGTGCCTTGGAAATATGGAAAATTCAATGCTTAAAATAAAGAATTTATACTTAGGCTTAGGCTATTTTGAGGGATATAGTGTGTTTGTTGCTTGAGTGCAGGGAATTTAGGAAAAAAGTGTCTTGGAATGCAAAATGGTTGAAAAAGTTGTTAATATGTTGAAGTCTGATCAGTTTACAACTTTGACTACAGGTCATCAATTCATTATACGACATGTAGCCTTAATCGTAACCAAGATAGTAGCAAAAGTCAAGTTGAAGAAGCTAAGTAAAAAATGACCACAAATCATAAGAAGTAACTACGAGTCATGAGGAGCAGTTGTAAAGAGAGAAGAAGCCAAAGTTAACATTTAGAGGTGAAGTTAGAAAAGACCATGAGTCATAAAATCTGATTAGGACTCATAATGAGAAGTCGTAAAGAGACCAGTGTTCAAAGACCTGAAAGTCTAAGGCTTAAGTGATGACGAGAGAAGACCACGAGTCGTAAGGACTGACTTCGACTCATGGTGATGAATCGTAAGCATAATAGAAAATTGAATCCCTGAAGATCATTCACTAGAATACCTACGATTAGCATCATATGACTCATACGGAGAAATTATGAGTAGACCACACGAGTCGTAATGAGTGCCGACTTACTTTTCCTATTCTATTTTTATTAGTATTTCTTTATTGTTTTGAGATACTATAAGTTCCTTAGGTATATTCCTATATTAGGTTGCACACTTTTACATTACTTTTGATACTTTTAGCATACTTTGATCATTGAGGTTTTGTTCTTGAAATTTTGGATTTTTGTTCAATTGGAGACTTTGGATTTTCTCTCTGGCATTATTATGAAATTAATTACATGTATTCTTTATTGATTATCATAGATTGTTTCATGAATATGAGCGGTTAATTTCCTTGAATAGGGCTGTGGGAACCCTAGAGAATTACCTATGTAAAGGAAATAGGAGATTCATTTATTAGAATATCGTTGCATATATTGCACTATTCTTCGTATTTACTGAACCCAATCTGCTGCAGAGGATTGGGGACTGTCTGTATTCAAGAATGTCCTCATAAGAGAGTTCAAGATTGGGAAAAGGAGATTACAACAGTGATTCAAGGCTACAAACCCTCGTCTAATCAACTCAAGACTCAAAAGGTGAGATTTGTACTAAGGTTAAAGATAAGGGACATCAAGGCAACACCTTAAGACTCAAAAGGTAAAGGGTGAAATCTATCAATACGTTCACAAGACGATTGATAGTACATAGCTTGTCAACTTTGCATGAAGAGCAGGAGGGTAGGCAGATTGAGTACGAGAATCTTAAGTAGTTGAGAGGCTAGGGGAACACAGTCTTAGTGTTCACCTTCTATTGTTTACACACTCAAGCATTCAAATTATGTTACTTGTTACTTTTGCCTTCAAATTCACCCATTTACTTTTCCACATTGCTCTTGAATTTTGTCGAGTTTGAGATATTATTCAATGTTTTCCCTGTGGTTTCGACCCCAACTTGGTTTGGGTTACTATATTTGACATAATTCACTGCATACTTCTTTGGAGGTTATTTTTGGCCGACCTCAAATTTTGGTTCCATTGTCGGGAAAGATGGTGTGAATTATTGATTCAAGTTAGTGAAGTTCAAGGTTTTTATTTTTTTTTCTTGATTTGGCATATGTTGGTGTATTCTAAATACTAGGAGTAAATCCAATCCCTTACTCCCATTAGATCCAGATCCCGAAAGAATTCTACAAAAACCAAGAAGGATGTCAGAGAAAGTTTGTGATAGTGTTCCTGCTAGGGTTTAAGACCCTCAAATTGTAACTCCTCCCCTACCTTTTGATCAACAAAATATTACATCTATGCAGATAGATAAACTTTTTGTAGAGGCAGCTTAAGAGAGAAAAGTGGATGAGAAAGCCAGGTTAGCTTAGTGTAATACCCCGTATTTCTATCTAGCTTCGATTCGTCTCTAGAATATCAAAGATCTTGCTTCATAGATGAATACCTTTTTATTCCCTGTGGTATTTTCAAGATTTTGACATTTTATCATATGGAAAATTGAATTATCTTTCCATCGATACCAAATTCTCCCAAATTCGACAGTCGGTCAAAGAGTTAGAGTCATTTTAGTAAGACAGTGTACCATCTGGTACTTTAGCGTGTTGTGGTGCCTTTATAGTTCGTAACCAAGGTGGAAACACGATTTCCAATGCATAGTGACACCAACCAATTTCCCAGTCGTCCAGTTTCCAGAGAGATGGCGCAATTTCATCGGGTCGCGCCAGCATGAAAAATTGGGATTTTCATATGTCCGTTATTTAATTCCAAGGACCAACTGGTAATTTCCTAAAGCCCCTAATCAGCCTATATACGGGATTTAAACCCTTAATAGCCAAAATTACTTATTTATTTTCACTATTCCTCAAGAACAATACCATTCTCTCTCAAAAATAGAAAACCCTAGCCCCTAGTTTCAAAAGAAATCTCAAGAATCCCTCCAAAAGTCTTCAAGAACTTCAAGAATCTAGATTTACAGGTATGTTAGATGTTGATTCTTGGGTTCCTTCCACCCAAGAAGTTCAAGAATCCCTTTTTAAATTATAAAGATTGTTATTTATGAGTTTTCATGATTTATGTGAATTGAAGTTCCTGATTATGTATTGTTGAGATTTAATTCATGATTTAGACTACAAGTTTCAAGAATTAATTCTAGTATGCGATGAATTGTGTGATGTTCATGATAAACACTTTTCAAGTTGCATGTTGATTGATTTTCCATGATAATTACGTGTAGAAATTGTTGAATAACCAAAGCATACTCCCCATATGTTTGATAAAATGCTTATCTGAAGGAATTATTGTCATTATAGCATGTTTACAAGAAATCCCCAATTATGTATAAGTTCATGCATGCCAAGTGTTTGTTGAAAAGCCTTAGCGAATGAATTGTGACATGTTAGCATGAAATCCCCAATTATGTACACTTGAATGCATGTTATGTGTTTAATGCAAAATCTTGTGGGATGAGTTATGAAATATTGGTATACATTCCCTATGCAATCATATGTTAATATTTCCAAGTGCTTTAAGAGATGTTTTATCGAGTGTATGGTGAATGATAGTCTATTGTTATGATGTTCAAGAGTGGTCAGGTCTTGTATTATTTATGTTAACGAGTCTTGGGGGTATTTATACCCGACAAATTAGTTGTTTGTCTAGAGCCTGTGTCAGTTTTATGATAATCTCATTCAAGCCACTATCCTTAGAACTCAGTCAGTTACAGAACTTAGAAAGATTCAATAATCTCATTAGCATTCCAGCTTCAGTTCAGTATTCAGTTCAGACCCCAGTAGCATTCAAGTATTCAATTCAGAACTTAGTAGCATTCAGTCAGATAATGAAATCTAGAAGTATTCCATCTGTCTTCAAAACTAAGAGAACTCAGCTAGATCAGACAAGTAACATGATCATTAATAGATTCAGCTCAGTCTAGTACAGTTTAAGAATAAGAATTAGTTTAGTTTCTTTTAGTTGGGAGTAGTATTTAGCACCGAGAAAACCTATGGATGGGGGCTCACCCATTAGATAGGACTGAGATCCCTAGAAGCAATCTCTAAGTTCTAGAACTACATAGCCAGCGTAGGTATGATATGTCACCCGTTAGATAGGACTGGCATACTCAGGGATCACCCGTTAGATAGGATGATCTCAGGGGTCACCTGATACATAGGACTGACTCCACAAAAGTTGTCTTTACCCGTGGCACGGTACATACTCAGTTAATCACTTTCATTATCATTAGATTCAGAGATCACCCACTAGATAGGACTGATCTCAACCTCAGTACTCAGTTATCAACGTCAGTAGATTCAGTTATTTAGTATCCCAGTATTAGTAAGCTCAAATATCAGTAAAGCAACATTCGGAACTCAGTATTCAGTGTCACTACGATTTCATTTACAGTTTATGCACTCATGTATGTATCCTCATTCAGTAGTCTCATGTTATTCAGTTAGTATTGTTCATGCATATGAACCATTTCATTCAGCCTTACCTCATCTAGCATACCAGTACATTCCCACGTACTAACACGTATTTTTCTCTTACACTATGGTATTTTATACCATAGGTTCAGAAGCACGGGATCCAGAGCACCCTTAGGAGTTCAGATTCAGCCAGCAGCAGTAGACTTAGCAGTGAGTCCTCATCATTCGAGGATGTTCCTCATTTTATTATTGCATTAGATTTAGCATTTCAGTAGATGGAGTTAGTTGGGGGATTATCCCATCAACTTCTTATTCAGATAGTTTAGAGGCTTTTTTATACTAGAGTATTTTCATAGAGTTGTTTTAGTTTTGGTATTATTATACTTTATTCAGTTTTATTTAAGTATTGAACCTTATAGAAAGTTTCCTCTAGTTTTCCATAATTTTACAATATATTATTCAGTGCTTAGTTAAAGATATCAATCATGGGTTGGCTTGTGGTCCTTCGGGGTATAAGCACTGTGTAGCATCCAGGTTTCAGAATTCGGGGTGTTACACTCAGCAAGCACAACTAGCCAGGCCAAGACTAATAGTTGATCCACGTGCAATTATTGATGATGGTCATAAGAGAGATAAGGGTGGCAGAGCTTGAGTTATACCTGTATATCAGTTTCTTCCATCATATAATAAGGATGAAGACATGGGGTATGTAGAGTCTGTTGAGACTGGAGCCATTGTTCCATTTGCATTACCCCCGAATATGAAGTTAGATATTACTAGTGCAATGATTCAGTTGCTACATCTTAAGAGTGTCTTCTCAGGGGTAGCAACAGATGATGCAACATGCACTTAGCCAATTTCACTGGGATATATACATCATATACCATTAAAGGGGTGTATCAGGAAGCATTGAGATTACGATTGTTCCATTTTTCACTAACTGGTGAAGCATTATTATGGTTGGGAGAACTTTCTAGAGGCTCAATTACAACTTGGTATAAGCTACGCAGATAGCTTTTGAATCAATTTTTCCCTCCTGGCAAGATGCTGCAGTTGAAAGATAAGATCTATAATTTCATCCAGTTACCTGTAGAGTCTATGTATGAAGCATGGTTTTGATTCAAAAAGAAGTTGAGTATGGTACCTCATCACAGAACTCCAAGATTAAATTTGTTGGAGATATTTTATAAATCCTTGAATGTTAGCTCTAGGGCAATGGCAGCCATAATATTTAAAGGTGCACTTATGCGTCGACATTGGGAGATGGACCAAGATATGTTAGATAAGATTTTTGTCACTAATCGAGGATGACATACTCGGGAGGCTTAAAGAGAAGATGGTACATATACTATTAGGGCTACATGTGAGTATAGAGATAATGATAAAATGGTAGCATAAGAAGTTGCGTAGCTCAGAAGTGATATTGGGCTACTTTAAAAACAATTTGTAGTAATGAAAACTATAAAGGTAAACACAATGGGGGCCCATGGATCTACTTCTAGAATGTCTGAGTTTTATGTAGATGAGGAAGTAATGTATTTAGATCGTGAAATAGCATGTTTCTGAGCCAAAGAGAATGGAAATCAAGGTCGAAACTATTATGGTGATATGTATCGAGATAGAAGCAGAGAACGAAATGGTGATTAGAGATATAAGGATGACTAAAAACAGAAGTATGATAGATATATCCCACTAGGTAGATGATATATCGAGTCTTGAATGGAAGCAATGTTCTCAAAAATAGTAAAAGGTCAAGAAAGTCAAGAGATTTGTCTTAAGGAGATTAAGGTATATCTATTAGGGCTGAATCAGAAGGTTGAGTCACATACTACTGTGATCAAATAGATAGAGCAGTAGTTCAGCCAAATGTTGGCCATATTAAATTAAAGGCAGTCTAGCACTCTTCCTAGTAATACAGTACAAAATTCAAAGAATGATAGTCATTGCCATTCCATTACTACTAAGAGTGGCAAAACTACCATGGACCGCCTGTGTCTACTTTAAATGAGAAAAAGAATGATATTGATCCTATTGTTGCTGAGGGAGCACCTGATATAGAAGGAGAGAAGTTACTCGATGTTGAGGATAATAGTATGGATCACAAAGGTTAGGGTAAGGTTGAGGAACCCATTCTTAAAATCATTCCAAGACCTCGACGACCTTATCCTGAGCGATTAAAAAAGAAGTAGGAAGAGAGAAAATATCAGAAGATTATATCTATATTGAAGGAGTTTTCTGTAAACATTACATTAGTTGAGGCATTGGATAAAATGTCAGGCTATGCAATATTCATGAAGGACCTGGTCACTAGAAAGCGGAATGTGAGCTATGAGTAAGTGAACAATGTTAATTATTGTAATATAATTTCCTCTAGATTGTTAGTAGATAAAAAGGAATACCCAGAGCCTTCACCATTCCATGAACTATTGGTTCTTTAAACTTCGCTTGGGCTTTATGTGATCTGGGAGAAAGCATTAATCTCATGCCACTAGTTGTGTTTAAGTAGTTGGGGTTAGGAGAACCCAAACCAAAAGCAATGAGATTATTGATGGTTGACCATGTGATGAAAAAATTAGTTGGTATTATATATTATGGGTAGGTAAAGGTGGCATCTTTAATTTTCCCATCCGATTTGTAATACTTGATTATGAGGTGGACTCCCAAGTTCGTATAATTTTCTATAGGCCCTTCCTAGATATGGGTAGGGAGTTGGTTGATATGGAATTAGGATGGATGAGGTTCATACTTAATGATAAATAGGTAATCTTTAATGTATGCCAGTCAATGCGATAATCAGATGATATAAGAGTTGTGTCTATGTTAGAAACCATTGATGATGCAGATGTGGGTACAATAATTGTTCCTATTGAAAAAAGGTTGGGTGTCGAAGTCTTAGAAGCAGTGATTATGAACTTCGACAGTGATGTTATTGATGACTATAATGAGATGGTATGTGCACTTTATGGGATGGTTCTTATAGTTTTGCACCAAAGAAGCTTGATTTGGATCTAAAATTAGAACCACTCCACTTTCTCATACATCTATTGAGGAGCCACCAGTCTCTGAGTTGAAGGACCTCCCTTATCATTTACGATATGTATTTTTGGGGGCTGGCAATAGTTTGTCGGTAATCATTGCATCTGACTTGATGCAGACAAAAGTGAAAGCTTTATTATCAGTGCTATAGAGATTTAATAGGGCCTTTGGTTGGTCCATTGCATATACTATTGTATTTCTCCTGGTCTTTGTACTTCAAGATCCAACTTGAACCAGATTATGTTTTAAGTATAGAACATCAGCGTCTACTTAATCCTTCAATGCAAAAGGTGGTGAATAAAGAAATAATCAAGTGGTTATATGCTGGTGTAGTTTATCCCATTGCTGATAGCAAGTGGTTCAGTCTGGTACAATATGTCCCAAAGAAAGGCGGTATTACAGTTGTGCCTAATAAAAAGAATGAGATAGTGCTAATGAGACCAGTCACAGGATTCAGAGAGTGCATGGGTTACCAAAAATTAAATACATGTACTCAGAAGGACCATTTCCTCATTTCATTTATGGACCAGATGCTTGATAGGCTTGCAGGCAAAAGGTGGTGGTGTTTTTTGGATGGTTATTCGGGTTATAACCAAATCACTATTGCACCCAAATACCAATAGAAAACAACCTACATTTATCCGTATAGGACCTTTGCATTCAGGCATATGCCATTTGGGTTGTGTAACGCTCCATCCACATTTTAGATATGTATGATGTCAATCTTCTTTATTATGGTATAAGACACCATCGAAGTATTTATGGATCATTTTTTGGTAGTTGGTGATTCTTTTGATGACTACTTGGTTCACTTGGCAAATGCTCTTCGTAGGTATGAGGAATGCAACTTGGTACTTAATTGGGAAAAGTGCCATTTCATAGTTAAAGAAGGTATTGTTCTTGGGCATAAGATTTCAAAAAAGGGTATAGAGGTAGATAGATCTAAAATTAAAGTGATTGAGAAATTACCTCTATTAATTTTTATGAAGGGTATTCGAAGTCTTTTAGGACATGCAAGTTTTTACAGGCGATTCATCAAGGATTTCTCGAAGATTTCCAACCCTCTTTGCAAGCTTCTTGATAAATAAATGAAATTTGATTTTATGAAGCATGGTTGAAGGCTTTTGAATTTCTAACATTGAAGTTGATAATGGCTCCTATCATCGTGTCCCATGATTGGTCCTTGCCATTTGAGATCATGTGTGATGCAAGAAGAGTGTCCTTAGGTGTTATCTTAGGCCAAAGAAGGGAAAAGATCCTTCATCCCATCTATTATGTCAGTGAGTCGTTAAACCCTGCTCAAAAGAACTACATAGTCATGAAATGGGAATTGTTAGTAGTGGTTTTTGCATTTAAGAAATTCTTATCTGATTGGGATGAAGGTAATAGTGCACATTGATTATGCAAAATTGAGGTACTTGATGTCAAAAAATGATGCAAATCCTAGATTTATTAGGTGGGTTCTTTTGCTGCTAGAGTTTGATTTCAAGGTCAATGATAAAAAAGGCACTGAGAATCAAATTGTAGATCACTTGTCTAGACTTGAGGAGAAAGCAATGCAAAGAGTTGAAGATGGGCTTGAAATTGATGAAAGTTTTCCAAATGAGCAAGTGTTAGCTTCTTCTCAAGATCTAACTCCATGGTTTGATGAATAGGCAAATTATCTAGCAAATAATCTAGTCCCAGAAGATCTCTCCTTCGAACAGAGAAAGAGATTTATGCAATAGGTAAGGAAGTTTTTTGGGATGAACCTTACTTATTCTAAATCTATGTGAATGTGGTTATTCATAGATGCATCCCTGAAGTGGAGATGATGAGCATCCTTGAGGCTTGTCATTCTTCACCAGTTGGGGGTCACCATGGAGGAACCCGCAAAGCCCGTAAGATCATAAAAATATGGGTACTGAGGGACTACAATATACAGGGATGGTCATGACTTTGCTTCAGCCTATGACCAATTCTAGCGTCAAGGAAATATCTCAAGGCACCATGAACTTCCTATGACCCCTATTTTAGATTTGGAGTTGTTTGATGTATGGGGTGTGGACTTCATGGGACCCTTTGTGAGCTCCTTTGGTATGAAATACATTCTTATGGTGGTGGATTATGTGTCAAAATGGGTGGAAGCAGTTTCACTCTCCAATAATGAAGGAAGAAGTGTCACTGTCTTTTTGAAAAAGTATATCTTTTCTCGATTTGGAACACCACATGCAATCATTAGTGATGGTGGGTCACATTTCTGTAATCGCTTGTTTAAGAGTCTTCTTAAGAAGTACAGAGTGAAACATAAGGTGTTATGGTCCATTTACTATGGTGAGAGTGTTTCCATACGGTGCTTTAGAATTGAAGCATGATAGTAAAGCCCTGTTCAAAGTAAATGGGCAAAGGGTAAAGCACTACATGGGTAACACTGAAGAAGTTAAAGCGGTTCTTGAAATGGACCTTGGTGAAGTCTTAGTAACCAAGACAATTACATTATGCCGTGATGTGAAATCAAGCGCTAACAATAGTTAAATGTGTTTCTTTGACTTTATTCTTTGATTATTATTAGATGGATAAAGTTTTGACCTTTGGTTGATTAAATACGTACTCATATGTAACGCCCCGAATCTGGTACCCGAAATGCTACATGGTTCTCATGACCCCGAGGAACCACAAGCTAACCCATGACTGATATATGTGCCTGTATACTGCATGATATATTGTATAATGCAGAAACATAAACTGAAAGGCCATAAGGTTCAAACTATAACATAATATCCGATAAAATATAACATCTAGAATGGGGTATAAATGCCAAAAACAAAACTATCTAAACATACTGTAGTCTGAAAAGCCTTTAAAACATAACTGTCTGAATAAGGAGATGATGGGACATGTCCCCAACTAACTCCAACTAATAAACTAATTAATGAGATAATAAAGAAATGATCATGTCCTCGGTGGATGAGGACTCACTGCTAACTCTGACTGCTGAGAATGGAGTGCTACTGATGCTTTGGTGCTCGTGCTTCTGAACCTATGGTATAAAACACCATAGCGCAAATGCGTCAGTACTTTGAATGTACTGGTATGCATGGAAGGTAGGCTGAATGCATGGGGTTCATATGCATGAAAATACTGGCTAACTGACTAATATGAACGTGAGAATACATGCATGAATACGTCGTAACTATATCTGAGATCGTGATAACATGAATTTACTGATAACTAACATGACTGATAACTGAATTCTGATGATTGATATAACTGATGACATGAGTGACTGTATCTGATAGTCCTCAATCTGATGGAACTAACTGAGTTTCATACTATTCTGAGTTGACTGTATTTGACAATCCTAAATTTTGTAGAACTATCTGAGTTCTATTACTGAGACTGAATGATTGTATCTGATAGTCCTGATTCTGTAACTGAAACTATGGAAAGTAGTTATCTACCCGACATACCCCTAATACGCCATTATGGCTGATTTGGGGTGCAATTGGAAGGGTGTCAATACCGCGTCACTAGTAAGGATAAGCTATGAGTGACCCTCATCTAACAGTATCCCTAAAAGAGAACGGTGGGGTCCTCATCTGACAGTGCTTATCCACCTCATCAACCCTCATCTGACAGTGTTGATGTCTCAACTTATGCTGGCTACATAGTTCTGGAAAGCAAGCATGACTTCTAAGAATCACACCTTCATCTGACAGTGTGTTCCCATCCTTGGGTTCACTCGGTGCTAATTCTTACTCCTCTCTGAATAAACACTGCTCATGGATTATTGAACTGAACTGGACTAAATTAACTGAGTTTCATTGACTGACGGAATAGTACTGAGATTACTGTATTACTAAGCTTTCCTAAGTCACATGACTGACTGAGTTCTATGGAACATGTCTTGAATGAGGATATCGTGAAAACATGACACGGACTCTAGGCATACAGCTATATTTTTTGGGTACAAGTACCCCAGGACTCGATAGAAGGAAACTGACAAAGCATGATTTTCTTGAGTGCGGGACCAACATCAACAATACATAATCCATTGGCTAAGACATTTCATCAAACACTTGACATACATAACTTGTACATGAATGGATATTTCATATTATCATACTAGTATGGCACTTTTCCTTCACATAGGCATTTAATCAAACATGGGGGGGAGCATGCTATAGTTATACAATCATCAACACATCTAATAATTAAGGATGCATCAATCAACTTATGAATTGAAGGGTTTGTCATGAATACCACGTAATTCCTCACACACTAGAATCAATTCTTGTAATTAATACTCTATAACATGGAATCAAACCAAACAACAACATGAACATCACTTTTTAATTCAATCAAATCATGAACATTCGTAAATATACAAATCTTTGATTTTGAAGAGAGATTCTTGAGCTTCATGGGTGAAAGAGACCCATGAATCAACACATGACATACCTTAATTCTTGATTTAACGAAGATTGACGAAGAGACTTTCTTGAAATTGAATCCCCAATTGAAACCCTAGCTTTTTCTTGAGAGAAAATTGAGAGAAACTAGTATATTTTGGGTTTCAAATAGCTGAATCTCGTGTTAAAGGGCTTAAATAGGAGTGGGAAATTGATCCTTTTAACCCTGGATGCATCTTTTAAATTGGTGAAAATTTCCCAACCTGGACCCCTGGCATGACTGGCGCTATCGCACCGTGTCACTGGAATTTGACAAATGAGAAATTGGGGGATGGTGCGACGCGGAGCCATTGTGTTACCACCTCATTTGCGACCTGGAAGTTTGGTGCAACATGGAGAAATTGTGTTGGGATACTGAAAAAAGGACAATTGCTATTTTATCTTGTGGCGCGGCGTGCCACTGACCAATATGGAGTTGTTTTACGATGGGGACTTGAAATAATCATAACTTCTTACTCGGTTATCGGATTTAGGCAAATTTTATATCGATGGAAATATTATTTAATTTCCCACATGACAAAAAGTGAAAATCTTGAAAATTCTCCATGGAATAAACATCATTCAATTTAGAATCT
This sequence comes from Capsicum pubescens, assembly GCA_030864215.1. Taxonomy (NCBI): domain Eukaryota; kingdom Viridiplantae; phylum Streptophyta; class Magnoliopsida; order Solanales; family Solanaceae; genus Capsicum; species Capsicum pubescens. Next base: position 171,466,366 of record CM061548.1, on the reverse strand, counting down.
AATACTTGATATTCTTGAGACAAAATTAATTAGAAAACTTTGGGGTATTACATCATGCCTCGTTAAAATTTGTTATTCGAGGATGTGTTTTCTTTTAGCATGTTAAGTTATTTCCTTTATGTCAAAAATAAATAGTTACTATTGTTAAGGTTCTGTGAAACTATTTCCCAATTTGAAGTAGTGAGTTACACATATCTAGAAATTTGGTGTTAGTTTTTAGAGGCATATCATAGTGTGTTATGTTTGTGGCCTAGCGATTTACAAAATTACTGCTTAAGGTTAAAGTTGACCACTTTGTCATACACATGATAGTTTGCTCATTCACATGTAGAAATTGTACTTCAAGTGCTACTTTTAAGATCTAACACCTTCATCGATCCTTGATTCTTTTGATTAAAGATTTATTTTTCTCCATAATTATATGCCACAATGAAATACTAAGTTCTTTTGATATATGTTTGCAATCATGATTTACTCATTTTAATGGTCAAAACTATCTTTGATTTTCTCTTGTTTAAATTAAAAAGTTGTTAGGGTTATAGATTTTGTTGAAATGGTATAGAACTAAAAATAAGAGTTGGCATAAATATACACTTTTTGTTAGAATTAATCTTTTACTATGTTTCCAATCTTGTCTTTGAATATCATTTCTCAAACATGTTTAATATATGCTATTTGTTTCACCTCGATTACTGATTTATTTCTTGAAGTATTTTTGTGCATTTATACGTCTCATTATTATTCACATACTACCATGAAATTTTTTTCAAATCTGTTGATTGACTCCATTCGGTATTGAAAAAATATTGTTACATTAGTATGCCTTGTATTTCATATTTGAGATGTCAAAAAAAGATTTTCTCATCTTATTCTCATTCCCCTTTTCTTTCTTTAATTAAAACATATCTTAGATTATATCATATCATAGTATTTGGTGTAAATATGTGTTAATCTATAGGAATTATTTGTCTAGATTGTAAGCAACTATTATTGTGGATCCATATCTTTATTTTCAAAGGCTAGTCAATTATATTGTGCTAGATTCAATTTTTTGTAAGATTTTTTAAGAGATGATTTAGTTTCTTTTTTGTTGGATAAATTGGTTTGATTTGATATCATAGTTTACTATTTCTTTATGCTTGAGAATGTTATCCTTTTCATCTCATCACTTATCTATTACGTGTAGAATGTTTGAACACATATAAATTATTTTTTTTTATTCTTTTCTTTGCATAAATCTGTTTTAGAGTCCAAATGGATTCATTTCCTCATGAACTTCGTAATGGGCCAATGAGGTCCACCTCTCCGAGTCAAGTCCAAAATTTAAATTCAAAGTCGATTATATGGCCTGCGGGTGCAAGAAGATAGAAGAAGAAGAAGAAGAAGAAGAAGAAGAAGAAGAAGAAGAAGAAAAATAGGTCAAAATCCATTGAGGAGGTTGCTAAGAGACATGAAAAGTCTCGATTTTTATTATTGTCCTATTTTTTATTTATTTATTTATCTATTTTTTCATTTATTTGGGCCTCGAAGACAATGTTATAATTTAATATAGGTGAAGCGGATTTTGGACCTCAAAGATCCGAAAACTAGCTTAGGAGAGGTTATGGGCTAAACTGTCTTTGATTTTCTCTTGTTTAAATTAAAAAGTTGTTAGGATTATAGATTTTGTTGAAATAGTATAGAACTAAAAATAAGAGTTGGCATAAATATACACTTTTTGTTAGAATTAATCTTTTACTATGTTTCCAATCTTGTCTTTGAATATCATTTCTCAAACATGTTTAATATATGTTATTTGTTTCACCTCGATTACTGATTTATTTCTTGAAGTATTTTTGTGCATTTATACGTCTCATTATTATTCACATACTACCATGAATTTTTTTTCAAATCTGTTGATTGACTCCATTCGGTATTAAAAAAATATTGTTACATTAGTATGCCTTGTATTTCATATTTGAGATGTCAAAAAAAGATTTCCTCATCTTATTCTCATTCCCCTTTTCTTTCTTTAATTAAAACATATCTTCGATTATATCATATCATAGTATTTGGTGTAAATATGTGTTAATCTATAGGAATTATTTGTCTAGATTGTAAGCAACTATTATTGTGGATCCATAGCTTTATTTTCAAAGGCTAGTCAATTATATTGTGCTAGATTCAATTTTTTGTAAGATTTTTTAAGAGATGGGTTAGTTTCTTTTTCGTTGGATAAATTGGTTTTATTTGATATCATAGTTTACTATTTCTTTATGCTTGATAATGTTATCCTTTTCATCTCATCACTTATCTATTACGTGTAGAATGTTTGAACATATATAAATTCTATTTTTTTATTCTTTTCTTTGCATAAATCTGTTTTAGAGTCCAAATGGATTCATTTCCTCATGAACTTCGTAATGGGCCAATGAGGTCCACCTCTCCGAGTCAAGTCCAAAATTTAAATTCAAAGTCGATTATATGGCCTGCGGGTGCAAGAAGATAGAAGAAGAAGAAGAAAAATAGGTCAAAATCCATTGAGGAGGTCGCTAAGAGACATGAAAAGTCTCGATTTTTATTATTGTCCTATTTTTTATTTATTTATTTATCTATTTTTTCATTTATTTGGGCCTCAAAGCCAATGTTATAATTTATCAATTTCCTTTCAAAAATCATCTTTTCTTTTTAAAGTTAGTCAAAAAGTTATTTTCAAATAGTCCGGATAACCGAAAGTTAGCGGATACTCTTGGTGCCTTAACAACCTTCCAAGAGTATTAACAGAAATCACTTACTCGGAATTTCAAAATTTAGTAATATTTTTAGTTTTTCTTTGATATTTTCTCAAAAATCAAGTGGCGACTATGTATTTCTTAAATTATTTCAAATTTTTCTCTAAAGTTTTGAAATAGTTTAAAAAGTCAAAAATAATATTTTCCAAATCATTCAAATCGAAAAGGGGCAAAACAAGTCCCAATACTAAGGCTGACACCACTGCCGATACCGCCCATACCGACCCATAGTAGTTTCACAAAGCCTTTAACCGAAAGTAAAATAATATCTGATCGGAACATGCCCCCGACCATAGCCAAAATCATAGCCTATAAAATGACCAAAGTATGTAAAGATATCCATGACATAGAATGGAGCCTAGTGAAATATGAAAGCTCATCACTTCAATCCAACAGCTGATCCCGAATCCGATCACTAAGCAGAAGGAATAGAATGGTTGGTTCCTACATTTCGTGGGAATATAGTACCCAACTATGGGTTAGTAGGTGAACACTAGCATGCACTCAAGATAAGTATAAAATAATGCCAACCTTTAAAATCAAGTAAAAAACTATATTCATTCACAACCAGACATACATACATATATATATAAATATATATATATAGATATATACATACATAAATACATACACATATATATATATGTATATATATACATATATGTGTATGTGTATATATATATATATATATCCATGCCGGGAAAGGGAACCGGATTTATCATGCCTTTAAAATTATTAACCTGGGTATGTGTAGCTTAACAATCCTAGAACCACCCACGGGCTATATAGGTCCAATGTTACCCCTTGAACGAGCCCCGATGCATGAAGCTGCACGAACCAGAGATACCATAGGAGTAGGGGATTCCCATGTATCCTTCGCTCTCCATGATACATATATACATATGTAACTTAGGGGATTCCCGTGTACCCCATAAGTATCATAAATGGTCACCATGACCAATCCTCATGTCAGCAAACATAAATTTCCAGTGTCCGTCCATTGGACTCACACCTTTATGGTTAGCTATCACACCTTACTATTATTTCCCAATTAAATCCATTAGCACACACCCAAACCACCGTTTCATTTATTATTAATCAAGGCTATAAGTAGTTGTATCGACATACCGACTATAGCTTGAAAGCAATGTCCTTATCCAACCTTTTAAATAAGCAAAGAGATTCCCAAGTACCTATAGATTACATTATTATTATGTTTACTCGGGGGATTCCCATGTACCCCACAAGTAGTTCATCATCATGTTTGCTTGGTGGATTTCTTTGTACCCCACAAGGGTTTCAATTAAACAAAATGAAGACCACCAAGACCTTATCATTTAATCATTTAAAACCATCCAAACCAAGTTAAGTTTCATTACCAAGTTATACTATGCAATAGTTTCATTAAAAGTTCAACTACGTAGCAAAAGCGTTCTCATAGGTATTTTACCAAACACATTGGGGGAGTACAGTTTCCAAAGACAGAACCAAGAAAAAATTAACCATTCTCATGTAACCAGATGTTCAAACCACCCTTATGTTATAAAAACCACAAGTAAAAGACATGGAAAAATCATAACCAACCTTTATAACCAAAACTCCCAAAGTATAATTCAAAACTCAAACATTATCACAATTTATGCCATGGGAACAATTCATAAAACATGACTTTAATTATAACTAACAATGAGGGAGGAGTAGCATACCTTATATAGTGAAGAAGATGAAAAGAAACTACCCTCTTAAGCCCTAAATTGATTGTATTGAAGAAACCCTAGCCTTTCTTGACCCAAAAGCCTTGAGAGAGATTGGAGAGAGTTTAAAGTGTTTAATTGATTCCAAATAGGTTAATGAAGCCCTAAAAAGGTTTTTAAATTCATGGGGTCCCAAGGAGTTATAAGGGAAAATGTCTAGAATACCCCCAACTTAAACTGTAAAATTTTCCCACAGGAAGGTACGGCCAACCCCCTCCAATCGTACCCTACCATACAAGTGGTACCCACCACCTGTACCCTAGACATCCCTTAGACCCCTAACACTGTCCAACATACGACCACCAAGGAAAACTCATACCCAAGCATATGACTAGTACCCTTAACCCGTACCCATAACAGATTTATGAGGGGTTAAACATTTTCCAACATACGAGTTGGACTATACGACTCGCACCCTATCCTCGTGACTCATGGTGAGACACTCATATTCAAATCAAAGTTAATTTACTATGTTTCATATTAAGTGAAGGAAAACCCAACCCAAAGACCTATCACCAACCATACGACTCGTACTCAACTAGTCATACCTATTCCAAAAACTCAACCACCCAACACTGGAAAACATACGACTGGGTCAACTGACATGTACCCTATCATACGAATATTAAATCCTAGTCATATGTGGTCCATAAACTCTAACTTAATTAATTTTCTAAGGGTCTAAATCCAAGGTCTTTTATTAACCTCAGGAAAAGGAGATGGCTTGAGCTTCTTAAGGATTATGACATGAGTCTTCACTAACACCCAGGTAAAGCTAACGTGGTTTTTTTTCTCTTAGAAGGTTATCCATGGTGATTATAGATTATATGTATAAGGATAAGTGAAAGTTGGTGAAGGATATTCACCATTTGTCTAACCTTGGAGTTCGCCTCTTGGACTCCGAGGATGGTGGTATATTTGTACAAGAGGTGGCGTGGTCATCTCTTGATGCTGAAATCAAGGAGAAGAAGATGTTAGATCCTATATTAATGAGGATAAATAGTGATGTAGTCGGGAAGAAGGTGATTGTTTTCAAGATTAGTGGTGATGGTACTTTATGGTACCAAGGAAAATTATGTACTCCTGATGTAGATGGATTGCAAGAGAGGATCTTATTGAGGCGCATGAATTGTGCTATGTTATTCATATTGGTTTGTCAAAAATATATCATGACCTTAAGGAGATGTATTAGTGGAATAATATAAAATGGGATATGGCTAGTTATGTGGCTAAATGTATAGTGTGTCAATAAGTGAAAGTTGAGCACATGAGTCTTAAAGGACTATATCCAGAAATTGAGTTGCCTATGTGGAAGTGAAAAGTGATCAATATGGATTTTGTTACCAGTCTTCCTCGGTCTCGAAATTAGTTTGATTCAATTTGGTTCATCGTGGATAGGATGACAAAGTCTGCTCATTTTTTATCAGTAAGGACTAACTTCTCGGCTGAGGACTATGTAAGGTTGTATCTCCATAAAATTGTGAAGTAGCATAGGGTGCCTGTTTCTATCATCTCGAATTGTGGTACGCAATTTTTATCTCACTTTTGGTAGTTATTTCAAAAAGGGCTGGGGATTAAGGTGAGTCTGAGTACTGCTTTTCTCCCGTAGTTGGATGGGCAAGCAGAAAGGACTATTCAGACATTGAAGGATATGTTTCGGTCTTGCGTGATTGACTATAGTAGTATTTGGGTTGATCATTTACCTCCTTTAGAGTTTGCCTATAATAATAGCTACCACTCTAGGATTGGGATGGCTCCATTTGAAGCCTTGTATGGTAGGAGGTGTGGGCCTCCAATTGGGTGGTTTGAGGTTGGTAAGGCGGATATGTTTAGCCCGGATTTGGTTCACCAAGCCGTGGAGAAGGTTAAGGTGATTTAGGATAGACTTAAGGCTTCCCAAAGTCGTCAAATATCCTATGCAGATCTGACGTGTAGGAATTTTGTGTTTGAGGTTGGGGATAGGGTGTTCTTAAAAGTGTCTCCCAAGAAGGGAGTGACACATTTTGGGAAGAAGGGGAAGTTTAGTCCCCAGTAAGTTAGTTCGTACTTAGTTTTGAGAAGGGTTTGCAATATTGCATATAAGTTGGAGTTGTCTTCTAGTTTGAGCTTCATTCACCCGATATTCCATGTTTCTATGTTGAGGAAGTGTATGGGTGATCCATCATAAATTATGCCTATTAGGGATATTGGTATTTTGGATTCCCTATCTTATGAGGAGATCCCGCTAGAGATCTTTGATCAGCAGGTTCATCGATTGCGTACCAAGGAGGTAGCTTCAGTAAAGGTTCTATGGAAAAACCTCAAGGTGTAAGTGGCTACATGGGAAGATGAAGAGGACATAAATTCCAAGTATCAATTCCTATTTTCCGCTTCGAAAATTCATGTGAAAGATATATGTTCTTCTTAACATCTTTGTTTCTAACTTAGTTAAAGGAAATATTGATTTCCTTGAATCTTTATTTTCTAGCTTATTTAAAGGTAAGAATAGAGGAGTATGGAGTTCAAATAGTTCTTGTACTACCTTGTTTCATCATTCGAGGATGAATGATCCGAGTGGAGGAGAATTGAAACACCATGGATTTTGGCCCTTAGAAATTTCCTAAGTTTTGAGCTCACTAGTCTTGTAATGACTCATTATATAAGCCATATGGTATGGGTACGGGTCAGGTGACCCACCTTGTGAGGTGTCCAATGATTGGTGGTTCGGTTTATATGGTGGGTAAGGTTTGGTGGTACGGGTCGTATGGTTTGGTTATGGGTCATTTGGTTGATCCTTCACTTAATCTGAAACTTAGTAACTTTACTTGGCTTTGAGTACGAGTGGCTCACTAAGACCCATGAGGATATAGTAAAAGTGGTATAGTCCAATTGTATGTTGTCCAGTATCAAACCTTTTGTATTCTGTCTTGGGTACAACTGGACCATACGAGTCATGTAGTTTGGTCACGAGTTGGGGCAATGGAGTCGTATGGTGGACAGTATGTGGTTGTCCATCCTTCTATTCTAATTACGACTGGATGGTACCTGTCTTATAGTGTGGTAACGAGCTACGGGGTCAACTCATACCCACCTGCAGTGATTTTACAGTTTTATATTGGGGGTATTCTGGACATTTCCCCTCTTAACTCCTTTTGACCCCATAACATAAAACACCTTTTGAAATTTCATTAATGTATTATTATAAATCAAACACTCTTAAAAATCTCTTAAAATCTCTCTCAAGCTTTTAGTTCAAGAAAAGGCTAAGGTTTCTACAAGGCAATCAATTAGAGGCTTTCAAGGGTGAATCTATCCATCTTCCCTGGTGTCTAAGGCATGTTACTCCTCCCTCATTGTTAGTTCAACTAAAAGCATATTTTAATGTATGATTTTCATGGTATTATTGTGGTATTGTTTTGGTTTTGAAATAGATGTTGGGGGTTTTAGTTGTTTATGGTTGGAAAATGTTTTCCCATGTTTTACTTATGGTTTTTAATGTTATAATTACTGTTTGAACATGTGGTTGCATGGGAATGATCAATTGATACTTGGTTTTGGTTTTGGAAACTATATGCCCTCAACATGTTTGTTAAAATGCCTATGAGAATAATCTTATAACATAGTTTGACTATTCTTGAAACCTTCTTATTGCATAATATGATAATGGAACTTAAATTAGTTTAGTTAGTTTTAAATGGATTAGAAAGGCATTGGTGGCTATGGTATTGGTTCAATTGGAAACTTTGGAGTCAAATTGATTTAATGGCTTTGGTATGACATAAATGGAAAGACTTGCAAACTCTAATTATGGTATGACGATACCAATTGTTAATGCCTAATTAAAAAGCCTCTTTGGTAAATGGTTGATTATTTCTGAACGATTTTAATATGGGATTAAAGAGAGTCATGTTAGTAAAGTCGTGGAAGGTGGAGGTCCCGGGGGACCAAAATTGGAAACTCATGTTTGCCGATGTGAGGTTTAGTCTTGGTGACGTGTGCATGATGTCACACTTATATATTTGAAGATGTACTAGTCATCTTAGTTTTTTCTCCAGTTCGTACAGCTAACATTCATTGGGGCCCTTTCAGCAGGTGGAGCTGAACCGATATAGCTCGTGGGTAGATTTAGAACGGCAGATCTACACAATCCAGGTTAAGGTATTAAATGCATGCTAAACTAGGTTCCTTTTCCCGGCATGGCATATATGTTTATATGTATGTGATTGCATATGGATATTTACTTTGATTTTGAATAATGACATTATTTTATTCTTATTTTTGATTAAATGCTAACATTCACTCCACTAACCGTCTTTGAACGTTGTATCCTCATGCGATGCAGGAATCGGCCATATTACTCCTCCTTCTCAGTAACTTAGATTCAAGGACATCTTTGTGTTAGACTTAAGTGGTGAGCTTCCATAATCCGAAAGACTCCATTTCATGCTATGGACTTTTTTACATTACTTTTTGTTTCTTAAAAATTAGTTTTGTATATGGTTGGGGGCATATCCCGGCCGGATATTCTTTATTTTCGGTTAGAGGTTTTATGGGACTACTATAGGCAAGGGCGGTGTTGGTATTGGTGTTCGCCTTGGTATTAGTATTGGCGTTAGGGTTGGCACTGGTTTAATATTTGATTGAGGTTGTTGGATTATGGTTATAGACTTTAATTAATGTCTTTAAATTATTATTATTTTATTTTATTATATGTTCAAGTTTCATCCGACATAGGGTACAGGACGATTACGATTGGGATTGGAGGCAGTCTCGGTCAGACTTAAGATGCCCGACACAACTAGGCCCTAATTCGGATCGTGTCAGTATCATAATAAATATATATGTCATTTCTAACTTGGATTCACTAGAATAAAATAATTTCACGTCAATGATTCATCGAAGAGATCTGAATGTTAGATTAATACAACTTTAGTGTCATCTCATTAGAGGAGAAGGTGATGCTGACCAATGCATTTATAAGAATCTCTTTATTATTTTCCTAAGGCTATAAGGAATATTTATTGATGTCCAATAACCTCACAATCATCGAGGTACAAAATAGATGTGAGTTATCCATATAAAATTGCCTCAAATCAGTGTATGTTGATTCATGGTCAAATATTTCATTTGTAAAATGCTTCGAGTACATATTATATAACATGCATTTCTAGTTGCATCATTAAAATCTTTTCAGAAAATTCCTATGGAACAAAACCTCAACTAAGATAAAAAGAGTGCAGCGTATATTATCCTCGAACAGATTAAATGTCACTTTATTCTTATAAATGATGATCCCTAATATATAAGTGTACCAATTGCACCAAACATGGTAATTTTAACAATTTCATGTGATCGATATTGATCGTTTTGTATGTTAAACGATCTTATAACCACTGAAGAATTCAATGAAATTGCTTTAAAACTTTTTAAATCTTTCAAGAATTTTCATATAACCTTTGTCATCTAGCTAGAAATGAAAACCATTCATTATATGTATTCAAGATTTTAAGTATTTCTAGACTGAAAGAAACCTCATTGCATCTACCATTGAAGTACACATCTCCATAGCATAATGCCACAAATTTTGTAAAAAACATTTATGTCCTAAGCACTAGCCACACTTTATAGCTTACCGTCTTACTTTTTGTTTTACTTTTGGACAATAACTCATTGTACCCCACTGACATTATATTTTGGTCTATAAACTAAGTCTATACCATCACTTTTCAATAGAAATAAAATATACTTGAATAGCATATTTATCTAACCAGTCATTTATCTGTTCACTCTATTTGATAGATTTAAATTCAAGAACCTCATTACCACTTATAATGATGAGTACTACATTATACAAAAAATACCATCACTGATTATTTGATACCAGTTTCATATGGAATAAGATATCAAGATATCTTCATATTTATCATTTTTTAGGTACATGAACATTTTTCAAGATTTTTTGAAAAGTTATGCCATGATGCTCTTTTAAAGAACCTGTCTCATTACTAAGACTATTTTTATCATTTGCACTTCTCTTTCTTCAAGGAGTTTTACCTTTGGAATCGATTAGTCTATCACGCTTCAAACATGTCAAAGACCCTGTCCTTCAAGGAATTCTCATTAGAGAATTTATAGCTGAATTTTAGCATAGGATCAATAAATATATCTGGCAATTAATTTATAATATTTTTCAATTGAATTATCTCTCAGACTTTAAGTTCATTTTTATGAGGATATAGATAATTCATTCCATTTATTTTAACTGTATGTTGAAAAATCTAACATTCTCCCCAAACTTATTTAGAAAATCAAGTTTGTGCGTGGTGGAACAATTAAATAAAATATCACATATTTAAATTTTAGATGGAATTATTTTATTTCTGATCCTAAACCAATAATGTAGGTGAACTTTATTGGCGTGATGCGTACAAGCACAGCTGCATTAAAATAAGACATCTTATACCAAATTTCATATGGTATATTTATTCTCATAACCAACGTTTAGTAATAATTGGAGGCGTACAATTTCTGCTAAACCAACCAGCATTATCAACATAATTTTATATTTGAAAATTAGGCTCTTAATTTAACAAATTTGAGCAAACATCCTTACAAAAATCAAATAAAAAGTTGATAGCAAAGCATATGTTACCAATCATAAATGCATCTATTAACTCATATAATTGCAAACAGTCCACGTGGTAGCTGAACAAACCCAGATTCAACTTACTATATATGTTTTAAAAATTTAGGGAATACAATCGTAACCTTAGTTGGTACAATGATAAATTTATAATGAGAACAAACAGCATAAGAAAATTCTTAATTACATCAATACTCAATTATATTTGCATCACATTTGAACCGGAATGGTCAACTAGTCATGCCAACTTATATATTTTCTGTAAACTTTTAATTTACTACTGCATGTGATTTCATCATCATGCCCATATTTTTATCAATAAATAGGAGGAAAATAAATCGACTTTTACATAAATATTTGTAGCCCATTTCTGTTGTAGTAATATGAAGATTTAAAATCTTTACAATCTCAATATAATTTATTTTTTATCAATGCCCATACAACTTAAAAAGTTTCTTTTGAGACTTACTATAACTCCAATATTAGTTTCATTCCTATAGTAAGTAACACTTTATCTCTTCTGTATCTCTCAAGTGAATTCATGTACCACCAAATATTTCACACATCATTCATGTGGTGAACACCGCCTTCAAGGAGAAAATTATATAATTACGATCATGGTCACTAAAATATTATAGGCAAGACTTGTTTCTTGCTTTTATCCTTTGGTATTCCATGATAAGACATGCTACAAAATTTTGTAATCTACTAAAAGTATGTGATCAATGATATTTGAGTCAAAATATTTTTTTCTTATCTTTCAAACCTTCTATACAGGTGAGATGTGGCATTTCTCCAATCATAAATGAGCATATCCTTATTCATAAACATTATCACATCTTGACTCATTCACATTTAAGAATGATTGAGTAACTTTGATACCTATCACAAGTCTCATTCTATTCAAGAAATGGACTATAATCATTGTACATGCTTCATACATATTCATTAGAAGCTCATTCCTTGAAATTTGTTATATTTACATGATCCACCTCAACATCACTTTGAAATGTTAAGTGAACTATCACTTTATATTCCTTTATTTTGATGGAGGATTTATAAAACTTCTCATGTGGTCAATACCTTTTATACTAAATGTATGATAATTATTACCTTCATCTTTTGAAGAACCCATAATGGTCTTTCTTTATATTATTACCACAGTGATCAATGCTTTGCTATTTACCATGTACATGTTCATTTGTATAATTATAATAGTAATTTAGTCATCTTTCAGACTTATTACGTATTTCTACCATATTTACTTAATAAAATGGAAAATATTTACTGGGATGGGCTTCATAATTTTTGTAAAGAGCATATCAATTTGTTTAGTCATTATTATATTATCAACATATTGTGTTGAAATTTGAATCTAATGTCTTTTCCATATGTTTGTCCATATTTCATAGGATTGGGCCCAACTATCACATTGATAACTATTATTTTTCTTCGTGCTCATTTTGATATATTTGATCACTTGCCTTCTTTCAGACATATTTTGTGTTGCTACCACATTCACATAAGAAAATTAAGCAAATCAACAGGGTGGATTTCACGACTTATAATTGAAAGTACATTAGTTTCCTTAGTCATCATTATACCATTACCATGTGTATTAACACTTAAATTCAATGTCTCACCCTTGTAAAAGTGTGTTAGGCTATAACACGATGGGATAAATACAATGTCTTAACCATGTAAAAGTGTGTTAGGCCATAAAATGATGGAATTAGAACCCAACCTCTTATCATCATGGTGCAACAGGACTTTAATCCGATGTCTTATCCCCATAAAGTTGTGTTAGATTATAATATATTGAGACCTGAACTCAAAACCTTATCATCAAGGTGCATCAGAATTTGAACCCGATGTCTTATCTTTGTGGTGTGTTGGGACATGAACTCACCGTATTACCCTCGTATACTATTTATCACAAGCTGTCTCATTCAGTCCAAAAAATTGAGCTTAATTTTGAGTAGCCAGGATTAGACATAAAATAATTACATTGTTAAAAAACTTACGAATAATAATTTTCCACGAGCAATAGAGCAGTTTATCAATAATAAACATGTCAAGCATTTGAAAAGTATTTATCTTTAGTGATCATATAGCCAACCATAATTATTAATATCTTAAATGTATATCACTTAATCAGTCAGTCATCAAAGTAAATGTTATTTTATACCAAGTCTTTATGAAAATACTTATTGTCAATCTAATGGTCATATAATTCTTACAATTTTGTAAGTAATATTGCTAATGAAACAGATATGTGTTTCATATTATTATTGTTATATTTAATCAAGATGTATTTAATGTTGATATCCAATAATAACATACTCAGTATATTTCCACAAAGTGGCATTTCATGGATAATCAAACAATACCAAGTATGAGCGATAGATTTTAAAAAAAAAAAAACTGTACCATATTTATTCAAATATACAGTAGTGAATTGAAGTAAGATTATTAGCGGAAAACATGATTTTAAGCATAACGCTAAATGCGGTTGAGCTATATCAAATTTCGCAAATTGAGTGAAATTAAAAACCATCATTCTCTTGATTGAAGAGTTCTTTGATATTTGAGAATCTGACCGTAAATATATTTCTGTCCAAATTAAAGTAAATTATTTACAAAGTGTACCCCACTTGCTTTTCATAAAACAAAATTAAAATCATACCCAACTTTTTCAGTCGATTAGAGCTTTATGCTGATAACATGTAGTAAAATATAAGCAATATATAAAATAATATAAAGCAAAAATAGAGACCAAAGATATGGGAGAGAATGTCATTTTTATTTCTTTCTTTCTTGTTGTAGTGTATCTTTCATCAAAGATAAAGTACACTTTTATAGGATATACAAGTCTTCCGTTAGATAGAAGTATTTAATGACAAAATTAATGAGGCACATATATGTAAGAATTCACTGAATGAAATCTCCACTAAATTGAATGGTTTCATAACGGTAGGACATATATAATTTCTTTTAAAGTAAACAATGATTTGCTGTCATTGCATAGGAGAAATTTGAAAATGATAATGCAATTTATTAAGTACGTGTTTGGGCATGTAATTTTTCCTTTTAGAAAAATTACTTTATTTTGAATTTTTTAAAATTGAAGTTGGAGTTGAAATTGGAGTTGTTTTTGCTCATAATTTTTGTTGTTCATATTTAGAATTTAAATGTATTCATTAAAAAATATAAAATATGATTTGAACATGAATATCATTTAACTGGGGGTTTTTGATGAAAATAAAAAAATTTAGCATTTTTTTGGAAAAAAAAAAAAGTAAAAGTGAAAATAAGGTTTTGGTTGTTTTCTAAATTTCAAATACAACTTTAGTTGTATTTGTATTTGGAATTTCAATGGCCAAGTACAGTTTTTCAACTAAAATGAAATAATTTTTCAAAAAAAATGAATAATATTCATGGTCGGTCATTAGATTGGAATCTTAATAATGAACCCAATTACTGTCTCCATTCATTTTTATTTGTCAATTATTTCTTAAATAAAATTTTATTTTTACTTGTCACTTTTGATATTTCAAAAAAAAATAATTACTCTATCCATCACAATTTATATTATGTAGTTTGACTCAACATGGAGTTTAAGAAAGAAAAACATTTGAAACGTGTGGTCTAAAATAAGTCATGACATTTGTTTGGCTATAAATCATTTCAGTAAGGGCAAAATCTCCATTTTTAAAGTCAAACTATTACTAAATATAGAAATGTGTCATTCTTTTTGAAAATAACTAAAAAAGAAAGTGTGTCATATAAATTGGGACAAAGAGAGTATTATTTTTCATGTTTTACTCTTAGCATTAAATAGTTATTTTTTAAATCATTTTTTAGCTAGACAGATTAAGCTTGACAAACTTAGAGAAAAATCCTAATTAGGAGATTTTTGTAAACAATTTGGTATGGATAAACTGGTTGCAAGAAAAACCCAAAGATATTCTAAGTCTGATAAATCTTATAGAAAGAAACGCTCTAGACATAGACCAAAGAAGAGCGTGAAACAAGAAAAAACTATCGTAAGTCTACCAAATTTGCGAAAAATAGATCCAAAAGAGAGTTAGCAAAAATCAAGTGCTATAGGTGCAACCAATATGGTCATATAGCTTCAAACTGTAAGTTACAAAAACTCAAGTCTTTAGGACTTTTTGATGAAGTACATGACCAAGTCTATGGTTTATTATATACTTCTGGCTCTGAATCTGATTATAATTATGATTCTGCATCTGAAAATGATATTGAACTACCTAGTTCTGGTAGTGAACCAGATCAAGTTAATAAATGCAATGACTATACTTGTAATTGTGACAAGATGATGTATAAACTGTAATCGTAATTCAAAGATCTTGATTTAAATATTCAAACTCTTACTGCTGATAATGTCCTTGAATTATTAAAGGAAGTTACAGATGAAAAACTACGTGAAAAAATCATTAATTTTGCTACTCAAAAAACTGTTGCTAGTACTTCTACTTCTAAAGATACTACTTACGATAATTATCATATGTCTTATTCTTTATCTGAGGTAAATCGACGTCTTGCGTTGAGTCAAACTCCAGGTAGAGATACACCTTTTGATGATTTAAAAATAGAAGTTGAAAAATTAAAAAAGAAAATTAGTTCTTTAAAACAAAATCAGATGATCTTCAATCATAGGATTTTGAAAATTGAAGAAATTTTTTTTGACATTCCTGAAATACTATTTCTTTTACTTCAAAAGGAAAAGAAAAGGATTCTGAAAATTCTGATATAGATTTACTTAGTCCAAAAGACGATTTGAAAAGGGATTATTTCTTAGGTGTGATGCAACTAGTTACTGCTCATAAATGGTATATAAATTGCACTATTCTGATTAATAAAGAATTTTCTATCACTAATATAGCTATGATTGATAGTGGTGTTGATGTCAGCTGTATTCAGGAAGGTTTAATTCCAATCAGATATTTTGAAAAAACTACTCACATAATTAAGTCTGCATCTGATCATAAACTTGATATTAACTTTAAATTGCCTAATACTCATATATGTTGAAATAAGGTTTGCATTCCGCATTTCTTTTTTTGGTAAAAAACCAATTATATCCTCCTATTATTTTAGGAACACCTTTTATAAATGCTATTTATCCTTATACGCATATCGATGCGACTGGTTTAAGGCTACTTATAAAAATAAAGAAGTCTCTTATCCTTTTGTTACTGATCCTGTAACAAGAGATATTAATGCTCTTATTAGTATGAAGCAAAGGCAGGTAAATTTCTTACAATTGGAAATAACGAGTATGAATATTCATGAATCAATGAAGTCTGTAAAAGTCCAAGAAAAAATAAAAATAATTTCTGATCAATTGATTATTGATATTTGTGTTGATCACCCAAATGCCTTCTGGGATCGCCAGAAACATATTGTTTCTCTTCCTTATGTAGATGGTTTCAGTGAGGATAAAATATCCATAAAATCTCGACCCTGCTAGATGAATACAAAGTTAGTAGAATTCTGTAAAAAAGAGATTGATAGTCTCTGGCAAAAGGGTCTAATAAAATCCTCAAAATCCCCTTGGTCTTGTACTGCCTTCTATATTAATAATGTTGCTGAGAAGGAACGTGGTATGCCTAGACTAGTCATTAATTATAAACCCCTGAATAAAGTTTTAAAATGGATAAGGTACCCAATACCTAATAAAAATGGATTTACCCGAAAGTAAGTATGAGCATTGGAAAGAAAAATTCATTGATGGTCTTCCCCCATTATTTACTGAAAGAGTTAGAGAAACACTTAGAGGATCTTATGGTGAGATCCAATATTTAGAGAAAACTTATGGTTAGCTTATTGTAACGAGCTACAATAAGCTGACCATAAGTTTTCTCTGAATATTGGATCTCACCAAAAGATCCTCTAAGTGTTTTTCTAACTCTTTCAGTAAATAATGGGGGAAGACCATCAATGAATTTTTCTTTCCAATGCTCATACTTACTTTCGGGTAAATCCATAACCCTACTAAGAAAGGTGTCCTTATACCATCTAAATTCTTCTAATGTTCTGCATTTTAAACTATTAAGGAGAGTTCTAATGTTTTCATATTGATTGGTAAATCTACCTCCAAAATGTTCAATTATTGTAAGCATAAGGGTATAAATAGCATCTGGTCGTCCTGCCCGTAGCGATCGATCTAAATTATCTTTTCCTGTTTTATCATTAGTGGCATTAAAAATAGCTTCGCGTTTATCATCATCTAGAAAATTATCCCACCATCCTCGAAGTTGGCCAGTAAAGCCCGCAACAATTATTTTGCAAATTGTTGGGTCAGTACGATTGGCCCGATTCTCTGCTGATGCAGTAGCTGTGGTAATAGTAGAGTACATTGACATACGGTGGATAAGAATAGAGATTTTTCGGTCTAATAATCCATCAATATTCCATTCATAAATAGCATCCCCACTATAAGAAGTATTTGTTTGATTCCAGCCCCTTTCATCTATCAGGACATCTTGAGAAGTTGGACGTGGATAGTACGCAGTAGACATACGGGGAATATCAGTATATTTTTTCCCCGATTATTTTTTAACCATACCTTTGAGCTTATTTAGCTCGGAAGAGATAGTATCACCTACGTTTTGAGTAGATTCCACATTATCAGCAAAATTAGACTCTAGTTTTTGCACAAAATCATCAGATAAATCAAGAGGTTGTATGTGTAAACAAGAGAATTTTTTATCTAAAAGTTTTTCTAATTGTTCTAATTGAGAAATTTTTTCAAATCCTTCAATTTCAGGCGTTCTTTGAATACAAGGCTTAGATAAAATATATCCTTCTTCTTCTTTGGTTTCGAAAGTAGAAGGAATGTTAGAGGAATCCATCTTCTCACTAAGTTTTTTAACTAACTTAATTAATTCGTCAAGTTTTTATCAAGAGAAGAAATATGTTCTCCTAAAACTTTAACATATAGACTCAAATAATTATTTTGGGCGATAAGGTTATTTATTTCAGAAACAGTGATTTTTCCAACATCCTCATCAACAAACTTTTGAAAAGCAGAAAAAGTCATTCCAGTATTATTAGGTAATACAAAGTAAGACTGAGGAGGATACATGACTTGAATAATTGTCCCATCAAAATTTTGATAAGATCTTTCAATAATTTTTACATATAATGACAAATATGCAGACATAAACCATGGCACAAAAAAGATAATTTTATTATTAAGGCACAGATTTCATAGAATTCTTCAGAGATATTTCAAAGTTCATCAGGACTATATGATGATTAAAAGGACTTGCTTTCTAGACTTTATGATGCCAACATATTTTCAAAATTTTACCTTAAATCGAGTTATTGGCAAATTCAAATTGATAAAAATCATACTTATAAAACTGCTTTTAATGTTCCTTTTGGGCAATATGAATGGAATGTTATGCCATTTGATTTGAAAAATGCTCCTTCTGAATTTCAAAAAATTATGAACGACATATTTAATTCATATATGGATTTTATAATTGTCTATATTGATGATATTCTTGTATTCTCAAAACCCTTGAATTACATTTTAAACACTTAAATATGTTCAAAAAAATAGTATTGCAAAATGGTTTGGTTATTTCTAAACCAAAAATGTCCTTGTTTCAGACAAATGTTAGATTTTTAGGTCATAATATTAGCCAAGCTACTATTGAGCCCATACAAAGAGCTTTAGACTTTGCTACAAAATTTTCGGATATAATTTTTGATAAAACTCAGTTACAAAGATTTCTTGGTAGTCTTAATTACATCTCTCCTTTTTATGAAAATCTATCCAGAGATTTAGCTCCTTTATCTGATAGACTGAAAAAGGGTAATAAAACACCCTGGACTCAAGTTCACACTGATTTGGTCAAAATAATCAAAAAAATGAGTTCAAACTCTTCCATGTTTAATCTTAGTTAATCCTGCTTGGTTAAAAATAATTAAAACTGACGCTTCAAATATTGGTTATGGAGGAATACTTAAACAAGTTAATCCCCATACAAACACTAAATGTTTAGTTAGATTTCATTCTGGCAAATGGTCTGAAAGCCAGAAAAAATATGCTACTGTGGCTCATGAAATGCTTACTATTGTAAAATATGTTTTAAAATTTTAAGATGATTTATATGATCAAATATTTATAGTTAGGACTGATGCTCAATCTGTAAAATACATGTTTGACAAAGACTTTAAACATGATGCCTCTAAATTAATATTTGCAAGATGGCAAGCCCAATTAGCCCCCTTTGATTTCGAAATACAATATAAGAAGGGTAGTGAAAATTCTTTGCCAGATTTTCTATCTCGATAATATTTAATGGATTAACATAAATTTTTTACACGTACTTCCTCTCTGAAAAAACCATAATTACTATTATCAAATGCATTCCTTTTAAACGAAGATATTCATTTTCTTATCTTAGAAAATCTTGTTCGTGGTATAATAGAAGAAGAATTATTCCTTAACCAAGATGAATTTATTGATAATGATATTTATTGGTTTGATATTGACTTAAGTGATTAATATTTAATTTACAGGATTAAAAGAAATAATGAAGCTCTTTCTGCACTTCTTCTCTCCAAAATTCTTAATCATTTTTGTAAAGGCAACTCCTTTAAATGCAGATATGCACATGCTTATATTACAAAAGGTCATTGATAATCTTATCACGAAGGACACACTTTATGAAGATCTATTCGAATATATGTTATGGTATGCTGATCAAATTCCTGATTATTAATGTAACATGTATCCACCCTGGCAAATAGCCATGAGGACGTAGAAGAGGTGGTCGAAATCAAAATTCTACGTCTTATTATGAAGGAAGACAGAATCCTTCATATGGAAACAGAAATAACGTAGCATATAGCTCAGCAAGTTTGAATTTCCCAGTATTACAACAGGAAAACAGAACTTTGATTAATGCAAAAATTTCGAATATGGTAGAATCATCAAAAACTCAGCCTATTGGCACATCAATCCATCTAGAAGATATTCCAGAGGATCATCCATTATATAAACAAATTCAATCTTATATTTCTGATAAGCAAGTAGACTCAGTTGCTTCAATAATCCAAGAAAATACTGCAGATAAGCCAACATACGAAAAGCTCGAAGCCAAAGAATTGATACTTCTTATTGAAAACTCTCATATACCTAAGCAAGATAGCCCCGACGAAGCATGGAAATTACTTCAAAAATACTTGCTCACTAATGTCTACTTTGCAGGAGAATCATACAAAACAAGAACTTTTTATGAATCAATTCTGGTTCAAACCGGGCAGAGTACTGATATTGAGTATAACCTAATGGGAGAAGAACTACCCCAGGAGTACATGGATGCTCCAAAATGGTTATCAAAAATCTTATTTCCATAGAAGAATGGAGAATTACCTTCATGACTCAAAAAACTATGCCAATGGAACCAATGGGACAATCAAAAATAACTTTTACGTATTGGGATTATATTAAGGCATTCACACAACCATTATATTATAACAATATCAAACACAAAAATACTTGGTTCTTGAAAATCTGTGCAAAAGTATTTGAAAAACGCATCCCAAATTGGTTTATTCAATGGTGGTCTTACCATGGCCCCACAGTAAAAATTCTACCGCCAGAATATTCTACTCTTTATCAATCTTGGAAAAAAGCCTCGCCATTCTTAACCGAATTATATCTTTCTGACCATGTTTGTAAATTAGACACCATTGATCAGATATATTTCTATATAGAATATTCTATTCCCTGGATTCACAGGTGGTCCGTTGAAATAGGATATACCAATCAGCAAATTCCTGCCCTATATAGGGTATTCTATTATAATTTCTGGGACAAATTAACTCACCTTGATCCGATTACCGAAATTCCTTATGGTAAGGACCAAAGAGAAAGCATTATCATGAAAATCATCCGAATATGAAAATACACCTCAAAAGCCAATCATATTTGAAGACAAAGAATTAAATTACCTCTCTAGACGAATCTCTGCACATAAGGGTGACAAGATAGAAATGATAGAGAAATATTTGACAAAAGTTCAGAATAAATTACTACAAACTGTAGAATAAAATGTGATACTTCTATGAGAAGTGAAGAGGTAGACACAGAAGACATTACAGACTCACAACCTTTACCTCCAGAACATATTCTCACCGATGAAAAAATTATTGAAAAAAACAGAACCATTTCTCTGGAAGCTAAAAAGGGGAAAATACAAAGAAGATGGCCCTAGCAATTAAATTAAAGACTTTACTATGTCTGTTTTATATGTTGTGATAGATAGATAGATAGATAGATAGATAGATAGATAGATAGATAGATAGATAGATAGATAGATAGATAGATAGATAGATAGATAGATAGATAGATAGATAGATAGATAGATAGATAGATAGATAGATAGATAGATAGATAGATAGATAGATAGATAGATAGATAGATAGATAGATAGATAGATAGATAGATAGATATATAGGTAGATAGATAGGTAGGTAGGTAGGTAGGTAGGTAGGTAGGTAGGTAGGTAGGTAGGTAGGTAGGTAGGTAGGTAGGTAGGTAGGTAGGTAGGTAGGTAGGTAGGTAGGTAGGTAGGTAGGTAGGTAGGTAGGTAGATAGATAGATAGATAGATAGATAGATAGATAGATAGGTAGATCGGTAGATAGATAGGTAGGTAGGTAGATAGGTAGGTAGGTAGGTAGGTAGGTAGGTAGGTAGGTAGGTAGGTAGTAGGTAGGTAGGTAGTTAGGTAGGGTAGTTAGGTAGGTAGTTAGGTAGGTAGTTAGGTAGGTAGGTAGTTAGGTAGGTTAGTTAGGTAGTTAGGTAGTTAGGTAGTTAGGTAGGTAGGTAGGTAGTTAGGTAGGGTAGGTAGGTAGTGGTAGTTAGGTAGATAGGTAAGATAGATAGGTAGATAGGGTAGGTAGGTAGGTTAGGTAGGTAGATAGTAGATAGGTAGTAGGTAGGTAGGTAGGTAGGTTGGTAGAGAGGTAGGTAAGGGTTTAGATATTTGGAGGACTTAGGTGTTATTTAGGTGAGGGTAGGTAGTA